>CP092886.1:31345870-31439378 GCA_030710605.1 Cordylochernes scorpioides | reverse complement strand
TCTACTTTCCCCGAGTTTTGTCACATTAGAGGACAGTAGTGCCCATAATTTTGTCTTTGGTTTGGTACATAATAATGCTACGATGATGTCAGGCCAAAGAGGTTCTGCTGTAATTGAGACTACCATGTTGGTTGCATTGAAGCATGTTTGCACAGCCAATAGTCCAGTGCAAGTTTGACATGAAGAGATCCATATCTAAACGTTTTAGTAAGAGAAAGTTTCAGGAGCAAAAAAAAAATTGGGAGGCAAACAGAAAACTTCAACTGGAAATAGGACTGGCTCAAAATCCTTTGGTAGACTGATAGGAATGAAAATATGATTGGGGGGAGAACACTACAATAGTAAAGAAAGGTTATCTACAGCGCCGTCATGAGCAGAACCGACGTGGGTATACTATAGAAGTTCCCAAGATTGGGTAATGGTGAAAGCAGCCCCAGGGTGTGCAAGAAGTAAAACCAAACCATAGACAAAATCATCAAAAGGAGTAAACTATAAAAGCCACCTTGTGGAGAACCACCACCCCTATGATAGCCGAGTGGTTCAACAGCAAGACAGTAGCAAGGCTTTGACACTGATTCAAAATGGAAAGAAAATTAAGAGTTAGAAAATGGTTTGACAAATAAGGTGCGAAGTTATGTACACGTTGACATTTTATAATTATATTTTTCAATATAAATATATTTCTAAAAATACAATACTTTGGCATGTTGAGCACAGAGTCCATAGCGCATGTGCACCATACTTAAAGTGTTATAAGGCATCGCAAATATGGGTACCAAGGTTGCGCACAAATTTTGTTTCCTCCTAGATAATTTAGTCTTTAAAAGCGGTCACTAGTTACCAGCATCAACAATGATGTGTCTTAGAGAGTAACGTTCTGCTATTTGAAATAACATACAGTAAAGGAAAGACATGAATGCCTTCTGAAGATGGATCAGCTACAGAGGGTGTTACATTTTTAAAATAACAATTTTAGTGCTTCATTAAAAATAATTTATCAATGCTTGTGCAACTTATTGTTTTCTATGTGTAAGCCTTGATGTTTAGCAACAGCCCTGCATCGATTTTCCCAGAAAATAAGGCTTCTTCTTAGAATAGTTTGATCATGATCATACCAACAGTCCTTAACAACTTTCCAGAGACCCTCTAACGTCTTCAGTTTTCTAGATCTAAGGGTGATTGTTGAATTTGAAAAAAATATATATATATGGGGAAGGTCAATCTTACCCAGATTGAAAATAGAGATTCACCAGTTGTGTTTGCACAAGTTGTAGAAATGCAATTTAACAAAAATGGCCTAAATATATATTTTATTTTGCTTATCAACAATGGACTGGGCATCAAAAATAAAAATAAATAAACAGATAAAAAGGGTGATAATCAAATTGGCCAAAAGGTTAGATATATTTAAAATTAGAATAAACAAAACAAGTGATACAAGTTAAATATACATACAAAAATAATGTAGAGAGCAAAATAACTAGGGGTGGAAAGGCAAAATCCTTTTCAAACAAAGTTTACAAATACTCATCTAAGCTTCTGTTTATAAAAAACAAATCTTATTTTCAATTCTGTCGATAAATTTGATCTTGAGTTCACTTGAGATAATTCTTCACTTGAGATAATTATCCGGATTAATTCTTCTGTTCCATAACAGGAAACTATATCGCAACCCACTTAATTGGTGCGCAATTCTATAACGACGCTCTTCGCGTTCTCTTCTTTGTTTCATTCACACGTGGTTACTCATTCCTTCTGAGGCAGGGAGCTCATATTTCCCCGAGCTCGTATTTCCCGGTGCTGCCGTTTGTCCTTTCTTCTTTTTTCTCCCTCGTCACCGCGCATAGGTGCTCGCGACATGGGAAGGGGGGGCGATGTCTTGTTTGTTTACAAATTTTGCTCCTTCCATTCTTTATTCCTTTCCACCCATCAAGAGAAAGAGGCAACAAAAATAAAATAAAAATATATATACATAATAATAATAGGGGAAAATCTATAAAGCATACAAATATAAATTATCTATTTTTAACATACTCCCACCTTTTTGTATGGGAATACAAAAAAAAAAAAAAATCTTAATTAGGAAAGATTATTGGTGTACACCCTCAATCTCGTAGGTTTTTCACTTCTCTTCCAGACCTAGTAAAAATTGACTGTTCTCCATCTGTTGGAATCTCCTGGGCTTTGATCCCTTCTGTCTTAGGTAATCTCACCTCCCTGGAAATATCAGAACCAAGTTCCAAAGAGAAAAGTCTCTTTAACGGTCTTACAAATTCACCCGTAGCAGTCCTAACTCTAGCTACACGTTCTCTGCCATCCTTCCCAGGGTACAGTTCCAAGATTCTGACTAGTGGCCAGAATATTCTTTTTTGATCATCTCGACCAATCAGCACAACTTCGCCTGGAAGAAACCTTCTACCCTCTGTTTCATTCCCCTTTTGTACGAGCATGGCGAGGTATTCCTTGTGGAATCTTTCCTTCAGTTCTTTCTTAATCTGCTGTAACTTTCGAAAGTGTTGTCTGGTATTATCAGGACTTAGTTCATGACTTTCATCAAATGAGCCAAAATTATTTTGGATAAACATTTGTGGAGTGATAGGTATCAAATCATCTTCTGTTTCAGAAATGTAGGTGAGAGGTCTTGTATTTATAATCGCCTTCACATGACAAATCAAAGTTTCTAACTGGACATAATTTACTCTATTAGTGCCTAATGTTCTTCTCAAAAGATCTTTCACTAGTCGTACTAACCGTTCCCACCATCCTCCCCACCATGGTGCAGAGGAGGAATAAATATCCACCGAATTTGTTTGTCACACGAATACCTGGCTATTTTGTCCCAGTTCAAATTGGTAAAGAGTCTATTGGTCCTTTTAAAATTGGTTCCATTGTCACTGTAAATCTTAACTGGTCTCCCTCTCCTGTGTATAAACCGTTTCAATGCCATAATAAAGTTTGTCGCATCCAAACCTTCCACCAGCTCCAAATGAACTGCTCTGTAGACAGCGCAGGTGAATAAGGTTATCCAAATTTTCTGGCCATTTTTAAGGTAGAGAGGACCCATAAGATCAACACCTGTTACCTCAAAGGGTCTTCCCATGAATAACCTGTCCTTGGGCAGAGGGGCACAAGGTATAGTATTGGCCTTCTCTGCATGTCTTCTACAAATGATGCATCCTCTCACAACTCTTTTAATAGTCTTTCTCGCTTTTAAAATCCAGAATTTTTCTCTCAATTTGGAAAGTAAAAAATGAACACCAGCATGGCAATTATTTGAATGCGTTTCTCTAATCAGTTGTTCTGTTATTGGATGATCACAAGGTAAGAGCACTGGTTTCCTGAATTCTTCAGGACTCTGATCGTACAAAAGTTTGGTCTCTATATACATAAGCCCATCTGATTGTACCTTGGTTTTTAGGTGGCTAATCTGTCCCTTCCCTAGACTGTCTCTTTGAACTAATCGGATAAGCACCTTTTCGGCTATTTCCAAGTTATTAGGTATCGTCCCAATTCCTTCCTTCCATGGAAGAGATACAAGATAACGTCCATCATGGCCTCGACAGATTTTCTCACGAAACTTTTCTTGCATGAGAACATTTTTCTCTTTCTCAGAGATGACCTCTGTAGTTCTCGTATCCCTATTGTTTCTAATTCCCATAAGGATGTTACTCTCTGTTGGGTTGTAAGTAAGGTGATAACCATTTGAGCACTTGTCTCTGGTCTCTCTGATGAGGCATTACCTATTAAAGTCCAACCAAGAACTGTTTGAATTGCGGTCAATCCTCCTGCCAGCTGTTCAATTTTTCCTGTGAGAAGTTGCCCATAATAGTCTCCACCGATTAGGATGTCTATTTCAGTTTTATTATTGTCTACCTTAGTCAAAGTGATTCCTTTCTTATCCAATTCCCATTGCCTGGGTCCTGTTTCAACGGGTGAAATATTGCCACAAATTATTGTTTCCTCTAACGCTTCCATTTTGAAAGCCTTTCCCTCATCACCATTGTCCAACTGGAAATAAAATATTGAATGAGCCTTTTCTCCTGTGGTTTGCCCTCCAAACAAAAATTTATTCAATTTGACTTCTCCCACCTTGGGTAAGTCTAACTCCTTAGCTAGAGACCTTCTGATGTAAGATTTTTGACTACCAGAGTCTAAAAGCACTCTTACCATTTTGGAACGTTTCGGCCCTTTAATTTTTACAATGAGAGTCATTAAAGAGATATTATTTGTGCATACTTGATTCGCCATTGCTGTTACAGGCTCACTGATCCCCTCATTCTGCTCTGCTAAACTATTGTGAGATCTGTTATCTGACCTCCAATTTAAATTTTCCTGACTATGTGAGGTTCCTCTGCACATTATCTCAAAATGAGGTCCTTGGCAACGCTTGCATCTTACAAAAGATCTACAATCCTTCTTCAAATGATTCTTTCTCAAGCATTTAAAGCAGTGTCGGGCAACCGGTGTGCCGTGGCACACTGGTGTGCCGCGAACATTTTTGTAGGTATTTAGAACTTTTGGTTAAATTTAAAAATAATGTTTCAAAAAATATTTTTTATAATTTTTATTCAATTTTAATAATTTTTTTCAAAAATTTTCATATAAAAAATGAAATTAAAAAAAAGCAAATTTCATTTTATATAAAACTTATTTTGGTATTATAATTAAAACAGTTTGCATAATTTTATATTTCATATAACGTATGTACATAATCTTGACGTACATGACTGGCACGTGCCATTATTAAAAAATAAAAATGCAAATAGGTAAGTACCTATTTAAAATCATAAGTTAAAAAAAAAATAATCTGCGAAAACAACTTTATTTAATAAAGTTGAATACATACTGCGGGAAAATACCTAATTTTTAAAATAATATGTCCAAACTTAACCGTCATTTACAATCTTTGTCACAGCTGTTTATTAATAGAGACTCAAAGCTACAAAGCTTAAAAAAAAGAAAAAAAAAAATTTATAAATTTATTTTAAAAATTTATTCGGAGTTTTCGTCAAAGTATTGCTGTAGTAATTCTTCATTTTTTTTGCATGTTGTAAAACACACACACATTCACACAATAAGTTTTGTACACCGTAAAATCTGTTGGTTAAAAAAGGAAAAAAAATATTTTTGTTACGAAATTCTCACTCACTTTTAACTCAAGGTAACTTTATTTAAACATTTTATTATTTATGTGTTTTCTAAATTCTCTCAAAACTAGATGGAGAGATTTCTAATTAGAGAAGGTGCCAGTGATAAACAAAATCAAAACGAAAATAAAGAAGATAAGAAAATAGTAAAATCAACTGGAAATAAGAGGAAATACGTTGAAGATTATCTCAAATATGGATTTATGACCACCTCAGATGAAGCTCAAACAGCTAGTTACATGATAGCTCAACTCATCGCTCGAAAGAAGAAAGCTCACGCGGAAGCAGAGGAAATTATCTTGCCTGCTTTAAAAATTGTGGCTGGATGTATGTTAACGAATGATGCTATGGAGAAGGTTACGAAAATTCCACTATCATCAAAAACTATTGCGAGAAGAATTGAAGATATGTCAGAAGATATTGAGTTGCAAATAAAACAATCTTTTAATGATTCATCAACAAAATGGGCTATACAGCTTGATGAAACCACAGATATTAGTAATAAAGCTCAATTGCTGGCATTTTTGAGGTTCGTCGATACAGGAAAAATTGTGAATAACTACTTTTTTTGTAAAGAATTAAAACAAAGAACGACTGGTGCGGACATTTTTGAATTAGTTGATGAAAATGTTATGAAGTATAACTTGAGATGGGAAAATTGTGTTAGCGTCTGTACGGATGGAGCTCCAGCTATGAAAGGTTCAAGAAAGGGATTGATAGCACATGTCATAAAAAAAAATCCAAATATCAAATTTGTTCACTGTATGATTCATAGAGAAATGTTAGTGTCAAAGTCGGTTCCTCCCATCCTTGTCACAACTCTAGATGAAGTTGTCAAAGTAGTCAATTACATCAAATCAAATGCTCTTCGATCGAGAATTTTTTCAACATTTTGTGAAGCAATGGATTCCGATTATAAAAATTTATTGTTTCATACTTAAGTCAGATGGTTGTCGAAAGGCAAAGTTTTAAATCGATTTATTTCAATGAAAAATGAAATAATGGCATTCATTGATAACGAAGAGATTAATTTTCCTTTCATGATGAGTGATGTTTGGTGGTTACGAGTTTCATTTTTGGGTGATATTTTTGACAAATTAAACAGCCTTAATTTAAATTTGCAAGGTGCTCAGGAGAACATTATCACTATCTCCACCAAGTTGAAAGCGTTTAAGGAAAAACTCAGTTTATGGAATTTAAACATTGCTAAAGAAAACTGCATCTTTTCCGATGGTTCAAGAGAATCCATCAAAATCTATTATCAAAAAGAAGTCGAAGAAACTTTGACATTACTATCCGCTTCTTTTGATAAATGTTTTCCTTACTTGGACGTTGAAAAGATGGAATGGGTAGTTAACCCATTTATGCACTGTGAAATTCAACATCTGGAAGAAGAAATGCAAGAAAACTTAATTGATTTAAAAAACGATTTAGTTTTCAAAAGACTATTCACTGAAAAGGAGCTATCTGAGTTTTGGTTGTGCTTAAACTCCAAATTTCCTAAACTTAGTAATGCGGCCATCGAATCATTGTTGCCATTTGGAAGTTCCTACCTGTGTGAGCAAGGTTTTTCAACACTCACAGAAATGAAGTCTAAGAAGCGCGAAAGACTTCAAATGATAGATGAGGAGATGCGTGTTTGTCTTTCACAAGTAGATCCCCGTATTGATTTGATATGCTCTCAAAAACAATCGCAATGCTCGCATTGATTATGTTAATTTAATATTGAAAATTAATAAAATGTGATATGTATGTTTAAATTTTTACTAGTATTTATTGTTGTATTTTAATTACCTACGAGGAAATTTATAGTGAGAACCACAGGTGCGCCGCGAAAAAAAGAAATTAAGCTTAGTGCGCCGCAACTCGAAAAAGGTTGCCCGACACTGATTTAAAGCAAACTTTCGCATCCTGTACCCTCTTTAATCTGTCTGATTCCAACATCTTGGCTGCCTTAAAACAGTTTTGGCTAAGATGGTTATCTTTGTCACAAAATAAACACGGTAAGTTGGTCTTTCCAACAAATAATGCAGACGCTGTGTGGATCTTAGGGGGATTATTTTCTCTCTTTCCCTGTTTTAGAGGAAGGGAAGGTTCAAATCCTTCAGCAACAAAGGAAATGCGTTCTGCATTTTAACTTCCTGCTTTAAAAATTCTATCAGGCCCTCTAATTTATCAAAAGCTTTAGCCCCACTATGTTCAATTCCCTCTTCAATCTCGGAGTAATCTCTTTCTTTGAAAGGTGTACGGGAACGTTGCCATATTTTGATAAGTTCAAGTGGCAAACTTGACTCCACCAACGGGTACAAGAAAGCACCACCCCCAGACTTAGTATCCACTCCCAGAGATCCCAAAGAATGGAGATGTGCAACCGCATTGGGCGCATCATAAAGTTGAGCCAAGGTTCTTTTTTCAGACCTGGCACTGGCAATGACTAACTTTAAAAGCTTGCGCACATACAACTCAGTCAGCATATCTCTGTCTCCAAACCTATCTTTTAAATCTCCAATGACTTTGTTGTAATTCTTTTGGGTAAGAGGGAAGCTAGTCACAAGTCTGTGGGCCTTTGACCCAACAACCATGGATTGTATTAAGTATTCAAATTTATCAACATCAGACAGTGACTCATCTAAATGTATTTTTTCAAAATGACTCCACCATGATAGCCATTCTTCTAGCTCACCTGTATACTTTTTTAGTTCAAATTTTGGAAGTTTAATTTGTCTCTTAACATCTGAAGTGCTAGATTGTGACATTTTATCACAGGGTGCTGCCAATTTAGACTCATATTCTTTCACCTTCTGTGCGACAATTCCTACTTGTAGGCTATAAGTCTCACATTGTTCCATCTCATCATTGATTTGAGCTTCTGTGGACCTCGGATCATCCAATAAGATCTCTTTTATTTTATCATCAATCAATATCAGTCTATCACTAAGAATGGTTAACCTTTCAAATTTGGCCCTTATTAAAATTATATCCACTTCCTCCAGACTTAGACCTGATTTTATTTCATTTGTGGTACGAGTGATAGTATTCCTTAAGGGAGTTCTTTCTCTTTTAAGCTTATCCATCTCCACAAATTGTATAAACACCACAAGGTGAAATCACGTCCGGCTCACCAAAAATGTTGAATTTGAAAAAAAAAAGATGTGGGGAAGGTCAATCTTACCCAGATTGAAAATAGAGATTCACCAGTTGTGTTTGCACAAGTTGTAGAAATGCAATTTAACAAAAATGGCCTAAATATATATTTTATTTTGCTTATCAACAATGACTGGGCATCAAAAATAAAAATAAATAAACAGATAAAAAGGGTGATAATCAAATTGGCCAAAAGGTTAGATATATTTAAAATTAGAATAAACAAAACAAGTGATACAAGTTAAATATACATACAAACAAATAATGTAGAGAGCAAAATAACTAGGGGTGGAAAGGCAAAATCCTTTTCAAACAAAGTTTACAAATACTTATCTAAGCTTCTGTTTATAAAAAACAAATCTTGTTTTCAATTCTGTCGATAAATTTGATCTTGAGTTCACTTGAGATAATTCTTCACTTGAGATAATTATCCGGATTAATTCTTCTGTTCCATAACAGGAAACTATATCGCAACCCACTTAATTGGTGCGCAATTCTATAACGACGCTCTTCGCGTTCTCTTCTTTGTTTCATTCACACGTGGTTACTCATTCCTTCTGAGGCAGGGAGCTCATATTTCCCCGAGCTCGTATTTCCCGGTGCTGCCGTTTGTCCTTTCTTCTTTTTTCTCCCCGGCACCGCGCATAGGTGCTCGCGCATGGGATGGGGGGCGATGTCTTGTTTGTTTACAAATTTTGCTCCTTCCATTCTTTATTCCTTTCCACCCATCAAGAGAAAGAGGCAACAAAAATAAAATAAAAATATATATACATAATAATAATAATAGGGGAAAATCTATAAAGCATACAATTATAAATTATCTATTTTTAACAGTGATTTTCAGCAAGCCAAAAGCACAAAAATCCATAGGGGCCAAGTCTGGATATTTTGCTGGGATGTGCTTAAAAGGGATGATTGAAATGCCGGTTTCATCCATCTTTTCATCCAGGTATTGACATGCTGAATGTGATGTATGACTCAGTGGCTTTATCCTGGTACAGCCAGATCTTGAGTCACTTGGATACTAAAATGGGACCTTATTGTTGAAAAAATGGTCTAAGACAAGGCTTTGGTAGATTTGAATATTAATCTTGACATTTGGGTCCACCTTCTTTATTGCAAGCCCCCCATTGTAGCAGAAACCTGCAACAATCATGAAGCCCTTTGAGAAACTTTCCTTGCATTGCTTGACCCAGTTCTGAAAGGTGTTTATTTGAGAGTTAGCGAAGTAAATGGCACAGTGGTGGTTGTTATCATTGAGGTAAACCCATGCCTTGTCCAGTGTAACAACATTCTTCCATTTTTCACCTGCCAGGTACTTTTCATAAAGGGCCTGCTACAGGTCTTTCGTTCCTCAATATGATGCAGCTTGAGGACATGAACTTTCGCCTTTTTACATATTTTTAAGCCGATTTTTTCCCTAATAATATGGTTAATGGTAGAAATTGGTACATTAGTTATTGTGCAAATTTTCCTTTGAGAAGGTAGATTCTCTCTGACAACCATTTCACTTATTTTGATTTCAGTTGGAGTAGAAAGTTTATTCAGGCACATTTTTTTTCAGAGGAATTGTTTCACTCAATTTTATAGACATCAAACTTTTATTTGTTTTCCGGTATTATGTGGCTGATTGTGAACTTATCAATATTCTTTTCTTTAATAATTTGGGTAAACGAGTATTTCTCCTCAGAAAGTCTGAAAACGTATGCTTTTACAAAATCACTTATAATTTTAGGCATTTTGAATATTTAAAAATAGTTTTTTGATGAAATATAAATCAATGCTTATTCTTTCGAATAAATATAACATCACGTGAATCGCAAACTTCTTTTGTGAGCTACAGCGTTTTGCAAAATCATTATTTTAAAAATACAACACCCTTTGAGTTTGCACACTAAATAGGGTGCAATGAAAATGTTTATGTTAGGTAAAAATGCATGTAGATTTTAATGGTATAATTTATTTTTTATATTTTTATTATTTAATATTAGATTGCAAAAACTTTTGGAGTGACCCTGTATACCCTGTCCAAATGTTTAGCAACTTCCATTTTAGATTGGTTGTATAACATAGTTTTTTTTAATTATGCAACTTTGTGAACATGTTTATATTATTATTTTATTTATAAGCACTACTTAGAAAAAAAAACTGGTAAACAATATTTGATACTTTTCAATTAAATTATAGAGAGTAAAAAAGAAATATACATTATGATTTAAATCATTTAAAATTTATTTATTTTGCTAGTTTCAACCAATAATTCTAAATGTCAAAAAAATCTTGGATGCTCTCAATTTTGATATTTCATTTATGGCATAAAAAGTTTCTAAATATGAAAAATAGAACAAAATTGAAATTGTGAAATGTATAACATTTCAAAATCATTTCTTGATTGCATCAATTAACGCCATCTGTGGAAATAAATATCAACTATTTGTTGACTTTCTTATTGTTGTTGTTGTTGTTGTTTCTTATCCCCTTGTGTAAAGATTACACGAATTCCATGAGTTCATGCTCCTCGAGCTGACTTTCTTATTATAAATATGATTGAAACAATTTGAAAGTTAAATATAAAAAATTAACTTAAAAATTTCAGTTGTTGAAATCTTTGTCAAATAACATCAGTGCTGTAGTGAAAACTTTAAAACAAGGGTATAACTATAAATATATGGTATCAGACGTCACTGGCTGCGATGTAGCTGCCACACTGACACATAAAAGACCAAGATAAGAAATGGCCTCCCCCCGTTGATTGTAGCTAGGCATATCCAGGTGTAATCTCTTATTATTTGAAAATAAAATGAGTTTCCTTCTTTACTATAACTATTGCCTTTGTCATTGGAGTAACCAAAAACATAAGAAAGTGGCGATGAAGAGGGGATTCAAGGTAAAGTGAATTTTTTTTTTTTTTGTAAATCGATTCTATAAAGTATAGACAAGTGATTCAAAATGTCTGCCAGTAAACTAATTCTGTTTCTGCATAATGGGATCCAGAGCATGGACTTTGACTAATATATTCGTTATTTTAAAAACTACATGATTACAGAGGATAACCTAAACATAAAAGAAAATAAACACGAGGTAATAAGACCAAATTCAAATAAATAAATAGTGTGTGACGTTTCAGTAACAGGGTTGTTGCCATCTTCAGACAAAAGTACTGAAGTACTTTTTTTTTACTTTCAGTAATTTTGTCTAAAGATGGTAACAACGTTGTTACAGAAATGTCACACACTATTTATTTATTTGGATTTGGTCTTATTACCTTGTGTTTATAATCTATAATTCAAATTGTACCTTATCATAAAAGAAAATAGAAAATCGCTATCCTCTCAAAGCTATAGCGTTGAACCACAAAGACAATACTATACATTGCCAAAGGCCAGTACTGTCACTTCCATAAATGTAGTCATTGATCTCCTAGGGCAGGGATATGTTGTTAAATATTGCCCCTGTGTAATCAGGACAAATTTAGAATTAATTTCACAAATAAATTGAATTTAAGTATTCAAATATTTTATATAATTCAATAATTGAATTATAGATATATTTAGAAAAAAATTGCATAAAAAGATTGAATTTATAAGTTTATAAATATTAGTAATTTTATATTGGAGAAAGAGTATATATATATTTTTTTTATTATTTGAATAGTAAACTTATACACAAATGTGTGTTGTAAACATATTAACAAATTCATACTATACCTTATATGCCATTCTCTGGTAGATGAGCAGTAATTTGCTAATTTTATCCTCAACTTGTATAGGAATATAATCTTCCCAAAGGCCCTTCTTTTCTCTCCAATATTTTTTATCCAGCCATTTGAGTGCTAGCTCTGCACTCCGAATCAGAAATTCCAGACTTGGAAACGTTCCATTGTTTATTTCTTCATAAACAGTTACAAAGAAAGGTGGAAGACCAACCTGCAACAGCCATTGAGGTTTAAAATTGGAAATATTATTTTCCCCTTTAAGTTTTTGTTAATTTATTAAAATTCACACGCATATTCCAATGTTCAATAAACATTAAACAAACCAGTGCTCATATTTTTGCAAGAATAAGATAATTATTTTTATTATGAAAAGTGTTATATATTCAACAATAATTATAGAAAAATATTTTTCAAAATCCCAGTTATATGTATATATATATTTATTAAAATGTAAAGGATTAAAAAAAAAAGGAATGACTATTTTACCAATGGTTGAAATAGTTTATCATTTTAATTTTGACAACTTTATCATTCAACAAGTAATTGTTCCGTTACTTATTCAAATTTTACTGAATACATTGTCAAAAATTTAAATATTAAAACCTCATCCCAATCATGGACACTTTATGATATTTAGGAAATTATGAATTATGCAGTAGTTAGCAGGTAAATGAGAACTAACTTGAAGGCCCAAAAAATAAATACAACTTTATATTTTAGTATTTTTCTATCAATTGCCATATTCACTTAAAATCAAGCAGACTTTTCTCTGCATGTCAGAAGTAGTCTAAAAAAGATATTAGACTTTCTTAAGCTGCCAAAAATCGTTTTATCATAACTAGACACAGCTGGCAGAGGCCTGAAGTGACAGGGGACATTTGAAGAGTGTAAGAGATAATGAAATCATCAAAAATGTAAAAAATATTGAACACCCAGGAAAGAGTATGAGGGCAAAATCCAAGGAGATGGGCATTGACCCTATGACAATAGTCAGCACAGTTTATAATGGTCAGTGGATGAGTAATAAAAAAAAAACAGATTTCCAACAGTCACAACCTGGGTTCACATTTTCTCTAGGCACTCTTTCTGAATAAAAAAACTGTCCCAATTGCACCAGTAGTGGAGTAGTTTAACCCAATAGTTATTGCAAGTAACCAAGTAGGGCACTGGCACATTTGTTAGTGCACGATTTGAACTACTTTCAACATGTGCAGACATGTGGCACACTGGTGACAGCACCGGGATAAACATCAAAAAGCGCAGATAAAGGTAAATACCAAAATATTTGTTTGTATCTATAAAGAAAATAAACAAAATATTAATTTGTTTATATAAAAAAGTGAAGAAATATATCAAAGGAATTGCCAGTAAAAAAATTATATGAATAAAAAAATTTAAATAACCAGAAGATTGCTTTTCTTGGTCACATCGATTTGAACGTTATCGAATTACAACAGGCTGAAATTCTAAAGAAGAAAATGAGCAAATAAACATGCTAATTTATTTATTAGGCGATGAAGTGGTTGATATATTTTAATCCTTCAGACTTTCAAGTGTCGATGCCTTAAAATATAATGTAGTTTTGGGAAAAAATCTACCGAATATTTTATTGGAAGATATGTTATTTTGATTGAGCCCAATTCAATAAATGTTCCCAAAAAGAGGGAGAATCATTAGAAGACTACATATGCGATTTATTTGTTCTTGCTGAAAGATGCAAATATGGACACAGCTAAAAGATTAATTGATAAGAGATAGATTTGTAGTTGGGGTTAAAAACTTGGCCTTATCAAAGAGGTTGCAGTTTATACCAGATTTAAGAATGGATAAAGCAATAAAAATTTCCAGAAAAACAGAAGCTGTGAGAATTAAGCATAAAACACTTAGAGAGGACTCTAAAAATTCAAATATTAACTTTGTTAAAAATCAAAACCATAAAAAATAATATTCTAATAACTCATTGTTGTAGTAGATAAACGATAAAACTAACTTGGATAATTTAAGATTGACATTGGATTAAATTTAGGTACTTTAATTAAAACATAAGGATTAAATATGTAAATTTTTGACGCGCGTTTAAATGGCGTCGCTTCCCTTCTTGATAAAAGTTCTTTCTGCTTCTTTTTTCCGCCGCGCATGCGCACCACCTCTGATACTTCGTCATCAACTACAGAGGCGCACCACTTCTCACCGGCAGTGGTGCCGCCAGGGGAGCTTAGCTAGATTTGGTCAATCTAGCCTCTCCATACTCCCGGCCGGGCCTGTGGTTAGGGTCAAATCACTCTGTACGCAATTCTACAGTTCTGACCAGCATTTCTGGACCGTGGAAGGTTTTTGATACTCTACCAAGTATCTATGAAGGAGAACTGATGCTTTGTTCTATGATCAAGACTAAATCTCCAATATTTACATTTGGTTTGGCTGATTTCCACTTTCCTCTTTTCTGGAGATTTATGACATATTCTCTTTTCCAACGCAAAATGAATATTTTTTTTAAATTCTTGGATATGTTTCCATCTTGAAGATAGGTTAATACTTAAATTTGCTTGCTGGTTGTCTGTTTCTGGTAAGTTAGATGTGCTTGGGCCTGAAAGGAAATGTGCTGGAGTTAGAGCTTCAAGATCATTAGGATCTTCACTTAAGGGGGTTAATGGTCTTTGATTTAGGGTTGCTTCAATCTGGGTGAGAAAAGTTGTGAGTTCTTCAAAGGTTAACAATGATGATCCAATAACTTTCTTGAGTATCATTTTTACAGATTTTATGTTTGATTCCCAGATTCCCCCAAAATGGGGTGCATGGGGAGGCATAAAATGCCATTTAATCTCTGAATATGTTATGTAATCTTGTATTTCAGAAGCATGTAGCAATGCATATTGTTCATTGAGAAATTTAGCTGCACCTTTAAAATTGATTCCATTGTCAGAATATATATCTGAGGGAGTACCTCTTCTTGATGTGAATCTTCTTAATGCTGCGATAAATGAACCAGTTGAAAGATCTGACACTAATTCAAGATTTAGTTGCTTGAGGAAATTGTTCTTGTTCATCATGAGCCAATGTTTTCAAGGTCTTTATAGATAGGTATGGTGCACTGGTTGTGCCGTAAGTCACTGTTACTAATTGGTATTCTTTGATTGGTTCGTTAGGAGATGCTCGCCATAGAATTCTTTGAAAACAATCAGCTGGATTTAACCTTATTTGTCGGTACATTTTCTCTATGTCAGCAGTAAGTGCTATTGAATAGGTTCTGAACTTTATCAAAATGTTAAAGATATCTTCTTGTAGTTTAGGACCACAATAAAGTAAGTAATGTAATGATAACCCAGTGCTAGTCTTTGCCGATGCATCGAATACCACCCTGAGTTTTGTTGTTGTACTTTGATCTCTTAATACTGCATGATAAGGCATATAATATACTTGAGATGGTTGCTCTGGTTCAATTTCATTATTATTATAACTTCCATATGGCCAAGATTTAGATATTCCTGCATGAATTCTCTCACATGTTGTGAATATACCGGGTTGTTGGAAAAAAGTAACGTCGCACATTGGCTGTTCCCATGGCAACGGCCACTTCCTGCCAGACATCACGTGACCTGACGCCACCAATCGCCGGTGTACATGTATATAGACTTCAGATTTGCATTTGTTTTTTTTTTTGCTACTACGCTTGTTTTGTTTGACTCTCTTTTTACTTGTCATCTTGATAATTAAACAATCTTTTCTGAGTTCCGGCCTCTGATTCTCTTACATGGCAGCAGAGCTTGGTTGGTATCAAATATTTTTGTTTATCTAAGCTGAAATTCGTTTGCTTGCTCAAGATGACAACTGAACTTCTACAAATTCAGAAATTCAACGGCGATAATTTTCATCTATGGAAATTTCAAATGAAGATTATTCTAGAAGCAAAAGATCTTCTCAGTATAACTGATGGCTCTGAAGTAAAACCTGAAATAGAGGATATTGCAAAATTCTCTGAATGGAAAAAGAAAGATGCAAAATCCAAAATGCTGATCACTACTGCTCTAGAATTTAAATATCTTCAACAGCTTGTTAATTGCCAGACTTCAGCAGAAATGTGGAAGAAATTATCAACAATATATGAACTGAAATCTGAAACAAACAAATATTTGCTGCAACAAAGATTTTTCGAGAATATAAAATGAATCCAAATGATAACATTGCTACTCACATTTCCAAAGTTGAAACTCAGGCACAACAAATGAAAGATCTAGGTGAGCCAATCTCTGATGTTGCCCTAATTACAAAGATAATTTGCAGCTTGCCTGATAAATACAAGAATTTCATAACAGCATGGGATTCAGTTTCATCAGAAGAAAAGACACTAGAAAACTTGACGGCAAGATTACTGAAAGAAGAAAGCTTACAGGATCATTGGGATTCTTCAGGAAATTTTAAACCAGATAATGCCTTGATGACTTTTTCAAAGTTCAACAGAAATTCAACAGCTTCCAACAAACAACAGCAGCATCAACAATCCATTAAAGATAAAAAGAAGAACACACACTGTGGATATTGCAAGAAGAAAGGACATTGGTGGAAAGAATGCTATAAAAGAAATGAACAAAAAGGACAACAGCCAAGTTCTTCAGCCAGAGATGATAGCTGTGCTTTTTCAGCTGAGACAAGTGCCTTCCTCGCTGAAACAAAGGATTCCTGGATTGCAGATTCTGGAGCAACGGATCACATGACTTTCAGAAGAGAATGGTTCTCTACGTTCGAAGAAATACCAGAAGGTGTTCATCCTGTGTGCCTTGGAGATGGAAAGAAGATCTATGCAAAAGGTAAGGGAAATATTGATATTCTCTCTTATGTTGATAGTCAGAAAATTAATGCAACTCTTTTGGATGTTCTCTATATACCTGAATTGGAGACCAATCTTTTTTCAATATCTACTGCAACAAAACATTGTTTGACGCTCATTTGTAAAGGTAATCAGATAAAATTGACTAAAAATTCGAAAGTGCTAGTTACTGGAATAAAGGACAATTCAAATCTTTATAGAATTTTTATTAAAGCAAAGCAATCTTCACAAACTCATGTTGCTCAGTTAAGTCTAGATATATGGCATCAAAGAATGGGTCATGTAAATCCTGTGGAATTAACCCAAATGTTTGAAAATAATGTTTTTGAAGAAAACATTAAAATTGGAGAAAAGCCTGATTCTTTGCTATGTGAAGCATGCATCTATGGAAAACAAAATAGAAAAGTTTTCACGCGTCAACAAGTCCAAATTCGACCTATCCAGGAGAGCTGATCTATTCAGATGTTTGTGGACCAATGAGTAAAAGATCACCAGGTGGATCATTATATTTTGTATCATTCAAGGATGATTTTTCAAGATTTAGA
This sequence comes from Cordylochernes scorpioides, assembly GCA_030710605.1. Classification (NCBI taxonomy): domain Eukaryota; kingdom Metazoa; phylum Arthropoda; class Arachnida; order Pseudoscorpiones; family Chernetidae; genus Cordylochernes; species Cordylochernes scorpioides. Next base: position 31,422,002 of record CP092886.1, on the reverse strand, counting down.
GTGGCCTACTTCATTAGGCATAAATCAGATGTACTTGAGAAATTTAAAGAATTTGTAAAAATAGTTAGGACTGAAACTGGAAATAAAATAAAAAGATTCAGAACAGATAATGGCACAGAATTCTTAAATAAGAATTTTTCAGAGTATCTAAAATCTCTAGGAATTGTTCATGAACTCACTGCTCCATATACCCCAGAACAGAATGGAATTTCTGAAAGAGATAACAGAACAATAGTTGAATCAGCTAGATGCTTGTTACATGGAAGAAAAATGCCGCTTGAACTGTGGGCTGAAGCCGTAAACACAGCAGTCTATCTCTTAAATAGATGTACTACTAAAGTATTGGGAAATTCTACACCTTATGAAATATGGTACAAGAGAAAACCCTCCATCTTACATTTGAAAACTTTTGGATGTAACGCTTATGTGCATATACCAAAAGATAACAGAAAAAATTAGACAAAAAGAGTATTCGTACATTTTTTGTTGGATATACTGAAACTAACAAGAATTATAGAATGTGGGATCCTATTGCTAGAAAAATTATCATAAGCAGAGATGTAATATTTACTGAAGCTAATACATCAGAAAATATTCAGGATAACCAACAAGAGCAGGTAACTATATATAGTGAAGAAAGTGTTGATAGCACAAATACCAGTTCCAAACCAGAAGAATCATGTCGATACCCTCTCAGGAATAGAATCAGAGAAAAGGAACAAACATCAACCAGCTGTACAAGAGCTATTTCATATGCTTGTTATGTCCATGACCAAGAACCATTGAACTATGAAGATGCAATTGTAGGACAAAACTCAAAACAGTGGAAACTAGCTATGGACGATGAATTCAATTCCTTGATGAAAAATCAAACATGGACTTATGTGACACTACCATCAGACAGAAAAGCTATTGCATGCAAGTGGGTATACAAAATAAAGCAAAATGCAGATGGATCAAATAAAATGTTTAAGGCTAGACTAGTTGCGAAAGGTTATTCACAAAAACCAGGACTTGATTATGGTGAAACTTTTTCTCCAGTAGTAAAATTCGATTCAATTAGAACAATCTTATCACTTTGTGCATTACTTGATATGGAAATGATTCAATTAGATGTAAAATCTGCCTTCTTGAATGGTGATTTGGAAGAAGAACTTTACATGGAACAACCCCAAGGTTATGAAAACCCAGATTTTCCAAATCATGTTTGCTCTCTTCAGAAAAGCATCTATGGTCTTAAGCAATCCCCCAGAATGTGGAACAAGAAATTTCATGAGTTTTTAATTAAGTTTGATCTCAAACCTAGCATATCAGATTCATGTGTCTATACAATGAAATGTAAACAGGCTTACATATTACTTGCAATATATGTAGATGATTGCTTAATCTGCAGTGTAAATAAACAACATTTAGATGATATAGTACAGTACTTAAATTCCAATTTTGAAATAAAACCTTTTACTGCCGATTATTTCCTTGGCCTACAAATATATCGAGATAGAACAACTAAAATGTTATTTCTGCATCAAGCCTCATACATTGAAAGAACACTTGAACATTACAACCTTCTTGAAATTAAGTTGCAATCTGTACCTTCTGATCCTTACTCAAAACTAACAAAAGAGATGTGCCCAAAGGATGATCAGGAAATTGAAGAAATGAACAAGATTCCATACAGACAGACAATTGGTAGTTTAATGTACCTCATGACTGGAACTAGACCTGATATTGCCTACGCAGTCAGCAGGGTTAGCCAATTTATGAACAACCCAGGACCTTCACATTGGACCGCAGTAAAGAAAATATTCGGATACTTAAAAGCTACGAAAAACATCGGTATTTGTTTTGGTGGGAGTTCCTGCACTACAACTCTGATAGGTTTTTCCGATGCTGATTTTGCTGGAGACCTAGACACAAGAAAATCAACCACCGGATATGTGTTCATGTTGAATAATGGACCTATTTCTTGGTGCAGTCAAAAACAGAATTGTGTGTCTCTGTCAACAACAGAATCTGAATATATTGCGGCTTCCAAAGCAACGAAAGAAGCAATTTGGCTGAGACAACTTCTACGCGAGCTACATCAAGAACAAGTAAAGCCTACAACAATTTTTTGCGACAATCAAAGCTGCATAAGACTTGTTCACAACCCAGAATACCACAAAAGAACTAAACATATTGATATTTCGTATCACTTTATCAGAGATCATTTTCAAAAACATGCAATTGACCTACTTTATGTCTGCTCCAATGATCAAGCTGCAGACATATTTACGAAAGCTCTACCTCCAGAAAGGTATAGAAGACTAAGGAGCCAACTTGGACTGTTTGAAACAACGGAGTGCACGTTAGGTGGGAGTGTTGGAAAAAAGTAACGTTGCACATTGGCTGTTCCCATGGCAACGGCCACTTCCTGCCAGACATCACGTGACCTGATGCCACCAATCGCCGGCGTACATGTATATAGGCTTCAGATTTGCATTTGTTTTTTTTTTTGCTACTACGCTTGTTTTGTTTGACTCTCTTTTTACTTGTCATCTTGATAATTAAACAATCTTTTCTGAGTTCCGGCCTCTGATTCTCTTACACGGGTTTTGATGGAAGCATCTATCCAAAGAAAGGAATCTTCTTAAGGCTTGAGATTTTGAATCTCCTAATTGATAATTAATTTTATTATAGTTAAGCTTAAATGGCAATGAAACTACATATCTCCCATTTTCATCTCTTCCTTGTGTGTAGGAATGCTTTCTGCATCCCAAATTTTTTTAACAATATCATCTAGTTCAGCTGAAGAATGATTAACATGTATTTGTTGAATGGATGTGCTAGTAGTGTTATTGGGCATATTTGATCTACCTGAAATGATCCAACCTAACTTTGAATTTATAGCTGAGGGTGCATCTCTTGGACCCTTAATCAAACCTGGTTCAATAAGATATCTAAATATAAATCAGCTCCTACAATTATATCTATAGGTCTAGGAATATAAAATTCAGGATCAGCAAGTTTCAAATTATTTAAATGAGGCCAAACTGGGTTATGCGTATAAAAATTAGGTATTTTGTTCGATAAGTCTTTAACAATTAGAGCTTTAGTTTCAAACTTGAAATTATCATAAATGGAAGAAAGTTTTATCTTTATTATCTTATTAACTTGTGATTGTATGGGTGAATTAAATCCTGCAATTTTTACTTTTGTATGTTCTTGAGCCATATTTAATTTGTCTGCAAGTGTCTTAGTTATTAATGATTTTTGAGCACCCGAATCAATCAGGGCTCGGCATATTAGCTCATCATTATTCGAGTTAAAAACTTTTATTAAGGCTGTAGAGAGAAAAATATTTGTTTCTAAGATTGAAGTATTGTTAGATAGAACTGTGTGGTTTACTGTCTCATGCTGGTTTTGTTCTTCACTTGTATTAGCTTGATGTTCGGTAGTTGAAATAGGAGCTTGCTGTCTTTGATAATTATAATTATGAAGGGTAGTATGATGTTTTTTGTTGCAGACTTTACAAGTGGCAGTTATTTTACAATGATTGGCATAATGATTAACACCTAAGCAGTTTATACAAAGGTTTTTGCTTCTTACAAATTTGATCCTATCATCTAAAAACAACTTAGCAAATTCTTGGCAGGTACCTAACTTATGAGATGAATTACAATAGGTGCATTTGATTATGTTGGTATTTACTTGATAAGTTTTAAAGGTCTTCCTAACATTATCTTCTTTTTGATATAATTTTCAATTAATGTGATCCAATTCCTTTCTATGCTTTTCTAAATATGTTAATAAGTCTTGAAGAGTAGGAAATGTATTTTCCTTTAATGAAAGTTCAAAGTCCTTGTTCATGTTGCTATCAATTTTCTTTAAAATAAAAGTAGTGAGAAGCATGTTTCCTAATTGTTCTTCATCAATTCCTAACAATTCTAAATTTCTTAAGTTCAACTTAACAGTATCAATTAGTTCAATAATATTCCTTTGAGTTGGTTACTTTTATATACTTGATATTCAGTATATTGTTACAGTATTTATAGGCTAGGTCTCTTGTACAGTGATATCTTTCATTGAGAGCAAGCCAAGCTTTATCAAAAGTGTCAGGAGTTAAAGAAAAACCCTTAATTATGCTAGCTGCATCTCCAGAAAGAGAACTTTGTAGATATTTAAACTTTTGAATATTATTTAATGATGAATTGTTTATAATGGTATCTTCAAATGTCTTAAAATCCAACCATTGATCAAGATCACCTTTAAAAGAGGGTAGAGAAAACTTAGGGAGATTAATTTTAGTTTCTTCTTAGTATTTATATTTTCTTTTAATTCTAAATAATTTAATAAAGTAGATTGTATTTCAGTTATATCTTTATTAACTTCTTTATAAATAGGCATATGTGATTCATGCTCATCAGAATCAATTAATTCAATCATATAATGTTCAATATTTTATTTAATTTTGTTTATATTATCCAGTTGTACTTTTAAAAAACCTTTACTTTGAGTTTCTACATTTTCTAATTTGATCTTTAGGTCATCAAGCTTCGATATTTCGAAATAGAATTTTTTAGATGTAACTTTACTTGTTTGTTTAGGCATCTTTTTTTTATTTCTTTAATCCAAATGGTCGTCAATAATTATCCGGCTTGAGGGACCAAAAATATGATATTGTAGTAGATAAATGATAAAACTAACTTTGACTTGTGCTTAATTAATAGGTAGAAAATCTTTCTTTTGATAAATAATCTTTAAGATAATAAACTTAGTGATAATAAAACTTATAGATAAAAAAAACTTGTTGGTAATCAAACTTATAGATAAAAAAAACTTAGATGTAATAAAACTTATCGGTAAATAAAAACACTATTTATAAACATTTTGGTAGAAAAACTTGCTTAAATATATGTTCAAAATAGTGAACTTGACTTGGATGATTTAAGATTGACATTGGATTAAATTTAGGTACTTTAATTAAATCATAAGGATTAAATATGAAAATGTTTGACGCGCGTTTAAATGGCGTCGCTTCCCTTCTTGATAAAAGTTCTTTCTGATTCTTTTTTCCGCTGCGCATGCGCACCACCTCTGATTCTTCGTCATCAACTACGGAGGCGCACCACTTCTCACCGGCAGTGATTAGCTAGATTTGGTCAATCTAGCCTCTCCACTTATATTCTAACATATATTCTAATAAGCTGAAAGAAGTTAGCAAGCCAGATAGCAGTCGAAACTTGTATTAAGTAGGAAAAGATAGAGAAGCATGTACCAGATGTGGCTCACAGAAATTTCTTAATTTAGAACAATGTCCAGCATTTAATGCAATATGTAGAGGTTCAAAGAAGGGCCATTTTATGAAACAATGTCGAACAAAATTGTTTCACAAGTTACTACAAGAGAAGAGAATGCAAATTTTCTTGGACATTTTTGCATTAATCATATTTCTTCTGATACAAGATGGAATTGTGAAATCACAGTAAATGGAAAATTGACGTCATTCAAAATTTATACTGGCACGGTGGTTTCTGTGGAGTCAGAAAAATGCTTTAGTCAAAGCTTTACACATCAACTTGTGAAACATGAAAAGACACATTGTGTTGCAGAGATGAAAATTCAGGTTTTGGGAAAATTTTAGGCTACTCTTGAAGCCAATGAAAAGGTTCCTCATATAGTTAAAGAGTTATATATTTCACTTTTAGGTTCAAAAGCTAGTGAAGAAATAGGATCCGAGAACTAATGCAAATCAGTTCTCATTCAGCTATTGACCCTTTGAAGAATTTCCCTGAATTATTCTCTGGCCTTGAAAAGTTAAATAAGCCATATTATAAGCCATATTGAATTATAAGATAAATCAAAATCATATGCCATTCAAACTCCAAGATGGATTCCATTTCCATTGATGAATAAAACAAAGCGAAAGATTGAAGAAATGGTACAGCAGGGGGTAATAGAAAATTTTTTTCATGCAACAGATTGGTTAGCATCTATGGTGATTCTGCCTAAAAAGAAAAATGAGATTAGAATATGTGTGGATCTTACCAGACTGAATGAAAATATCGAGAATAGCATCAAATGGCTATCTTAGAAAAATACTGAGTTGACTGTGCGATGGTAAAGTATTCTCAAAATTAAATGCCAACTCCGGATTCTGGCAGTTACCTTTAGATGATAAGTCAAGAGACTTTACAACATTTCTGACACCCTTTGGAAGACTTCGATTCTGTAGAATCCCGTTTGGAATTACTATAGTGTTCCCAAACATTTTCAAAAGATAATGTATGAAATTTTAGGAGATAATTGAAGCATTCAACCTTTCCTCCCCTACCACCCTGTACTCTAATGTCAATACCAAGTACCAAAGGTTGATCATTGAAGCTATTTTATCCATCAATAACCATAGCATTAACAGACACATCGACATACCATCGCAGTATTTAGATATATGTAATAACCTATAGGCCGTTCACTTCTTTTCCCTGATCTTGCTGTTAATCCCACCGCAAACAAACCACCCCCCCACCCAGACACCTACCCCTATATATTTTTTCCTTTGTCCGATGATCGCGCTGATGGCGGGCCATGCCATAGTTCCTCACTGTTGTTGGTTTTTTAATATAATATCACATTGGTTTAAGTTGATTGACATCCAGAGATGATCATATGTTCTCCTATAAATTGCAATAGTCTTAGTTGTGTTATGTTAAATCTGTCATAATTTTTTAATTTTTTAATTTTTAATTAGCATCACATCCTACTTTCGTCAAATATTTCTATAAAAAGCCTTATTTCCATAACTTAATCTGATATTGTTAACTCATATATGGTTATATATGCAGATTCTTCACATATCGATACTATATATAGCGTTATTTTCTCTCTCTCTCTCAGTATGTTGTACCCGTCGAAGGGCGTGGAGCCCGAAAGCTTGTAGCCCATGCATTTTAATAAAAAAAAAATTTCTCTTCGTTTTATAGCTATTTACAATTCAATAAGAGAAATTTCATGATTCTTGTTAAAATTGAAAATCTTTTACGTTTGCTCTAACTTCTAATAATCGATGACAATTGGCCGTGAAGCACAACTATCCTTGAACGCTATTCGTCGATTTACCAACCTCAACCCTGAAGTAATCCGCCTCCTAACGCATCTGTGTCGAAAGTCGCTGCACCTGGCCAGATGGAGAGTGCACCTCAACTTTAACAAGATTTTCCAAAGGGCCCGTTTCATCCCCCATCTCTCAGAGTCGCAGATCCTGTGGGAAATCCTCATTCGAACAGGGTTATCCTCCGATCCCAACGCCAATTACTATGGGCTAGAACCCAGGGATGTTATTCGCGAATACGCTGCTTGTCCAAGACCATTAAGGGCATCATTTCCCAAGTCACCAATCTCATATCCCAATCCAATATGGTTGAACTCCTTGGTCTCCTCACCGCCGACATCAGACAGCAGGACAGCATCATTAAAGGGCGTCAATACAGGAAGCTATCCTTTTGGATCAGCAAATATGGCTTCCCAGAGGAATTTCACCCCGACAACCAACCGGTTCCCACTCTTCTCAATCTGTCCTCTACAGTGTTGTCTCCTTCGCAGGCCGAGGTTCTTTCCTTAGGCCTCAAGTACCGTCCTCCCACAACGTCTGACATTCCCAGGATTATTTCTGGTGTTGAGCCCGCCATCAGCTCCCTTTCCCACACAGCCCAATATGACATACGGAGTTCCATAGCCCATATCCTCCGGAAACCCACCCCTTCTCAATCCCAATCTCTTGGTAAGTACCGCTCCCTAGCTACCATAAGGCGAAACTCTAACATTATAGTCACCAGATCGGATAAAGGTTCCCAGACCGTCGTCTTGGACACGGCTGACTATGCCTCCAAGATGACGGAGATACTCAGCGACCGCAATACATTTGTTCCCATTGCACAGTCTGATGCGTCTGCCTCAGCTAAATCTTTCAGATTGGGGTTATTGCGTTTGAAAAAATCGGGTCACATCACACCGGATCAATATAGTTCTTTCATCTCTGACCTTAATAATATCCCCTATATCTATGGTCTTCCTAAGACCCATAAGCCTGGCATCCCCCTACGCCCCATCATAGCCTACCATCTTTCACCTGCCTATAAACTGTCCAAATATCTGACTGGCTATCTCACACCTTGGGTGAAAGCCAGTCCACAATCCTCTGCCATTAGGGATATCCCTTCTTTTGTGCAATCCGTTAACTCTCTCTGCCCTGTCCCCAACACCGTTATGGTGTCTTATGATGTAGTTGCCATGTATCTTTCCCTCCCCCATCAGCTTATTATTAGGCACTTGACTAAATTCTTACAGGATAACCAGGTAGATCCCCGTACCGCAGAATCCATAGTCGCACTATCCTCCCTGTGTTTGGACTTCACTACTTTCACATTTAACAACCTGTTGTTCAAACAAATCAGAGGCTCGCCCATGGGCAGCCCACTATCCTCCCCACTTGCGGAAATAGTCATGGCCAACATAGACCACTGGGTCCAACAGCAAATTACACCGGGCATTCACATGTGGCGGATATATATTGATATTATCTTCTGCATATGTGATACCGGACAAGAAATTAGTATTTTAGATTCTCTAAACTCCTATCATCCCGAGATCTCATTCACCTTAGAATTGGAAGACAGGTCCGTATTGCCGTATCTTGATATACTAGTCATACGTACTACCTCTCATTACCACACTACCGTATACCACAAGGTTAACAATCCCACATTCTATACAGACTTCAAATTTTCATGTCCCCTATCGCATAAAATAAATACTGTCCGTACTCTTACCAAGAGATTGTTCACCCACTGCTCCCTTCCACTGTTTAGAACCATTGAATTTTCCCTAATCATTAAACAGTTGGCCCGGTCCCAATACCCCCCCCATTTCATACATAAGTATAAATTTGACCCTTCTTCCATTAGACCTCCTGCAATTACCAGAAACAGTTGTTTACTTCCCTTCTCCACCCAATCAGTCGCCATCTCCCGCATCCTCAGAACGCACGGGATTAACACCCATTTTACTAATAGCAATAGTATCGGCGCCATCCTCAGACACCCTATCACCAGATTACCTAGATCTACCGTTGCTCGGTCCTCTGGTGGCTTGGTCTACTCAGTCTCTTGTAACGATTGCAGTGCATCTTACATAGGCGAGACTGGTAGGTCCGTGGCCATCAGGATGACCGAACACGGTAGATGCATTGCCAACAGAGACAACAGGTCGCTTATTTTCAACCATATTAACACCACCGGCCATTCATTCAACCTTTCCTCCCCTACCACCCTGTACTCTAATGTCAATACCAAGTACCAAAGGTTGATCATTGAAGCTATTTTATCCATCAATAACCATAGCATTAACAGACACATCGACATACCATCGCAGTATTTAGATATATGTAATAACCTATAGGCCGTTCACTTCTTTTCCCTGATCTTGCTGTTAATCCCACCGCAAACAAACCACCCCCCCACCCAGACACCTACCCCTATATATTTTTTCCTTTGTCCGATGATCGCGCTGATGGCGGGCCATGCCATAGTTCCTCACTGTTGTTGGTTTTTTAATATAATATCACATTGGTTTAAGTTGATTGACATCCAGAGATGATCATATGTTCTCCTATAAATTGCAATAGTCTTAGTTGTGTTATGTTAAATCTGTCATAATTTTTAATTAGCATCACATCCTACTTTCGTCAAATATTTCTATAAAAAGCCTTATTTCCATAACTTAATCTAATATTGTTAACTCATATATGGTTATATATGCAGATTTTCACATATCGATACTATATATAGCGTTATTTTCTCTCTCTCAGTATGTTGTACCTGTCGAAGGGCGTGGAGCCCGAAAGCTTGTAGCCCATGCATTTTAATAAAAAAAATTTTCTCTTCGTTTTATAGCTATTTACAATTCAATAAGAGAAATTTCATGATTCTTGTTATAAAGTGGTATTCTTTCAAAATTAAGGGAAGGAGAAACTTGTAGCGGATGTTCTTTCTCAAGCCTCTAGAAATGAGATTGACAATGAAGAGCGCTTCAGGAGGAAATTTCCGCATATATTCAAAATATAGAACTTCCGTCAGATGTTTCAGACAAATGGATTATATATAGAGATTTCTAATCATCAGGATGCAGATCCATAAATGTGTCCATAATCTATGTTCTAAATCAATTGCCAGATAAAAACAACCTTTCCCAAAAATTAATCAAATTTTGGCATTTGCGTGATGACCTCAATATTATAAATAATATTCTAATGAAAGGAAGCAGGTATGTTGTTCCAGAGACTTTGAAATCTGTAATACTTAGCCATGTACATGAAGAACATTAAAGAATTACCAAGTGTAGAAGAAGGATGTGAGAAAGTGTTCATTGGCTAAAATCCTACAAGGACATTGAAAAAATGATTCAAAACTATAATGAATTAAGGAAGGCAGTTCAAGAAAAGAACCACTTATTGCAACTGAATATACTGATAGACCATGGAAGGAAGTAGCGATTGACATTTGTCAATTTGATGCTTTACACTTTTTGGTATTTACTGATTTTTATTCTCATTATCCAGAGTTTAGTAAATTAGACAATTTATATATCAGCCGAATCTATGATTACGCATACCAAACCATCTTTGCCTGACATGGGATACCAGAAGTTGTAAGGACAGACAATGGTTCTCAATTTATTAATCTTTTATTCCGAAAATTTGAAAAATAGTATGGATTTAATCACATAAACAGTCCTAGATATCTCCAAAGTAATGAAATGGCAGAAAGTGCTGTAAAAGATTGTCAAGGCATGATTGAAAAAATCTCAGGATCCTTACTTAGGACTTTTAGCTTACAGAACTGCACCATTTAAAAATGTATTTAGTCCATCTGAATTGCTTACGGGGAGAAAATTGAGGACTAATCTCCCTACTTATTCAGACCTTCTTAAGCCCTTTCTGGTCAACGAGGAACTTCTCAATCAGAAGGAAAAGAAATACCAAAAAAGGGAAAGAAGAAATTATAACAACTATTGAAAATTTCAAAGACAGAAAGATCTTGGTGCAAGAGATCAAGTGTGGGTGAAGGATATGAGAGTACCAGGAACAATTATAGGCAAAGCAGAACAGCCAAGATCATATCTAGAGATGTCTCCTAGAGGAAAGTTGAGAAGTAATAGGTTTCATTTAGCTACAAATTTTAAACATAATGAGGATACTGAAGATTACAGACCTCAAGTAATTGAAGCTGATTTGACTGAAAACCTATACTCACCAAAGAACCCTTTCTCATCTATGATAAATCTCTCAGGAAGCACTCAAGACCAGCAGGTTGAAAGTGAAACTTCAAACCCTTATGTTATAAGGTCTGGAAGAGTGGTGAGGCCACCTAAAAGACTAAGCTTTTAGCTTAAAGGGGGAGGTGTTATATATGCCTAATTTGTAAATATTCATAGATAGAATTAAAGGACTATTATGTGGAGTAAAGAAGATAGACAAATGGCCAACGATAGAGAACAGGAAGTGTGTACATTTTTAGCATGATGAATGAATAAAGTATTTAATCCTAACTTGTTGTTTATGGATCATTAAAATATAAAACATTTGGGACCAAAATTTTATGTTATTATTACCATGTTGTTAGAACCACAGTTAGAACCATTGGCAGTTAAAATTTAGGACTTTAGAATTATGCTAAAAATAGTTGCTGTAATAAAATAACTTTTATAATGAGATATCACTATATATGGTTTAAATTGTGTTTTATCAAATTGTGCTTTATCACCTTTAAGTTTAATACTTTTGATAATAAAATAATACCTAAATTTATACTAATCTTACCATAATTCATCACAACTTTGATCATGTAAACCTTGATCTTTAGAGTGGATGAATGAGAATGGTGAAATACACTGGTCCGCAAAATTAAAGGAACAACATTTTTTTTTCATTTATCTCAAATTTTATTGAACATATATCAATGAAATTTTATACACAAATTTATTATTCCATTATTGATTAGAATACCCGAAATTATAGAATTCTAACACGTATTTTATGCAAATTAGCCGGTCAAGCAATGATCTTGCAGTCAGTGCATAAATATCTTGGATATTGCTGTTAATATGGGGTGTGATCGCCTTTAACTGATAGACAGGCTCTAGATCGGTGACCCATACTAAGAATTAGGGAGTTTATCAGCTCCTGTGGAATCAACGCCCACTCTTGTGTTAAGGCTGTTTCTAGCTCATGAGTGTTTCTAGGAGGGGGTTGGAGGGATGAGATCCACCGTCCTAGGTTTTCCCATACATGCTCAATGGGATTTAGGTCTGGGGATCGAGCTGGCCAATTCATCTGAGCAATTGCATGGTTTTGGAGAAAAGTGTCGACCACACCAGCCCTATGTGGATGGGCATTATCATCCATTAGAAGAAAGTTTTCTCCCATTTCCAATGCTTGAGGCATCACATATGCTGTCAAGATCTCGTCCCGATACCTCTGTCCAGTCAGGGTTCCTTGCCGAAAAATATGGAGTGCTGTGCGACCGCCCAAGAAGATTCCAGCCCAGACCATAAAACCTTGGCTTCCGTAGGGATCCCTTTCAACCATATTCCTGGGATTATTTCTGGTTCCTACCTCCCTCCAGACAAAGACACGACGAGAATCGCTGTTTAGAGAGAATCTGGACTCATCAGTGAACATTACACGCATCCATTCATCTGGATTCCAGGCGACATGTTGTCTGCACCAAAGTTTCCTTGCTCTCTTTTGAGGCGGTGTCAATGGCACACAAATTATAGGTCGTCGAGCATAGAGGCCCTTCTTGTGAAGCCTTCTGCGTATTGTATCAGTTGATACTAAGACTCCTGTAGCTGCATTGATAGTTGCGATGCTGTCATTCTTCTATTGCGACGCACAAGGAGACTCAAATAACGGTCTTGATTTAACGTTGGGACCCTTGGCCGTCCTTGTCTGTGTTCTGGCAACATTAGCTGTCATTTGAAATTTTTTCCAAAGCCTTGAGACGTTTCTTGTCACTGCTTCCATCCTTCCAATAGCTTGCCATTTTTTTCTTGTGATAAATGTTGCCTAAAAGCCATGCAAACTTTAAAAAACTAAAAGGTTCAATAAAAATCTAGTGGAGCATAAAATTAGGACGCTTTGAGAAAGACTCAGGCACGTGCTGGAGGCGGAGTCAACGTAGACGGTGGTATTTTGCATATTGGGAACAACTATTTGTTTTTCTGTTTTACATACTCTTTTAATTCATGGAAGCTTCTGAATATACCAAAACTTGATATATATCCCTTAATATAACTTTTCTTTTTCTTAAACATGTGTTGCTCCTTTAGTTTTGCGGACCAGTGTATAATGAATGAATTAGAAGGTGCTTTGCATATAATGTATATACAGTAGATCCTCCAAGAGAGGTCACGCATGCTAGATAACACCTCTCTACAAAGGAGAGTTTTCATTTGTAAAAATTATCATTTTTACTTTTTAGCAACTCTCTGGTAAGAGGACACCTCTCCCCAAAGGACACTTTATCTCTGCAATTAGGTGTCCTTTATACAGGGAGGTTCTACTGTATTAAACAAAAATATTTTTCTTTGGCTTTGTTTATTTCATTTCTTGGAAATATATCAGAAAAAATTGTGAAATGTGCTTTTTTGACAGCAGTAATGTGGAAATATTTCCATGCAGTTAATGTAGCATATGATTGATGATTTTGGGTGAATAAGTTTAATCAAAAAGTGTTATATAAGGTTTATATAAGAAACCAAAACTTGCATTATTGAGAGCTTCACCAAGTGGGATGCCTGGTTCCTCCGTGTTGGTTATGGAGTTGATGAAGCTGATAACATACTACATTAAGTCATGCAAAGAAAATAATTGATTTTCGGAAACTCACCGTAATAGAGCTAGAGAAATTTCGTTTTGGAAGACTATCAACTTTTCTTGGACAATTTGTGATGCATTTAGTTTGTATTTTCTAATTGCAGTAGCTAGCTCGCCCGTATTAATAACAAACATATCCAGGTTGTCTGTTGACTCTCTAAACAGCACACAAAACATTTGACATGTCAGCATATCAATAAATATTTTATGTATTCAGATGAGAACAAGAAATTAAAACTCAAATAATCATGCAATACACTAATCTGTACAGTTTACAGTGAAACCTCTCTATAGTGGACCCCATGGGACTGAACTGTTGAATCACTATAGCCATCCATGGTTTGGCTATTTCCACCCTTCTCAAAAATTTTAAATCATATAATTTAATGATGATAATAATTTAAATCATATAAGAAATACCTTGACCTTTTAAGCACTAAGCAAGCTGATTAATGGCTTTGGTAGGGTGAGGGCTGGTGTCAAAATGCTGATATGTCGGTTCAGTGTCACATAACCTTCTTCCACCCCCTCTTCCCCTTACAGCAATAGTCACGTAAACGACTCTTGTAAAGCATTTTTAAAATCATTATTACTATAATTTGTTTAAGCTTTACTTTTTTCTAAAGTGTTTCTACAAATGCCACAATGATGTGTTCATTGTGTGTGTGTGTGTGTGTGGCATTTAATACAATTTGTATGCGGAAATAGTCTTCCAAGAAAGTGGATTCTCTCTCCTTCCCTCAGATTCAACAAGAGAAGACCTATGTATTTAGAGGATTGTGTTAATAGAAGGAACTGTGTGAGCAGCTGGAATTTGAGCTATAAGGGGTCCTAGAATCACAGCTACAGGAAAGTAGCCTCAAATATATAATTATTAGAGAATGCTTACCACTTACTTTTACACATGTTCACAGAGATGTAAACTATATATATATAAGGTCTTGAGCATGCAAAAACATGATTGACTGAAAGAAGAAAATTAATCAACAGACAGCAATGTGTTATCCATTGCTGATATGACCTTGCAGGTACATCAGTCATAAAAAAAATCATCCCACTGGATCACATAATTTTTACATTTGGATGCCTGGTTGTGTATTTTTTTATGGTATTCAATATTTAATTTCTATCTGCAATATATATAAAGGTGGATCAAATAGATTTCCTGATGATGATCAACATCTGGGACATGTAGGACTCACTCAAAAATATTAAAATGAATGATTATCTCCTAATAGCCAGAACAGACCAGGCATTCAATGATAATTTAGCATCAGAAATGGAAAAATTTGTTGATTTAAAGGAAAAAGAAGAAAACAAACCATTCAAAGGTATAGAAATAAGGAGAACAGAACATGGTTAAGATTTATCACAATCCCATTACATAAAAAAAAAATCTAAAAGATTTGAACTCAAGGAATACAACAGCGTACAAACTCCAGGAGATTGAGATCAAAACTTTGATGAGTATAAAGACTCCAAGCCAGTAGACAAAATATTGTACCCAGAGATGATCGGGTCCCTCATGTATCTGGCAATGGGAACTCGTCCAGATATATCCTACAATGTAAGCAATTTATGGCAATATAATAACGATGTAAGAGAAGTGCATTTTACTGCAGTCAAAAGAATATATAGGTATCTAAAGGGCACCAGAGATAAAATTTTAAGATATAAGCCAACAGAAAATAATATTGTCGTTAGTACAGACGTGAGCTGGTGCTTAACAAAGGACACAAAGTCTTATTCAGGATACATAATTAAACTTGGAAAAAGCCTTATCAACTGGCGAAGTTGAAAGCAAAATTTAGTGGCTTTATCAACATTCAAGGCAGAGGTTATTTTCATATGCAAAGGAATCTGTGAAGTAAAGTGGGCTAAAGGACTAATTGAGGAATTGCCCAGAGATATTAATTTTCCGATAATTTTGAAAACTGATAGCCAATCTGCCATAAAATGGATCCAGTCAGAACAAATAACTTCAAGGACAAAGCACATAAATCAAAAATATTTTTTTGTAAAAGAGGAAGTACAAAGTGTAGCAATAAATTTGGAATAGTCTGGAGTGAGGAAATGGAAGCTGATTTTTTTAACAAAGAATCTTCCAAAAGATAAACTAAGAAAGTGCATAAGCTCAATAGGACTTTATAAACGAAGCTTCCACACAGGGGAGGGACTGAAGCAAGAAAATGATTATTCTTTGAATGTGAAAGCTTGTAAAAAAATAGGAACTTACCCTCTACCATTGATTTGTTTATTTTCTTATGTCTTTTTTGCATAAGTTTAATCTGGTTAAAACAATGTTGTAGATAAGATCATTTTTGTTGCCTTAAATATGAGGTAATCAACTTGTTTCTCTCTATATTTAAAAATGATTAAAGTTTAATAAATTAATTTTATAAATCTGAGAGTTGTCTTCAAAAACGATCCAACAACGCATTCTTGGGTTATCACCCCAGTACAAAATGTAGAGTTGGTGATAAAAATTAGCCACAACACCAGGTTTTGGCACATTAAGACAAATGGCCAACCTGTATACCATGGTTTCAGGCTTTGACTCTCAATGTAGCTATTCGTTATCACCAACTCCATATTTTGTATTGGGATTATAACCTAAAAATGCATTGTTCATTAGGGAGAGATGCCACTTTGAAGAAATTTATATATATATTATAAAATACTTTTATGATATGAAATTGCCTCAAAAACAAAGAAAGGCGCAGATATTATACCTTCAGACTTGTTCTAACGATAGCTGTATATTTCATCATATGCATATTAATGAGAATAAAAATACTAACTTTTTTCTTATATACCTACGATCGGACGTACCCGGCTTCGCCCGGGTTTTACCCGAGTAAAGGTTTGTCTAACGAACATTTGTTAAAACAATTCTCTATAAACTTATAAAAAAAAGATATATTTTGATAATTTGAAACTCGTAAATTTGAATCTCTCGATAAAGTGAACATTTTTTCCCGGTCCCTGTGTGCCGTGTCATCCTGAATTTTGTCTTTCCTAATTTTCTACATTACAAAATCGTTTTATCTAGTGAACATTTTTTCTTACTTTTGATAAATAATCTTTAAGATAATAAACTTAGTGATAATAAAACTTATAAATAAAAAACTTATCATCGTCGCAATGGTGGCGCTGCTTGCGAGTTAAATCTACAAATCTGCAAATAACTCTAAGGATATTCAAGAAATTATTTTTCAGAAACCTTCCCAGTGCTATACTAAATAACTTCCCAAAGTTTCATGGCATTCCAATGAGTGGTTTAGTCAGGCATAAAGGACACACACAACACACATACATTCATTTTTATATATATAGATAACACTTCAAATCAAATATTTCGCCAATTTTTTTTTTTTTTCAAAAGTACCTTGACACACATTTTAAAAATTGAATTAGTCAATTGAATTACAGAATTGTAATTCATAACTCCTAAAAGGTAGGTAATACTTGTTGAATTCAAGTCAGTTAAAGTAGATACTTTGGTGGAGATTTGAAAATTGGTTAAAGCAAAGAGTTTATTTTGCTCATCCAGTTTCAAATAACCCTTATATTTTTATTTTATTACAATAGTATGCAGAAGGGTAAATAAAAAGTGAACTTTTATTACCTTATTTCCCACAGTTTGATTATATCAATGGCCCATTTCTGATCTGCTTCATTAGCTGAAAAAATTTTTGTTGCAACTTCATTCCATTCTTTCCTGTAAATCAAACAAACAATTTATGATTATAAGAACAGTATAACCTTGTTATAGTAAAACATAATGGGGTAAAAATTTTCATTTCACTGTGGCCATAGTTCACTATCCCCATGATTTGGCTATTTTTTGTTTTATATTTATTATGTTTTATATTTTAATGTTTTATATTTAATATATTTTATATAGTGGAATTGATAGATAGTCAGAAAAACAGGCTACATTTAATAAGTCACTTTTTCAAATCTTTCAAGATAATAGCGATTTGAGCTGTTTCCTTAAAGTTAGGTTGCGCTAGACATTCTGCCACCAGTGTGGAAAGAGAAAAAAACTTTGTTTGCTAGTCTTCCATATGACTAAAGAATGTCATATAGTGAGAGCATTCTGACTATTGGATATCTGTCATAGATATCGCTAGCCCAATCTGTGTCATTATATATACAAACATCATGGGAATCAGTCCGGCAATATACAAACATTAAATATATGTTACTGTGTAAATATCTTAAGATACTTTAGAAGCTTGCTGTTATTGAAATCCAGGGTTGCTGGAAATCTGAGATATCGCAGCAGAAAACAATGTTTCACCTAGTACAATTGGCAAGATAAAGGTGCAAACCCCAATCAGTTCCCTATATGGACATCCTCTCTTTCTCTCTTCTTCATCGGTGGGGCAACTCTTTTTAAAATTGGAAACTAATGTCCAACTATGTGGAATATGGTCGGTAAGATTGTTTAGCATATGTACTCTTAGATAGTACTACAGTCTCCTTGTCTGGATAGGTAATTGGAGGCAGAAATCTCCCCCATTAATAGCCTTGAACAAATAACAAGATTCTTAACATAGTTTCCAAGAGATATATTCTACTACATACTACATACAGCTTGATATATCAAGAAAAGTCAACCACGAACGTGTTTCGGACTGTTGGCCCTCATCAGTGTGGTGCAGACTGTACCTCTACGACCAAAAATAATTTTGTCCCAGAGAATTCCTAAGAAATCAAGAAATGGGTATTTAAGGCCAAACTTGCGTAAATACGCTAAATATATGAAAAATAATAAAAATAAAATAATATCTGCCATTTCAAAGTTCATGTGAACGTGGACAGGATATGACTTTTTTTTATTTTAATAACAAATACCTGACCTTTATCATTATTTTATTTTTTCACATGTTAAGCATATTTACGCAAGTTTGTACTTAAAATACCCATTTTTTGATTTCTCAGGAAGCCTCTGGGACCAAAATATTTTTGGTCGTAGAGGTACAGTCTGCACCACGCTGACAAGGGCCAACAGTCTGAAACGCATTCATGGTTGACTTTTCTTGATTTATCAAAAGGGTATTTTAAATCAACTATGGACATAACCCTTGAGGACAATAAAAAAAAAGAGTATATAATTATTTTAAATAAAAGTGGCATATTCTGACCATTCACATGATTAAAGCCATAAGGGATTCATGATATCCTCAGAATTTGTCAAAGAGGTGTTTAGTTGAGAAAAAGGCTAGGTCAATTCTATGGTTGAAAAATGTAAATTTTACCAGATTAAAAATGAATAGATGTTTTTGCAGCTGTTTTGATAGAAGAGGTAGACTTCTTTTCCAAGATCAGTTTCTTCCTGGCAATTTTAATATCTGTATTTTGGTCAAAGAATTTGCTTAGACACTCTCCCAATCTAATCAACTCTTTGGTAAATTCTGAAGATATCATCAATCTCATGAAATCAAAGCTCACTCTAGATTGACGAGTCAAAGGCCAAAACTATGGTCTCCAACTGGGCATTTTGAATTTTCCAAAGCTGATATGTTAACGTTGTTACTGATCGGATTGTACTATATTACAAAGGTCAATAGATGGTAGATAGTTTTTATAGCTGTTTTGACATGAAAGATTGCTTTTCTTTTTTATATATTAATTATGAGAGTTGTATCTTTCTTTCTTTGTCGACATAATTTGCCTTTTAGAACATATGAATAATAAATGAAAATTCTAATCACTCTTTTCCTTGAAATTTGAAATAATATAAATGATGTCACAAGTTTACATAGCTTTATCATATTATTGTATATAATGTGTAGCAGAGAATAAGTAGGCACACACACACACAACAAGAAGTACATCACAAATACACAAGAAGCATAAAAAGGGTTCTCTGGGGAATCCACCTAGTGATAAGTATGCCTGCCAACTTGCTTCTGATTGATGGTCTATGCTGTCAGCAGTATGTATTCCTTGTCCAGCTCAATCAGCTCTGATGGCAGAGATAATTCTGGTGCTAGAACGAGAACTACAGGTCAAGCTCTGTTGGGTGCAGGGCCACAGCAGAGTTGCTGGTAATGAACTGGCAGACCAGACAGCTAAAGCTGCAGTCACCTTCAACCTGGTTCCCTCCAACTCTATACATCCTTGAAGCCTAGCATGCAGCCGTGCAGTCATCAGCAATGGAGGCCTGGATAATATTCTATGCTCAAAATACATTACAGAAAAAAAAAGACTGAAAATTCACTTTCACTCCAAACCACCTCAGAAAATTTCTCCCCAAGATCCAGCTTGAATAGTCACCACTACCGTTCTTACTGATCATGGTCACATCCTTGCTTATCTTATATTCTGGCATACAGATGGAATACAGCATATACTCACTGCCAGGTTGAGCCACAAACAGTGGATCATCTCCCCTTTAACTGCACAGCTATCATTACTCAATCCTACATCCAGGGCTCTCCTCCCAGACTCACAGCCACAATACCTGCTGAACAGCTCTCCCAATGATTATTACTTAATTCAAGACTGAAGTACAGCCCAGGTCATTGGCAATTCATTCTTCAGAAACTCAAGTCTATTTCTTTATCTATATATATTATAGATGGAAATTTTTGCCGGGAGGATACTGATCTAAAGAGACAAAGGTCGCCTCTCCCGTCAAAATAGATGTCAAAACTAGATGCCAAAACTAGGTGGACACTTTTCAGTTTGCCAAAGCTGGTGTCGTGGCTTTGTCACCAACCCGAGGCCACTAGTTTGCGGCAACGGGCAATAGATGGCGTCTAGTTTTGACGTCTATTTTGATGAGGGAGGCGACCTTTGTCTCTTTAGGTCAATATCCTCCCGGCAAAATTTCCATCTATATTTCAGCCATAGATTTGGCCCAGCCATTTTGCCAGCTAAACACCTCTTTGGCAGATTGTCAAGATTCCATTAGATCCCGGGTGGATCTCATGGAATAAAGTCCGCCCTAGACTGACGTGGGCCATTAGCCCAAAACCATGGTCACTAGGTGGACGCTTTTCAGTTTGCCAAAGCTGGTGTTGTGGCTTTGTCACTGACCCGAGGCCGCTAGTTTGCGACGACGGTCAATAGATGGCGTCTAGTTTTGACGGGAGAGGCAACCTTTGTCTCTTTATATCAATATCCTCCCGGCAAAATTTCCATCTATATTCCAGCCATAGATTTGGCCCAGCCACTTTGCCAGCTAAACACCTCTTTGGCAGATTGTCAAGATTCCATTAGATCCCATGTGGATCTCATGGAATAAAGTCCGCCCTAGACTGACAAGGGCCATTAGCCCGAAACCATGGTCTCTAGGTGGACGCTTTTCAGTTTGCCAAAGCTGGTGTTGTGGCTTTGTCAACGACCCAAGGCCGCTAGTTTGCGGCGACGGTCAATAGATGGCGTCTAGTTTTGACATCTATTTTGACAGGAGAGGCGACCTTTGTCTCTTTGGAGCTATATATATTATGCTTCAAAATTTTAACAATACCTAAATGTGCCTTTTTAAAAAAATATTTAACATATATTTTAGACTTGAATATATAAATATATATTTTGTTTTAAATATTTTATAAATAAGTAAATTTCATTATAGATGAATTTTACAGCCTTTAATTTCAAACTCTACAAAATGCAATGCTAAAAGAAATAAGACCAAATCCAAATAAATAGTGTTTAACATTTCAGGTAACAGCGTTGTTAAAAAATATCAGACTATTTATTTATTTGGATTTAGTCTTATTACTTTGTGTTTCTAACCTATAATTCAAATTGTACCTTATCATATTGTAATACTAGTAGATTAAAGTATTTTAACACAAGTTTGAAAAGATAGCTAAAAATTGAAATTTGGAAAAACATTCAAACTACAAAATGTGTATTTTAAATTTTTTAAATCTTAAAAAATTTCAAAAGATAAACATGAAATTAAATATACATAGGGGATTAATTTTATATAGAGTATATATTTATTTGTAAATATTTTATTAGCTTCAACTCTTGAGAGTGCTATGGCATTATATATTTCCCTCTCTCACCTATACATAATTTTTTTTTCATTTTTTTGACTAAAATTTTGAATGTATGGATTAGTTTTTAATTGTTTTCAATCCTTATTGTCATGGTAATTGATTATCAAAATTAGTTTATATTTAAAAGGAATATTTCAGCTAATTAAAAAAATGGATTAATGTTTCCCAATTGTAAGTATTTTAAAATATTTTAATTCATATACCCGAACCCCTGAAGTGAATTAGGTGTAGCAAGAGCACTGGGACCTATATATAATTCACCTATGGCATTCAGAGAGTTGTTTCCGCCATTTTTCTTACACTGGAGTGGATTTAAAAAAAATATTTTTAAATATCTTTATTTTTTACCATTATATTTTTAGCCATTTACACTAATCGCTTTCGTGTCTGGAAAAAAAAATCAAAATCTTAACAATTAGAAAGTTGATGTATTATCAAATCTGTGAACAAGTGTTGACATGGATCAATAATGTGAAGCCATTTACTTACTGGTCAACCCACGGCTTTCGTACAGGTTTGGATTGAGCCATGTTAGCTTTGTTTCCCTTGGCAAAATGTATTAAATATACAAAGCTGGTGTTTTTTACTTCAATCCTGAATCGTTTTAAGCAAATAACGTCGAAATGTCAAAGTACTGAACTTTTGGTTTTAAAAAGAGAAACCCCGCAGAAAACGACGGCGAAAAGTTTTAGTCAAAAAGGAAAAATATGACATATATTTGTATTATTATTATTTTTTTTTTTTGAATATTTTTAAAGGTCTATTAATTATAGAATTTTTCGTAAATAAAAAAAAAAACATATTCCAAATGAGATATTGAAGGCGGTTCACACATGTCTAATATTATTCTTAAAATGTTATTCATCATTATTTAAGTAACATCCTAAAATTGCCTATTTGATTTTAATAAAATGTTAATTAGTTATACCTTTTTGATTTTAAGAACTTTTTTTAAGATAATATATTAATGCTTAATGATATAGGCTTAGCAAAATACGGTTATTCTTTTTGAGGATTTCTGTTTGTTTTTGTACTCACGTATGTTGTAGTTACGAGGACATCCCTTTAGATAAAAACAAATATATATTTATTTAAGGAACGACTTGTTCCATTACATATATTGTTAAGACAAGTTAGCGGTAAACAATAACAGTAAGGTTGAAGGGTAGAAGTTGGAAGTTACGCCATAGTAGTGACGTCAGCATCTATGATGATTAAAGTCAAAGTCTGCGTAACAATTCCCTCCTTACTTTGGCTTTATTCCCACGATGCTGAGGCTCTCCAGGTGTTTCTTCATCTGGTCTCGGGATAGGTCCTTTGTGAAGATATCCGCCTCCAGGTCCTGGGATGGCTTGTACAGAAGGCAGATGTCTCTGGATTCATAACAGTCTCTTAAGAAGTGGTACTTTCTGTTGATATGTCTACAGCGACTGCTTTGTTTAGGGCTGGAGATCCAGTTGATCAATGACTGACTGTCTGTATAGATCGCAGTTGGTTTTTCCATGAAATTCCATTCTTCCAGCTCTCGTAACAGGTTTATTATCCACTTGATTTGACAGCAGCTTTCACAAGCAGCTATCATTTCCGCTTCCATTGTGGAGAGGGCGACGAGTGGTTGTTTACTACTTTTCCAGTCTATAGTTGCTTCGCCGAGCTTCAATACATATCCGCCGTAGGATTTTCCGTCATGAGTGGTCGACCAGCTGGCATCGGCGTAGGACTTCAGGATTCCAGTCTTCCCTCTTTCAAATTTCACTCCTAGGTCAATTGTTCCTCGTAGGTATCTCATCACTCTTTTGATTGCTGTCCAGTGCATCTGTTTTGGTTGTCTGGAGTACTGTGAAAGTTTGCTAGTGATGTAAGCAATGTCGGGTCTGGTGTTAACAGCTAGAAACATTAGCATTCCAAGGGCTTCTTGGTAAGTGTGCTGATCACAATTGTCATCTTCAATATGATTGTCCAAATTGATTTCTTTGGAACCTGGTGTTGGAACTTCCTTACAATTTTCCATTCCATATTTCTGCAATATTTGTTGTACATAGTGGCTTTGCTGTAGCGAAATTCCCTCCTTGTCTTGTATGATCTTGATTCCCAAAAACATGCCTTTACATGTTACATCCTTTATTTCCAGGTGATGTCTCAATTTATTGATGAATCTGTTTGAGGTATCTTCAGAATCTGAAACAGTGATAAAGTCATCCACATATATCCCTACATAGAAGTATTTGTCTTCATTCTTCCATTTAAATAGGCAAGGATCAGATTTAAGTTTTTCCAGTCCACAGTCATGAAGTACTTGACTGAATTTCTCATACCACGATCTTCTGGATTGAGGTAGACCGTAAATACTTTTGTTGAGTTTGCAAACTTTGTTTCTGTCTTGGACAAATCCAGCAGGTTGTTCCATGAATATTGTATTTTCAATGTTTCCATTTAGATAGGCTGCTTTTACATCAAATAGTTTAATGACTGAATCTTTTGTTGCTGCCATTGACAAAATAGTCCTGAGGGTGGCATTTTTAATTACAGGGCTGAAACTTTCGTTGTAATCTCTTCCTGGGATTTGGTTGTATCCCATTGCAACAAGTCTAGCTTTGTAAGTTTTGTTTTCTTGGTCTTTAGATATTTTGATCACCCATTTACTTTTGACAACTTTAGCGCTTACAGGTCTAGGTACCAGTTCCCATACTTGATGCGAGTACATGTTCTGTATTTCCTCAAGCATTGCGTTCTCCCAATGTTTCTTGTCTTCGCATGCGATGGCTTCTTCATAGTCTTTCGGAATGGTTTCATTCGTAGTAGCCAGAACGTAGTCATCGAATCTTTTAGGTATTGTTCGAGTTCTTTGTGGTCTGTCTGATTCACTTGACTCTGTCTGTCTGTTGATCATGGTATCTGGTGCTGGCTCTTCAATATCAACATCTGATAGAACATGATTGTCCAGTTGTTCATCCTCCTGAATGAAGAAATATGTGTCAGTGTCCGTATTATTATCATTTTGTTTTTCTTCCGAGATGACATTATTGTTCTCTCTGAAGTGAATGTCTGCGGTTTCAAGAATGACTCTCGTTGTGATATCAAATACTCGATAAGCTCTTCTGCATCTTGAATAGCCTACAAATATTCCTCTCTTAGATTTAGCTTCTAGTTTGTGTCTTTGATGATTCTCGAGTTTATAGAAGACTTCACAACCAAATCTCATGATGTGAGAGACGGATGGCTTTTTACCTTTCCATTTTTCCATAGGGGTAGTGTCTGGGTCATTGGTTGTGGGAGTTAGATTGTACAGATATGCAGCTGTATTCACAGCTTCTGCCCAGAAGTGTAGGGGTAATTGGGAGTCTGCCAGAAGTGTTCGGCCTTTGTCTAATAGTGTTCTGTTAGCTCTTTCAACTCTCCCATTGCTTCTTGGGGTGTACGGTGTAGTTAGTTCATGTTTAATTCCTTTGGATTCTATGAAGGTTTCAAGGTTTTTATTGATAAATTCTGTTCCGTTATCTGTTCTAAGTCGTTTTAGTTTTGAGTTTAGCTCGTTTTCTGTCTTTACAATAAACTTCTTCAAAACTTCTGCTGCTGAGAGTTTATCTTTGAGAAATTCTACAAATATTCTCCTAGAAAATCCATCTACGATGGTCAAGAAATATTTACTTCCGCCCAAGGAGTTTATTCTCATTGGACCACAGAGATCGACATAAATGGCTTCAAATGGGTAGCTTTCCTGATTGTTATCTGTGTGAACATAGGGTACTTTGGTCATTTTTCCCAAGGAGCAAGCATCACATTGATCAAGGGTACCATTTATAGAGTTCAAGCCTTTTAGAAGATTGTTCTTCAAAATCAGGTCTAATTTGTTGTCGCTAGGATGTCCTAACCTTCTGTGCCATGCAGTCCTAGAATTGTCCTTTGAAATCAAGCAATGTTCGTTTGGGACATGAGTTGCTTCAGATAAACGTGATAGGTTCAATGTGTACATGTTACCATCAAAGTTGCCTGTTCCTATTAGCTTGTCATCAGAAGAGTATATGTATGCTCCTTCAGAGTTCAAATGAACAGAGTTCCCTCTTCTTACTACGCTTGGAATGGACATTAGATTTCCTTTCAGGTGTGGTACATGGAGGACATTATGCAGGGTTACAGCGTTGTTAAGTTTGTCCTTACCTTGTACAGTAGCTTGGATTAATCCCGATGAGGTAGATTCGATGTGCCTCCCTTCTTCTGCCACTTGTATGCTTCTTCTCTCCTCCGTCTTGTGCTCGATCCAATCACCATGGGAAGTCATGTGGCTTGTGCACGCAGAATCAATTATCCACACGTCCTGAGTTGTCGGGCGTTCCTCCCTTGTGCTTGCATGTAGTGCGTATTCTGAAGTGGAGTCTCTTCGTTGGGATGGTTCCTCCGTTCGTTCTTGGATTGCTGACCTGGCTGTGTCTTTGTTTTGTTTTGGTCCTTTATGGTAGTTCCTTGTACTGGCCATGTTATTTTTGTTTGTTGTATTCTTTTGATTTCCTTTGTTGTCAGGGTTGAACCAACAGTCTTTCTTGAAATGTCCTTTTCTTTTGCAAATGAAGCATGATTTTTCTTTGAATTGGTTGCCTGATGATCTGAAAGCATTTTCAGGATTTTTGCTTCTGTCCTGTCTTTTCTTCTCGAAATCCAGTAGAGTTTGTCTCAAGTCTGGTAAGGAGATTTCTCTGTTTATTGACAGTGCTGCTGCGATCGTGTCAAAGTTAGGTGTGAGTCCTTCAACAATGTATCGTACAAGCTCTCTTTCTGTTACTGTCTTTCCTAGCTGGGTGATCTCTTGTGCCAGTTTCTGTGCTCGTACAATATACATGTTGACATTTTCATTTGGGTTCAATTTTAGTCTGGCTAGATCCAACATTAGGTCTATCCTTTTATTTTCTAGAGATCCTTCAAACCTTTTCTTTATGTCGTACCAAATTCTTTTGGCCCTTTTATCGCCTCGAAAGATGATTGTTAAGTCATCCGAAAGTGACAATATTATTAGGCTGTATGCTTCCCGATTCTTTTTCTTCCAAATATCATATTCTAGTTTATTTTTTGTAAAGTCTGGCTCGTCATTAACAATTACGTCCTCGAAGAGATCTTTTGAATCTAGAATTGCTTCCATTTTCATGGACCACGTTGTATAGTTGTTTTCTGTTAACTGTTCGATTTTTGCTAAGTTATGTGTATCCATTTTTATTCAATATTTATTTTCTAAATTGGCGGTTAGTCCAATTATTTATTTTCTTTATGATTCAAATGGATCAATTGGCGGTTAGTCCAATTCGCGCGCCCAAACAACGCACTGCTACCAAATTGATATAGGCTTAGCAAAATACGGTTATTCTTTTTGAGGATTTCTGTTTGTTTTTGTACTCACGTATGTTGTAGTTACGAGGACATCCCTTTAGATAAAAACAAATATATATTTATTTAAGGAACGACTTGTTCCATTACATATATTGTTAAGACAAGTTAGCGGTAAACAATAACAGTAAGGTTGAAGGGTAGAAGTTGGAAGTTACGCCATAGTAGTGACGTCAGCATCTATGATGATTAAAGTCAAAGTCTGCGTAACACTTAATATGGCGACATTTTATGACAATGTCAGCATTTCAAAAAGTTTATTAGTGAACATTTTAAGTTTAATAACAAAATGTTGATGTTTAACAAAAACATTTCAAAGTTTAACATCGCCTATTAAACCTTTTAAAGCACATTCAATGTAGATTAATAACAAATTAATAAATACTTAAAGACATCATTTTCCTTCGATCTTCTAGTTAGCTTAATAAAATTATGTTACCTAAATAAGTTAATATTTGTACAGAACAATATTTTGTAACTCTAGAGTTATAAAAAAATGGCTTCCTCTAGCATCACTGGGAATGTTCGATCCCTAGTTAAGTTTCTGCATAGTAATTGTTTCATAGCTGTCTAAATCAGCAAGTGAGCAGCTTTCAATAACTTTTGTGTCTTTATGGGATTTACTGTAGTGTATTTTAAAATATTGTGATAGTTACATTTTACCGTGCCCCTAAAATTTATATTTTGCTAAACAAGTTCAGAAATTTAGCTGCTTACTTTTATCACTCTAATGAACGCTACCGCATATTCTATACTCAACAATCTCTCTTCAAACACATCTTCGCAAATTTCAATTTTAACATTGCTGTCCCAGGCGTTGAGCTCTCGCTGAACTTTTTAATTATAATATCAAATTTGATTTACCTAGTTCAATAAGGAAGAATTTAAGCCTCAATAGACGTGAGAATAATCTTAATATGATTATATAAAAATTGTCATGTGTAGAGAAAAAAAGACCTTCAAACATATTTAGAAGAGTAACCTTACAACCAATCCCAATGAATGTAATTATAAAATTGAGAAAGCTGTGAATCACAAAATGAAACAAAAAAAAGTGCTTCATTCAGGAATTTGGACGAGATATGCATAAATGGGATTACTTACCTTCCTCTACATCCAAAAGATATGCAAATATGCACTACTCCGCAAAGCTTTTGAACAAACAATTTATGTATAGGAAAAACGATATATACTACACACACACACATCCTTATAATCAAATAATTTCTAAGAACAAATACTGGTGTATAGAATAACTAGTATTAAATATGCCCAATTGAATGAAATGCGAAATATTGTCATCTTTAAAATTCCTACCCTATGAAGACAATCCTAAAAAGAAATACAAGTTGACTATTGGACAAGTACTAAAATATTTTAGAGCTAGAATGAATGCAAAATTCTTCCATTTATTCTGAGAAATATAAGATTCAACGCCTTACATAAAAACTTTGTTTCCTGGCCTAAAAATGAAATCATTAAAATATTTTATTTTAATTTTTTTAGACCAAGTACAGGTCGGATATTTTACAAACTAGTTTAACCTCGATAATGTGGAGCACACTTTTGCTACCTCCACAAAGCTCACCCATAGCACCCCATGAAGGACCATGATGCAGTTACCTCAACAATAACGAAGTGGAGGTCGAGCATTCAGCCTTGTTAAACCAACCCATCTCTTTATATTGTGAACTCCCTGAGAACAAAAGAGTCATCATAGATTCTGGACAGAGAACATCAGAATCTCGCCGTTACAATAACGATGCAAGTAAACAAAATTTCAGACATAGGTGGCCATGATGATTTGAAATAGAATAGAGACTAGAATTTGTGCGTTTTCAAACGAGGAAAATAGACCAAGATGTTTCTGCGGTGTAATGGGCGGCTAGCATTCCATAAAAATGCGGTCGAGAGCGAATTAATTTCCATACTTCCTTTTAATTCTCTGATCAATTTTTAATATTCTATAGAAATATAAAGGTATGAAAATGTGTACGCTCGCTTAATATAGTAAACAATATAAATGTACTAATTATCAAACTTTTAGGTGGCCGTAATGGTCAGGTATAGTCTGAAATATGTATACCTACCTGAGCCTATCCAAATGATGGCGTCTATTCAGTGGGGTCAATGGCAGCCTTATTCCCAGACGATGTGAATGCAAGCCATTAGCAACCAATCGACGAGAAATGGTTCTGGTCGAAATGGAATGATCTAGGGTGTTTTGCGCATTTTTCAGAATGGAGGTACAAATGGCATGTAGGTCCGCCGAAAGATACACCGATGCACGCGTGCTGACGTCACTCTGGCAGCACTGGCATTCCTATAAATTGCATCATTTCCTTTTTCCAACCATCTTCTCCACAGTCGGTGCACCGTGAACGCACTCAGGCGTGTGTCAGCTGCGATTTGACGTATGGACCAACCTGCTTTTTTAAAGTCCGATCACCATTTCTTCGTAAAACATCTGTCTGCTGGGACTGCCTCCGCTGAC
Organism: Cordylochernes scorpioides; assembly: GCA_030710605.1. NCBI lineage: Eukaryota > Metazoa > Arthropoda > Arachnida > Pseudoscorpiones > Chernetidae > Cordylochernes > Cordylochernes scorpioides. Next base: position 31,392,196 of record CP092886.1, on the reverse strand, counting down.
GACGGCCTGGCATTACCTGCTATTACACGTGTCTTTGAAACAAGAACAAAATTTCTACAATGATTTTCCTTAAAGAAATAACGGCACGAATACTGTCCTTCTGCAAGTTCCTTCCCTTATATTTTGCTCCACGTGCGCACGAGAGATGCGCATTTCACATCGTTTTCATAACTCGGCGAGGCGCGTCTATCCTGAAAATTGCATAATATTCTGACCACTCTTTCTTGGTGTTTCATTTTCAATGTCGAGCAGTGCATATACGCTCATGGAAAAAGGTTTTCTATTAACTTAAATAAGAGAGTATAAAGCGAGAATTGTGAGTATCCAATCCTGGAAAAAAAATATTGTTTCCTCTATAAAAGAGGGCAGCTTTGCATATAAACATATAGTGTGAAATTTCGCAGTTAATGTTAAATTTGAAAAATGCACATATTGTTTGATTGGTTCTTATTTAATCAGGTTGCTTTTCCCGCAAAAACCTAATGGTTTTAAGTTGTGCAATTCAGGGAGATCAGTGAGTAAGTATTCTTCTGTCGTAAAGGAGGTGAGTATAAATTTGTAATGTGGGTATAGCCTTGAGTTAGCTAGTCTTGTTAGGTCTTTTTGAATTGATTGTCCTGATGTGTTCTCTCTATCTAACTAATCAGGGATATTTTTATTTTAGTAAATATTGGGATCTGTGCAGTGTTTATGTGAGCCAGGAAAATCCAGTGGAGTGTCTGATATGAAGTTAGACTTCTTTGTAGCACCATAGATGTTCTTGTTCTGCCTGCATTACCCATACTTTTAGCGTTTTGAGCAATAACTTTAAAGTTATTTTCATAAACCGTAACTTCCAAAATATTGTCCAGCTTATATTCGAAAATATAACTTGGGTGTATCTTGGTAAGGTTAGTAAACGACATAAAAATAGTATTTTATTTGGTCTCTCTATAATCTTGTTTTTATCTAATAATCAAATCGGTACAGCATATAAAAGCGTTGATATACCAGGATATATCAAATGTTCGTTCCCATAATAAGATTTTAATATACACATTAAATAATATATAAACAAAAATATTTATTCATTGAAGTAGAGACCGTCATTTTCAATAACAGCCATCTATCTTTATTTTTTTTCAGGTTTTCAATTTGCTGACGATACTATTCTCGGGATTTGGAGTTGAAAAAGTCACGACAGGCAATTTTGAAGTCCTGGAATGTTTCAAAGTGTCTTACTCTTAGAAATGTAGCCGTGGACCGAAATAATGCATAATTAGATGGGGAAATACCCGGGCTATAATCAGGGTGAGGTAGCCTCCAAATCCTTTATTGTATTCGCTGTTAACCTACCTCGATGAGATGGAGCGTTGTCATGTTGCAAGAGTAGTCTCGGTTGATAAAATCAGGGTATTGAGTCTTCAAAACTTCATATACTCGGCTTAGTTGTTCTGAATATAGATCGGCATTAACTGCATGCCCATCAGGAACCAGTAGTGTACAATACCATCGATGTTCCACCATACAGACAACATCACTTCATGGCCAAAACGATCCTGCTTAGCTACAGGTTTAGACTCTTGATTATAGGGTGCCCATTATCTTCTTGTGTCGGGGTTACGAAGATGGATGGATCCACTTTTCATCCCCAGTTACAATTCGTTCCCAAAACCGATGATCTTGCGGATTTTCTACAAATCGTTTACAGATATCGACTCGCATCTGGGACTAGGCTATAGTCAGGTTGTGGGGATCTTTTCTTGGGCGTTTGCTAACAAATTCAGCTTGTGCAGAGTTCAGTTCATCGTATTTTTGGATGGTCCAAGTCCGGCTGCCATTTTACGCGTAGATTGTTGTGGGTTGCCCATCACCAGAAATCGTAGTGTCTCAATATCCATCATATGTGGTCGTCCCATTCGAGGTTTGTCCTCAAGGCTGATATTTCCTTTTTTAAATCTTTTGAACCATTTCGAAGTGGTTCTTATATTGACTATTCATTTCCCTTCCATTTCGCATATTTATCTTGCCACCGTATTTGCATTTAGCCCTTTTTTTTCCAAAAGAAGCGCAACAGTACTCGGAACGTTATTTTTTATCACACATTCTTTAGCTCTCTACTAGAATACTGAGATGTTATTCTAAACCCTACTACGTTATTTCAATCACGTGGGCACGTTCATCGACCTTGGGACCGAATCTTTATTCATTTAAACTTTATATTTGTATATTATGATGTATTAGCGCGCCATCTGTTATGAAAATTCGAAACTATTATATAGTAGAAATTGCTTTATTTTTAAAAGAATCATACGCGTCTATAATAGTTTCGAATGTTTGTATGTATTTATAAATAATTTGATTTTATATTGGGCTTTAACTTTGGGAACGAACTTTTGAAACAGCCTGGTATAAGACAACTGCATCTAAAAGCTTTATTATTTATTCAAAAGAATTGATTTTGAATATATTCAAGGTTTTCTATACCGCTCTGGAGGCCGCACGAACTTTGCCTTTGTAGTGTTTTGCAACCAAATTAGGAGAGATTGTCGTCAGCGGATATCCAAGATAGAAATATTTAGATGTAACTGTTAAGGGTTATCTATTCCAATATCATTTATTAGTCCTTGCTCTGATCTCCCTATCTTAAGAAAGATCATTATTTTAGATTTCGAGTCATTTAATTCTGAGTGGTTTTCTTTAAAGTATTTTTAGAATATTTATATTTTCTCTCTTCCAGATTGAATCTTAATTCACCTAATAGCACGTTATCGTCCGCATGAAAAAGATGAACATTTTAAAATTTGGCAATTATATTCTGGCCAAATCAGATTCTTTCTAGATGTTGATTAGAACTTTAAAACAGTATACTATGTATAAATTAACACAAAGCAATAACGCGCCATCTATACATATAAAATAAAAGGATTTAAAAGCGCGAATGTTTTTTTTTTTTTATACATAAAAGGAACTTCTACTGTCCTTACTGCGATGAAAAAATATATTGGGAGGGCTTGGCTCATCAGTGGTGAACCCTCCCATACAGTATTAGAGCTCTGAGAAGCGGTCTGGTGGATTAAATTGGCGAAACCGCTGGGAGGGTTCACCACTGATGAGCCAAGCCCTTCCAATATATTTTTTCATCGCAGTAAGGACAGTAGAAGTTCGTTTTATGTATAAAAAAAAAAACATTCGCGCTTTTAAATCCTTTTATTTTATATGTATAGATGGCGCGTTATTGCTTTGTGTTAATTTATTCCTAATGGCCTTGTCTTTATAGTTTACTGAAGAGCATTGCTCGAAGCAAATATTTGAATGTAATTCTACTGTCCTATAAGCTTATGTCCATAGTTTACTTGAAAACCATTTCTAAGATTCCATCCTTCAGTGTAGCATATAAAAGCAGAATGATCCAATACAGTATTAGAGCTCTGAGAAGCGGTCTGGTGGATTAAATTGGCGAAACCGCTGGGAGGGTTCACCACTGATGAGCCAAGCCCTCCCAATATATTTTTTCATCGCAGTAAGGACAGTAGAAGTTCGTTTTATGTATAAAAAAAAAAACATTCGCGCTTTTAAATCCTTTTATTTTATAAGTAAACTATGTATGGTAATAATGGTTCCATCCCGTGCACCGAGGAGATACTGAGGAAGGGATCAGTCTACCAGAGCTGATGAAAATGTCCAGCCATGTTTTGATCGGACTGGCCAGCATTGAGAAGGCGGAGCACTTGGTGGAGGAAGGATTCACCATCAAAAATACGTTCCTGAAAGCATTCTCGTACAGAAGGAAGGCAGAGATCATAATCGGGAACCTGCCGATCGCAGTGGGGAGGAGGACATCGTCCAAGCGCTGCGACCATACTGCCGGGTTGGCTCCCTGGCCTATGAGGTGGTGTTTTGTCACAGCTAGACCACCGGCAACAGGGAGGCCTTCGACGGAAACTCTACCAACTCCCTGCCAAGCTGGTGATCATCTCCAAAGGGTAATCGACACCTTCCAACATCACCTACGGCGTGAAGTGTAGTAGATGTCACCTCCAGGGACTGTCCTTTGGGAACCCACGGAAGTCGTCCTGCCCATATTCTGGGCAACCAGAATGGACTGGTATCGACGCCTCCATCCTCCCAGCCCACGCCCTCCCGAAAATCGGCAGCGTCTACATCAGCTGCTATGGAATTTAACATCATCAAACAGACCCCCCTCTGACACTTTTCAGCCCTGCTGCATGTTCGCCCGCGGCGAACCGCTCCGTCCTTCCCCAGGGGTCTCCAGTCACCGATCCTTCTGCTCCGGCGTAGAGCGCCAGCCCCTTGCTGTCATTGTCAGCGCTCTCCTCGGCCATCACCGTATCAACAACAACCCCTGCCAAAGACCAGGCCAGGACTGCACCGGCTTTTCAGTCTTTAAACATCACCCCCCCCCCCCTTCCCCCCAACTGAAACTTGGTATAACAATATATACACTCATGGACCAAACTTAAGGAAGTTTCATATTTTGATGTCGCCGGTCGACTATTATTATATATATATATATATTTTTTTTTTCGAAGGAGACAGAGGCACTTTTGTTCACACTTGAATATCTCGTGTGTCTTCAATAAAGGTCACTCTATATCAAATATCTTTAAGAGTTATTGTCTGAATCCCGATCTCTACATGCTAAAAGGTACAACTTCCTCAAGTTTTGCCCATGAGTGTACTTGAGTAAAGAGGATCTCATCAGGCGAGGAGAAAATTATAATGAGAAAAGATTTAGAATTTTAAAAGTATTCAGTTTCAAGCACAAATATATATATGCTCTATGTTATATTTAAAAATGGATATAAATTTATTAACACCAAGATACGAACAATCCAGCGTTTGCAGCAGTGATTTTAATTGATGTGTAAAATTTAAAACTTTGGCCAATAATTTTGAGTTGTATATTTATAAAGTCGAAATTAAATACTAGAGATGAGACGGGATCCGTATTAGATTCATTCCACACTTTTTGTCCGATAGAAACACAAAGTCTGAAATATATCATTGCAGCGATTCTTCCATATTGGCCGTCTCTCTTTTGGTAATAATATCGAAATGATTAACGAGAATAAAATTTGAAATACCAAGGTGCTGGCGCACAGAAAAATAAATCTTTAAAAGTCTAATTGGAATAGAATTTTAAAAATATAAGAAGAGACAACTCTTGTTAAAAATGCATTGAAGCGATGAATTTTGATCCATAACCCCAGTACAGAACGTTATAGTGGTGATGAAGACCAGTTTTTGAAAAATTCAGACAAAAAAAAAACCCAACCTGTATACCATGGTTTAAAGCTATGGCCCTCATTAGTACAAGGGCGGCTCCGATTTCATAAGATCCTGCAACGGGTATCTCTTTTGGTACATGAATACCTATCGTAAAGATAGAGGCTGCCTGACCGGCATTCATAGTTCTTCAAATTAAGGATACTTCGGCCAGTAAATCTTTTTTATTGTCTCGACGTTTCGACAAAAATCTTGTCGAAACGTCGAGACAATAAAAAAGATTTACTGGCCGAAGTATCTTTAATTTGAAGAACTATGAATACCTATCTCCCGCAACTTTGTGCTTTGAAAATGTCTTTTTTTTTTCTTCAGAAATGTCCTTTTAAAAAAAAATAATGAATCCGTTTTTAAATATTTGCTCTAGGCAATTGCTTTCTTCATCATGGCAATTTTATACCCACATAAGGCTGGGATGGTTCACCACTGAATATAGCCTAGGCCCTCCCAATAGTTTATCATTGCAGTGAAGAGTGAAGTAAAATTAGTAAAAATAGAAGCAAGTAGTTTACATTTCTAAATAATATGGCTTTATTTGTAGAAAGGATTTATTTAAAAGATGTGAAAATTACATGCCCTTTTGGATTTGAATTCAAGGGAAATGTCCTACGATCATGTTTTAATTGTAGTGAATTGAGAGATAAATATGGTTGATTGTATATAGATATTTTATTTTTTAAATATGTTAACTCTTTAGCAAGGCGTTATCAAATACGTTTATGTCCAATTCAACTTTTTTTGCCCCAAATTTAGAGGAAAATTTGAATGAAAAAGAAGAAAGACTTCTCTCATGATTGATTTACATTCTGGTGACATTTATGTCAGATATAAAAAAATCTTAGATTATAAAATCTTTTTAGATAAAACAAAGGTCCTAGATTACAGTATCTATATATATATGAAATTAATGGGAAGCTTCTCAACATGATGAGTCAAGGTTGATATCGCCAGAGCAGCTGCTATGGCGCTAGATTGCGATCAGTGCAAAACTGGAAGCCATTCGCCAGATGGTTCCACATGGTCTACAGATTATCAGATCGCTACCGTAACGTAATTAAAAAAAAAAAAAAACTTAGCGAAAAATTTAGCCTAGTCACATTATTCATATATATAATTTATTTCATTAGTCCAAGTTCTTCACATAGACAACAATATATTGAGAGGAGTTCGGATGTTACAAATAGTATTTATAGAGAAAATGCATTTTTTAAATTTTCTTTCCATTTACATTTTATCGCCATTTTAAAATACCATATTAAATAAAATTTAGTATGGTATATAGTATATTTAGAATTTTTTTTAAAATGCATCTTATCTATAAATACTATATACATATGTTACTTTCCCTTTAACTACAGACAAAAACTCTCTGTGTGGTATTTCAGCAGCAGCATATTGAGTGGGTAGTGTCCAATAGTGTTATTTAGAGAATATGTATTATTTGATAGTCCTCTTACCTTGTGGGATATGTAATTTAAAATGTTAGGGATTCTTTATTGACTTCCCCCTATCCCATTTTTTATTTCTCTCCCAAACCTTTGAATAATTTAGGCCTTTGATCTATCAATACTATTAGTAACATCCGCGAACTCCTCTATTTCGTTGTCTATATGATGAACTTAGTCTAATGCAATAAATTATATATATGAAGAATGTGACTAGGCTAAATATAAGTTTAAATAACGAAGTGCAAATAATAAAAAAATTATAAAGTGCATAGCGTTTTTGTGTCTCTAAAACTACTACATATTACTCTTTCATGTGAATATATAATCCTAGAGTATATATAATAAAGTATTATGCTTATAAAGACCTAGAAATTTCATACTAAGAATATAGAGAATATATGATCGCCTATAGAGATTTTTTACTCCTCTATTTTCTTATAAATGTATATTTTTGGTACCATATTCGTTTAGTTTCACACGGCTTTACCTACTTATATTGAATTTATATTATTTTCATTTGTTATAATAAATTATAATATGGTTATTAAAGTAAAAAAATGGGTCTAATAAATATAACAATATATTGTTTATATATATATATGGTAATTTAAACCAACAACCCCATATTGTATATAACTTATAACAAGATTTTCATGTTGTATAATAGAAACACATCTGTATATGATTATACGCATGATTGACATGTGTCCTTACATCATCATATGTAATGTACTTTGTACAAACTGAGGATAAATAAATAAAACTGTAATAGATTAAGAGTTGAGATGAAGCAAGAGATAGAAGTCAGAAACGTCTAAAATCGAGATATATGGAAGTCACAAAACAACATCTAAAACAAAAATTAAAAACAAAACACTAAAAACAAAAAAAGAATACCTTGACCGCTCAAATGAACATTTTTAAATAGCAGAACGTCATCTAGTGAAACAAAACTCAACTAAACGTATATTTTGTTTGCTCGATGATATTTGGTCAACCCATTTTCTTGATAAATCAAGAAAAGCCAACACGAACTCTAACAAATAAGTCATATCCTGACCGCTCCCATGAGCTTTTTTTGACTTATCAAGAAAGTTTATTGGCCAAATATCACGGAACAAGCTACATCAACGTTTAGTTGATTTTGGTTCCACTAGATGACGCTCTGGTATCTAAAATGCTCGTGTGAGTCATCGGGATATGCCTTTTTTGCTTTTTAATATCAACACCTGACCTTTTTATATTTTTTATTGTTTTTCACATATATATATGTTATATAAAAATGTTTTTCAATTATATTTCATAGATTAAATTACACTGTTAAATCGACCACCAGAGGTTGCCGTTTTCACTATATAAACTCTATTGTTGTTGTTTCCTGCTGTCGTACTCGCTTGTTCGGCGGTACATATACTAAAATTGGAACGATACAGAGAAGATTAGCATGGCCCCTGCGCAAGGATGACACGCAAAATCGTGAAGCGTTCCATATTTTTTTTTTGCCCTCCTGTAAGGTTCGGGGGGCCACTCCAGCATTACAACTCGCCATGTGTAAATAATCTGGACAAGGTGACTCGCGAGCTGTGCTCGAATGTAACACCTGCAAATTGAGATGAAATAAATAAATTCCTGCTGGCCGGCTCAAATCATTTGTAAATTATGTAAATAAGTTTTTTTTTCTTTTATTCTTACGCCTTAAGCCAGGCAGTACTTTTATCAAATTATGTTTTTTTATATATAGTCCTTAAGCTCAATTAAAGCAATCTCTGATCAAAAATATTTTTATTATTATACTTTCAAGATTTTAACCACGACTGAATTACCATAGCTTAATCCTCAAGATAATCAAAAATCAACAGAAATCTCTTTTTTTTTTAATATGTGATATATATATAATAGAGAAATCAGTTACTATCTTAACGATATATAAATAAAGGTGGATTACTGTTGGACCATCAGTGAAAGCTGTTCCTCTGAGCGTGTCGATTTGAATATGTAACAAAGCCTAGTATCTTAATTGATCTGAAACCGCAAGTATATGAGATACGAATGGTAATTTGAGTTTATATGTTGTACATAAACAGCCAGTTTTACTAGATTTCATTTTTCGCATAGTTGTCTACATATAGAAATGATATTCTAAGTTTATTGGCAATTCTATACAGAAATTGGGAAACTTTTATTATGAGAATAAGACCACATATTTTCAATTCATTCAAACCTTCAGCCAACCAGGAGCTAGAATGAAATTTAAAAATTTATTTTTAATATAGTTTCTATGATTAAAAGAATTCCATATTTCTAAACTTACGATATTGGTATTTTTATATTACTTTTACACGCCAAATCCTTACTAAAATTTGGTAAATTTGATCAAAATATTCGATTCCTTTTTCCAATTAGATCTATAATTAAAATAATTATTCAATAGTTTAGCTCTATGAAGCTCCTTCTTTAAAATAAAAATATGACATCTTCAAAATGTAATGCCATATTTTTCAAAATGAATGATAGGTTTAACGGAATTAATTTATAGGTAGCTCCAGCAAAAAAATTCAGGATGATATTATCTTCAGAGGAATACATTTCCTATTCAAATTTCCTTTCCTTTTTCCCACCACCTTTTTTCTTTGCCAGACATTCGACGGGTCGTACGTCATCTGAAAATTCCGGGATTTCCGCCTCCCCCAGAAGGTATTTCCGGAAGATCTTGCAGGAGGGAGGGACGTCCTCGCGCGACATGTGAATTTATAGAGCCTGGTGAAAACCACGTACCATTTGGTGTCCTTGGAGAAGCTTTCATCTAGGAATAAACCCTTGACGGGTTGAATTTTCTATAAATTAAAACAAATTATGTAATATAAAATGAAAATAAAGAGTATTTCTCCAACAATTCTACCTTAATCAATATAATTTCGTTATTTTCACGGCGTTTTAGTCATATTGCTAATATGTTTGATTGCTGCTTGATTGTTCTGTTTGGTGCTTAAAGTTTAAATGGAATTCATATACGAAGAATGTGTTATATATTCAATATATAACAATATTAATTTCATTTCATTCTTATTTTAGCGCGTGCGACGTTTCTCACATCTAAGGAACCTTTAAAGTTATTATGATAACCCTTGCTCTTGTGCGGGTTGATAGAGAGTTGCCGAAAGGTCGAGAAAATAAAATGGTAGTGCAAAAGTGCAATAGTGCAAAACATAAAAGAATCCAAGAAATACAAAGAACTAGACCTAGAAAGAAAATATCGGCTCCATATTAAAGATAAATACGCATATAACCAATCTGCCCTCCTGCAAGGTCTGGGAGGCACCTCTACTCTACTAACTCGCCATGTGTAAATAGCCAAGACAAGGTGACTCGCGAGCTGTGCTCGAATGTAACACCTGTAAATAGAGACGAAATGTATAAATATAACCAATAGACAATAATAAATTTAAAAAAAAGTTCTATGATTCCTGAGACAAAGCAGCCTACCTCAAAGCTTGGAGATAATCTCAAAAACTAGCAAGCGAGAGCACGGCAACACCAGCTAAGACTCTTCAATAGAAAATCCCAATGTCACAGACCAAACACTGTGTAAAACCATAATAAAGGCCTCTCTTGGTATCAGAAAAAAGGATAATCTTAAAGACAAATAATGGACTGAAACTAACTTCAGAGGAGGCATCTGAGCAACTAGCCGACAGCTGCTAGAAACAATTCAACTCTAATCCTCATACCTCACTTTCCAAGCCTACCTGTACGCATAAAAAAAGTCGCGTGAACCACTATGTTCAAACGAACAAGTTACGAACATTCTACTAAATAAAAAAAAAAACATCAGGAATTAATGAAATACCCAATGAAGCAGTAAAAATATGACCAAATCATATACTCACTTCAATTACAAAAATATTTAATGCTTCACTGAAACTTAAACATTTCCCGACGAATGGAAAACATCGATTAAAAAAAGGAACATCCTACTAAAACCCTGAAAATTACAGGTCCATCTCTCTTTCCCTGCTACCTCTCTCTCTCTGCCATATTTAAATTATTTGGAAGAATAATGCTTAAAAGAATGAGAAAATCCCTTAACGAAAAAAAATCTCTCTAGGACCAGAGCAACCAAGACATTCAACATTACACCAACTGGCAGTTGTAACCGATAAATAAGACAAGCCATAGCGCTAAGCAAAATAAGTGTAGCTGTGTTTTTTTTTTTTTGTATATCCAAAGCATTATACAAGGTTTGTCACGAGGCCCCTCTTTATAAAATGTCTAAAAAAACCTCTCCCTGGGGACATCATTAAAATGACAAGAGACTTCCTAACAAATAAAAAAATTCAAGGTAAAAGTAAAATACGAGTTGTGTAAAGTACTCGTATGTATTGACAACATCTAGGAAAATCTTAACTGGGATCCCTCAAGGCTCAGTCACTGGCCCAATTTTATTCGACAGATACATCGATTACTTCCATATATCGAAGAAACATCACTACAATTGTTTGCCGATGATACAGCCCCCTTAGCCTCCGTATACACATTTGATAGGATTCATCTAAAGTTTTATAAGAGGCCCGCATCTTTTCCAGTATTTGGTGCTAAAAATGGCGCGTCACAATGAACCCCAAAAAATCGAAGCCATAATATTCACTAATAAAAAGGACTAAATTAGAGAATCTTTAGGCGAATTAGTATTTTAAGATATCGATATTAAATGCGAGAACAATGTTGGGTACCTAGGGGTAGCCCTGGACCAATATTCAACCTTCCAAAAACATATTGAAAACAGGATAAATTTGGCAAAGGCTCACAACACAAATTAGCTCTACTTCTAGACCGAAAGAGAAAACTATCTAAAAACTGCAAAAGAACAATTTGCACATCGACACTGAGACCTATTCTCATTTATGGCCACCCAAATTTAATTATAGCATCTGAAGCCCATCCAAAAAGACTAGAAACATTTGGAATTGGAATTATTAGAAAAATTACCGACGCAACATGGTTTGTCAGATATGGAATACTAAGAAATGATCTCAAGATCGAAAATATCAAAGAATACATGATTTTTTTTTAACCTTCACCAAAATTTTTAAAACCACACCTTCAAGGATGCTATTAACTATAAATGCGATAAAATGAATTAAAGAAACTTAAGACCGAAACAAGCTCTATATCAACCAAGGCCAGAACACGATGAAAAGTGGAAAATAAGAAAAAATAAATGTACTTTATATATAAAACAAGCACGGAAAAACCTCTCCAAAAGCAAGATACCCAAAACCCCAAGATTCCAAACCTAAAGACATAATTGTAAACGAACCATTGTATACCACCCCTCCATACCTTATTGTCAACATGATGACCTGTGTAACTCTTTTTGAGCGGCACCCTATAAAGTTATACTGAACAGGAACATATATAAATGATTGAATATTGATATCTATCAAGTTGCCTCTGTCCAGAGAGAGCGGAGCCGGCGAGAGCAGCTCCCCGGATCCAGCTGGAGAAGGAATGTCCGCATTGTCCATTGTCTCCGCGCCGCCAAGACAAGGCAATCCGCCACTTTTCTCCTCCAGCGATAGATACGGAGAGCAATAGAAGCGATGCACCGCTACATTAAACATCTTAATGAGAGAAAAATGATATGGTTCTGAAATTTGTACAGTTAGACTTGATAGGGTTGTGTCCGTTGATTGATGACATCACGATGAGAAGAATATGAAAAATCAATTTCCAGCATTTACAGAATATTATTACCGCAATTACAGAAACCCCTTTTTATAGTTTCGTTGAACACCATCACCTATAAATAAACCTTCAAATGCAGACTATAAAAGAAGAATGAACACTACAATAGTTGTAGCGATCTGATGGATTAAATTAACGAAATTGCTGGGAAGTTTTGCCTTTGATGAGCCAAGTCTTTTCAGATCTTTTTCACTAAAAGTTCACCGACTGTGGGAATTCACCATATAAAATTTTTAAAGAACTCAGAAAAACTCTATTTACAATTTCATCATCTACAAGCATCAATTTACAAACCGCAACTGGAGATTTTATCCTCGATTTGTTATTATTTTGATGGTCCAGAATTCTGGAGCCAAGATGACTTCCGACATTCTTGAGCCGGATAAGTCACTCTGCGAAATTTTTATAATTCTTCGACGAATTCAAATAATTTTGTGTGGCTTTATTTAATATTTTTTAAAATTAAAATGTATCCTGCTTCTTCCAAGCCCTATCTTAAATGAATGTCGGCTTCTGTACCCGTTCAAGACAATTGTGGAAGAGTTCTTGTCGTCCATACACTTTTTTTTATCATCTGCCAACCCATCCCGGGCTGTCCTCTTCCACGCGTCTCCACAAATCTGCCCTGAAGTGTTAGTAGAGGAGAAATAGTCTCCTGAAACACCATATGTTCCAAGTAGAAGGTCTTACGTCGTATTATAGTTGTGAGGAGTTTTCTGCTTTCTTTGTATCGTTGTTAGAAATTATTTCATTCCGCTTGATCTCTGAAATTACCCAGTAGAACCTCACTCGGCAGTTCTCATTTTATTCTTTATTCCTTCTTTTAAAAAATCTACTCTTCCCACCCATATAAAAGGACTGATAGCATCGCCGCACACAAACGCGCATTTGTACATTGATACGACTTTCATATATAAAAATATTTCTTTATATCTATGAAATTTTTTCGTCTAATCCATTTTTTTGTTCGCATCCGTTTGGTGTTTATCTACGAAGAACTCTATTCTCAAGTAAAAAAAAAATAATAATAATAACGTGGCACCTGCTTTAAATGTAATTCGTGTAATTTTATATAATTGGTGCTTTTTTTTTTGCATTTATGCGCATTATTTGTGTCTTTCTGATATCTTCCAATTGAAATTCACTTTCAGGGACGAAGCCTATTAATAAAGAAATATCTTAATGTGAGAAACGATATTAGTGCCTTTAAACATTTATAGTGATTTTTCATTTTCATTTTGTAAGGAAATAATCTATTTTGTTAAGCTGGTTTAATATCAAAACTTGGAATACTAAGGAGGAACTTCTCAGTAGTCATCTAGATAGAAGCAATCCATTTCTTATTAAGATCATCTGGGGCCTGAGTTCTCGGACAAACAACTAAAATGACACTGAGTCGAGGCAGACCATGAGCAAAGCCAGGTTAGCGGTAATATCCTTCAACCAAAGCTGCTACATTGAGTTATGCGCCGATTTGTCCCCCTGATATACGGAATTGTGCCCAGCGGCAGCTACTTTTAGATCACATGCAATAGGGAGGTCTTCATTCTGTCAAAAGAAGGATTTAAACACCATCCGCGCTCTTTTCCAAACAAATGATCTTCTCAAAGAACGAATTGACTCCCGCTTACGTCACCTATGGCGTCAGGTGCAACAGATGCCGCCGTCAAAAGACACCTTCAAGTCACCTGTCCCCTTGGGGTCCAATGAGGATCGTCCAGCCCATCATCAGGATACCCAGCAGGGCCTGGTATCGACTATTCCTTCCTCAAGCCCAAGCCCCTCTACAACTCCGCATTGCCGACATCTCCCGCGGAACGCTGTGCGCTCATCCAACAGATCCCAATGACACCTTCTTTAAGCCCCGCCGCGTCTTTGTCCCTCCGTTTCTCCACAGAAGATTCCAGCTACTGAGCCTTCTGTTCTAGTGCCGTGCACTAACCCATCGCACTCACAACTTTTTCCAGCGCCATTACACCAGTTAACAATACAATCCTTATCAAAGAGAACCAACCCAAATTTAGAGTCCTGCCACCCCGTCTGCTGCCTCGGAGGCCCAGAAGAAGCAGCCTTCTCAGGGCAATGAGGTGGGTGATTAATCTAAAACTAAGAATCAAATCTCTTTATTCAGGAAAGGACCGGGGGGTCGGTGGAAGGCTGGTTAAACCATTTGGTTTTCGACAACTACGACCCGGGTTCGATTCCCACATTGGACACTTTTTTCTGTTAAAAAAAAATGCTCCAATGGCCCCAGCCCAAGAATCGGGGTTCTTGCAAAAGTCCAACCCCACCAGCGAGTGCAAGTAACCAAACGGGGCTCTGGCACATTTGTAAGTGCAAAGTCGAACTGCTCTCACGTGTGTAGACATGTGGTGCGCTTACAGTAAAAATCAGTCGCTAACTACCCTCCATGATTATCATGGCCTATACCACGTATACTAGGGATAAGCAAAAAAAAAAAAAAAGGAAAGGACCAAAGTACGCCAACAGCTGGACGAGATAATCGATTTGGGGGCATATCCATACCTCCAGAGGAACTGAGTATTAAATGAGGTTCTATATTGGATGAAAAATTGTATCCTGTTCCAACATAAAAAATCTCATCTGAGCAGAAGGCTACCGTGAGTACTGTTCTTGATATCTCCCATGCCGATGACAAGTCCTGTACAGTATACTAAAGGCTCACTGCTTTCAGAGCGGCATTCAACAAAACGACCACCTGATACTTTTTTTTACCGGCAAACTTTCATGCGGAGGTTACATCTGATGTAAATGTTAATCTATTTTTGTTGTTGTTTTTATTTTGTGTGTTGTTGAATAGAGGCCAATAAAATGTATTCATCGTCATTGTATTCTTATCGCCACAGGGGGAACGAAATATAATTGGTCTCTGCTAAAACCAGGAAGTTACGTTCATTCTTGACTCTCAAAATAGTCATAAATATACCGCTCGCTAGGCTTTGAATCGAATAAATAGTAATTGAATATCAATCATTTTATGAGTGAGAGAATTGTTACAAAAAATTAATTCTATTTTATTTTATTTTATTTCAACACACAAAACGCGATATCCCGGCTAGGGATAATTGCGTCGATTTACTTTTTTTAAAAACAGAAACAGTTATAAACATATTATACAAAAAAAAAGTAATCGAAATAAAAAGAGAAACAATAATATATATTAGGAACCTGAACCTTTCAGGTTTGAAAGAAAATCATAAATATATTTACAAGAATAGTTAAACCTATGATAATTCTCTCTGCTATTTACAAATTGATATAGATATACGTACAACATTATTTATTGTCTGTTGTTAATTCTATTTTGGATTTTTTTTTTTAGAATTTATCGATTTTTTAAGAAATGTCTTCCCAATTTGTTTCCAAACAAACAAATGATCTTCATACAATTTTCGGTCGGTAAATTCTTTTCAGTCGATACAAATGTCTAGGCTTTTGCACTCTACATTTAATTTACTTTAAAAACAATGTCTTTATGAGGCTTGTTTATTATTGCGGTTATAACACAATGACTTGAATTCTTTCAGAAATTTTCATTAAAAATTTCCGTGAAGATCTTTTGTGTTTTCAGAATCAAAATAAAGATCGTGTTGTTGGCGTGCCAAGTAAAAACTTCTGTTTAATTTTAGGTAGAGATATGAATGTATTCTATATTTATTTAGATTTCTAGGATATATAGGATATATTTAAGAAATATTTAAAAATAGCTATAAACAACATGGATTAATAATATAAATATATATTAGCATATATGTAGCTCTATCCTTTTTGCGGGAAAAAAGACATTTAGTGTTGTTATCTCAAAAATAATCGACGCCAACCTTGTTATTTCTATGTTGAAAGCTTTCGAAGAATGCTCCAAACACGTACATCTCAGATGAAATGTTGCAAGTCTTTTAATGTGTTTATTATTTTGCTTGATAAAGGGCATTCTCCGAAAATTCCGAAAGAAATAATTAGCGTTGATATATTTTATCAATTGTTTTATGCTGTCTCTATAGCACACATAATACACAAGCCTTGTTAATCATCGTGCATATCTAGCGACTGATTTTACTACACGTGTACCTTATATCTACACATGTAGAAAGCAGTTCGACTTTTTCACATAATTATTATTTATAGTATCCAACTAATATACATAAGTTTTATATTTGTCTACACTCATGGACAAAACTTAAGGAAGTTGTATCTTTTAGCATGTACATCGGCATTCAGACAATAACTCTGAAATATAATACAGTGACCTTTATTGAAAAAGACACGAAATAACCAAGTGTGAACAGAATTGCCTCTGTCTCCATAAAAAAAAAAATAGACAACCAGCGACATCAAAGACTTTCCACATCCTTAAGTTTTGTCCATGAGTGTAAATATATTAAGGATATTTTCTACAATAGTCACAAAAGGAAGTTGTTGTTGTCGTGTCTAATGAAGAGCCTCAGATGTCTCCATGCAACTCTATAACAGCAGTCGCAATGTCCACTATCTTGGGTGTGTAACGCTGCTGCTCTGGGTCCATGTCAATTTTCTGGAAGGCTGCGGCCATTACTGGGCATGAGAATATGTGGGTAGGTGTTTGTTCCACACCAGGACAGTTGTTGCATGTCCTATGGATCTTGAGGAAGTGATTATGAAAAATGTTTAGGAATTATTAAAAAAAAAAAAAGCGATTGAGTGTAAACTTCAAGCGCATACTCGTTTAGCATAAACATTTTTAAAAGGCTTTTTGTGTGTGTGTGTGTGTGTGTGAGTCCGTGCAAAGGAATATGTACTGCTCGCACTAAGTGCCTATGACTTTTAAAGAAAGTGCACATTCTACAAGCGTAGATTAGACGCTGTCTGTCAAAATAACCAAACGTGTGGTCGTGAAGAATGTGTCGGGGGGGAGCTGCAAGGGCGGAACAGCCGTTCCCATTGGCGGGCCGCGATGAATGAGCTGTTAAAAGATTGGCAAGTCGTAAATATGTCTTCAATCTATTGATCGTCTCCCTCCCCCCCTTTTTTAAAATATATATATATATATATATCGATCTCTCTTACGGGTTATGGTGAAGGAATGCGTATGGCGAACTGGTATTTGTTGTTTAGAACGTTTGAAACGTCCATAATAATGTTCGACATAAGGCGCTAAGTACTGCAGTAAGAAGACTGGGAATGGTTGTCACAATGTTGCGATCAATTGGATTGAAGAAACGCAATTTAGTGGAACAGTTTCCCCATCAAACTTCTACTACAATTGCTAGATTCCACGTTTAGATGTCCGGTTCTTGCCATATTATTAGGGTTTAGAAGAAAATAGGCTTTTTATCCATTTATATACTACACAATAAAGAAAATACGTTTGTAAAAAGTCAATGCATAGCATTTCATTAAAAAAAGGAGTTTGTTATTGTAACCAAATTATGATATCGTTCTCCCACTGCCGATAAAACAGGAAGGTGCTCCAATGATTCATGCTATTTCGTGGTCAATGAATCTTGCACAAGTCCAACCATACTTCTAAATACAATTGGCCTAATTGGCTTTGGCATCTTGCAAATGTAAAATGGAGGCAAGAGCAGCCGCAAGCCATATTGCTTTCCATAGTTATGGTACCTGCGCCAGGTCTACTTTCGATACGCAAATGTATATATATAATTCTTAATACTAGGAAATAAGAAGTCGATCCATTTATTGTACTACTATATTTTAATGCATAAATTTAAGATGTCAATATCTCAGTGTTCTTGGTTCAAGACTATTTGAAGAAAGTACCTCATTTAGATCAATCCCAAGTGCTGGAAATGTCGACGTAGAGTAAGTTCTAAATATAAGTGCTAAAAAAAACACCTTAATTTTATATATATTCTTTGTCCTTGGTATGTGGAGACCGTTGCGACCCCGCGTGTCGCTCTACTGGCCCTTCAGGACCCATTTATTGCTAATTGTCTTGAGAGTACTTTGATTTACACTAAGGTAAGCGTCAATTTCACAGAACGCTAATTCGAAGTCCGTATATTACCGTTCGCGTAATGGTGTTATGGAGAGTAGATAAAGGAATAGAATTAACCCGGGGACTCCTAGAGAATGCATAACTCTAACCACTCTTAGTTGTAAAGTAGGACGCTGATACTAAGGTGTTGTTGCATCAAAATCTCCAAGAGATAATTTTATTCTTAAAAAAAAAAGAACATATTAAATCAGTTAGTAAAATTAAGAAAAAGGCATCACAATCCCCGACATCTAAGAGAGCCTGGAAACTAAGGTATTTAAGGTAATCAAAATTGTAAGACTACATAAAGCAGGAACATCCAGATAACCCTTCCTTAAACTGCCAAGAACAAAGAAATCCCCCACCCCTTACAATATCACAGACATCTGCCGCATGAAGTGCAAAGTCGAAGCCTACAGGGCTCCCAAAGGTCCAGGCCAATGTCACAGGTGCCGAAACTTTGGTAATTCAAATGAGAAGTAGAAGTAGAGAAATTCCCAAATGTATCAAGTGCTGAGAAAGCCATTTCACCTTCGAGTGCACTAAACAAAAATAAATTTCACCGAAATACGCAAACTGCCAGGGACAGCACACTGCGATCTTGCGTGGCTGTCGACTCTTTACAAAAAAAAAAATCAATAAAGTTATCCCAAGTTAAAATAATACCTCCTCTAATGCACAAAAAGAACCATTCAAGGTACCCACCACCCCCAAATTGCCTCAAATCACTGAAAACAAGGGAAACACCTATGCAAAAAAAGTTAAAGGTATTCCACTGAAAAATCTCCAATCCTAGCACCATCGAGAGTGCTATCCAAAAGACCCTCAGCGACCCAAAGATAAGAGTCACAATAGTGACAAACGTTCTCGTCACTATCGGATGTCAATAAATACAAAAAGTTTCAGAAACAGATTATTTCTTTGGAATGCGTGCAGCCTTCGGAACAAAAAACAATAGTTCACCGAATTCCTGAATGAGAATATGATATAATTATCATAAACCTGGCTCAACCCGTGTCACAAGATGAACATCCCCAACTATAACACTCTCCGGAATGACAGACTTTCTGAACAAGGTGGAGTCACAGCGATATATTCATTAATAAGAAATATTACTGTGTTCCAAGACAATGCACCACTTCAAGTTTTTAAATCATAGGAATATCCATTGAAGATAAAATAGAACAACAATGAACATATACTCTTGTTATAAGCCACCAAACACTCCCCTCGACCTAAAGGACATCTACAAATTCTTCAAAACAGACGCTTCGACAATCCTAGCCGGAGACCTGAACTGTGAGAATCCCACCTGAGGTTCATTTTCATGTACAAAATAAAAGGAAACAAATATTAAAAGAAGGTATCAAGCCGATATCAAAGAAAAAATAAGAAAAACTAATAGACTGCGGGGAAAAACTGGCGACCCCCAGGAGAAAAAAACCTATATCTCTGCACGAAAACAATCTCAGAAACTGACCAGGGAGAATGATAACACTAGTTGGGACACCTACAATAGAGCACTTGGACGCTTCTGAACAAACAATATGGAAGGCCATTAATGGTTCACAACTTCAAAGAAAGAAGAAATTATTGTAAATACAAATAACAATCTGGCGCTAACAGCAGGCGCGAGGCAGCTGGAACACTCGATGACAGTTACAAAAAACAGTCCATCCCTTATCCTCCTACCTCGTTCTCAAAATTGGACAGATCCCTAATCAAAGAAGTTAACCTATACCTTTAACCAAAAACGAAATAGGTCTGGAACCCACTAATATAAGAGAAAAAGGCAATAATTGACACCATCCCAAACAAAAAAGCTCTCTCAGTATTGATGGGATTCCAAATGAAGCCTTAAATAATTGCCCAACCATGCTCTAGAATCACTCACCAATACCTAACGCCTCCTTAAAGCTAGCGCACTTCCCAAACAATTGGAAAACTTCAATTATATGTCCCATTCTGAAACAAGGAAAATCACAACGCGGCCAAACAAGCTACAGACTTATTTCTCTAGCTCCTGTCAAATAAAAAAAATATATTTTTAAGGATTATTCTAAAAAGAATAAGAAGGGCATTGAATGAAAATTCGCTTAGGTCAAAATAATTTGGGTACAAGTTGAAACAATCCACTCTGCATCAACTTGTAGTCGTCAAAGAAAAAATCCGAAAGGCATAGAGTCATGATAATTAGCAGAAATTATATATATATATATATTTAAATATCCAAAGCTTTTGACAAAATAAAAAAGAACCTGCCCCCGGAGACATAATCAAAACAACAAGAATCTTTCTCGGTGATATAAACTTCAGAATGAATACTTTTAAGACATTTTGTCGACACCAAGAAGAATACTAACTGGGGTTCCTCAAGGTTCAGTCATAGGTCTGACCTTTTTTAGCATATACATAGATGGCTACCCTTACCCCGAAGGAACGTCGCTGTATCTATTGGCAGGCGATGCCGCAATATATATTTTGACGTGACAACGTCTTAAATTAGGTTGCGGCTGGGAGTCACTTATGAAAAAGTGTAACGCCCGGTAACGTTACGATGAGTCACCGAACGAGAGTGCTGCGCGCGCAGCGCTAGAGAATTAGGCGCATTGAATCGGCGCATGCTTGTCTCTGTCTTTGTCTTTCTCGAACGTTCTTGGCGTTGGAAAAACAAGAAAGCGTCATAATACAAGTTCACACGTGTGGTTAAAGTATCGTCAGCTGTGTCTGTAGTGAAAATGTGGAGTGCTTAGATTCGCCATTTACAACAACTACAACAATAAAGGTAAATAATTGTACACTGATATTTCATTATCGTAAACTATGATTGATTGATTAATTGTTAGATTGACACAAAAGTTGAGAAACTGAGTTTATAGGTTATGTCATACTATTGATAAATGTTGATAGTGTTAAGTAAATTATTAGTTTAAAATTAATTAATTAATTAATTATTATTTTACAAATTTTAAATAGTTTCAAATTTATTTAGCAAAAATTTGAACCTTCGATCTGAATAAATGTTTTGATTTTCGAATTGATTCTTTAAAATTACAAATATTAAGAAAAAGTGGCAGATATAAGAAAACTTTATTTAAACTGTGTTGAGCAAGAATTTTAACATCTAATTTAAGTAAATGTTTTAATTTTCAACTTCATCATTTACAATTACAAATTTTATTTAATTTCAAATTTATTTAGCAAAAATTTGAACCTTCGATCTGAATAAGTGTTTTGATTTTCAAATACCAACGCGGCTGGTGGAGTGGCG
This sequence comes from Cordylochernes scorpioides, assembly GCA_030710605.1. NCBI lineage: Eukaryota > Metazoa > Arthropoda > Arachnida > Pseudoscorpiones > Chernetidae > Cordylochernes > Cordylochernes scorpioides. The sequence goes on along the minus strand of CP092886.1, from coordinate 31,370,451 downwards.
ATCTATCGTAAATTATCATCGACATCTACGGCGGAAGTGTTCCAAGTTGCGATTACAGACGTAACTCGTGTCATTAAAACCAAGGGTGACATGTGCATGACTGAAGTTACTTGCTTCGCCGCTAATACTAGCTTCAAGTTTATACTCGGTGCTGTATATATTCATCCAGGAGCTAGTATGCAGGATATTGGAATGTTACTATGGCAAGGACTCGGTCCGTACATTCACAACAGCCAGTACGTGCCACCGTTCGTGCAAGTTGATTCTAGTATACCGATTCTTCTGTGTGGTGATTTTAACAAAAACGTAAAGCCTGACAACTCGTTTCTTAATTTCATGAAAAATACGTATAATCTTGATTGCGTATCAAACGTTTCTAAGTCAACTACGTTAAAAGGAACAACTATCGACTTGACTTTCGCAAGACACATTACAGCAGAAACACTTCCTTTCATTTCATATTTCTCCTATCATCGTCCTATCCTCAACAAAATCACTCAAATAGGAATTAGTTAAGTTTAAGTTTACATGTACAATGTTTTAGTAAACAAAATATATTTCTATAGTTAAAATTTGTGCAATTCTTATTTTCATTCAATTCCTTGTTCCTATTGTGCAATTTAATTATATTCATATCAATAAATATTCTACCGTTGTCACGTAAAATCTTCGCCCGTAAAACCGACTTTACAGGCAACCATTGTTTTTTTTTCAGCATATGATTTAGATAAAATCTACTTGAAACTTTATGAAGCGCTCGTCTTTATTAATATATGACGTGACAAATGGTAGGTTACACTCTGAACCCATAAAAAACGGAAGCTATAAATTTTCAGTTAGAAGACACAAAATAAAGCAATTCCTAGATGATCTAGCTTTTTCTGAACAACCAATAAAATGGATGGTCAGTCTCCGCTACTTGGGCGTCATCTTCGATCAACATCTGATCTTTCAAAAACATGTCCAAAACCGAATCAATCTCGCAAAGGCAGCATAGCGCAGGCCTGGCGCCATTATTAAGAAACAAACGCAATTTATTTTTACACTGCAAGTGAACAATCTACATATTAATTATAAGGCCAATTCTTACCTATGGCCCCACCCTGTCTTCATAAATGCAAATAAAGCTCGTTTAAAATTTTTGAAAGCTTTGAAAGCTTTAATTGAAAATAAAAGGAGCCTGTAGTTTGTTAGGAGCAGCATAATTAAAAAGGATCTCATAATATAGAAAATATAAACGATTTCATAAAAAGACAACCTTTTCAAATTTTACGAAAAATCTGAAAATCTCTAAAATGCAACCTTCAAAGAAGCATGCATCTATAAATAAGGACAACTCCCAAACCAAAGCAACGGCTCTATCAGCTGATAAAAATGGAAAATAAATAGAATAAAGAAAAACATGTAGCCAGAACAAGATAAAAATAAGGCAAACAGCCTAATTAAGAAGAACATCCCAAATCCAAGAATATATTCTGAAAATTAAGGTTTTGTTGATATATGGATCAATCAATTAGCAACGTTTGTGTGCATGATACGGATGACTTTTTTATTACTTTTCCATTTCCAGTTCAAAAATAACTTTGTTAGGTACCACTAAAAAAAAATCAACTTATGATATTTACAGTAGGTAAATGGTTATTCACACCTTTACAGTGTATTTATATATTTACAAGGTTTTTATATTTTCCAATCGCGTAATAGGAACAATAGAAAATTGTTTCAGGGTGAAAATTGGGGCTAAAAGTCTTAATTTTTAGTAAAAATATAGCTTTAATTTGTTAACATTTTGTTATTACACTTCAAATCTGCGCTAGTGTATTATTTCTGATGAGAATATTAGTCCTTGAGTGGTGTGCCGCCTTCTTAATCAGACTACTCAAGGAGGTCGATCTATAACCATTGGTCTGTTTGATCATCGTATTTACATACTCCTCGATTTTAATCAAATTTTAAACATTATTATATATATGCAAATCTTGATAATTATATATACAGTTAAACCTGTCTATAGCGCCCCCTCTAAATAGCGCCCGATTTTAAATACGTAGTACGATGCGATTTACATTAAAAGTGACCTGTATATAGCACCCCCTCTCTATAGCACCCTATTTTGGTGAGTCCCAAGAGGGGGCGCTATAGACAGGTTTAACTGTATATATGTTATAATAAATAATATTATTTTGAGATAGAAATTAATTGCTGGTTCTTTTGAGTACATGAGTACCTAATGGTATCGTTTGCAGTCGTGTCATTTTGAAAGAAAAGCAGAAAAATAATTATTTCTATCAAGTAGTTTTTATTTTAAATTACTTGAAGAAAATTACAATAAAACATTTTTCACAGTTATATAGAATTTATGAAATGAATTCTATATTAGTGAATTTCAAAAATAGGTTAGATAACTACATATTTACAACAAGTATTAAGAGTCGGCGTATTCTAAAACTATGGTCAAAAACAAGTAGAACTATCAATGAATGAAAATAAAATATATTTTTTAAATTATAGAATATTTTTATATTTAGATTATATAATATATATATATATAGATCTCGCTATCAAAAATGTGCAAAATCTTTCATTTTCTTACTAGCTAAATTATAATGTATACATACAAATCGTTATGCTTTACTTATATTTTAAGAAATTATGTAGATAAATAGAAGTCGCTATTCTAAATTACACTTCCTCTGATAAAGATGACATATTGTCACCGGAATGTAGAGTGGCAAATTAAGTATAATTTGGATGATGTAGTATTCCTTTACAAGAGCCATCAAACAGAAGCTAATGATTTTCTCAATTACTTTACAAATTTGCTGCGTATGATCCTTACAAGCATTACTCAAATATTTCGCTAAGATGTGAAATATCCTCGCTATAGTCCACACAGTTCTCTCCAGGATCTGAATGTTTCCACACCGTGACACCCCACCGCATTGTTCTCCTCACGTGATTCTCCAACTAATACTCCACCTGCTACTTGCTGAAACGTGCGCTACCAGGGTCAATTTCTTTCTTTTTTAAAGCTTTGTACTGCTCACTTCAAACCATTAATCCACTTCACGTATATATATATATATATATATATATATATATATATAGTGTAGAAACTATATAACAAAATTATAACAGTGATTCTAATTTTAAAAAATTTTAGGAGCAAACTGATAATAATTTATTACAAATTTTATCACCACAAAAACAATTAAGTAAAATATATTTAAAAAATTCATAAGAATAACAAACTAAAAAAACTAAAAAAAACTACAAACATATTAGTGTTAGCACCTCTTTTATGTTAATTTAAACTCGCTAAGAATTGCCTAAGAAAAAATTGTCAAACTTGTCCCTCTCTTAAGAACCATGACACTTTTCAAACAACTAGTTGTAAATTAGTAAATACTATTTATAAATTAACATGCCAAATTTGTCAACTATCATATATAGGACAAACTTGTAACCCATTAAATATACGAATAAACCTACATAGAAACCACGCTAAAAAAATCAATTGGTAATATATATATGAAAGAACACAATCAATTACATACTTTTAACAACTTTAAGATAGAAATACTAGACATATGTCAAAACAAAAAACAACGACTATTATTAGAAAACAACTACATTTATAAACACAACACATTATTCCCTTATGGACTTAACGACGAATTAAACTACACATACAAACCACAAACAGAAGAAATTTCAACTTATGAAATCAGTTGCAAATATAAAAATGAATTTAAAACTAAACCTAATAAAACTAGAGGTAAAACTACAAATAAATTAGGTTACATTGAATTTGAAGAATTACTGGACCCAAAACAAATGTACACTAACAACTTCGTCGATAAATTTATTAAAACATTATTTAAACTAAATAATAATAAATTTATCAAACTCATAGAATATATTAAAATTCATAATCTGACTAACAGATTAATAGATATCACACACGACATCTTTAAATACAGAAAAATTAAACAAAATACTAATAACATTAATATTATCATTAAATTTAATAACAATTTATTTAATCATATTAAATTTAATGATATTTTTAATAACCAAATCATCAATAATCTTTTCCCTATAAAAAATTTAAATTTTAAAACAATCTGGAGATACAATAAAAATATAGGTAATTTAGTTTGCAATTATAACCAATTTATTAATAATTTGGCAAATTTTAAAAAAATTAAAAGTAATTGCAACAACTATATTGATAAATATAAGTACTCAGGTCATATATTAACTAGCAACTTTTCTTTTTTAAATCCAGAATATCAAGAAATTTTAAATAAAGGGTATAAATATATACCTCAAATTAAACACAATTATAATAATACAATTAAATCTATATTAAAAGATATAGATATTTTCATAAATAAAACTAGTATAAAATACAGTATTCCAGAATTTACTTTTCTGGAATGGAAACATAATATTAAAAAGGAAATTTTAAATTATTATAATAATACACTTAAATACACAAAACCCAATTCAGACATTCCTTCTTTCAAAGAAAATATAATTAATTTACAGAAGGACTATATTATCACTCCTATAGATAAATGTCCCAATAATTTATCTTTAATTTGTAAAAATCTATACCACGATATACTAAAAAAGGAAATTGATAATAATCATAAATACACTTTTGCTAGAACTACAGGCACAAAAATCAAAAAAGACATCAAAAATGTTGAAAATTCACTAAAAATTTATAATAACCACAAAAATCCAAACATACCAAAGTTCTATATAATTCCTAAACTACACAAAAAACCTATTTCTTTCAGAACAATCACATCTGGTATAAATTCAGTCATAAAAAATATTGATATACAATTAGCCTCAACACTACAATTTATTATAAATAAATTAACTAATAAATATAATTATAAATTTATCGACTCAAATAAAAAAATCATTAATTATTTAATGAACAATTGGACAAATATTGAAACAGTACACACATTTGACTTTGAGGACCTATATTCTAAAATAAATTTAAGAGATCTAAATAATAAAATAACCAATTTATTTAATGAATTAATTAATGACAAAACTTTCTACATTAAAATTATTCATAACAAATATAAAACATTTAAATTAGATCTTAAAACAGCAAAAACTCTACTGGAAACATTTTTAAATTTTAACTATATAGAATTTAAAAATAAAATATATATTCAATCAGAAGGCGTTCCCATGGGTACTTCTTCTAGTCCGTTACTAGCAAATTTAATATTGTTCTGGTACGAAAGAGAATACTTTCTACAAAATAATATTAATTGGCAAATATTCCGATATGTAGATGACATAATAATATTTAATAATCCACTGTTTAAAAAATTAATACCTGAAATATATCCTAAATACTTGAAACTTAAGAACAATGAAAAAATTTATAGAAACAAAAAAGTTAACTTTTTAGACTTGAATATAGACCTTACAAATAGTGCTGTTAGAGTTTATAATAAAAAGAGTAATTATAATTTCAATATTATAAAATACTGTAATATGAATTCTAATATATCATTAAATTGCTGTAAAGGTATATATTATGGTCAGTTTCTAAGATTTTATAGAATAAATAATATATTAGATAATTTCATAGAAGATGTTAAAAATTTAAACATGGAATTTATTAAAAACAAATTTAGTATCAAACAAATAAAATATTTCAACAGTATATCAATTATAAAATATTTAAAAAAAAATAAATGGAAATATCCATTTATGAAATCAACTTTCTATAATTTCTCTTAATATTAACTAAAACAAATTTATAATCTTTAACAGTTAATTAAACTTTTATTAAATAACTGATTAAAAGATTTTTTCACAAGATTTTTAAAGTTTTAAAGTATATATTTCATTTTTGTTTAATCTCCAATTTCTGGGGAGGAAAATGGAAGTTAAATAAAGATGAATTTGCACAATTAATAGCTTTATTAAACTCTTATAATTTGCCTTTTTAAAGGAATATTAAAAGATGATTAAGTGTTAAATCAGTTATTTTGATATAACTATCTGTAAAGATTATAAAACTTAGCTTTCTTCCTTTAACTATTTTTCCTATCTTCTTTAATTTTCTTGTTGTTCAAAAAAATTCTGAAGAAATGGTCTAAATTTGAAATGTGGGGGGACATTCCCCTCCCGCGACATGTGCAAGCCAGAAATAGATATACACAATGGAGGACGCAGCGGTCAAGGTAGGTTTACAGTTTGAATTTGTTAACACTGGTATCTGTTATATGTTCATTTAAATATTTCACTGAAACAACTTAATATTAACACATAAAATACGGTTTAAAAGAGATCTATGACATAATAAAGGAGGGGTTGAAATGTCGCTGAAATTTTATCTGATGATCCCCGTTTCAGCAGATCTCTTTTTCCAATTTATTTCAATTTAAAGTTTTTTGTGTATGTCTGGTCTACCATTAGGGTTTCAAAATATAATATCCAAACTTATAACAAATGTTAATTCATACTATAGATATATTACTAAATACAACTATTTATAATCATATTATAAAATAAAAAAACCTTTAAAAATCTTTAAAAAACAAAAAAAAAAGGATAAAACATAAAATCATAAAAAATATATATATATATATACTAACAATTTTATCTACCTTCTTTATAAAACTCTTTTTTATTTCCCTTATTATTAGTTTGATTAAAAGTGCATGGTTCTGTCTTTCTCTCTTTTTTCTAACTATTATATATATTATCTCTTCGATTATTCTATATATAGGATTAGAGTATGTCTGAATGACGTGTAAAAGCCGATGTAATAGACGTTACTTTGTTAATTTTTTTTATTGTTATTAATTATAAATATATAATTAACTTGAGGATGTAAAAGAAGTAATGGATTTTTTTTTTCTCTCTCTATCTACAAATTAATAACATTTTACAAATTTTATAATTTGTATTTAAATGATCATAATAGTGAAGATAATTTTAATACAAAACTGGACTATAAAATTAAATAACTATTTATTATTATATATATATATATATATATATGGTAATTTAAACCAACAACCCTATATTGTATAATACTTATAACAAGATTGTCATGTTGTATATAGAAACACATCTATAAATAATTATACGCATGATTGACATGTGTCATTGCATCACCATACTTTGTACAAACTGAGGATAAATAAATAAAACTATGTAATAGATTAAGAGCTGAGTTAAAGCAAGATTGAGAAGTTCAAAAACGTCTAAAATCGAAAGAGAAATCCAACAACCCTAAAAAGGAATTTGGCAAGTCGTTGCCATCAAGGTCAAAGGGTGCAGAATAGCGCAGACGCCCCCACGCTTTTTGGACCCGTTCAAAGTCTAAATTCTCGCATGTCTCTCTCCTCGGCAAAAGGTATATAAAACCTCGGTTTTAGCCGAAATTACAGTCACTTCACCATCGGCGTGAGCCCTTGTCGGTTGTAGCCAGGTCCACCTCATCGACCATGTAAAACAGTAAGACTCTTCTAACTCCATCTTGCTCTTAGCTCGATTCCTATCTGTTCACGGAACTTTCCTACCACAACTGTGTCTCTTCGTTTTTTGTGTGTGGACATTCCCAAGCTTTCCACTCTGCCTCGACCACGACTGCCTGTACTCTGTGAAAACTGTTAAAGGTCTTCCAAAGTGCAGAGAGGTACTGTAAAACTCTCCACGCCCTGACTGTCCCTCTCGGTTACTACTGGTTTGACCCTCGGTTACCACAGCTATAGCGAGAGTCGACAGGATACCTCATCACAGATAAGTCGACAGGACCTTATCAGACATATATATATATATATATATATGAAATGTAAATAATAAAGTTTATCAAATAATATATTATTATATTAGATAATAAAGGCATATATTGGATTTAAAAATATATTTATTTTGCCAATATTTCGGCTGGCTGAACGCCAACCTTTATCGAGGCATTACATTTTTGTATACACAAACTCAGCGCCGCATAGTGTTATAGTGTTATATAGTGTTATAACACTATGCGGCGCTGAGTTTGTGTATACAAAAATGTAATGCCTCGATAAAGGTTGGCGTTCAGCCAGCCGAAATATTGGCAAAATAAATATATTTTTAAATCCAATATATGCCTTTATTATCTAATGAATTAAGTATGGATTGCTCTATTTTCAAAACGATATTATTATATATGTGAAAAAATAGTACAAATGTAACATTGTACTGGGATAAGGTGCATAAATCATGAAAAAAGAAAAAGGCATCTCCTTATCGTGTAACTGAAAGTTGCTGATGGCTGAGCGCCATCTATCGGAATAAATATCAACTATTTTCGTTGATTTTTTATTCCATAATTGGCCAAATACCCATTCTTGATTAATCAAGAAAAGCTAACCACGGACGCGTTTCGGGCTGTTGGCCCTCATCAGCGTGGTGCAAGCTGTACCTCAAAGACCAAAAAAATTGGTCATTAAGGCATCCTGAAAAATCATGAAACGGGTAGTTAAGGCCAGAATTGCGTGAGGACTCTACACAATGTGAAAAAATAGTACAAATGTAACATTGTACTGGGATAAGGTGCATAAATCATGAAAAAAGAAAAAGGCATCTCCTCTTTGAGGTACAGCTTGCACCACGCTGATGAGGGCCAACAGCCCGAAACGCGTCCGTGGTTAGCTTTTCTTGATTAATCAAGAATGGGTATTTGGCCAATTATGGAATAAAAAATCAACGAAAATAGTTGATATTTATTCCGATAGATGGCGCTCAGCCATCAGCAACTTTCAGTTGCACGATAAGGAGATGCCTTTTTCTTTTTTCATGATTTATGCACCTTATCCCAGTACAATGTTACATTTGTACTATTTTTTCACATTGTGTAGAGTCCTCACGCAATTCTGGCCTTAACTACCCGTTTCATGATTTTTCAGGATGCCTTAATGACCAATTTTTTTGGTCTTTGAGGTACAGCTTGCACCACGCTGATGAGGGCCAACAGCCCGAAACGCGTCCGTGGTTAGCTTTTCTTGATTAATCAAGAATGGGTATTTGGCCAATTATGGAATAAAAAATCAACGAAAATAGTTGATATTTATTCCGATAGATGGCGCTCAGCCATCAGCAACTTTCAGTTGCACGATAAGGAGATGCCTTTTTCTTTTTTCATTATTATATATATATTATTCTATAATATTATATTCTATATATATATATATTATTCTATAATATATATATATATTATTCTAGAAGACGATAGCCCGATGCATCCAACATGTTATTATTTGACTTTCAAATCACGACTCCTCTGAAAGGAATGCTTCGAGAAATCCTTAAATGTTATCATAGTTCATTTTTTTAAATTGTGACATAACGTTATTTTTCATTCAATCACTATTCTAACATATCTCACGAAAAATGCGTATATTCGTCTTTTCTCAAGATCACAGTCCTCTCTAGCCCTCTTTGCAAAATTCACACAAAGCTGAGGAGTAACTAAGAAACACTTTTGTAGAACTCAACCATGAAAATCTTGATGAAATCGTAACTGTAAGTAATGTCTACTAATTTAGAAAATGGATCTTAGTATTATATGAAAGTAACATATTCTTATATTGCCTCAAGCAAAATCGACATCTATTTGTGGGAGTTGATTTTATATATTTTTTCTTTTTTACTAATGTTATTTCTTTCTCAGCTACCAATACGAGAACAGAATTTGTACAGCGCTCTCTTTGTGTGTGTAATATAAGGTAAGACGTTTTACCAGATTTAAACATTGGAGCACAATAGGCGTTGCCACCAACTTTTGGACGACGAAGCAAATAAAGAAAACTTAGAAATCGGCCAGAATTCCAACAACTCCAGTGTAAAGTACACCCTGGTGGGCAACCTCACTTACACCGACGAGGATGTTAGCGATCAAGACGTTGGCACGTTGGACGTGGAATACGTGGATAATGTGAAGTTCGACGAGAATACCGTCAATGGTCAATCGATAGGGATTTTTCCTGGCGATGACAGGTGTTATGATTTTAGTAGCTACGCTAACAACTAGCAAATTCAAATTTTATTGTAGCGGTAAACAAGCTACGCCTTACTCTTACAAACTTCTTTGTTTTATAGGGGTGTGGCGATCTTTTCTGCGCGTTAGCTAAATTATACTGAAATATATAAAAATACATTTAATAATTGCACTATATATAAAAACAAAATTACATATATAATTTTAAAACATAGAGAGAGAAATTAAAGGCTTTTTTTCTTTTCTTTTACTTCGAATGCAGCTCTTCGATTTGAAAAGTCAAATCATTCGAACACAACATATAGTATCATCTCTATAGATTTAAAATTTAAAAATTAGGTTAAAAATATAAAAATATTATCATTATCAGCGCTAATTACTTTGTGTTCTTTTTTAAAATGTGGATGTTATTTTAAAATTTTGTTTTCTGTTTGACTTTTAAGCCACAGAGCTGTGTACTCGAAACAAAATTATAATTCCTGCGATCACAAAATCATATCTCATATAGCCAATATAAGCGCCAATTTCCTAATTGAATAAGAGTAAAATATACGAGCAAAACAATCTAATTGGCGAAACCGCTGGGAAGATTCACCACTGATAAGTCAGTCTTTTCTATTTTTCATCTTCCGTTTAATGGTCCTAAATTTTTTTCTTTATATTATATATATTTTTAAACTAGCCGAATGACCCGGGCAACGCCCGGGGTTTACCCGATTAAATGCTTTTATTCAAATACTATTCGTTACAATTATAAATTGGCGCCGTGGATGTCATTCTTGTATAATATATAAATGAGTTTTAAAAATTGTAAAAAAAAAAAAAATGCATCGGCCGGGAATCGAACCCGGGGCGCCCGCGTGGCAGGCGAGCATTCTACCACTGAACCAAAAGCAAACGGTGACAGAATTAAGAACGCATGACGATGATAACTGTATATTATCCGTGACAGAGGCGGCCGATGAGGAAAGACGGTCGTGACTATATATAGTAATAATCCAAACTGTACCTTATCATGGATGTGGTCTTGTTACCTTGTGTTTATAATCTATAATTCAAATTGTACCTTATCATGGATGTGGTCTTATTACCTTGTGTTTATAATCTATAATCCAAACTGTACCTTATCATGGATGTGGTCTTGTTACCTTGTGTTTATAATCTATAATCCAAATTGTACCTTATCATGGATGTGGTCGTGTTACCTTGTGTTTATAATCTATAATTCAAATTGTGCCTTATCATGGATGTGGTCTTATTACCTTGTGTTTATAATCTATAATTCAAATTGTGCCTTATCATGGATGTGGTCTTATTACCTTGTGTTTATAATCTATAATCCAAACTGTACCTTATCATGGATGTGGTCTTATTACCTTGTGTTTATAATTACAACGCCCGGGGTTTACCCGATTAAATGCTTTTATTCAAATACTATTCGTTACAATTATAAATTGGCGCCGTGGATGTCATTCTTGTATAATAAATAAATGAGTTTTAAAAATTGTAAAAAAAAAAAAAATGCATCGGCCGGGAATCGAACCCGGGGCGCCCGCGTGGCAGGCGAGCATTCTACCACTGAACCAAAAGCAAACGGTGACAGAATTAAGAACGCATGACGATGATAACTGTATATTATCCGTGACAGAGGCGGCCGATGAGGAAAGACGGTCGTGACTATATATAGTAATAATCCAAACTGTACCTTATCATGGATGTGGTCTTGTTACCTTGTGTTTATAATCTATAATTCAAATTGTACCTTATCATGGATGTGGTCTTATTACCTTGTGTTTATAATCTATAATCCAAACTGTACCTTATCATGGATGTGGTCTTGTTACCTTGTGTTTATAATCTATAATCCAAATTGTACCTTATCATGGATGTGGTCTTGTTACCTTGTGTTTATAATCTATAATTCAAATTGTGCCTTATCATGGATGTGGTCTTATTACCTTGTGTTTATAATCTATAATCCAAACTGTACCTTATCATGGATGTGGTCTTATTACCTTGTGTTCATAATCTACAACGCCCGGGGTTTACCCGATTAAATGCTTTTATTCAAATACTATTCGTTACAATTATAAATTGGCGCCGTGGATGTCATTCTTGTATAATATATAAATGAGTTTTAAAAATTGTAAAAAAAAATGCATCGGCCGGGAATCGAACCCGGGGCGCCAGCGTGGCAGGCGAGCATTCTACCACTGAACCAAAAGCAAACGGTGACAGAATTAAGAACGCATGACGATGATAACTGTATATTATCCGTGACAGAGGCCACGACAGACGGTCGTGACTATATTTTTAAATAATTACCACGCTCTCTGATAATGATAATAACTATATATATAATTTATACAGATATATTCACATTTTCGTTATATTCAAATAGTTGTTGTTGACCACAAAGGGAAATATTGCGTGTCCCCGGTCAATAGGTTTGTTTCTACGTACACTTAGTGGAAGCAATTTAGAAATAAATCCCTCTATTTTTCCTGCCCTCTTTAAAAGCTATTTTTAGCAAACCTGAGAAATGTGGATATTTGTCCTGGTAATTTCTGTTCGAGGACGTTGGGTGCAGCCAAGCCGTTAACCAATCGATAAGCGCCATAAGGCACGCGGGGTGAGTCACTGCCACCTGTTGCGCGCGCACGTCACCTGGTCTGGATGGATCAATCTCGGACCACAAGCATTGGCTTCAAGTCACTTTAGGAGCACGGCCTGGAGAAACAGCCTTGGATACATACTCGCTAATATAAACGGCTTTTTCCGTGTTACAATTTAATTATTTTGCATTAGAAGAAAACATCGGCTCACTTACCATCGCATTTATATATGAGAAGAAACAATTATAGCTCTACCGCATTAAAAAAAATATTTTTTACACGTTGTATCTATCCATAATTTTTTTTTTTGTTGTTGTTCCGCAGACCTTTCCACAATAATTGACCTATCCGAATGATATTTTTAAAAGAGCTGGGAAAGTAGCTTACATAGTTTCGAATTCCGAATATGTTAATTTGCCTAATTACCAGGTTAATTGCATTTTCGAAGTAGTATAAATGATGGCAAGAAAAACATGTGTTACTGATAATTGCTAACATCACTACTAATAATTCAGGAGTTCTGGAATAAATCTTTGACTACGATATAAAGGATTTTTAACGCTGTTTTCCCTGTAGCTGCCTTGTCTGGCACAAAAACCATCAGGGGGCCTATCGCGAAATGGCACGAGCATGGTCTTCGTCGAGCTTGACCCTACAACCTTAAAGGCCTCGGGATCCCGCAGTAAGTTGAGCGTAAACAGTCATCCTCAACTACGAGGATTTAACGAGTGTTCGCGTCTGGTTCCTCTAACGCGGCTTTAGACATAACTCTGTCAGATGTACAAAGCCAACGGCTATCTTCTACCTTTGCAGCTTTAGGGAACAGAATGAGAAAGGTTTCCCACCAGAGATAAAAACCCAAGACGGCAAAATGTACCCACTACGGTGCAAAGGGTCTTCTTGCCAATCACGAAGCGCGGCATTTATCCTACTCTATATCTCACCTATACGCATAAAAGTTCTAGGGCACGCGGGACATTTTTTTTTTCCAAAAGGAAACCTGAACGAAGGCAAAAACCGCTCGTCCAAGTCTCCTTATCTCAGCCTTCTCACTTTCAAGCTGCTAACACACAAAAAACAGGCGCCTTCTGAAAACCGTCTTCAACAAATACCTGGTACACACTCTAGAGTATCCTCTCGATAACTTGAAATGGACGACCTCTCCCGGTGTCCTCATGCCTACAGAAAAAAATCCAACCAGTTCTTGATACCTCGACAAGCCAATAAACCAAAACCACCACGAACACAACTTCTACTTACAACGTTCTCCTATCTTGTACAATACGATTGAGTTGTGTGCTCGTAAAAATTCCGCGATTTGCTTGAGCTTGCAAAGTTGTTAAAACATGTCGGCCGATCAAAAAAATATATATATATCATCTCGGGCCTCCACCTTTTAGATCTCGTCAGTATCTTTCAAAGATTCTATATTAGTAATCCCTGGGGGCTGTGTTGCAAATATATAGCCTTACAACACTTGGAAATATTATTCCGATGCTATTTTACAGATTTAATCCAATTTTATTTATATACGGTGTAAAATGTAAATATCGTCGAGCGAATTAAGTTAAAAATTCATTAACTTTAGGCTTATAAACTTTGCATTGAAACCACTATTTATGAAATAGTGAAAAAAAAAAATATTTAGGCGAAGTTGAAAGGTAAAGTTTAAGCTGGCGTAAATCTAGTCTTCCTGATGGATACATTATGAACATCCACAGACCAGTCGTCACCATTTGACTTTTACCATAATTAAACTCTACATCCAAAATTGTACCTATTCCAAAATGCCGGGAACCCCCAGTAATTAACATTTGTTCGCGCTGCTGAATTTGAAACCAGAAAACTACGTATTTGTATTGCTCTATCTAGAACCTCATGTAAATATTTGATATTTTAGCGTACTCCGAGAAGTAAATTAAAATTTAATTTAATAGTTAAAGCGCCATAGAACATTTTATAACAATTTTCAGGGTGAAGGCCTACGCGATCACGATTTTTCAAAAATTGTTTTTGACAGTGTGTGTGTTTTACTACAAGAATAATATAAAATCATTTGTAAAATACACTGCCATGGATTAAAAAAGATATTTGGTTCAATAATAAAACTGCCTATGTTCCAACAAAAATTTTATTTGCTACTTTTGATAATATTATAGTTCTTTTCAAACTCCTCCAGCGCATCCTTGGAATTCTCTAATATTCCAACATATTCTTCAAGGAGTTTTTCAATTGGGTTAATTTCGTTAAGGTCCGATTCGCTAAGGGATTTATGTCTGATTTTACACACTGAGCGGACCGTGGCACTGTAGACACTGATGGCAGACTTTAGCGAGATGTCCTGTCGGACAATACTTTCCATGTCGTCCAAACGACACTGTACCTTGTGGGCGTAAACAATCGCTTGTGCCAAGTTTGTAAAAAAGCTTTGGTAGTTTGAATCTAAGTAGGGTAACTTGCGGGCTTCACTAGGTTCTAAAATTGTATGAAGTACCTTATAATACTCATTAAGCTCTTCATTAAATTTGACTATATTTTGATAGGCTTTTAGTAGAAGTTTTCTCTGCTGAAATTTGTCACCCTCAATTTCTCTCAATGTTATTAGATTGTTTAAAGCTTTTTTAATAAAGCTTTTAGGATAAACAAAGTCTACCTGCAATGTCCTTAAAACTGCTATGACATTTTTTTGTCTATTATCGATAGATATAATTACCCCACGTAGCAAGAAATAAAGACCATCAAAATCGAACCATTTTGGTACAAATTTTTTCTTACTTTCCGGAATTTGTTGTTTACTAGAGAATTGCTCCTCGGAAGAAGATATCAACGCGGGCAAGCTTTCTATAATGACATCATTTATAGCACGTTTTGCCTTGTCCCTAACGCTCTCGTTGGTAACAGGATCGAGGTCAGTATCCGGCAGATGGTAGCTTGGAAGTTGAAGAAGGGAAGGATATTTTATAGGTTTCGCGGGTGCGCAAATTGCCAACTTCATAGTGTCTCGCTTTAATTCAATGAGTGGACGTTTATATAGGTATCAAAATTTGCATTTCTAATGAATATTTCAACTTTGAAAGAAGTCGAATCATGTTTTAATTTCTTTTATATGCAAATTAAATGCTATAACGACAGAAGAAAGAGCTTATAAAATGTAAATACCTAATTATTATCTTTATTACTATATATAAAAGTCAATGTCTGTTGTCTGTTACGCGATAAACTCAAAAACTACTGAGCCAATTGGTACTAAATTTTGCATGTCGCTTTTTATAAACCTGAGGAAAAATTTCGCCTACATTTTGATTAGTATTTTTGCCTATTTATTTTTTTTCATTTGAAAAACTTTTTTTTTACGCGGAGAAATACGAGGCGAAGAAATAACACCTGGCCAATTAAGCGACCAATGAGCGTTCAGCATTTTTTTTTTTTCAAGTTGCTTGCTTACTTTTTTAAAAATATCTTTTTATACGAGTGTTACTTTTTTTTACGAAAGTATTGAGAGAGAAATTTATATTACTAAATTACGCTAAGTGCACACAATGCAATTTAACAAAAACTTTACAAAATTAGCGTTACTGTATGTAAATAATGGCTTGTGTATTTTTATTAATTTTTGTTCTGGCCTTTGTTTGTTTTTTTATCTCTTTAAAAAAATCGTTCAAAATGCAGTCGCAGTCATTAGCAAACACATATGCTTGCCTAATTTCCATGTGCTCTTTTATTTTTTTTACAGAAAAATATCCACATGCTAGTAAATGTAACAGTACATGCTACCACCTGATCCCTGTATAAATTTAACATTTGTACTAATTTTGCATAAAGTTTTACGTTCTCATGCACTTTTGGAATTATAAAAAAAAAAAAACCTCATGTGAGCGCGGTCAGGATATAACTTTGTTTTTTATATCAACACCTGATCTTTTTTTATTATTCTTTTTTATTTTTCCCATATGTTCAGCGTATTTACGCTAGTTTGGTCTTAAATACTCATTTATTGATTTCTCAAGAAGCCTCTGGGACCGAAAGATTTTTGGAACTGGGAGAAGTACAGCTTGCACCACACTGACGAGGGCCAACAGCCCGAAAGGCGTTTGTGGTCGGCTTTTCTTGATCTGTCAAGAAAATGGGTTGGACAAATATAAGGGAACAGGTTAAATCAACCTTTAGTTTTTTTTTCTGTTCCACTAGATGGCGCTCTGCCTTCTAAAAAGCTCATGTGAGTGCGGTCAGGATATGCCTACTTTGTGTAGGTGTGTTTCTTATATTAATATATATATATAATATTGTTTTAATTATATATTTTGATTTAAAAATGTATTTGAAATTAAAACAGAAAAGTATAACTTTACGAATCAAGGTGAGTCAAGCTGTGAGCCCGAGATGGGTATATAAGAAAGTTTTTAAAACACCCAGTTTTGATTAAAGTCAGGTGGATTGATCTTGTCTTGTTGTCATGCTGACGTGGAGGGGCTCGTTGTAGGTGCTGTATGAAGCTTCGGTAGGGATAATGTTGAAGAGTAACGTCGCACGTCAGCCGTTGCTTAGCAACGCCACCTGCCCTACCAGACATCACGTGACCTGGCGCCACTCCGACCAACTGTACCTGTAGATGTTTTAGTTTGCTTTTGTTGTCTGCCACTTCGCTTGCCTTTTGTGACTCTTTTCCCTTTTTTCTTTATTTTGAGATGTGTTTTAATTAAATTACCTATGTATATAGTATGCTTGTTTGAAATCAATTTCAGGAATTTGGTAAATGCCTTGAGCATATGTTAATAGATTCTCCCTCTCTCTCTCTCTTGTGTTGCTTTCTTTTGGGCGCCAGTGTCCTTGGCGGGACATCGCGCTTTGTATTTACAGTTGAATAAAGTTGAATATATCTTAATATAATATTATTGTTAATTAAACAATACTTTCTGAGATCCAGCCTCTGATTCTCTTACATGGCAGCAGAGCTTGGTTGGTATCAAATATTTTTGTTTATCTAAGCTGAAATTCGTTTGCTTGCACAAGATGACAACTGAACTTCCACAAATTCAAAAATTCAACGGCGATAATTTTCATCTATGGAAATTTCAAATGAAGATTACTCTAGAAGCAAAAGATCTTCTCAGTATAACTGATGGCTCTGAAGTAAAACCTGAAATAGAGGATATTGCAAAATTCTCTGAATGGAAAAAGAAAGATGCTAAATCCAAAATGCTGATCACTACTGCTCTAGAGTTTAAATATCTTAAACAGATTGTTAATTGCCAGACTTCAGCAGAAATGTGGAAGAAATTATCAACAATATATGAACTGAAATCTGAAACAAACAAATATTTGCTGCAACAAAGATTTTTCGAATATAAAATGAATCCAAATGATAACATTGCTTCTCACATTTCCAAAGTTGAAACTCAGGCACAACAAATGAAAGATCTAGGTGAGCCAATCTCTGATGTTGCCCTAATTACAAAGATAATTTGCAGCTTGCCTGATAAATACAAGAATTTCATAACAGCGTGGGATTCAGTTACATCAGAAGAAAAGACTCTAGAAAACTTGACGGCAAGATTACTGAAAGAAGAAAGCTTACAGGATCATTGGGATTCTTCAGGAAATTTTAAACCAGATAATGCCTTGATGACTTTTCAAAGTTCAACAGAAATTCAACAGCTTCCAACAAATAACAGCAGCATCAACAATCCATTAAAGATAAAAGGAAGAACACACACTGTGGATATTGCAAGAAGAAAGGACATTGGTGGAAAGAATGCTATAAAAGAAAGAAAGAACAAAAAGGACAACAGCCAAGTTCTTCAGCCAGAGATGATAGCTGTGCTTTTTCGGCTGAGACAAGTGTCTTCCTCGCTGAAACAAAGGATTCCTGGATTGCAGATTCTGGAGCAACGGATCACATGACTTTCAGAAGAGAATGGTTCTCTACGTTCGAAGAAATACCAGAAGGTGTTCATCCTGTGTGCCTTGGAGATGGAAAGAAGATCTATGCAAAAGGTAAGGGAAATATTGATATTCTCTCTTATGTTGATAGTCAGGAAATTAATGCAACTCTTTTGGATGTTCTCTATATACCTGAATTGGAGACCAATCTTTTTTCAATATCTACTGCAACAAAACATGGTTTGACGCTCATTTGTAAAGGAAATCAGATAAAATTGACAAAAAATTCGAAAGTGCTAGTTACTGGAATAAAGGACAATTCAAATCTTTATAGAATTTTTATTAAAGCAAAGCAATCTTCACAAACTCATGTTGCTCAGTTAAGTCTAGATATATGGCATCAAAGAATGGGTCATGTAAATCCTATAAAATTAACCCAAATGTTTGAAAATAATGTTTTTGAAGAAAACATTAAAATTAGAGAAAAGCCTGATTCTTTACTATGTGAAGCATGCATCTATGGAAAACAAAATAGAAAAGTTTTTCACGCGTCAACAAGTCCAAATTCGACTTATCCAGGAGAGCTGATCTATTCAGATGTTTGAGCAATGAATAAAAGATCACCAGGTGGATCATTATATTTTGTATCATTCAAGGATGATTTTTCAAGATTTAGAGTGGCCTACTTCATTAGGCATAAATCAGATGTACTTGAGAAATTTAAAGAATTTGTAAAAATAGTTAGGACTGAAACTGGAAATAAAATAAAAAGATTCAGAACAGATAATGGCACAGAATTCTTAAATAAGATTTTTTCTGAGTATCTAAAATCTCTATGAATTGTTCATGAACTCACTGCTCCATATACCCCAGAACAGAATGGAATTTCTGAAAGAGATAACAGAACAATAGTTGAATCAGCTAGATGCTTGTTACATGGAAGAAAAATGCCGCTTGAACTGTGGGCTGAAGCCGTAAACACAGCAGTATATCTCTTAAATAGATGTACTACTAAAGTATTGGGAAATTCTACACCTTATGAAATATGGTACAAGAGAAAACCCTCCATCTTACATTTGAAAACTTTTGGATGCAACGCTTATGTGCATATACCAAAAGATAACAGAAAGAAATTAGACAAAAAGAGTATTCGTACATTTTTTGTTGGATATACTGAAACTAACAAAAATTATAGAATGTGGGATCCTATTGCTAGAAAAATTATCATAAGCAGTGATGTAATCTTTACTGAAGTTAATACATCAGAAAATATTCAGGATAACCAACAAGAGCAGGTAACTATATATAATGAAGTAAGTGTTGATAGCACAAATACCAGTTCCAAACCAGAAGAATCATGTCGATACCCTCTCAGGAATAGAATCAGAGAAAAGTAACAATCATCAACCAACTGTACAAGAGCTATTTCATATGCTTGTTATGTCCATGACCGAGAACCATTGAACTATGAAGATGCAATTGTAGGACAAAACTCAAAAAAGTGGAAACTAGCTATGGACGATGAATTCAATTCCTTGATGAAAATTCAAACATGGACTTATGTGACACTACCATCAGACAGAAAAGCTATTGCATGCAAGTGGGTTTACAAAATAAAGCAAAATGCAGATGGATCAAATAAAATGTTTAAGGCTAGACTAGTTGCGAAAGGTTATTCACAAAAGTCAGGACTTGATTATGGTGAAACTTTTTCTCCAGTAGTAAAATTCGATTCAATTAGAACAATCTTATCACTTTGTGCATCACTTGATATGGAAATGATTCAATTAGATGTAAAATCTGCCTTCTTGAATGGTGATTTGGAAGAAGAACTTTACATGGAACAACCCCAAGGTTATGAAAACCCAGATTTTCCAAATCATGTTTGCTCTCTTCAGAAAAGCATCTATGGTCTTAAGCAATCCCCCAGAATGTGGAACAAGAAATTTCATGAGTTTTTAATTAAGTTTGATCTCAAACCTAGCATATCAGATTCATGTGTCTATACAATGAAATGTAAACAGGCTTACATATTACTTGCAATATATGTAGATGATTGCTTAATCTGCAGTGTAAATAAACAACATTTAGATGACATAGTACAGTACTTAAATTCCAATTTTGAAATAAAAACTTTTACTGCCGATTATTTCCTTGGCCTACAAATATATCGAGATAGAACAACTAAAATGTTATTTCTACATCAAGCCTCATACATTGAAAGAACACTTGAACATTACAACCTTCTTGAAATTAAGTTACAATCTGTACCTTCTGATTCTTACTCAAAACTAACAAAAGAGATGTGCCCAAAGGATAATCAGTAAATTGAAGAAATGAACAAGATTCCATACAGACAGACAATTGGTAGTTTAATGTACCTCATGACTGGAACTAGACCTGATATTGCCTACGCAGTCAGCAGGGTTAGCCAATTTATGAACAACCCAGGACCTTCACATTGGACCGCAGTAAAGAAAATATTTGGATACTTAAAAGCTACGAAAAACATCGGTATTTGTTTTGGTGGGAGTTCCTGCACTACATCTCTGATAGGTTTTTCCGATGCTGATTTTGCTGGAGACCTAGACACAAGAAAATCAACCACCGGATATGTGTTCATGTTGAATAATGGACCTATTTCTTGGTTCAGTCAAAAACAGAATTGTGTATCTCTTTCAACAACAGAATCTGAATATATTGCGGCTTCCAAAGCAACGAAAGAAGCAATTTGGCTGAGACAACTACGCGAGCTACATCAAGAACAAGTAAAGCCTACAACAATTTTTTGTGACAATCAAAGCTGCATAAGACTTGTTCACAACCCAGAATACCACAAAAGAACTAAACATATTGATATTTCGTATCACTTTATCAGAGATCAATTTCAAAAACATGCAACTGACCTTCTTTATGTCTGCTCCAATGATCAAGCTGCAGACATATTTACGAAAGCTCTACCTCCAGAAAGGTATAGAAGACTAAGAAGCCAACTTGGACTGTTTGAAACAACAAAGTGCTTGTTAGGTGGGATTGTTGAAGAGTAACGTCGCACGTCAGCCGTTGCTTAGCAACGCCACCTTCCCTACCAGACATCACGTGACCTGGCGCCACTCCGACCAACTGTACCTGTAGATGTTTTAGTTTGCTTTTGTTGTCTGCCACTGCGCTTGCCTTTTGTAACTCTTTTTGTTCCTTGTCATCTTAATATAATATTATTGTTAATTAAACAATACTTTCAGAGATCCAGCCTCAGATTCTCTTACAGATAAGTGCAGCATGTCGCCTGGAGGGCTGTCTCGTTGTCAGGGTTGGGAATGTCTCCCTGGATTTGCGAAACTCCTTGCCTAGGTTTCCGTGTCGTGGGGATTGTCTTCGACTAGTCATCCTGTCGCCTCCACTGTTGTAATGTGTGGAGCCGAAATCGTTCCAGTAGGCTCCTCATCCAACATGCATTCATGGGCCAGAGTGGGAGCGCACTAATCCTTAAGAAAAACGAAGACCACGTGCATAGGAACATGGTTACCTCGGTTTATAGGGGGCAGCACTCGGCAAGTTTATAGTGGACTATGGGAGAGTCCTGTGAAGCTGGTCAATTGGACAGCATGGCGACCTAATGTCTTGTCCCCCCCCTCCCGCAGATATCGCGGCGGCCATCTTTCGAATGCTCCTAGGAATGACCCCCAAATGGGGCAAATTGACCTGTGAGTTTTTTATGGCCGACGAGGACTTCTTGGCTAAGCCACACGATGCGACGCCAGCCATCTCTGTCTTGAGCAATATTTTTTTTTAATTACATGTAATTTATAGAGAGCCTGTGAACCCTCTCAGTTTACCTATATGAGAGAAACCGGAAATCCATAGAAGAAAGACCAAGTCTATATCGAAGAAGTCTATATTTATATTTTTTGCTTATCCCTAGTACACGTGGTACATGCTATGATAATCATGGTGGGTAGAAGTAGACGACTGCTTTTACTGTAAGTGCACCACATGTCTACACATATGAAAAGCAGTTCGACTTTGCACTTACAAATGTGCCAGAGCCCCTGTTTGGTTACTTGCACTCGCTAATGAGGTTGGAATTTTGCAAGAATCGGGGGCCATTAGAGCATTTTTTTAAATCAGAAAAAGTGCCAAATGCGGAAATCGAACCCGGGTCGTAGCGGTCGAAACCAACGGTTTAGACCATCCTTCCACCGACCCTTGAGGTCCATTTTAAAAACCCCTAATCCAACTTCCATAGTTTCTCTTTGCTCCAAAACATTCGTAATTTTTCCTAATATATTTTCTGAAATGTCGCTTGCGGATATTTGAAATATCAGAATTAATATAAACAAAAAGTGTTTGCAAATTGTGTGGGGGAAATTGTAAATATTATTAGATATTAATAACAACATTTTTTGGTTCTTTATTGTTAGCTAAAATAATTCAACTATTTTTTTTTTATGATAAAACTAGCGGACGTACCCGGCTTCGCCCAGGGTTTTACCCGAGTAAAAGTTTGTCTAACGAATCTCTCGATAAAGTGAACATTTTTTTTCCCGGTCCCTTGAAAAATACTCGATAAGTTGAATAAAATCAATATTAATTGGTTCCCTCGGTAATTGGAAGTTAAAGGAATAGTATCTTGCCTTTGAATTGTATCATTATTCTTGTCTCAAATAAATTGCCGTGTCATCCTGAATTTTGTCTTTCCTAATTTTCTACATTACAAAATCATCGTATCATCATGATAATATTTAGAGCAGATTGTTGAATTATAACAGATAAATTAGAATATTTATCTTGATTATTTCTAGGCGAAAAGGTATTTCAAAAATTTTATTTGCTAGAAACCTTCCCAGTACTATACTAAACAACTTCCCAAAGTTTCATGGCGATCCAATGAGTGGTTTGGTCAGGCATAAAGGACAAACAAACAAACAGACACACATACATTCATTTTTATATATATAGATTTAAATAAATAAATGTATGGATAAAAAAAGGAAAATTGAATATAGAGATTAAAATAGAAAAGAGAAAAAAAAAAGTAAAATCAATTGATAGCTTGCTTAAGGTACGAAACAAATAGCGAGCTTGTTTCTTGTGTTTTTTATTATGATAAAATTTAAATAAATAAATGTATGGATAAAAAAAGGAAAATTGAATATAGAGATTAAAATAGAAAAGAGAAAAAAAAAGTAAAATCAATTGATAGCTTGCTTAAGGTACGAAACAAATAGCGAGCTTGTTTCTTGTGTTTTTTATTTGTGAATAAATTTATTTTGAAAAGAAATTTTCCCCAAGAGGCTTAATGTTCTTATTTTAATACGTGTAAGATTGTAATTATATTTTACACAAATAAATTTACTGGCAATGCGCTTCTTTTAATAATAATATATATATACTTTTTCTCTTTATTACTTAAAAAAAAAACCTTTTTCAACTTTTCATTGACCAGCTGTCACACGTTTCATGGGGAGAAAAAACAAACAAATCTTACAATTAAGAGAAAGGCATCCCATGATCGTGCAACTACAAAACAAAATCCAACCAGTTCTTGATACCTCGACAAGCCAATAAACCAAAACCACCACGAACACAACTTCTACTTACAACGTTCTCCTATCTTGTACAATACGATTGAGTTGTGTGCTCGTAAAAAGTGCCGCGATTTGCTTGAGCTTGCGAAATTGTTGAAACATGTCGGCCGATCAAAAAAAAAAAAAAAAGATCTCGGGACTCCACCTTTTAGATCTCGTCAGTATCTTTCAAAGATTCTATATTAGTAATCCCTGGGGACTGTGTTACAAATATATAGCCTTACAACACTTGGAAATATTATTCCGATGCTATTTTACAGATTTAATCCAATTTTATTTATATACGGTGTAAAATGTAAATATCGTCGAGCGAATTAAGTTAAAAATTCATTAACTTTAGGCTTATAAACTTTGCATTGAAACCACTATTTATGAAATAGTGAAAAAAAAAATATTTAGGCGAAGTTGAAAGGTAAAGTTTAAGCTGGCGTAAATCTAGTCTTCCTGATGGATACATTATGA
>CP092886.1:31219126-31345770 GCA_030710605.1 Cordylochernes scorpioides | reverse complement strand
ACATCCACAGACCAGTCGTCACCAATTGACTTTTACCATAATTAAACTCTACATCCAAAATTGTACCTATTCCAAAATGCTGGGAACCCCCAGTAATTAACATTTGTTCGCGCTGCTGAATTTGAAACCAGAAAACTACGTATTTGTATTGCTCTATCTATAACCTCATGTAAATATTTGATATTTTAGCGTACTCCGAGAAGTAAATTAAAATTTAATTTAAAAGTTAAAGCGCCATAGAACATTTTATAACAATTTTCAGGGTGAAGGCCTACGCGATCACGATTTTTCAAAAATTGTTTTTGACAGTGTGTGTGTGTTACTACAAGAATAATATAAAACCATTTGTAAAATACACTGCCATGGATTAAAAAAGATATTTGGTCCAATAAAAAAAACTGCCATATTCCAACAAAAATTTTATTTGCTACTTTTGATAATATCATAGTTCTTTTCAAACTCCTCCAGCGCATCCTTGGAATTCTCTAATATTTCCAACATATTCTTAAGGAGTTTTTCAATTGGGTTAATTTCGTTAAGGTCCGATTCGCTAAGGGATTTATGTCTGATTTTACACACTGAGCGGACCGTGGCACTGTAGACACCTGATGGCAGACTTTAGCGAGATGTCCTGTCGGACAATACTTTCCATGTCGTCCAAACGACACTGTACCTTGTGGGCGTAAACAATCGCTTGTGCCAAGTTTGTGAAAAAGCTTTGGTAGTTTGAATCTAAGTAGGGTAACTTGCGGGCTTCACTAGGTTCTAAAATTGTATGAAGTACCTTATAATACTCATTAAGCTCTTCCTTAAATTTGACTATATTTTGATAGGCTTTTAGTAGAAGTTTTCTCTGCTGAAATTTGTCACCCTCAATTTCTCTCAATGTTATTAGATTGTTTAAAGCTTTTTTAATAAAGCTTGTAGGATAAACAAAGTCTACCTGCAATGTCCTTAAAACTGCTATGACATTTTTTTGTCTATTATCGATAGATATAATTACCCCACGTAGCAAGAAATAAAGACCATCAAAATCGAACCATTTTGGTACAAATTTTCTTCTTACTTTCCGGAATTTGTTGTTTACTAGAGATTTGCTCCTCGGAGAAGATATCAAAGCGGGCAAGCTTTCTATATTGACATCATTTATAGCACGTTTTGCCTTGTCCCTAACGCTCTCATTGGTAACAGGATCGAGGTCAGTATCCGGCAGATGGTAGCTTGGAAGTTGAAGAAGGGAAGGATATTTTATAGGTTTCGCGGGTGCGCAAATTGCCAACTTCATAGTGTCTCGCTTTAATTCAATGAGTGGACGTTTATATAGGTATTAAAATTTGCATTTCTAATGACTATTTCAACTTTGAAAGAAGTCGAATCATGTTTTAATTTCTTTTATATGCAAATTAAATGCTATAACGACAGAAGAAAGAGCTTATAAAATGTAAATACCTAATTATTATCTTTATTCCTATATATAAAAGTCAATGTCTGTTGTCTGTTACGCGATAAACTCAAAAACTACTGAGCCAATTGGTACTAAATTTTGCATGTCGCTTTTTATAAACCTGAGGAAAAATTTCGCCTACATTTTGATTAGTATTTTTGCCTATTTATTTTTTTTCATTTGAAAAACTTTTTTTTTTACGCGGAGTAAATACGAGGCGAAGAAACAACACCTGGCCAATTAAGCGACCAATGAGCGTTCAGCATTTTTTTTTTTTCAAGTTGCTTGCTTACTTTTTTTAAATATCTTTTTATACGAGTGTTACTTTTTTTTACGAAAGTATTGAGAGAGAAATTTATATTACTAAATTACGCTAAGTGCACACAATGCAATTTAACAAAAACTTTACAAAATTAGCGTTACCTGTATGCAAACAATGGCTTGTGTATTTTTATTAATTTTTGTTCTGGCCTTTGTTTGTTTTTTTATCTCTCTAAAAAAATCGTTCAAAATGCAGTCGCAGTCATTAGCAAACACATATGCTTGCCTAATTTCCATGTGCTCTTTTATTTTTTTTTACAGAAAAATATCCACATGCTAGTAAATGTAACAGTACATGCTACCACCTGATCCCTGTATAAATTTAACATTTGTACTAATTTTGCATAAAGTTTTACGTTCTCATGCACTTTTGGAATTATAAAAAAAAAAAAACACCTCATGTGAGCGCGGTCAGGATATAACTTTGTTTTTTATATCAACACCTGATCTTTTTTTATTATTCTTTTTTATTTTTCCCATATGTTCAGCGTATTTACGCTAGTTTGGTCTTAAAAACTCATTTATTGATTTCTCAAGAAGCCTCTGGGACCGAAAGATTTTTGGAACTGGGAGAAGTACAGCCTGCACCACATTGACGAGGGCCAACAGCCCGAAAGTCGTTTGTGGTCGGCTTTTCTTGATCTGTCAAGAAAATGGGTTGGACAAATATAAGGGAACAGGTTAAATCAACCTTTTGGTTTTTTTTCTGTTCCACTAGATGGCGCTCTGCCTTCTAAAAAGCTCATGTGAGTGCGGTCAGGATATGCCTACTTTGTGTAGGTGTGTTTCTTATATTAATATATATATATAATATTGTTTTAATTATATATTTTGATTTAAAAATTTATTTGAAATTAAAACAGAAAAGTATAACTTTACGAATCAAGGTGAGTCAAGCTGTGAGCCCGAGATGGGTATATTAGAAAGTTTTTAAAACACCCAGTTTTGATTAAAGTCAGGTGGATTGATCTTGTCTTGTGTCATGCTGACGTGGAGAGGGCTCGTTGTAGGTGCTGTATGAAGCTTCGGTAGGGATAATGTTGAAGAGTAACGTCGCACGTCAGCCGTTGCTTAGCAACGCCACCTGCCCTACCAGACATCACGTGACCTGGCGCCACTCCGACCAACTGTACCTGTAGATGTTTTAGTTTGCTTTTGTTGTCTGCCACTGCGCTTGCCTTTTGTGACTCTTTTTGTTCCTTGTCATCTTAATATAATATTTATGTTAATTAAACAATACTTTCTGAGATCCAGCCTCTGATTCTCTTACATGGCAGCAGAGCTTGGTTGGTATCAAATATTTTTGTTTATCTAAGCTGAAATTCGTTTGCTTGCACAAGATGACAACTGAACTTCCACAAATTCAAAAATTCAACGGCGATAATTTTCATCTATGGAAATTTCAAATGAAGATTACTCTAGAAGCAAAAGATCTTCTCAGTATAACTGATGGTTCTGAAGTAAAACCTGAAATAGAGGATATTGCAAAATTCTCTGAATGGAAAAAGAAAGATGCTAAATCCAAAATGCTGATCACTACTGCTCTAGAGTTTAAATATCTTCAACAGATTGTTAATTGCCAGACTTCAGCAGAAATGTGGAAGAAATTATCAACAATATATGAACTGAAATCTGAAACAAACAAATATTTGCTGCAACAAAGATTTTTCGAATATAAAATGAATCCAAATGATAACATTGCTTCTCACATTTCCAAAGTTGAAACTCAGGCACAACAAATGAAAGATCTAGGTGAGCCAATCTCTGATGTTGCCCTAATTACAAATATAATTTGCAGCTTGCCTGATAAATACAAGAATTTCATAACAGCGTGGGATTCAGTTACATGAGAAGAAAAGACTCTAGAAAACTTGACGGCAAGATTACTGAAAGAAGAAAGCTTACAGGATCATTGGGATTCTTCGGGAAATTTTAAGCCAGATAATGCCTTGATGACTTTTTCAAAGTTCAACAGAAATTCAACAGCTTCCAACAAATAACAGCAGCATCAACAATCCATTAAAGATAAAAGGAAGAACACACACTGTGGATATTGCAAGAAGAAAGGACATTGGTGGAAAGAATGCTATAAAAGAAAGAAAGAACAAAAAGGACAACAGCCAAGTTCTTCAGCCAGAGATGATAGCTGTGCTTTTTCGGCTGAGACAAGTGCCTTCCTCGCTGAAACAAAGGATTCCTGGATTGCAGATTCTGGAGCAACGGATCACATGACTTTCAGAAGAGAATGGTTCTCTACGTTCGAAGAAATACCAGAAGGTGTTCATCCTGTGTGCCTTGGAGATGGAAAGAAGATCTATGCAAAAGGTAAGGGAAATATTGATATTCTCTCTTATGTTGATAGTCAGGAAATTAATGCAACTCTTTTGGATGTTCTCTATATACCTGAATTGGAGACCAATCTTTTTTCAATATCTACTGCAACAAAACATGGTTTGACGCTCATTTGTAAAGGAAATCAGATAAAATTGACAAAAAATTCGAAAGTGCTAGTTACTGGAATAAAGGACAATTCAAATCTTTATAGAATTTTTATTAAAGCAAAGCAATCTTCACAAACTCATGTTGCTCAGTTAAGTCTAGATATATGGCATCAAAGAATGGGTCATGTAAATCCTATAAAATTAACCCAAATGTTTGAAAATAATGTTTTTGAAACAAAACATTAAAATTAGAGA
This sequence comes from Cordylochernes scorpioides, assembly GCA_030710605.1. Classification (NCBI taxonomy): domain Eukaryota; kingdom Metazoa; phylum Arthropoda; class Arachnida; order Pseudoscorpiones; family Chernetidae; genus Cordylochernes; species Cordylochernes scorpioides. Next base: position 31,341,309 of record CP092886.1, on the reverse strand, counting down.
AAAGCCTGATTCTTTACTATGTGAAGCATGCATCTATGGAAAACAAAATAGAAAGGTTTTTCACGCGTCAACAAGTCCAAATTCGACTTATCCAGGAGAGCTGATCTATTCAGATGTTTGTGGACCAATGAGTAAAAGATCACCAGGTGGATCATTATATTTTGTATCATTCAAGGATGATTTTTCAAGATTTAGAGTGGCCTACTTCATTAGGCATAAATCAGATGTACTTGAGAAATTTAAAGAATTTGTAAAAATAGTTAGGACTGAAACTGGAAATAAAATAAAAAGATTCAGAACAGATAATGGCACAGAAATCTTAAATAAGAATTTTTCTGATTATCTAAAATCTCTAGGAATTGTTCATGAACTCACTGCTCCATATACCCCAGAACAGAATGGAATTTCTGAAAGAGATAACAGAACAATAGTTGAATCAGCTAGATGCTTGTTACATGGAAGAAAAATGCCGCTTGAACTGTGGGCTGAAGCCGTAAACACAGCAGTATATCTCTTAAATAGATGTACTACTAAAGTATTGGGAAATTCTACACCTTATGAAATATGGTACAAGAGAAAACCCTCCATCTTACATTTGAAAACTTTTGGATGCAACGCTTATGTGCATATACCAAAAGATAACAGAAAGAAATTAGACAAAAGAGTATTCGTACATTTTTTGTTGGATATACTGAAACTAACAAAAATTATAGAATGTGGGATCCTATTGCTAGAAAAATTATCATATGCAGTGATGTAATATTTACTGAAGTTAATACATCAGAAAATATTCAGGATAACCAACAAGAGCAGGTAACTATATATAGTGAAGTAAGTGTTGATAGCACAAATACCAGTTCCAAACCAGAAGAATCATGTCGATACCCTCTCAGGAATAGAATCAGAGAAAAGGAACAATCATAAACCAACTGTACAAGAGCTATTTCATATGCTTGTTATGTCCATGACCGAGAACCATTGAAATATGAAGATGCAATTGTAGGACAAAACTCAAAAAAGTGGAAACTAGCTATGGACGATGAATTCAATTCCTTGATGAAAAATCAAACATGGACTTATGTGACACTACCATCAGACAGAAAAGCTATTGCATGCAAGTGGGTTTACAAAATAAAGCAAAATGCAGATGGATCAAATAAAATGTTTAAGGCTAGACTAGTTGCGAAAGGTTATTCACAAAAGTCAGGACTTGATTATGGTGAAACTTTTTCTCCAGTAGTAAAATTCGATTCAATTAGAACAATCTTATCACTTTGTGCATCACTTGATATGGAAATGATTCAATTAGATGTAAAATCTGCCTTCTTGAATGGTGATTTGGAAGAAGAACTTTACATGGAACAACCCCAAGGTTATGAAAACCCAGATTTTCCAAATCATGTTTGCTCTCTTCAGAAAAGCATCTATGGTCTTAAGCAATCCCCCAGAATGTGGAACAAGAAATTTCATGAGTTTTTAATTAAGTTTGATCTCAAACCTAGCATATCAGATTCATGTGTCTATACAATGAAATGTAAACAGGCTTACATATTACTTGCAATATATGTAGATGATTGCTTAATCTGCAGTGTAAATAAACAACATTTAGATGACATAGTACAGTACTTAAATTCCAATTTTGAAATAAAAACTTTTACTGCCGATTATTTCCTTGGCCTACAAATATATCGAGATAGAACAACTAAAATGTTATTTCTACATCAAGCCTCATACATTGAAAGAACACTTGAACATTACAACCTTCTTGAAATTAAGTTACAATCTGTACCTTCTGATCCTTACTCAAAACTAACAAAAGAGATGTGCCCAAAGGATAATCAGGAAATTGAAGAAATGAACAAGATTCCATACAGACAGACAATTGGTAGTTTAATGTACCTCATGACTGGAACTAGACCTGATATTGCCTACGCAGTCAGCAGGGTTAGCCAATTTATGAACAACCCAGGACCTTCACATTGGACCGCAGTAAAGAAAATATTTGGATACTTAAAAGCTACGAAAAACATCGGTATTTGTTTTGGTGGGAGTTCCTGCACTACATCTCTGATAGGTTTTTCCGATGCTGATTTTGCTGGAGACCTAGACACAAGAAAATCAACCACCGGATATGTGTTCATGTTGAATAATGGACCTATTTCTTGGTTCAGTCAAAAACAGAATTGTGTGTCTCTGTCAACAACAGAATCTGAATATATTGCGGCTTCCAAAGCAACGAAAGAAGCAATTTGGCTGAGACAACTACGCGAGCTACATCAAGAACAAGTAAAGCCTACAACAATTTTTTGTGACAATCAAAGCTGCATAAGACTTGTTCACAACCCAGAATACCACAAAAGAACTAAACATATTGATATTTCGTATCACTTTATCAGAGATCAATTTCAAAAACATGCAACTGACCTTCTTTATGTCTGCTCCAATGATAGAGCTGCATACATATTTACGAAAGCTCTACCTCCAGAAAGGTATAGAAGACTAAGAAGCCAACTTGGACTGTTTGAAACAACAAAGTGCTTGTTAGGTGGGAGTGTTGAAGAGTAACGTCGCACGTCAGCCGTTGCTTAGCAACGCCACCTTCCCTACCAGACATCACGTGACCTGGCGCCACTCCGACCAACTGTACCTGTAGATGTTTTAGTTTGCTTTTGTTGTCTGCCACTGCGCTTGCCTTTTGTAACTCTTTTTGTTCCTTGTCATCTTAAAATAATATTATTGTTAATTAAACAATACTTTCAGAGATCCAGCCTCAGATTCTCTTACAGATAAGTGCAGCATGTCGCCTGGAGGGCTGTCTCGTTGTCAGGGTTGGGAATGTCTCCCTGGATTTGCGAAACTCCTTGCCTAGGTTTCCGTGTCGTGGGGATTGTCTTCGACTAGTCATCCTGTCGACTCCACTGTTGTAATGTGTGGAGCCGAAATCGTTCCAGTAGGCTCCTCATCCAACATGCATTCATGGGCCAGAGTGGGAGCGCACTAATCCTTAAGAAAAACGAAGACCACGTGCATAGGAACATGGTTACCTCGGATTATAGGGGGCAGCACTCGGCAAGTTTATAGTGGACTATGGGAGAGTCCTGTGAAGCTGGTCAATTGGACAGCATGGCGACCTAATGTCTTGTCTCCCCCCCCCCTTCCCGCAGATATCGCGGCGGCCATCTTTCGAATGCTCCTAGGAATGACCCCCAAATGGGGCAAATTGACCTGTGAGTTTTTTATGGCCGACGAGGACTTCTTGGCTAAGCCACACGATGCGACGCCAGCCATCTCTGTCTTGAGCAATATTTTTTTTTAATTACATGTAATTTATAGAGAGCCTGTGAACCCTCTCAGTTTACCTATATGAGAGAAACCGGAAATCCATAGAAGAAAGACCAAGTCTATATCGAAGAAGTCTATATTTATATTTTTTGCTTATCCCTAGTACACGTGGTACATGCTATGATAATCATGGTGGGTAGAAGTAGACGACTGCTTTTACTGTAAGTGCACCACATGTCTACACATATGAAAAGCAGTTCGACTTTGCACTTACAAATGTGCCAGAGCCCTGTTTGGTTACTTGCACTCGCTAATGAGGTTGGACTTTTGCAAGAATCGGGGGCCATTAGAGCATTTTTTTAAATCAGAAAAAGTGCCAAATGCGGAAATCGAACCCGGGTCGTAGCGGTCGAAACCAACGGTTTAGACCATCCTTCCACCGACCCTTGAGGTCCATTTTAAAAACCCCTAATCCAACTTCCATAGTTTCTCTTTGCTCCAAAACATTCGTAATTTTTCCTAATATATTTTCTGAAATGTCGCTTGCGGATATTTGAAATATCAGAATTAATATAAACAAAAAGTGTTTGCAAATTGTGTGGGGGAAATTGTAAATATTATTAGATATTAATAACAACATTTTTTGGTTCTTTATTGTTAGCTAAAATAATTCAACTATTTTTTTTTATGATAAAACTAGCGGACGTACCCGGCTTCGCCAGGGTTTTACCCGAGTAAAAGTTTGTCTAACGAATCTCTCGATAAAGTGAACATTTTTTTCCCGGTCCCTTGAAAAATACTCGATAAGTTGAATAAAATCAATATTAATTGGTTCCCTCGGTAATTGGAAGTTAAAGGAATAGTATCTTGCCTTGGAATTGTATCATTATTCTTGTATGGATGTACCCGGCTTCGCCCGGGTTTTACCCGAGTAAAGGTTTGTTTAACGAATCTCTCGATAAAGTGAACATTTTTTCCCGGTCCCTTGAAAAATACTCGATAAGTTGAATAAAATCAATATTAATTGGTTCCCTCGGTAATTGGAAGTTAAAGGAATAATATCTTGCCTTTGAATTGTATCATTATTCTTGTCTCAAATAAATTGCCGTGTCATCCTGAATTTTGTCTTTCCTAATTTTCTACATTACAAAATCATCGTATCATCATGATAATATTTAGAGCAGATTGTTGAATTATAACAGATAAATTAGAATATTTATCTTGATTATTTCTAGGCGAAAAGTTATTTCAAAAATTTTATTTGCTAGAAACCTTCCCAGTACTATACTAAATAACTTCCCAAAGTTTCATGGCGATCCAATGAGTGGTTTGGTCAGGCATAAAGGACAAACAAACAAACAGACACACATACATTCATTTTTATATATATAGATTTAAATAAATAAATGTATGGATAAAAAAAGGAAAATTGAATATAGAGATTAAAATAGAAAAGAGAAAAAAAAAAGTAAAATCAATTGATAGCTTGCTTAAGGTACGAAACAAATAGCGAGCTTGTTTCTTGTGTTTTTTATTATGATAAAATTTAAATAAATAAATGTATGGATAAAAAAAGGAAAATTGAATATAGAGATTAAAATAGAAAAGAGAAAAAAAAAGTAAAATCAATTGATAGCTTGCTTAAGGTACGAAACAAATAGCGAGCTTGTTTCTTGTGTTTTTTATTTGTGAATAAATTTATTTTGAAAAGAAATTTTCCCCAAGAGGCTTAATGTTCTTATTTTAATACGTGTAAGATTGTAATTATATTTACACAAATAAATTTACTGGCAATGCGCTTCTTTTAATAATAATATATATATACTTTTTCTCTTTATTACTTAAAAAAAAAACCTTTTTCAACTTTTCATTGACCAGCTGTCACACGTTTCATGGGGAGAAAAACAAACAAATCTTACAATTAAGAGAAAGGCATCCCATGATCGTGCAACTACAAAACAAAATCCAACCAGTTCTTGATACCTCGACAAGCCAATAAACCAAAACCACCACGAACACAACTTCTACTTACAACGTTCTCCTATCTTGTACAATACGATTGAGTTGTGTGCCCGTAAAAGTGCCGCGATTTGCTTGAGCTTGCGAAATTGTTGAAACATGTCGGCCGATCAAAAAAAAAAAAAAAAAGATCTGGGACTCCACCTTTTAGATCTCGTCAGTATCTTTCAAAGATTCTATATTAGTAATCCCTGGGGACTGTGTTACAAATGTATAGCCTTACAACACTTGGAAATATTATTCCGATGCTATTTTACAGATTTAATCCCATTTTATTTATATACGGTATAAAATGTAAATATCGCCGAGCGAATTAAGTTTAAAATTCATTAACTTTAGGCTTATAAACTTTGCATTGAAACCAATATTTATGGAAGAGTGAAAAAAATATTTAGGCGAAGTTGAAAGGTAAAGTTTAAGCTGGCGTAAATCTAGTCTTCCTGATGGATACATTATGAACATCCACAGACCAGTCGTCACCATTTGACTTTTACCATAATTAAACTCTACATCCAAAATTGTACCTATTCCAAAATGCCGGGAACCCCCAGTAATTAACATTTGTTCGCGCTGCTGAATTTGAAACAACCAGAAAACTACGTATTTGTATTGCTCTATCTAGAACCTCATGTAAATATTTGATATTTTAGCGTACTCCGAGAAGTAAATTAAAATTTAATTTAAAAGTTAAAGCGCCATAAAACATTATTATAACAATTTTTCAGGGTGAAGGCCTACGTGATCACGATTTTTCAATACTTGATTTTGACAGTTTTTTACTACAAGAATAATATAAAACCATTTGTAAAATACACTGCCATGGATTAAAAAAAATATTTGGTTAAATAATAAAACTGCCTATGTTCCAACAAAAATTTTATTTGCTACTTTTGATAATATTATAGTTATTTTCAAACTCCTCCAGTGCATCCTTGGAATTCTCTAATATTCCAACATATTCTTCAAGTAGTTTTTCAATTACGTTAATATCTTCAAGGTCCAATTCGCTAAGGGATTTATGTCTGATTTTACACACTGAGCGGACCGTGGCACTGTAGACACTGATGGCAGACTTTAGCGAGGTGTCCTGTCGGACAATACTTTCCATGTCGTCCAAACGACACTGTACCTTGTGGGCGTAAACAATCGCTTGTGCCAAGTTTGTAAAAAAGCTTTGGTAGTTTGAATCTTTGTGGGGTTTCTTGCGGGCTTCACTAGGTTCTAAAAATGTATGAAGTACCTTATAATACTCATTGAGCTCTTTATTAAATTCGACTATATATTGATAGGCTTTTAGTACAAGTTTTCTCTGCTGAAATTTGTCACCCTCAATTTCTCTCAATGTCTTTAGATTGTTTAAAGCTTTTGAAATAAAGCCTTCAGGATAAACATAGTCTTCCGACAATGTCTTTAAAACTGCTATGACATTTTTTTCTTTATTTTCGGTAGATATAATTGCGCCAAGTAGCAAGAAATAAAGACCATCAAAATCGAACCACTCTAGTACAAATTTCTTCTTACTTTCCGGAATTGGTTGTTTACTAGAGATTTGCTCCTCGGAAGATATCAAAGCGGGCAAGCTTTCTATAATGACATTATTTATAGCACGTTTTGCCTTGTCCCTAACGCTCTCATTGGTAACAGGATCGAGGTCAGTATCCGGCAGATGGTAGCTTGGAAGTTGAAGAAGGGAAGGATATTTTATAGGTTTCGCGGGTGCGCAAATTGCCAACTTCATAGTGTCTCGCTTTAATTCAATGAGTGGACGTTTATATAGGTATTAAAATTTGCATTTCTAATGACTATTTCAACTTTGAAAGAAGTCGAATCATGTTTTAATTTCTCTTATATGCAAATTAAATGCTATAACGACAGAAAAAAGATCTTATAAAATGTAAATACCTAATTATTATCTTTATTCTTATATATAAAAGTCAATGTCTGCTGTCTATTTCGTGATAAACTCAAAAACTACTGTGACAATTGGTACCAAATTTTGCATGTCGCTTTTTATAAATCTGAGGAAAAATTTCGGCTACATTTTGATTAGTATTTTTGCCTATTTAATTTTTTCATTTGAAGAACTTTTTTTTTACGCGGAATAAATACGAGGCGAAGAAACAACACCAGGCCAATTAAGCGACCAATGAGCGTTCAGCATTTTTTTTTCAAGTTGCTTGCTTACTTTTTTTTAAATATCTTTTTATACGAGTGTTACTTTTTTTACGAAAGTATTGAGAGAGAAATTTATATTACTAAATTACGCTAAGTGCACACAATGCAATTTTACAAAAACTTTACAAAATTAGCGTTACTGTATGTAAATAATGGCTTGTGTATTTTTATTAATTTTTGTTCTGGCCTTTGTTTGTTTTTTTATCTCTTTAAAAAAATCGTTCAAAATGCGGTCGCAGTCATTAGCAAACACATATGCTTGCCTAATTTCCATGTGCTCTTTTATTTTTTTTACAGAAAAATATCCACATGCCAGTAAATGTAACAGTACATGCTACCACCTGATCCCTGTATAAATTTAACATTTGTACTAATTTTGCATAAAGTTTTACGTGCTCATGCATTTTTGGAATTATATATAAAAAAAAAAAAACTCATGTGAGCGCAGTCAGGATATAACTTTGTTTTTTATATCAACACCTGCTCTTTTTTCATTATTCTTTTTTATTTTTCCCATATTTTCAGCGTATTTACGCAAGTTTGGTCTTAAATAGTCATTTCTTGATTTCTCAAGAAGCCTCTGGGACCGAAAGATTTTTGGAACTGGGAGAAGTACAGCCTGCACCACACTGACGAGGGCCAACAGCCCGAAAGGCGTTTGTGGTTGGCTTTTCTTGATCTGTCAAGAAAATGGGTTGGACAAATAAAAGGGAACAGGTTAAATCAACATTTAGTTTTTTTTTCTGTGCCACTAGATGGCGCTCTGCCTTCTAAAAAGCTCATGTGAGTGCGGTCAGGATATGCCTACTTTGTGTAGGTGTGTTTCTTATATTAATATATATATATATGTAATATAGTTGAGATCCTGTCGACTCTCTGTAATAATGTGTTGAAGCTCTGGTTGACTCTTGTAGAACCTCGTCGACTCTCGCTATAAGTTGTGGCAACCGAGGGTCAAACCTGTAGTAACCGAGAGGGACAGTCAGGGGTGGAGAGTTTTCCAGTACCTCTCTGCACCTTGTAGGACCTTTAACAGTTCTCACAAAGTACAGGCAGTCGTGGTCGAGGCAGAGTGGAAAAGCTTGGGAATGTCCACACACACAAAACGAAGCGACACAGTTGTCGAAGGAAAATTCCTTGAATAGATAAAAAGTCGAGCCAAAAGCAAGATGGAGATAGAAGATTCCTTACTGTTTTACATGGTCGATGAGTTGGTCCCTGGAGACGACAAGGGTGACGCTGACCGGAAGACTCACTGGAACTGTGTTAACTGTCGCTAAGGCCGGTCTTATTTATACGACAGCTCTGACAAAGAGAATTGGGTCATGCACGTGGCGCTACAGGACAGAAGTCACTTTGTGATTTACTCTTAATCTTGCTTTTAACTCAACTTTTAATCTATTATATAGTTTTTTTTTATTCATCCTCAGTACATTACATATGGTGCTGCAAGGAGACATGTCAATTATGCGTATAATTAGTTATAGATTTGCAATTAGTTCTATATACAACATGACAATCTTGTTATACGTATTACATAATATAGGGTTATTGGTTTAAATTATCATAGATGGGCCCCGTGAGTGAAAGGGTTTATCCGGGTTTAAGCGGGTAAAGCCTCTCTAACACAGGTAAGTAATTAAAATTTCTTTTAATTAATTAAAACTGTGAGGGTAAAGGGCTATAACAAGATGTTTATTTGGCTATATCTGAAAATTATAAAAATAAAACTTATGTTTAATTTAAAAGTTATGATATTCATTATAAAAGAGAACTTTAGATAAAACCTTTGTTTGATAAAAATTAATGATGATGTTCTAAGAGATTGTTGGCGGGCGTTGGAAAGGGTTAGGGGTTGAAGAATATGCAATTGTAAGTGTTGCACAGACAATCAAATACTTAGGTCCAGGTGCAAAGCGAGGATATAGACTTGTGCGTCTTCCTAGGCAATGTTTCACCTGTGATCCTGTATAAGGTTACAGTGCTTTGTCACAATTGTAGGGTTATTGGGTTGAAAAGTTGTGTTGAAGAAAAGAATTAATATGCTTGAAAGGGGTGGTAGAGCCATGCGATACGTAGAATTGTTGTAGCGACAGTAGGTGGTCTGACTTGACTTGAAATCAAAGGTTGATTGTGGTCCGCTAGAGCTGAAAAAATTGAAAGTTGAAAAAAAGTGAACGCTTTGTGCATGCGTTGGTGATGTGCTCTGCGGATGATTGAAATAAACTTTTGAAACGTGTTCAGACCAAAAGTCGAGACTTGTACTTCTGGGGAACTGTGTTCAAAGAGTTTGTTGAATTAAGAAATCAAAAAGAAAAAATGTCAAGCAGTAATGTCGTTTCTATGATGGTTTGAAGCAATGGCTGAAATAGGTAGTGAAAAAAGTATAGGGAAGTGATTAGTAAGAATTTGATTGTTGAAAACGATTGTTGTATGCCCGATAGTTCCTGATAAACATTGTCATATAATAAAGTTATTTAAACAAAAATATAGTGAATAAAAAGATAGAAATATGATTGCGGATAACAACAGTATAAGGGGATAAGATCAAACATGTAATATATAAAAGACATAATAATGAATTAGCAAAATATAAAAGATATAATAATGAGAATTAGTAATATATAAAAGATATAATAATGAATTAAAAATGATTATTGAAAGAATTAAATGTTTTGCCATACTAAAATAATATCATGAAGAATAAAATTGTTAAAATAAAGTTGTTAAAATAATGTTGGAATAAAAATTTGATTATATAATTGAAAAGTAAAAAAATAAAAATAAAAATAATTATTCAAGATTTTATACAAAAAATATAATATAATTAAAGGTTATTAATGATTAGATAAATGTTAAGTAGTAACAAATGGAGCAAAAAATGTCTCTTTTGAAGAAAAGTTAATAGAAAACAAAAAAATATTCGTTCCTGAAAAAAAAGAACATACTTACACACAATGTCTATGTGTAGGTGCAATATTATTAATGTCTTTAGTTTGGCCTACGGGGAGGCAATGTGATCCTATGTCGCTTTGGTCCGGTCTGAGAAGTTGGTCTATGCCAGATCTTCCCGATTATATTATGTGAGACCAGACGGGGAGCGATCTTGATCCCTAAAATGATGTCAGTGTAGTGGAAGAGGGGACTTTGGGTACATGAAGTGTGTAGTGCATGTCTTAGGCGCTAAAAAGATTGCAGAGCGTTTTATGCTGTTGGTCTGCAAAATTTTTAGGTGAGCCTACCCAAACGCCGGCTTGTTACGTTTGGGGAATATTTTTTTTTAAAATATTAACTTAACAGATCTTTTCTCCATGTAACATTGCGTTACATATGGAGAAATGAGAGGTTAAATCCTTTTTTATTCCTAACGAATGAGCCGGTAATGTTGTGTTTGTTCGTATTAAAAGCGTACCCAAAAGCCATATAATTGAATGATTGACAGTGAAGAGTGTTGAAGATTGGAACATTGTCGTGGCGATGGGCGCCATTTTGGGGATTTAATTGTCTTTTTACGATGGTATAATATGGCGTCTCATATGGTGTCATTTAAAGGATCGATAACCTTATAAAAATAAGATTTGCTATAAAAGGAATTTTATATAACTTTCCTATCCGTTTTAATCTGGTAGGTTATTTGGACACGAAAATCTAGCATTCTGCTGTGCCAAAGATACAGGCCTACTGAAATTGGAGGTGTCATGTTAACCTGACGCCGCTGCAAGTGGTGTCCATATCAGCTGGGTTGTTTGTTTTTGCTGGCGGTGCGATGAGTCATTCTGCTGGCTATGGGTAAATCTCTCTGCCTCCACTGTGGTAATTGTTTTCTGACCTAATTGAAAATACTGGGATTTAAATGTAAAAAAGGCTGTGAGCTTGTAAGCGGTATAATTCGGAATAATTGTGTCTCGAAGATATCTGGAGTCAAATGATTGAATTCAATGAAATATACATCTTGAGGCAATCGCTGTGGGTGTTGAACGAATCGGGGCTGTGGAGGTGTTATGTACAACACATCCTCTGTGTAATATTTTAATTTATTGACATGTATGGTGTCACTGTCTCTATTGAGAGGCTGATTTGGGCGATCTATTCGAACGACATTGGGTGAAATGATTTCAATTATTTTGTAGGGTCCAGTAAAATATGGTGCTAATTTACCTGTGTCGGGATGTCTGTAATTTTTTACCAAAACAAGATCATTCTCTTCGAAATGTGGTGTTCTGTGCTGCTTATCAAATGTTTCTTTATCTTTTTATGTTTATTTTGAGTACGAGAGCTTGCTATCTCTCGAGCTATATTTATCTCGGGATATGGGTTAAGATGAGTTCTTAGATCTGGGGGGATAACATTGAACATTAAGTAGGTAGGTGGAAAACTTGTGACAGAATGGGGTGTGTTATTGTACGTCTGAGTGACGCGTTTAACTAGTTGAGTCCAGGAAGCTTTCGGATTTTCTAGATAAGCTAGTCTGAGCTTGCCTGTAATGGTCGCATTTAAGCGTTCTATTAAACCGTTTGCTTGTGGGTTATTGCTGGTAGTTAGTAGAGGTTGTATACCATGCATTATTAGAAATTTACGGAATTTTTCTGAGGTAAAAGCGGGCGCTCTGTCAGATAACAGACGTTTTGGAGATCCTTGCTGTAGTACAGTCTTGAGGGTTTGAATGTACGTTAGGGTACTGGTGGACTTCGATGGAAAGGTCCAAGCATATCGCGTTAAATGATCCACTATTACGTGTAGATAGGTCTTGGAGTGTCCGTATTTCGAAAATCCAGCTATGGTACTATAGAGATTAAGTCGAATGGTTGTTGAGGTGGTGGAATTTGTCCGAGGGCACCATAGGGTTTACCTTTGGGCCTTTTAATGATTTGGCAGGTGTGACACGATCTGACAAATTTTTCTATAGATTTAGAAATACCTTTCCAGTAGTACTGGGTAGTAATTATGCGGGTCATCTGAGAGATGCCTGGGTGGTTATATTCTTGGTGAACTTTGTTCATGAGAGTATGTTGCAGGGTTTCGGGAATTATTATTTTAGTTACACCTTTTCGGGTAATGGTATGTAAGCCGTTTGTATCAATGTTGAAGGGGGATGCTGTTGGTTGATGCTGTTTTATAATATCAGTACTGATAAATCCTACAAAGGGGTTTCTTGAGAGTAAATCTGCCTCATACTGTTGACTGCCTTTGATATAGTGTATTTCGTAATAATAGGTAGATAGTCTCAGGCTCCATCTAAATAGTCGGCCTGACGGATTTTTTATAGTTTTAAGCCATTGTAAAGCTTGGTGATCTGTGTATATGGTGAATTTTATACCGGTGAGGTATATTCGGAATTTGTCTACACTTTCGACGATGGCGAGGCACTCGAGTTCGGAAACGGTGTAGTTTCTCTCATGTGCTCTAAGGGCGCGGCTAAAATATTGCACAGGATGTATTTGTCCGTCTGGATGTACCTGTTTGAGTATGCCGGCAATCCCTTGGGTGGATGCGTCGCAATAAAGGCGGCATGGTAAACCGACTTGATACAAGTGTAGTACTGGTTTACTGGTTAAACTCTCTTTGAGAGTGGTGAAAGCTCGTTGACAGTCTGGGTTCCAATTCCATTTTACATCCTTTTTAAGTAGTTTATTTAAAGTTGCTCGTAAGCGGGCATAATCTGCTATAAACTTATTATAAACGTTTACTGCTCCTATAAATGATTGTAGTGTTTTTTGATTGGTAGGTGGTTTTATGGCATTTATGGTATCAAGGTTGCGCGTCTGTGGTGCATAAGTACCTGCGGTAACAGTGTATCCTAAGAAATCTATATTTGTTTTAAAAAATGAACATTTATTATAATTAAGTTTGATGTTTTCGTGTTGACACACTGTTAGAAATTGTTGTAGGTGTTGTAGATGATCCTCTAGGGTGTCAGAAAAAATAATGAAATCGTCGAAGTAATGGGTAACAAAATTTAGTTTATATTTTTGCATGACCTGGTTTATGGCACGATGGTATATCTGTGGTGAATTTTTAAATCCGTAAGGAAGTCTACAAAATTCGTACTGACTATCTAACGTCACGAAAGCTAGTAGATTACGTGAGTTAGGTTCTATTTCCACTTGCCAATATGCGGATGCTATATCTACAGAAGAGTAATATTTGGCTTTTGACAATTTATCAAGAATGGTTTCTATTAAAGGTAAAGGATGTACGTCTGGAGCGATGATTTCATTAAGTTTTCTGTAATCAATACAGAAACGTTTCGTTTGGTCACGTTTGGTAACAAGCGTTATGGGACTGGCATAAGGTGAAACTGACGGGGCAATGATTCCATATTGGAGCATTTGTTCTATTTGGGTTTGTATTTCTTGTTGGTCGTGTAGTGGCACTCTATATGGGCGTAATGCTATTATTTTATCTGTGGTGGTATTGATTTTTACCGGTGGTATGTTCAATTTGGGCACATTGTATTTATTAGTAGAGAACACTTGCGAGAATTCATATAGAATTCGGTGGAGTTCGTGTGGACAATGTTCTAACTGAGGTGCCGCATTAGAAGGTATAGAAATCTCAATATCATGGGTAGGAGATATAGGGGGTGAACATATAATTGGAGTAGAGTCCGCCACGTGTAAACAGGACTGGTGCGAGGGGAAAGTGGTAAACATATCAGTTTCCCTCGGTTGAGTGGGACATAAATCCTGTTTGCACTTGGTGAACTTATAGACATTCGTTGGGAGAGCATCATTATTTTGATAAATTTGGAGATTATTAAAATCTATAATTAATTTAAATATTTTAAGGGTATTAATAGATAAAATACCAAAAGGTAGTGAAGCTTCTACTATAAAAAATTTTAGTTTTTGGGTGAGGTTACCGATTTTAAGTTTTAAAAAAATATATCCAAGGGTATTTACATTGTGTGCTATTGCATTTATAGTTAAACTGTACTGATGGATAATAATTTTATATGGTAATCTATTTTCTATGGTTCTTAAAATATCTAAGTTAAGTAGGTTTATAGATGCTCCCGTATCTATTAAAAAGGGCAAGTTTACATTTGGTGACAATTCAGTCCATATTATTAATTGTTCAACGAAAATAAGTTTCAGGTTTTCCTACCGTTGAGCTGCTCGCGGGGCTTGCAGAGTCGTCTTGGCTTGCAGCTTGGACTTGGGGAACATGGCTCGGAGGTTGGACCTTGGGCTGGGTGTGGGTACCACGTTTTGGTACAGTGGTTGTGTGTGGTCGGGCGCTGTAGACTGGGCGTGTTTGGTCCCGTGAAAACCGTTGTTCACACTGGGAGTGCCAGTGCATGGCATTGCAATACTTGCAAGGCGAGGGGGGAGGTGTAACTGGGTACGTTACACGTGATGGCCGCTGGTTGTTGCACCGCGGTGGTGGGTTGTGGTAGGTGGGGTGTGGAGCCTTGTCTACTTGGCGCTGGTTCACTGCACTGGTGGCACACTGAGTTATTCTTGACACTAGGTCGAACCATTCCTTAATGGTGTTTGGCTGCACAGTTGCGACTAATCGCTGGTCTGCGACGGGTAGTCCGTCGGTCAGAGATTCAATTAAAATGTCGGCGGGTAGGTCGAGTTTCATACCCATAACCGTTTTGTTTTGGTAGTAGTTTTCAAGGGACATTTGGGGTATCAATTTGATTGCCAAAAAGCGTGCAAACGACGGCTTTCTGTCGTTGCTGGGAATAAGTCTATCAATCTCTGGCGGGCTTCAATATAATATAACCTATCTAACCGTAGGCTTCGGAAATATTGGAGGGGCTTACCTTGTAGGTAGCAGGGTAATTTGCGTAGGCGATCTGTGTAGGTCAGTTCAGTTCGGTCTGCTTGGGCATCGAAGTTGTCGAAAAAGCTTTGGGCTTCAAAAGTACCATCGTATGGACTTACGTCTATCTCCCTAGGAGATCGGGCTACCAGTAACTTACTCAGGGCATCGGCGATCTGTGTCAGCGGGTCTGCGGAGGTATCTTGGGGCGGCGACGTTTCCTCCTCTTCCAATGTCGTCTCTTGTTTGGGGATAGTTTGTTCGGCTGTATCGTTGGACGGGTTGGTTTGCTCCTCCATCTTGCTTCTTGGCTCTTTTCTATCTGGACCGTCTTTTTACCTTCTTCGTTGTGGTCTCCTTCGTTGTGGTTATCCTGTCGACTCTCTGTAATATAGTTGAGATCCTGTCGACTCTCTGTAATATAGTTGAGATCCTGTCGACTCTCTGTAATAATGTGTTGAAGCTCTGGTTGACTCTTGTAGAACCTCGTCGACTCTCGCTATAAGTTGTGGCAACCGAGGGTCAAACCTGTAGTAACCGAGAGGGACAGTCAGGGGTGGAGAGTTTTCCAGTACCTCTCTGCACCTTGTAGGACCTTTAACAGTTCTCACAAAGTACAGGCAGTCGTGGTCGAGGCAGAGTGGAAAAGCTTGGGAATGTCCACACACACAAAACGAAGCGACACAGTTGTCGAAGGAAAATTCCTTGAATAGATAAAAAGTCGAGCCAAAAGCAAGATGGAGATAGAAGATTCCTTACTGTTTTACATGGTCGATGAGTTGGTCCCTGGAGACGACAAGGGTGACGCTGACCGAAAGACTCACTGGAACTGTGTTAACTGTCGCTAAGGCCGGTCTTATTTATACGACAGCTCTGACAAAGAGAATTGGGTCATGCACTTGGCGCTACAGGACACCGGCGCCTGGCTGTCGGCTTCCAATCTATCTTTAGAAGTCACTTTGTGATTTACTCTTAATCTTGCTTTTAACTCAACTTTTAATCTATTATATAGTTTTTTTTATTCATCCTCAGTACATTACATATGGTGCTGCAAGGAGACATGTCAATTATGCGTATAATTAGTTATAGATTTGCAATTAGTTCTATATACAACATGACAATCTTGTTATACGTATTACATAATATAGGGTTATTGGTTTAAATTATCATATATATAATATTGTTTTAATTATATATTTTGATTTAAAAATTTATTTGAAATTAAAAAACGAAAAGTATAACTTTACGAATCAAGGTGAGTCAAGCTGTGAGCCCGAGATGGGTATATAAGAAAGTTTTTAAAAACACCCAGTTTTGATTAAAGTCAGGTGGATTGATCTTGTCTTGTTGTCATGCTGACGTGGAGGGGCTCGTTGTAGGTGCTGTATGAAGCTTCGGTAGGGATAATGTTGAAGAGTAACGTCGCACGTCAGCCGTTGCTTAGCAACGCCACCTGCCCTACCAGACATCACGTGACCTGGCGCCACTCCGACCAACTGTACCTGTAGATGTTTTAGTTTGCTTTTGTTGTCTGCCACTTCGCTTGCCTTTTGTGACTCTTTTTGTTCCTTGTCATCTTAATATAATATTTATGTTAATTAAACAATACTTTCTGAGATCCAGCCTCTGATTCTCTTACATGGCAGCAGAGCTTGGTTGGTATCAAATATTTTTGTTTATCTAAGCTGAAATTCGTTTGCTTGCACAAGATGACAACTGAACTTCCACAAATTCAAAAATTCAACGGCGATAATTTTCATCTATGGAAATTTCAAATGAAGATTACTCTAGAAGCAAAAGATCTTCTCAGTATAACTGATGGTTCTGAAGTAAAACCTGAAATAGAGGATATTGCAAAATTCTCTGAATGGAAAAAGAAAGATGCTAAATCCAAAATGCTGATCACTACTGCTCTAGAGTTTAAATATCTTCAACAGATTGTTAATTGCCAGACTTCAGCAGAAATGTGGAAGAAATTATCAACAATATATGAACTGAAATCTGAAACAAACAAATATTTGCTGCAACAAAGATTTTTCGAATATAAAATGAATCCAAATGATAACATTGCTTCTCACATTTCCAAAGTTGAAACTCAGGCACAACAAATGAAAGATCTAGGTGAGCCAATCTCTGATGTTGCCCTAATTACAAAGATAATTTGCAGCTTGCCTGATAAATACAAGAATTTCATAACAGCGTGGGATTCAGTTACATGAGAAGAAAAGACTCTAGAAAACTTGACGGCAAGATTACTGAAAGAAGAAAGCTTACAGGATCATTGGGATTCTTCAGGAAATTTTAAACCAGATAATGCCTTGATGACTTTTTCAAAGTTCAACAGAAATTCAACAGCTTCCAACAAATAACAGCAGCATCAACAATCCATTAAAGATAAAAGGAAGAACACACACTGTGGATATTGCAAGAAGAAAGGACATTGGTGGAAAGAATGCTATAAAAGAAAGAAAGAACAAAAAGGACAACAGCCAAGTTCTTCAGCCAGAGATGATAGCTGTGCTTTTTCGGCTGAGACAAGTGCCTTCCTCGCTGAAACAAAGGATTCCTGGATTGCAGATTCTGGAGCAACGGATCACATGACTTTCAGAAGAGAATGGTTCTCTACGTTCGAAGAAATACCAGAAGGTGTTCATCCTGTGTGCCTTGGAGATGGAAAGAAGATCTATGCAAAAGGTAAGGGAAATATTGATATTCTCTCTTATGTTGATAGTCAGGAAATTAATGCAACTCTTTTGGATGTTCTCTATATACCTGAATTGGAGACCAATCTTTTTTCAATATCTACTGCAACAAAACATGGTTTGACGCTCATTTGTAAAGGAAATCAGATAAAATTGACAAAAAATTCGAAAGTGCTAGTTACTGGAATAAAGGACAATTCAAATCTTTATAGAATTTTTATTAAAGCAAAGCAATCTTCACAAACTCATGTTGCTCAGTTAAGTCTAGATATATGGCATCAAAGAATGGGTCATGTAAATCCTATAAATTTAACCCAAATGTTTGAAAATAATGTTTTTGAAGAAAACATTAAAATTAGAGAAAAGCCTGATTCTTTACTATGTGAAGCATGCATCTATGGAAAACAAAATAGAAAGGTTTTTCACGCGTCAACAAGTCCAAATTCGACTTATCCAGGAGAGCTGATCTATTCAGATGTTTGTGGACCAATGAGTAAAAGATCACCAGGTGGATCATTATATTTTGTTTCATTCAAGGATGATTTTTCAAGATTTAGAGTGGCCTACTTCATTAGGCATAAATCAGATGTACTTGAGAAATTTGAAGAATTTGTAAAAATAGTAAGGACTGAAACTGGAAATAAAATAAAAAGATTCAGAACAGATAATGGCACAGAAATCTTAAATAAGATTTTTTCTGATTGTCTAAAATCTCTAGGAATTGTTCATGAACTCACTGCTCCATATACCCCAGAACAGAATGGAATTTCTGAAAGAGATAACAGAACAATAGTTGAATCAGCTAGATGCTTGTTACATGGAAGAAAAATGCCGCTTGAACTGTGGGCTGAAGCCGTAAACACAGCAGTATATCTCTTAAATAGATGTACTACTAAAGTATTGGGAAATTCTACACCTTATGAAATATGGTACAAGAGAAAACCCTCCATCTTACATTTGAAAACTTTTGGATGCAACGCTTATGTGCATATACCAAAAGATAACAGAAAGAAATTAGACAAAAAGAGTATTCGTACATTTTTTGTTGGATATACTGAAACTAACAAAAATTATAGAATGTGGGATCCTATTGCTAGAAAAATTATCATATGCAGTGATGTAATATTTACTGAAGTTAATACATCAGAAAATATTCAGGATAACCAACAAGAGCAGGTAACTATATATAGTGAAGTAAGTGTTGATAGCACAAATACCAGTTCCAAACCAGAAGAATCATGTCGATACCCTCTCAGGAATAGAATCAGAGAAAAGGAACAATCATAAACCAACTGTACAAGAGCTATTTCATATGCTTGTTATGTCCATGACCGAGAACCATTGAAATATGAAGATGCAATTGTAGGACAAAACTCAAAAAAGTGGAAACTAGCTATGGACGATGAATTCAATTCCTTGATGAAAAATCAAACATGGACTTATGTGACACTACCATCAGACAGAAAAGCTATTGCATGCAAGTGGGTTTACAAAATAAAGCAAAATGCAGATGGATCAAATAAAATGTTTAAGGCTAGACTAGCTGCGAAAGGTTATTCACAAAAGTCAGGACTTGATTATGGTGAAACTTTTTCTCCAGTAGTAAAATTCGATTCAATTAGAACAATCTTATCACTTTGTGCATCACTTGATATGGAAATGATTCAATTAGATGTAAAATCTGCCTTCTTGAATGGTGATTTGGAAGAAGAACTTTACATGGAACAACCCCAAGGTTATGAAAACCCAGATTTTCCAAATCATGTTTGCTCTCTTCAGAAAAGCATCTATGGTCTTAAGCAATCCCCCAGAATGTGGAACAAGAAATTTCATGAGTTTTTAATTAAGTTTGATCTCAAACCTAGCATATCAGATTCATGTGTCTATACAATGAAATGTAAACAGGCTTACATATTACTTGCAATATATGTAGATGATTGCTTAATCTGCAGTGTAAATAAACAACATTTAGATGACATAGTACAGTACTTAAATTCCAATTTTGAAATAAAAACTTTTACTGCCGATTATTTCCTTGGCCTACAAATATATCGAGATAGAACAACTAAAATGTTATTTCTACATCAAGCCTCATATATTGAAAGAACACTTGAACATTACAACCTTCTTGAAATTAAGTTACAATCTGTACCTTCTGATCCTTACTCAAAACTAACAAAAGAGATGTGCCCAAAGGATAATCAGGAAATTGAAGAAATGAACAAGATTCCATACAGACAGACAATTGGTAGTTTAATGTACCTCATGACTGGAACTAGACCTGATATTGCCTACGCAGTCAGCAGGGTTAGCCAATTTATGAACAACCCAGGACCTTCACATTGGACCGCAGTAAAGAAAATATTTGGATACTTAAAAGCTACGAAAAACATCGGTATTTATTTTGGTGGGAGTTCCTGCACTACATCTCTGATAGGTTTTTCCGATGCTGATTTTGCTGGAGACCTAGACACAAGAAAATCAACCACCGGATATGTGTTCATGTTGAATAATGGACCTATTTCTTGGTTCAGTCAAAAACAGAATTGTGTGTCTCTGTCAACAACAGAATCTGAATATATTGCGGCTTCCAAAGCAACGAAAGAAGCAATTTGGCTGAGACAACTACGCGAGCTACATCAAGAACAAGTAAAGCCTACAACAATTTTTTGTGACAATCAAAGCTGCATAAGACTTGTTCACAACCCAGAATACCACAAAAGAACTAAACATATTGATATTTCGTATCACTTTATCAGAGATCAATTTCAAAAACATGCAACTGACCTTCTTTATGTCTGCTCCAATGATCAAGCTGCATACATATTTACGAAAGCTCTACCTCCAGAAAGGTTTCGAAGACTAAGAAGCCAACTTGGACTGTTTGAAACAACAAAGTGCTTGTTAGGTGTGAGTGTTGAAGAGTAACGTCGCACGTCAGCCGTTGCTTAGCAACGCCACCTTCCCTACCAGACATCACGAGACCTGGCGCCACTCCGACCAACTGTACCTGTAGATGTTTTAGTTTGCTTTTGTTGTCTGCCACTGCGCTTGCCTTTTGTAACTCTTTTTGTTCCTTGTCATCTTAATATAATATTATTGTTAATTAAACAATACTTTCAGAGATCCAGCCTCAGATTCTCTTACAGATAAGTGCAGCATGTCGCCTGGAGGGCTGTCTCGTTGTCAGGGTTGGGAATGTCTCCCTGGATTTGCGAAACTCCTTGCCTAGGTTTCCGTGTCGTGGGGATTGTCTTCGACTAGTCATCCTGTCGACTCCACTGTTGTAATGTGTGGAGCCGAAATCGTTCCAGTAGGCTCCTCATCCAACATGCATTCATGGGCCAGAGTGGGAGCGCACTAATCCTTAAGAAAAACGAAGACCACGTGCATAGGAACATGGTTACCTCGGATTATAGGGGGCAGCACTCGGCAAGTTTATAGTGGACTATGGGAGAGTCCTGTGAAGCTGGTCAATTGGACAGCATGGCGACCTAATGTCTTGTCTCCCCCCCCCCCTTCCCGCAGATATCGCGGCGGCCATCTTTCGAATGCTCCTAGGAATGGCCCCCAAATGGGGCGAATTGACCTGTGAGTTTTTTATGGCCGACGAGGACTTCTTGGCTAAGCCACACGATGCGACGCCAGCCATCTCTGTCTTGAGCAATATTTTTTTTTAATTACATGTAATTTATAGAGAGCCTGTGAACCCTCTCAGTTTACCTATATGAGAGAAACCGGAAATCCATAGAAGAAAGACCAAGTCTATATCGAAGAAGTCTATATTTATATTTTTTGCTTATCCCTAGTACACGTGGTACATGCTATGATAATCATGGTGGGTAGAAGTAGACGACTGCTTTTACTGTAAGTGCACCACATGTATACACATATGAAAAGCAGTTCGACTTTGCACTTACAAATGTGCCAGAGCCCTGTTTGGTTACTTGCACTCGCTAATGAGGTTGGAATTTTGCAAGAATCGGGGGCCATTAGAGCATTTTTTTAAATCAGAAAAAGTGCCAAATGCGGAAATCGAACCCGGGTCGTAGCGGTCGAAACCAACGGTTTAGACCATCCTTCCACCGACCCTTGAGGTCCATTTTAAAAACCCCTAATCCAACTTCCATAGTTTCTCTTTGCTCCAAAACATTCGTAATTTTTCCTAATATATTTTCTGAAATGTCGCTTGCGGATATTTGAAATATCAGAATTAATATAAACAAAAAGTGTTTGCAAATTGTGTGGGGGAAATTGTAAATATTATTAGATATTAATAACAACATTTTTTGGTTCTTTATTGTTAGCTAAAATAATTCAACTATTTTTTTTATGATAAAACTAGCGGACGTACCCGGCTTCGCCAGGGTTTTACCCGAGTAAAAGTTTGTCTAACGAATCTCTCGATAAAGTGAACATTTTTTTTCCCGGTCCCTTGAAAAATACTCGATAAGTTGAATAAAATCAATATTAATTGGTTCCCTCGGTAATTGGAAGTTAAAGGAATAGTATCTTGCCTTGGAATTGTATCATTATTCTTGTATGGATGTACCCGGCTTCGCCCGGGTTTTACCCGAGTAAAGGTTTGTTTAACGAATCTCTCGATAAAGTGAACATTTTTTCCCGGTCCCTTGAAAAATACTCGATAAGTTGAATAAAATCAATATTAATTGGTTCCCTCGGTAATTGGAAGTTAAAGGAATAGTATCTTGCCTTTGAATTGTATCATTATTCTTGTCTCAAATAAATTGCCGTGTCATCCTGAATTTTGTCTTTCCTAATTTTCTACATTACAAAATCATCGTATCATCATGATAATATTTAGAGCAGATTGTTGAATTATAACAGATAAATTAGAATATTTATCTTGATTATTTCTAGGCGAAAAGGTATTTCAAAAATTTTATTTGCTAGAAACCTTCCCAGTACTATACTAAACAACTTCCCAAAGTTTCATGGCGATCCAATGAGTGGTTTGGTCAGGCATAAAGGACAAACAAACAAACAGACACACATACATTCATTTTTATATATATAGATTTAAATAAATAAATGTATGGATAAAAAAAGGAAAATTGAATATAGAGATTAAAATAGAAAAGAGAAAAAAAAAAGTAAAATCAATTGATAGCTTGCTTAAGGTACGAAACAAATAGCGAGCTTGTTTCTTGTGTTTTTTATTATGATAAAATTTAAATAAATAAATGTATGGATAAAAAAAGGAAAATTGAATATAGAGATTAAAATAGAAAAGAGAAAAAAAAAGTAAAATCAATTGATAGCTTGCTTAAGGTACGAAACAAATAGCGAGCTTGTTTCTTGTGTTTTTTATTTGTGAATAAATTTATTTTGAAAATAAATTTTCCCCAAGAGGCTTAATGTTCTTATTTTAATACGTGTAAGATTGTAATTATATTTTACACAAATAAATTTACTGGCAATGCGCTTCTTTTAATAATAATATATATATACTTTTTCTCTTTATTACTTAAAAAAAAAACCTTTTTCAACTTTTCATTGACCAGCTATCACACGTTTCATGGGGAGAAAAAACAAACAAATCTTACAATTAAGAGAAAGGCATCCCATGATCGTGCAACTACAAAACAAAATCCAACCAGTTCTTGATACCTCGACAAGCCAATAAACCAAAACCACCACGAACACAACTTCTACTTACAACGTTCTCCTATCTTGTACAATACGATTGAGTTGTGTGCCCGTAAAAGTGCCGCGATTTGCTTGAGCTTGCGAAATTGTTGAAACATGTCGGCCGATCAAAAAAAAAAAAAAAGATCTGGGACTCCACCTTTTAGATCTCGTCAGTATCTTTCAAAGATTCTATATTAGTAATCCCTGGGGACTGTGTTACAAATATATAGCCTTACAACACTTGGAAATATTATTCCGATGCTATTTTACAGATTTAATCCCATTTTATTTATATACGGTATAAAATGTAAATATCGCCGAGCGAATTAAGTTTAAAATTCATTAACTTTAGGCTTATAAACTTTGCATTGAAACCAATATTTATGGAAGAGTGAAAAAAATATTTAGGCGAAGTTGAAAGGTAAAGTTTAAGCTGGCGTAAATCTAGTCTTCCTGATGGATACATTATGAACATCCACAGACCAGTCGTCACCATTTGACTTTTACCATAATTAAACTCTACATCCAAAATTGTACCTATTCCAAAATGCCGGGAACCCCCAGTAATTAACATTTGTTCGCGCTGCTGAATTTGAAACAACCAGAAAACTACGTATTTGTATTGCTCTATCAAGAACCTCATGTAAATATTTGATATTTTAGCGTACTCCGAGAAGTAAATTAAAATTTAATTTAAAAGTTAAAGCGCCATAAAACATTATTATAACAATTTTTCAGGGTGAAGGCCTACGCGATCACGATTTTTCAATACTTGTTTTTGACAGTTTTTTACTACAAGAATAATATAAAACCATTTGTAAAATACACTGCCATGGATTAAAAAAAATATTTGGTTCAATAATAAAACTGCCTATGTTCCAACAAAAATTTTATTTGCTACTTTTGATAATATTATAGTTATTTTCAAACTCCTCCAGTGCATCCTTGGAATTCTCTAATATTCCAACATATTCTTCAAGTAGTTTTTCAATTACGTTAATATCTTCAAGGTCCAATTCGCTAAGGGATTTATGTCTGATTTTACACACTGAGCGGACCGTGGCACTGTAGACACTGATGGCAGACTTTAGCGAGGTGTCCTGTCGGACAATACTTTCCATGTCGTCCAAACGACACTGTACCTTGTGGGCGTAAACAATCGCTTGTGCCAAGTTTGTAAAAAAGCTTTGGTAGTTTGAATCTTTGTGGGGTTTCTTGCGGGCTTCACTAGGTTCTAAAAATGTATGAAGTACCTTATAATACTCATTGAGCTCTTTATTAAATTCGACTATATATTGATAGGCTTTTAGTACAAGTTTTCTCTGCTGAAATTTGTCACCCTCAATTTCTCTCAATGTCTTTAGATTGTTTAAAGCTTTTGAAATAAAGCCTTCAGGATAAACATAGTCTGCCGACAATGTCTTTAAAACTGCTATGACATTTTTTTCTTTATTTTCGGTAGATATAATTGCGCCAAGTAGCAAGAAATAAAGACCATCAAAATCGAACCACTCTAGTACAAATTTCTTCTTACTTTCCGGAATTGGTTGTTTACTAGAGATTTGCTCCTCGGAAGATATCAAAGCGGGCAAGCTTTCTATAATGACATTATTTATAGCACGTTTTGCCTTGTCCCTAACGCTCTCATTGGTAACAGGATCGAGGTCAGTATCCGGCAGATGGTAGCTTGGAAGTTGAAGAAGGGAAGGATATTTTATAGGTTTCGCGGGTGCGCAAATTGCCAACTTCATAGTGTCTCGCTTTAATTCAATAAGTGGACGTTTATATAGGTATTAAAATTTGCATTTCTAATGACTATTTCAACTTTGAAAGAAGTCGAATCATGTTTTAATTTCTTTTATATGCAAATTAAATGCTATAACGACAGAAAAAAGATCTTATAAAATGTAAATACCTAATTATTATCTTTATTCTTATATATAAAAGTCAATGTCTGCTGTCTATTTCGTGATAAACTCAAAAACTACTGTGACAATTGGTACCAAATTTTGCATGTCGCTTTTTATAAATCTGAGGAAAAATTTCGGCTACATTTTGATTAGTATTTTTGCCTATTTAATTTTTTCATTTGAAGAACTTTTTTTTTTTACACGGAGTAAAAACGAGGCGAAGAAACAACACCAGGCCAATTAAGCGACCAATGAGCGTTAAGCATTTTTTTTCAAGTTGCTTGCTTACTTTTTTTTAAATATCTTTTTATACGAGTGTTACTTTTTTTACGAAAGTATTGAGAGAGAAATTTATATTACTAAATTACGCTAAGTGCACACAATGCAATTTTACAAAAACTTTACAAAATTAGCGTTACTGTATGTAAATAATGGCTTGTGTATTTTTATTAATTTTTGTTCTGGCCTTTGTTTGTTTTTTTTTATCTCTTTAAAAAAATCGTTCAAAATGCAGTCGCAGTCATTAGCAAACACATATGCTTGCCTAATTTCCATGTGCTCTTTTATTTTTTTACAGAAAAATATCCACATGCCAGTAAATGTAACAGTACATGCTACCACCTGATCCCTGTATAAATTTAACATTTGTACTAATTTTGCATAAAGTTTTACGTGCTCATGCATTTTTGGAATTATATTTAAAAAAAAAAAAACTCATGTGAGCGCGGTCAGGGTATAACTTTGTTTTTTATATCAACACCTGCTCTTTTTTCATTATTCTTTTTTATTTTTCCCATATTTTCAGCGTATTTACGCAAGTTTGGTCTTAAATACTCATTTCTTGATATCTCAAGAAGCCTCTGGGACCGAAAGATTTTTGGAACTGGGAGAAGTACAGCCTGCACCACATTGACGAGGGCCAACAGCCCGAAAGGTGTTTGTGGTCGGCTTTTCTTGATCTTCCAAGAAAATGGGTTGGGCAAATATAAGGGAACAGGTTAAATCAACCTTTAGTTTTTTTTTTGTTCCACTAGATGGCGCTCTGCCTTCTTGCTGGACCGTGGCGGCGGGCGGTTGGCTTCGGCAACACTGGAGCTGACGTCACTTCTTGTTGATGTAACCCTGCAAGCGGCATCGCCACGCTGACTTATTCTCTTTCTCCATGTTTACCATTTAATCTATATATAATCATTTTTACCTTGTAGTTAATTAAATAATAATTAACGTTGAGCGCTGTGTGTAATCAAATTGGAACACAACAAAGATTATGAGACTGAAGAAGCGCAAGGCCTAAAACGTAGGACTGAAGAAGCGCAAGACCTAAAACGTCAGACTGAAGAAGCGCAAGGCCTAAAACGTGAGTAACCAAATTTCCTTTGATTACTTGACCCATCCTTTTTTCTACTTACCAAATATTTTGTAAAATGGCAAACACGACGATTAAAAAATCAAATGGTGCAAATTACCCCAGCTGGAGCTTCCAGATGAAACTCGTTCTAATCGAAAACGACTTGTGGAGTTTGATCAATCCAGGAGAGGCTAAGCCTGACCCTAGTGACCTTGTTGCAACAAAACCTTTTTTGTCGCGGGAGGGTAAGGCGTTTGCAAAAAAAAATTGCCTCGGGATTAATGATGAACAACAATTGCATGTTCAACATTTGAATACTCCGAAAGAGGTCTGGGAGGAACTGGAAAAATTATACGCACCAAAGAATAGTAGATATCGAGCCGTACAACTAAGAAGGCAGTTATATGGCGAAAGGTTGACTCAGCACAGCAATATAGAAGGGTATATGGGGAAGATAAACCACATTGTAAACGAACTGCCCAAATTGGCGACAAAATTGATGATGGCGATTTGGCTATGGTTCTTTTGGGTGGAATACCAGAGGATTGGGACACCGTTGTCTCAGCCATATGTAATTTGCCTGATTCAGACTTCACCACCGCCACAGTTAAAAGACGGCTGTTGGCAGAAGCAGAAAGGCGTTCGTTAAATCTACCAAAAGATGTGGGTGCCATGGTCGTTAATGCCTCTTCGAAGCCCATTGAAACAGAAAAACAATTTAAAGCAAAGGTTGTTTGTTTCAAATGTGGAGGTAAAGACCATTATGCAAGGGAATGCAAGAAGAAAGGAAAGAATGAACAAAGACCAAAGAGGTTTGACCAAAACAAAGGCGTAAATATGTCGGCAATGTGCAACACTTTGTTTGGAGCTACCGCCGAGACCTGGATCATAAATTCTGGAGCGACACACCATATGACTCCCAAGAGAGATTACTTCACATGTCTGAAAGAGTGCACAAGCAATATGAGTTCCATCACTGTTGCGAATGGCTCTTCTATAGAAGCATGTGGTATCGGTACTGTCAGTGCCAATATTGTTGGACACAAGGGAGATGCCAGCAATATGGTTGCCCAGAACACCTTGTACGTTCCAGATATGCGTCACAGTGTTCTGTCTGTACTCCAAATGATAGAAAACGGTAGAAAAGTTGTCTTCAACAGGAGTGGTTGCCACATTATGGACATGAAAGGTAAACTCTTGATAGAGGGAAAGAAGTTGGGTAGACTTTACTACGTCCAGACTACTCCATCCTCTCCGATAGATCAGAATGATCGTGTTTCTCTTGTATCTGAATGCAAGGAAGAGCTTACACTGGAACTTTGGCACAAAAGGCTGATGCATGTAAATGCATATGCGATAGCAAAGATGGCCAAGAACCAAAGCGTAAGAGGACTTGATTGCATCCCGGCAAAGCCAGAAAAGTGCGAAGACTGCTTGATCGGCAAGTCTTACCGTCTGCCATTCCTTCAGCACTCACACAAGGAGGAAAAAGAAATCATGCCATTGGACTTGGTGCATGCGGACTTAATGGGTCCACTCGACTTATTGAGCTGGGGAGGAGCCAAGTACGTCTTAACCATCATTGATGAATCTACGAGATATACAAGTGTATTTTTCCTGAAAAACAAAGGCGGAATCCTGGGAAAAGTCAAAGAATGGATTAAAGAATCTGAGAAACAAACCAGCCGGAAACTAAAACGAATACGTACGGATAATGGCTTGGAATTTTGTTCCAAGGAATGGGACACTTTCTGCACGAGCGTTGGAATAGTTCATGAACGCACTATGACGTATACACCCCAACAGAATGGTGTGGCAGAAAGAATGAATAGGACACTCCTAGATCTTGTCAGGAGCACTATATCTGGAAGTGGTCTGCCAAAGGCTTCCTGGGCGGAGCTGACTTACACCGCAGCCTATGTCAGAAACAGAGTTCTCAACAATCACAATGGTGAAAGCACGCCATATGGACTGTGGACAGGGAACAAGCCTAGTCTTAAACACATAAGAGCTATTGGCTGTCAAGTATTTGTCCATATTCCAAGACAAGTCCGTAAATCCAAACTCGAAAGAAGAGCTGTCAAAGGTAACCTTGTTGGATATGCACTCAGAGGACGTGGCTACAGAGTGTGAATTCCTGAGATGAAGAAAGTGGTGTAATCTCGGGACTGTGTCTTCAAAGAGAGTGATGTATCGAGGAACGACAGCAACCGGGAGGTGCTTCCATCAGTTGAACACTACAGCTATGGGACTCAACGGGAGATTGAAGAGTATCCAGTGTCTTTATTAGATCAAGAAGACGTGATACCTACAGAAGAGGACAGCCATAACGAAGATACTGTGAAGCCTTCTCCTACTCGATCTCATCCAATGATCCTAAGGAACCAGAGAAATGCTCAGAACTCAATTGAACTCCTCAGCACTGAAGTAAATAAGGGAGATCCTACTTCGTATAAAGAAGCTATCCAAGCCCCTGAAGCTGAGCATTGGCTTGAAGCAATCGAAGAAGAATTGGAATCCTTGAGAAAGCACAAAGTTTGGGAACTAACAGAACTACCAAAAGACTCTGCCCCAATTGCTTGTAAGTGGGTACTACACAAAAAGACCAACGCCGAGGGTCAAGTAGTAAGATACAAGGCCCGACTTGTGGCAAAGGGCTTCACTCAACAAAATCGATTATGATGAGATTTACTCACCTGTTTCTAGTTTTGAAACGACAAGACTGCTCACAGCAATAGGTGTTGAAAATAACTGGTTCATAGACCAATATGACGTGAAAAGTTCTTATCTCTACGGCAAGCTTGACCGAGTAATCTACATGGAACAGCCAGAAGGCTTTGTTAAACCTGGTGAGGAACATCTTTACTGCCAACTCAAAAGGTCTCTGTACGGACTGAAGCAAAGCGGCAGATGTTGGAACAAGTGCCTTGATGAGTGGTTGAAGAAAAAGGGATTTATGATGAATCCAGTTGACCCTTGTGTCTACAAGCTCAAGCTGAACGAAGGAATGATAATCTTATCATTATACGTGGATGATATTCTTACTCTGACGGAGAATCAAGAAGTGAGAGAAAAGTGCATTGAACTGCTGAGAGGTCACTTCGAAACAAAGTACATTGGACCAGTATCCTACCTGCTTGGTGTCAACTTCACTCGATCAAAGGGTGGATGCGTAACTCTAACACAAAGAGCCTATATAAAAAGTCTACTGGAACGGTTCAATCTTCAGGAAGGAAGAGAAGTCTCAACGCCGATGGAAACCAGACCAGAACTTCTTGAGGAAGAAGATGAAGAAAACTGCCAAGACCTTCCCTACCGTGAACTAATTGATGGACTGATCTACATTTCACAGCGGACAAGGCCAGACATTGCCTATGCAGTAAGTCAATTGGCTCGCTATTGTTCAAAGTACACTAGAAAACACTGGGTTGCTGCGAAACGAATTTTAAGACACTTAAAATCTTCAGAGCATCTAGGCATCACCTATAGACGGACTGGGGAACAACTGTGTGTCTATTCGGATGCAGATTGGGGAACCAACCTGGAAGACAGAAAGAGTACATCGGGTTACGTAGTGATGTTTGCAGGCGCTCCAATCCTCTGGCGAAGTTCAAAGCAAACTGTCACCGCCCTCAGCACAATGGAGGCGGAATACATTTCCCTATCATCGTCAGTCAGGGAAGTGACATGGATCAGAGGGTTCCTGAACCATTTGGATATACCACATAATATGGTTGAGCCAACTCCGGTGTGGTGCGATAACCAAGCGGCTATAGCACACGCCAAGAGCTACATCAGCCGATCCAAGACCAGGCACATTGCTATTAGATATCACTTTGTCAGAGAAAAGGTGGATGACGGTGTGATTCAACTGGACTATGTTACAAGTGGAAGAAACCTAGCGGACATTTTGACCAAGCCACTGGGGAGAAACCTACACGAACTTCATCGTTCGAGACTCTTAAGCGACAAAGTGATCCATGAATAGGAGGTCACTTCGAGGGAGGAGATTGCTGGACCGTGGCGGCGGGCGGTTGGCTTCGGCAACACTGGAGCTGACGTCACTTCCTGTTGATGTAACCCTGCAAGCGGCATCGCCACGCTGACTTATTCTCTTTCTCCATGTTTACCTTGTAGTTAATTAAATAATAATTAACGTTGAGCGCTGTGTGTAATCAAATTGGAATACAACACTTCTAAAAAGCTCATGTGAGTGAGGTCAGGATATGCCTACTTTGTGTATGTGTGTTTCTTATATTAATATATATATGTAATATTGTTGCAAATGTCGATGTATGGATAAGCTGGCAGTCGTGTACGTGAGGCGAGTGTTGATGATCTTCCCACACGCGGACAACAAGAAGCAGAGGCAGGGCTAGATGTTAGCACAGAGAGTGATCGGGTACAGCCCACGGGACAGAGGTAGAGGCCATGACACAAACTTGGATGCTTATCACCGAGAGATGGAGAGAGAGACTGTGTGAGACAGAAGCCGTATATCGATGGCCACACCCTAGATCCATCTGCTGCTGACCCCCCGCCAAAAACTGTCCTGTTTACAGGGGTTGTCTATAAAGAGTCCCTGGGGGGAGGGGGGGCCCCCATCTGGGCTTTGGCATTTTCCTCCTCTCTGTCCCTGCCACCAGCTGACCGAACACTCTTTGGATCTTTATTTTGACGTCAACATTTTCAGTGTTACATACAAATAGGGGTTTACAGGTATTATCAATAAAGATATAGCATATATACAAAATATGGGGTGGTAGCAAATAGAAACTATACATTTTAATAGAAGGTAGGATATTTTAAGGTATCGGCTATAAGTAATTAGAAGATATGTGACATATACTAAAATTGTCATTTTTATACAGTTTAAAATATACTATAGAATGTGCCCCCGGTGATGAAGGTTTGTTTGGGGGAAATGAAATAACATGAATGATGACCTAACAAACCTATTATAAAATCAAAAGAAATAATTTGGGCACAAATTAGTTTAAATTATTATAAATATAGGACTATAAAATAGGACAATAATATAATGATGACGTCTCAATAAGATATAGAATATGATGAAAGAAAAAATACATAAGAATAAATGATAAAATTGAGAAAATATGCAAGATAAAATTAGAAATGCCGTAAAAGTAATTTACTTGTAGAAAAAAAAGAGAAACTTTTGAATGAAAAAATAACTAAAAGAAAAGCATAAAGCTATTAAGTTGAACTAAGATTATAAGTTGACGCAGAAGGTTGATGAGGGTATATGGGATGTCTGAGTATGTTCCTGCAAAGAAATAGCTTAATGAGTTCTGCAATGCAGTACGAACTTGTGTTAGTGAGGTACTGTTTTCATTAACAGAACGTTCAAGATGTTCCGTCTGCATTATTAGTTCAGACTAGCAGGGAGATGTAGGTAGGTGAGGAATGTGGAAAGGTAAACGCAAGAGATGTACTGCTGCCAATGGTGATGGTACCCGGTTTGTATGATGGAAAAAAATAATAAAATTATAAAAAAATGATGAACCGAGTAATAAAAAAAAATTCTGGCGAGCAAGAATCTCTTGAGGGGAATATATGAGATTGAGGAATGAAGAAAGGGAAGGTAATTGCAAGGATTGTTCTGTTGCCAATGATGATTTCACCCGACTTGAATGGTAATAAAAAAAAAGAAAAAATGATGATTGGTAATGATGAGCCGGGTGATAAGAAAAATAATCTAGCTGGGTATCCTGAACTCACTATTGGGAATGATATAGCGAGGAAGGATTTCTCAGTTGAATTAATCAATCAAAAAATAATAAAAAATTGGCGAACACACACACACACACACACTCGAGCGTGCGGCCACGCTTTCGCGAGCTCCGCCGTTTTCGCCTTTAGAGTGCGTGTGAAGGGCGTTTAACCTGGCAAGTGTGGTACTGGCAGAGAGCCCAGGATGTACTGAAAAAGTGCCTGAAAGGCCCAGCATCCTGCTACAAACAGGCGAGGAATTATCGCCAAAAAACGAGAATATGAAGAAAACAATTGAAATTTCTTCTAATTATCAAAAAGATGCAAATCCGCCGGCAGGCGATATGCATGTAAATCCGGCCGCCGCGCGTGGTGACGTCACGGCGCCGAAGACTGCTGCTACGACCAGCGCAACTGCAGCCAGCCCGACCTCGCTCAACTGGGCCGACAGCGAGATGACGGAGGTGGGCGCCAACGACGACTTCATCGTCGTGAAGGGCAAGAAGAGGCGCCGCGGCTCAACATCACCTGAGCACGCTGCAAGGCAGCCCAACAAGCCTGGAGAGCAGCGCAGCTCCCAGCAGCGGAAGCGGCCAGCAGGGCCGAGAGCAGTGCCGCCTCAGGAGATCAAGGCGACGCGCGCCAACATCGCCGACGCCAGGGCGAGGCAGGCCACAACCAACCACGAAAACTACATCTTCGTGGAGCTGTGCCCTGACATCCCGGACTACTCCTACCTCCGGGCAATCGGCGACCTGGTCGGAGGGCCCAAAAACATCGCCCACTTTGGCAGGATGAACGGCCACTACATCGTGGGCCTCGCGAGCAAGAACCTTGCGAGCCGTTTGGTGGAGGAGGGCCTGAACATCGAGGGAACACTCCTCAAGTCTTCCCCTTCCGCAAGAGGGCCGAAAGGATCATCGTGGCCAATCTCCCCGCTTTGTAGAGGACGCCACCATCGTGCAGGCTCTGCGTAAATACGGAGACATCACCTCCATCGCCCCCATCATGATCAAAATGGGGGAGTTCGCCTTCAGCGACGGCCGCCGGGAGGCGTTCATCCTGCTCCACCAGGGCGTAAGGCTGGAGACCCTGCCCGCCCGACTGACCATCGAGTCCAAGGGAGACACCCTATCTGCCTTCCTCTCCTTCGGAATTAAATGTTCCAAATGCGGAAGGCAGGGCCACCGCAGAGCTAGCTGCCCATCGCTCGCCAGGCAAGGGAACAGCAGCCCCAGGCAAGCAGCGTCTCCCATCGACGCAAGGTCTCCCCCCCCCTCCTCCTCCTCCTCCTCAGCAGCCAAGGAAGCCGGCACCGGCGCCCGCAACACCGGCGTCCCCTGTCCAACCGGCGAAAACATCAACAGAGTCTCCG
This sequence comes from Cordylochernes scorpioides, assembly GCA_030710605.1. Classification (NCBI taxonomy): domain Eukaryota; kingdom Metazoa; phylum Arthropoda; class Arachnida; order Pseudoscorpiones; family Chernetidae; genus Cordylochernes; species Cordylochernes scorpioides. Next base: position 31,307,340 of record CP092886.1, on the reverse strand, counting down.
GCGATCCCCTCGGCGTCCCATCCTGCCGAACCGATGGATCTCGCCCAGCCCGCCCATGCCGCCCTTCCTGCTCCCCTGGCTGTCCCGAGGCCCCTCGAGCCTCGCATCTCTCCGCTCGACCACGAGATGTCGGTGGAGAAGCTGACCTCACCTCCCTCCACGCCTGCCCGGGGAAAGGCCGCACTCGAACAGCTGCTGGAGCACCTCGGGAAGTCCCCTAACATCTCCATCGACTGGGATAAGTTGCCCGACCTAAACCGCGAGGAGGCTCAGAAGCTCCTCACCTCAGAGACCACCATGAAGAGGAGAGCGTCCACGCTGACCCCGGCACAGGTCAAAGCCCTCAACAAGCTGCACGATACCATCAAGCCCTTGTGCCCAGACTCCAACTCCACAATCCGCAAGACCCTCCAAAAGACCAGGAAGGTGCTGCGTGAAGGACCGTCCCAATGAGTTACCGCGTCGCCACCATCAACGCGCGAGGGCTCGCCACTCGGAGGAGGAGCCTTGCCCTTTGTCATCTCCTCAGGCAACATCACGTGGACATCGCGTTTGTCCAGGAGACAAACGCATTTCATCTGGGCAGCGGCCAAGACCTCTGCCTCGGCTACAGTGCTGTTGTGTTGGCCCATCCCGTAGCCATCTCGGGATCCGGACTCGCCTGCGTCTTCGGACCAGGCGTAGCCGTGCTACATCAACGCATCCTGTGGCCGGGCCACATCGCCTTGGCAACCATAGATGTCCGCGGCGAGGAGATGACGGCCATCGCCGTTCATCTGGCGCATGAACCCCGGGAGAGAAACCGGCAACTGGAGCTCCTGGCGGCGACAGCGGCACAGGAGGAGGAGGGAGCCTGCTGGATCATAGGCGATTTTAACATCAGGGATCGGGGCCCCTCGTCATCATCATCATCGGATGCCCTCGCCGCTCTTCTGGACCTGGCCGCGCTGGTCGACGTGGCGACCCAGTTCGACGCCGCCCACCTGCCCACCAGAGTCGCCATGCACGGCGACCAAGTCGAATCGAACCGCCTGGACCGGATCCTCGTCCCTGCTGGAGTCCTGGATCGCGTGTCCATCTACGCGACCAGCCACTACCACCTCTCGGACCACCGCCTCGTGCTGCTCCAGGTGGGCCCGCCCACCACCGCCGTCTCCTCCCCCACCCAGCCTCGCTTGGCCGCGATGCTCCGCTCGGGCCTTGCGCTCGAACATCTGGCTTGCTACATCCGGGAGTTGGAGGAAGACACAGCGCACGATGACGACGACGGGACCTTCTGGGATAGGTGGACCTCCATCAAGGCGGGGCTGCTGGCGGAGGCCAGATCCCTGCACGATCCGCGCCACGCTGCCAGCGACAGCTACGTCTACAGGGCGAGACGTTACATCGCGGCGCAGCTCGAGGCCTCCTCCATCCGGGCAGACTACCCATCGCTGCCGGACCTGGCACGTGCCATCCGCCTCCGTCGCCCGGTCAGCGTCATCAGGGACGAGGAGGACAACGTCATCGAGGGCCCAGAGCTTCGGCGGAGGGCGTTCGCGACCTTCCAGCCCCGCTTCGCCCGTCCCACCAGCGATCCAGCTGCGGGAGCTGCCTTCATCGCCAGCAGCGCGCCCACCACCACCACCCGCGAGCTGAGTGAGGAGGACCCGCTCCACCGGCCAGACATCAGCCCTAGCGAGATAGCCCACGCCATCGAGCACCTCCCTCGCGGAAAGGCCCCCGCTGGGACGGCTTGCCGTGCGAGCTCCTCGTCGCCTTCAACGAGGACTTCTTCGCGGAAGCTCTGGCCCGGGTGTTCGCGGCTTCACGGCTCCGCGGTGCACTACCTCCGTCGACGCGGCGCAGCTCCATCTGCCTCGTGCCCAAGGCCCGCGGAGGTCGCGGTCTTGATGGCTACAGGCCTGTCGCGCTGCCCTCGGCCGACTACAGGGTCCTGGCCGCCATCCTTCACCGGCGCCTCAAGCCCCACCTGCGGACCCTGGTGCCGGAATGCCAAACATACGCCGTCCCCGGGAGGTCCCCGTCATGGAACATCGCCATGGTGACGGACGCCATCGAGGAGGCCACCGCCCTGGGCTCGCCGCTGGCCGTCATGGGCGTCGACCTAGAGTCCGCCTTTGACTCATTGGACCGCGGCTTCCTGGAGTCCCTGCTAACATCCCTCCGCCTCCCGCCGGCCTTCATGGCCTGGATCAACATCCTCTACGCCGGGGCGGACGCCACCATCCGGGCCGGAGGCTTTCATACAACAGCCTTCCCCCTTCTCAACGGCCTCAGGCAGGGTTGCGCCGTAAGCGCCGCACTCTTCAGCATCGCCACGGGGCCGCTGCTACGTCGCCTGGAGTTGACCCTCGGCGTGGGCAATGTCATCGCTTACGCCGACGACATCGTCCTCCTATTTCATCGCGACGGAGCCTTCGAACGGGTGGCGACCGTCTTCGAAGAATACAAGCAGGCCTCCGGAGTTGGCGTGAACCTCCGGAAGAGCGCTGGCCTCTGGTGCGGCGCCTGGCGCAACCGCGGCGACTCCCCTCTCGGCGCCTCTTGGTCGACCACCTCCATCAGGGTCCTCGGGCTCGACATCGCCCCCAGGAGCACCGTCGCCCACCGGGAGCAGCATCTCCTGGCCCTCCTGGAGAATGCATGCCGCAAATGGACGCCCTTCACCCGCGGCCTCTCCCTCGTCGGGCGAGCAAGAGCGGCGAACACGCTGGTGGGCTCTGTCATCCAGCACCACCTGCATGGCTACCTACCATCACCCCCAACCATCGCCAAGCTGCAGGCCCGACTGGCGAGATTCGTCTGGGGACAGGACCACACGGCGTGGCTTCCCGCCGATGTCATGGCGAGGCCAGTTGCCATCGGAGGCCTCGGCCTCCTCGACCTCGCGACCCAGCTCCAGCTCGCCTGCCTCAAGGGGGTGCAGGTCGCGCTCCGCGGGGGCAGAAATGCCTTCAGCTGGCTGGTAGAAAGCGGTGAGGCCTGGATCCACCCTCCACCGGACGGCACCCGTCTCCAGCCCCGCCGTCTCCGGCTGCTGAAGCTGTGGGAGGAGGCCTCCAACATCCTGGGCCTCAACCATCGGGCGGTCCCCTCGGCTCAGCTACTGGACCTCAACATCATCGGCGGCTGCCGGTTCCTCCGCCCTCCCGACCTCCTGGCCCCCGCCCGTTGGAGCGGAGCCCGAGTTCGGGACCTCATCGAGGAGGAACACCTCATCGCCCGCCCTACGCGCTCGGCCCTGGCTGACGCCGCGGCCCTGGGCGCCTTCTGTCGGAGGCTGACCTCCGAGAACGCCGTGGGCTTCGGGGCGGAGTCTGCACCCTCATCTAGCTCTTTAGCTGCGGCCGTGGTGCTGCGTGGGACGGCTACGCCGTTCCTCAACGGCCTCACGACGCGCTCGGCCCGACGGGCCCTGGATCGTCCGCGCCTCGCCGCCACGCCCATCTCCAGATTCCTGGCAAGATGGACGCCCACCATCAATCCACCATCCAGGATCGACTGGGCCTCGCTGCGGCGCTGCGCCTATTCGGGTCACGAGGCCGACGCAGCTCTCAAGCTAGCCCTCCACGCCCTGCCCTATCCGGCCCATCCTGCCTCGGTCGGCCCCTCCTGTCCTGCCTGCGGGTCCATCGACCGCTCCCTCGGCCACCGTTACTGGTGCTGCCGCTCCATCAGGCCGCTCATCAGAGAGGCCTTCAACATCATAGGGCGGCCCCCTGACCTGCAGGCTTGGATCTTCGGCGGGTCCGGCCTTGAGGACGACGCCCTTTTCCATCCTGGCATCGGCAAAGTTGCGAATTTATCGCTACTTTGTACAGGTTGGGCTCGGAGAAGCAGTGGAAGACCCGCTCATCGCCTGGTCTAGGACCCTCCAGCGCCGAGGTTTTCTTCCTCCATCTCCCATCACCATCTTGTAAAATATGTTTCATATATGTACATATTTTCTCTTCTCTTCTCATCTTCTTTTTTCTTTTTTCTCTCCCTATGATTGAAAATGTATAATATTGTCTAAGATGACAATAAATATTTTTTAATTGTCAAAAAAATTGTCACACACACACACACACACACACCACACACACACACACCACCACACACACACACACACACACACACACACACACACACACACACACACACACACACACACACACACACACACACACACACACACACACACACACACACACACACACACACACACAGGAAGCCTTTGGGGTAATGCATGAGTAGGTATGGGCAGGGTAGGTTAGGAGACGTCAACGATAAAATTAGAAAAACGAAATATATAAAATATTTAAATTCAAAAATATCTTAAACTATTAAAAAATATTATTGACGTTGTCATTATATTAAAAGTTTTAAAATTATGAGAAAGATGATTGAAGTTATGTGTGTAATAAGCCTAGAGATAATGAAGAATGCGATTTGAATTAAAATATATATATATAATTAGTTGTTGATGACTGACGGCATTGCTTATGGTGGTTAAATGAAACACAAAATAATGATAATGAATAATATAATTGATTAATGTTGAAATATTTTATACACATCTAAAGTTGTATTAATTGAAATAGTAATAGGCCAGGTAAAATAATGAACTTGATGGATTTATAATAATAATGTTATTGCTATAAAAATGGTATCGAATGAGTAGTTAATTCAGTGCGGAAAAAAACGGAAATAGTGTTACATTAAGAAAGTTCTGTAGAGAAATTTCTCCTACCAGATGGATGATGCCTTGGATGGGTTTTGTGGAGTTGCTTGCGATGAGGCCTGTTGATCCTTTTTGCGGTGGTTGCCATGGGACATCGTCGATGCTGGTTGGCGGGGCAATGCCAGAATTTCTCGATTAATTTTGTCTGCCTGTTCGAGCCGATGGAGGAAGATGTTCGTGGCGCAGGAGATGTCGATGGGGGCGATGATGACCTGCTCGATGCGAGGTACAGCTAGTCCTCGCATGGCGTCTTTGAGATGGTCCACTGGATCGTCAAGGTGGAGGACAAGTAGAAGGAGCATCAACACGAATGCGCCGTTGGCCACCGGTGCCTCTGTCATTCTCTGCATGTCGTTGTCCTCAGTTATCCTGTCGACTTTCTGTAATATTGTTGCAAATGTGCCGACGAATGGATGAACTGGCAGTCGTGTACGCGAGGCGAGTGTTGATGTTCTTTCCACACGCGGACAACAAGAAGCAGAGGCAGGGCTAGATGTTAGCACAGAGAGTGATCGGGTACAGCCCACGGGACAGAGGTAGAGACCATGACACAAGCTTGGATGCTTATCACCGAGACATGGAGAGAGAGACTGTGTGAGACAGAAGCCGTAGATCGATGGCCACACCCTAGAACCATCAAAAACTGTCCTGTTTACAGGGGTTGTCTATAAAGAGTCCCTGGGGGGAGGGGCGGGCCCCATCTGGGCTTTGGCATTTTCCTCCTCTCTGTCCCTGCCACCAGCTGACCGAACACTCTTTGGATCTTTATTTTGACGTCAACATTTTTAGTTTTACATACAAATAGGGGTTAACAGGTATTATCAATAAAGATATAGCATATATACAAAATATGGGGGTGGTAGCAAATAGAAACTATACATTTTAATAGAAGGTAGGATCTTTTACGGTGTCGGCTATAAGTAATTAGAAGATAAGTGACATATACTAAAAGTGTCATTTTTATACAGTTTAAAATATACTATATATATCTAATATTATTTTAATTAAATATTTTGATTTTAAAATGTATTTGAAATTAAAACAAAAAGGTATAACTTAACGAATCAAGGTGAGTCAAGCTGTGAGTCTGAGATGGGAAAATAAGAAAGTTTTTAAAACACCCAGTTTTGATTAAAGTCAGGCTAATTGATCTTGTCTTGTTGTCATGCTGACGTGGAGGGGCTCGTTGTAGGTGCTGCATGAAGCTTCGGTAGGGATAAGTGCAGCATGTCGCCTGGAGGGCTGTCTCGTTGTCAGGGTTGGGAATGTCTCCCTGGATTTGCGCAACTCCTTGCCTAGGTTTCCGTGTCGTGCGGGATTGTCTTCGACTAGTCATCCTGTCGACTCCACTGTTGTAATGTGTGGAGCCGAAATCGTTCCAGTAGGCTCCTCATCCAACATGCATTCATGGGCCAGAGTGGGAGCGCACTAATCCTTAAGAAAAACGAAGACCACGTGCATAGGAACATGGTTACCTCGGATTATAGGGGGCAGCACTCGGCAAGTTTATAGTGGACTATGGGAGAGTCCTGTGAAGCTGGTCAATTGGACAGCATGGCGACCTAATGTCTTGTCTCCCCCCCCCCCCCCCCCCCCTTCCCGCAGATATCGCGGCGGCCATCTTTCGAATGCTCCTAGGAATGACCCCCAAATGGGGCAAATTGACCTGTGAGTTTTTTATGGCCGACGAGGACTTCTTGGCTAAGCCACACGATGCGACGCCAGCCATCTATGTCTTGAGCAATATTTTTTTTTAATTACATGTAATTTATAGAGAGCCTGTGAACCCTCTCAGTTTACCTATATGAGAGAAACCGGAAATCCATAGAAGAAAGACCAAGTCTATATCGAAGAAGTCTATATTTATATTTTTGCTTATCCCTAGTACACGTGGTACAGGCCATGATAATCATGGTGGGTAGAAGTAGACGACTGCTTTTACTGTAAGTGCACCACATGTCTACACATGTGAAAAGCAGTTCGACTTTGCACTTACAAATGTGCCAGAGCCCTGTTTGGTTACTTGCAGTCGCTGATGGGGTTGGACTTTTGCAAGAATCTGGGGCCATTGGAGCATTTTTTTATCAGAAAAAAAGTGTCCAATGCGGAAATCGAACCCGGGTCGTAGCGGTCGAAACCAACGGTTTAGACCATCCTTCCACCGACCCTTGAGGTCCATTTTAAAAACCCCTAATCCAACTTCCATAGTCTCTCTTTGCTCCAAAACATTCGTAAATTTTCCTAATATCTTTTCTGAAATGTCGCTTGCGGATATTTGAAATATCAGAATTAATATAAACAACTTAAAATCAAATATATAGAAAAAAAGGTGTTTGCAAATTGTGTGGGGGAAATTGTAAATATTATTAGATATTAATAACAACCTTTTTTGGTTCTTTATTGTTAGCTAAAATAATTCAAATATTTTTAATGATAAAATTTAAATAAATAAATGTATGGATGAAAAAAAGAAAATTGAATATAGAGATTAAAATAGAAAAAAGAAAAAAAAGTAAAATCAATTGATAGCTTGCTTAAGGTATGAAACAACTGGCCAACTTGTTTCTTGTGTTTTTTTTATTTGTAAATAAATTTATTTTGAAAATAAATTTTCTCCAAGAGGTCTAATGTTCTTATTTTAATATGTGTATATAGATTATAATTATACATATACTTTTTCTCTTTATTACTCTAAAAAAAAAACCTTTTTTTTCAACTTTTCATTGACCAGCTGTCACACGTTTCAAGGGGAGGAAAAAACAAACAAATCTTACAATTAAGAGAAAGGCATCCCCTGATCGTGCAACTAAAAGTTTGTTTACGCGCCCGATCTGTCGGAACTCTATAATAGTTTATTTTTATTTATCACAGAATTGGTCAAATACCCTTTCTTGATTAATCATGAAAAGACAGTCAGGTACGCATTTCAGACTCTTGGCCCTCAACGTGGTGCAGTCTGTACCTGCATGACCAAAAATATTGGTCCTTGAGGTTTCCTTAAAAATAAAAGACTGAGTATTTGAGGCCGTAAGGGCGTGAGAACACCAAACTATATGAAAAATAGTATAAAAGTGAAATTGTACTTGAATATGAGGTTGATAAAATAAGAGAAAAGTATATTCTAAAGCTTTAACACATATAGTTTGGCGTTCTAACACCTATACGGCCTTAAATACCCATTACTCGATTTTTCAGGAAACCTCAAATACCAACGTTTTTGGCCATTGAAGTACAGCTTTCACCATGGTGATGATAGCAAACAGCCTGAAACGCGTACGAGGTTAGCTTTCCTTGATTAACCAAGAAGAGTATTTGACCAATCCTGAAATAATTAAAAATCAACGATTAGTTGAAATTTATTCCGGCAGATGGCACAAGTCATCAACAACTTTTAGTTGTGTGATCAGGAATTGTCTTACTCTTAATTTATCCACCTGATCACTGTCAATTTCAATTTTGTACTATTTTTAATAAATCTCACAACGTTTGACCGCTTTATAAATACATTTAAACACGAGTATAGCGCAGCAGCGTGTCGATATTTCAAATACACACACACATATATTGATAAATATAAAAACAAATAAAATTAACAAATATTATTGCAGAAATATTTATAAACAGAAAATAAGAGGATGTCTTCAAATTCCATATTTTTAAAAAGATTTTCATCTATTTTTATTGGGTATTTTAAATTTTATTTTATTATTTTTAAGGACTGTGAGTCTTAGAAAATAAACGGATTTTTTTCTCAATAATAAAATTTATTTGCCTAAAAAATGTATATATATATTAAAAAACAATAGAAAAAAAATAAGTGGGTCAGGTGTTGATATTAAAAATAAAGAAAGCATATCCTGATAAGGAGCACTTGTGCTTTTTAGATGTCAGAGCGCCATCTAGTGGAACAGAAATCAACTAAACGTCGATTTAACTTGTTCCCTGATATTTGGCCAACCCAATTTCTTGATAAAGCAAGAATGCCATCTCTGCCATCTAAAAAGCACATGTGCTCCTGGTCAGGATATGCTTTCTTTATTTTTAATATATATGTCCAGCCACTTACATTGGAGAAACCAGCAAAGCATTAAAAGAACGCATTAACCAGCACAAAGCAGCTCTACGTATTAATCCAAATTCAAGAAGGAGAGGAAAAGTCAATCGCCTATGCATTAAGAACTCTCAACGCTGCAGAAAAGAATTATTCTACGACAGAGAGAGAATGTCTAACCGTGTAGTATGGGCTATTTACAAGTTCCGGCCTTATTTGTTCGGAGGGCATTTTACAGTAGTCTCCGACCACCATTCTCTGTGTTGGTTAGCCAATATAAAGGATCCATCAGGAAGGCTAGCCATTTGGGCCCTACGTCTTCAAGAATTTGACGTTTCTATTGTTTATAAGAACGGCAAAAAAACACCAAGATGCAGACTGCCTTTCACGAAGCTCTCTTCTCGACACGGACGAAAACAACATTCCAGAGTTGATCTCAATTACCGACGTGAGGAAGAACAAGAAAGGACGACCAAATTACGAAACTGATCCAAGAGAGCCAATCTAAAGGTGATGGAGGATTTAAGCTAGTCGAAGGTAATCTCTACCGCAAGAACTACGATCCAATGGGCAAAATGTGGCTTCTAGTGGTTCCTAAGCAGATGAGAATTGACATCTTGAGGGAAGCCCATGATTCATCGATGGCAGGGCATTTGGGATTTGCCAAAACCAACGATCGAGTTAGAAAAAAAAACTTTTGGCCCAGCCTTACAGATCTATGAAACAGTACGTGTCACTTAGTATAGAATGTCAAAGACGAAAAGGATTCACGGGGCGTCCACCTGGAAAACTCATATCAATCCCACCTGTTGCCCGGCCTTTTCAGAGGGTAGGAATAGATCTGTTGGTAAGATTTCCTGTCTCCAACATCGGCAACAAGTGGATCGTGGTTGCGACAGATTATCTATCAAGTAACGCAATGACCAGAGCAATACCTAATGGAAGTGCGGGGGAAGTTGCCAAATTCATGGTAGAAGATATATTACTTAAGCATGGAGATCCTAGAGAGTTAATTTCAGATCGAGGTCGAACCTTTTTATCACGAACATTAAAGGAGATCAACGACCTCTGCGAGACCATACATCGATTTACATCAGCCTACCATCCACAGACCAACGGATTAACCGAAAGACTCAACAAGACTCTCGCCGACATGTTGTCCATGTATGTTGATGTCGAGCAAAGAAACTGGGATGCAGTACTCGCCTATGTCACATTCGCCTATAATACCTCCCAACAAGAATCCACTGGATTTAGCCTTTTCTATCAAATACACGGACGAGATGTAGAGACTCTACTTGAAACCATCTTGGCCTATAGAGAGAACACCAGCCTGGAAGACTACGTGGAGAGTATGGTGACAATTGCCCAGGATTCACGCCAGTTAGCTCGGTTGAACATTTTACGATCTCAAGAAAGAGACAAATCTCGATATGACCAGAGCCACAGACCAGTCCATTATCAGACGGGAGACCTGCTATGGGTGTTCACGCCTGTCCATAGACAAGGGTTGTCGGAGAAGCTCCTAAAGAGATACTTCGGCCCTTATAGGGTGAACAGACAACTCTCAGAGGTAAGCTATGAGGTGGAGCCTTTGGAAAAAAGACCATCGTCCATGTCCAGCGGATGAAGCCCTATCGGAGCCCAGAAGAACAAATTCAGGACTAAGAGAAAAGAATAAGAGGATCAGGGAAAGAGGACGCAAGTGAGATTTTTTTTTACTTCTAGTTCCTTTCTGCTTCTTTTATGTGTATAGTTAGTTTGTTATTTTGTTTTTTTTTTTCTGTACAATCAGCGGGTCGCTGCTTGGTTTTGAGAGGGGGGTAATGTCACTGTATAAAATTTGCATAGTTTGAATTTTATAAAATCTATTTTCAAAGTTGTAATGTAAATTTCTTTCAATAATCTTGTATGTAAATCTTTGGCGCAGGTCAATAAAGTTTATAGAGAAAACAGCACCTCGACTAATTGTTTTTGTTAGCGCTAATCCGAATACCCGTTTACACAAGAAATATCTGTGACAATATTCTATATCTTTATACATTTGTATTGGGTAGAAAATTATGTTTTATAAAATCATGATAATTAATATTTGAATAATTTAAGCACTACACATTTCTATTGTTATAGCACAAAATTTGCATATAAAATGACATTAAAACATGATAAAACTTTTGCAAAATTCAAAGATCGATAAAAATACAAATATTTGTGTGGATATAAACGTCCATAAAGGAATCAAAATCCGACACAATGAAGCTGGCAACCTGCACGGTCGCGAAGAGGCAAAAATATCCTCTCTTCCCGCGACTGCCCAACTACTATCTGTCTTCTGAGGCTGATATTATTTCCAATGTGAGCATTATTGACAAAGCAAAAAATGCTATAAGGTATATAGAGATTGAAAAATTACCACAGTTGAAGCCTTACGAGGAACTGGCTAGTCAACAACAAATTCAGGAAATAGAAAAGAAAAATGAAAGAAAGTGGTTCGATTTTGACGGCCTTTTTTTCTCGCTATATGGAGGAGTGGCAGCTTTAAATATAAAAATAAAAGCACTCAACCATATATTAAATACAATCTTTGAAAAAGATAGTTTTACGAAAGAAGAGAGGTTTATAGCAAATATCTCTCAAGAACTTCTTAAACTGCGGGTATTTGAAGGTGACAAATTGAAGCAGAGGCAACTTATACTAGAAGCCTATCAATATATAGGCAGATTCATTGAAGAAATTGATGAGTATCTTAAAGTTGTTCAGGAATATATGAAACCTGGCAAAACTCTCGACATCCTCTTTAAAAAAAAGGACATCGAAAATGTGTTTGAAGACATTGCACAAGCGATAGTCTACGCCCATAAGGTACAGTGTCGTCTGAACGACATGGAAAGTATCGTCCTTCAGAACCCCTCGCTAAAGTCTGCCATCAGTGTCTACAGTGCCACGTTGCGTGCAATGTGTGAAATCCGCCAAAAAGACCTTCACGATATAGAACATGAAGATTTGATAAAGGAAGGGATTCAAAATCACCTTTATGAATATATCCATTTATTGGCGAACTCCAAGACAGCTCTGAAGGATTTTGAAATGTACTATAAAATATTTGATCAAAAGTAGCAAATTGTTGGAATAGAGGCTGCTTATTATAATAAATTTCTTTGTTAATCGATGGCATTTGTTTTATCAAATGTTCTATGAATCTCTGTGAATAGACTTGTTTATCATGGATATTTAGTAATCTTGTAAATGAAAATTTTTAAGGAGGTTTGTAATAAAACTGAAAGAAAAGTATTGAAAAAAACCGTTCTCTTAGGCCTTCGCTTTGAAAAATTTATAACCCTGTTCGAGAAAGAAAAAGAGGCGCTTTATCTTGAAACTAAATTTTAGTTTAATTTTTTTTAGTACGATAAAATCGCGCAAAGATTTACTTAAGGCTCTCAGGCGAGTAATACAAAAAGTTATTTTTTTCTGGTTGTTCCAAATATAGCCGTCCTAACAAATTCAATTTACATGTGGTTCCCAATAAATTGGAGTATGTGAAATTTTAGATGTAGAAGTAATGTAAAAAGTTTTGACTGATTTCTCTGGATGCTAATAAATCCATCCATCAGGTTGAGAGAGACTTGTGTCAGCTTGAAACTTTTTATCTTTCTAATTCGCCTAAATTTGTTCTTACTATTACAGAAGTAGCGACCTTATTGGGAATCTGCTAGTGAAATTTTGCTTTTTACTAAACGAGAATATCTACCATCTAAAAATTGGGTTTATTATCATCTAAGAGAAAATCGTACTAGAATAACAAAAGTATTGTAATTATGTAAATTGTAAAACCTGGAGTGCACTGTGATGTAAGAATGTAGAAATGTAAGAATCCTTGTAATGAAAGGCGATGTAAAATTGAGTTCCGAGGTGATTGATAATATAAAAAAAAACAAGATATTTTAATTAAACAATTGCAGAATACACGCTATATCCACAAATCGGATATTTGCGTGTGAAATATATAAATTTGAATGAAAAAAAAAAGAAAAGTAGTTTAATGGGATATATACATATTTACATATCAGTATGCAAATTGATTACATTAGTAGTCCCTTATTTAGTTAAGTACATTCTGCAGAATTTGTTGAATATTTGGTGTATGTCCGTAGTGTGTAGACCAGATGTTGCATATTTGTTATGGGAAGTTGATTTAGTTGGGGTGGTCCGATGCCTCTGGAACCAATTCTCGACTTTAACAGACCAGTGTTAAATAGAAAAAAAAAAACAAGATATGAGCTTTTAATCACCAGTAGACTAATCAGGCGGATAACGTGACTTGGCAATTTCGTATAATAATTAGCTTTATTTATAGATTCACTTAATTCTCATCTATATAAATACTGTTGGTGATGCATGGTTTCAAATCTGAAACTACTGGGAGTTACAATTTTTTTCTCCGATTTTTTTTCATGACTTAAAAAAAGGAATAAATCCAATATTTTTTAGATTTTTTTTTCTATTTCAAACATCCTTTAAATTCAGCAATATATTATCTTCTATAAAGGTCATCTATATAAATATACGATGTCTGCGCGATTCACGATTTCAACTCTGAAGCTAGTTGGAGTTGAAGCATTTTTTTTCAGCAAGTGTTCATAACCTCTTGTTCTTTTATCGCCAACCTTTTTCAATTACCAGAGAAAAATAACGTTAAATTCAAAACGGATTATCTTCTCCGTAAAAATGTATTAAACCGTTTAAAATATCATGCATATATTTTCTTTATATGCTTTTTATATGGAGATATATTGAATTTTATTTAATTCATATATATATATAATATACACACAAGTTTGGGTCAATAAGTAATGCACAGTCATCATTAATTTTTTTATTTACCAAACCATAAAAATGAAACTTATGAATACCTAACTTAGCTATATATCACCATCATTCAATATATAAGAGTCACTCCAATTGTTTTTGCAATCAATATTTAATGATTAAAATATTAAAAATAATTATACCATTAAAATCTACATGCATTCTTTATCACCTATGCTTGATTTCACCCTTTAACAAAATTATCGAAGCACTTAACACTAGTCATCTTCAGGGATGGAATTTACGGCATTGATAAAGGCTTGCAGTGTCACCAGTGTCAAATTTTACCCCTTTCAACAATAGCTTTTGGAAATTAAAAAAAAGTCACAAGGTGCTAGGTCTGGTGAATATGGTGGATGAGTGACTAATTAGACACCATAGTTGGCTAAAAAGTCTAATGTTTGGATTGAGGTGTGCGATCTTGCATTGTCATGGACTCCTCCAAGTTGAACTCTTGGTCTGCTTTGCTTAATTTTTTCAAATACTGCTGGAAGGCATTTTGTTGTATACGACTAACTATTAACTCTATTCGATCTTAAAACGAAAATTGAAATTATACCGCGAATGTTTCTTTTTATAAAAATCGAAATTTATTTTCAAAGAGAAATGGCGACATTTCTAACTTTGAGGATGAGGTATGGAAAGGTGAAACATGAAGAGTAATGGCGAACGGAAAAATAAAAAGTGTCCAGGGGCGGGAATCGAACCCACACCTTTCTGCTTACCGGGCAGGTGCCTTGTCCACTCGGCTACCCTGGACGTATTTTTCCGTTCGTAACTAATACTTAAATTTCAAAGAGAAATAGCGACATTTCTAACTTTGAGGATGAGGTATGGAAAGGTGAAACATGAAGAGTAATGGCGAACGGAAAAATAAAAAGTGTCCAGGGGCGGGAATCGAACCCACACCCTTCTGCTTACCGGGCAGGTGCCTTGTCCACTCGGCTACCCTGGACGTATTTTTCCGTTCGTAACTAATACTTAAAGTAACATTTAAAATACAATATAACGCGGCTGATGATTGTAATTCTAATCGATCTTCTAACTTCATAATATCAATGAAACCACTTTTTCTGAAAAAAAAAAAAAAAAAGCGACCATTTGTTTTCCAACACTTTGAGCTCTGCGAACTTTCTTAGGAGCAGGTGATTTTTTCGAAGAGCACCAAAGAGTAGATCACCGTTTTGTTTCTGGATCAAAAGTGTAAATCCAAGTTTCGTCACCTGTAATAATATTGAAAACAGCCTTTGATTTGACTTCATCAAAATGTTTTCAACATGAAATACAACATTTAACGCGACCAAGTTTTTGGTCGTCAGTCAAGCTGTGAGGTACCCATCTACTAACATGTTTTCTGTATTTTAAATGATCATTAATGATGGTGTTGATTGCTGCCGATTCAATGCCCACACTTTTCTCTAACTGCTGATATGTTATTCTTCGATCTTCTCTAAGTAAAAATCTTACCAGCTCAATTTTCTCTTGGGTTACTGCTGTTGATGGTCGACCTGAACGAGGTTCATCTTCAAGGTTGGTTTTTACAAATTTAAATTCAGTAAACCAATTAAAAACTGTTCAATAGAAAAATCTTTATCTCGAAAAGCTTTGGTCAATATTTTATGGGATTCTTTAAAAGTTAAATTAATTTTTTAATCATAAAAGATCACATTGCGCGTAAACTTTTTCTAGTCAACTCCATTGTGTCTAATGCAATGTTTAGAAATTACCGCTGCCACTGTAAACAAAGTTGCGACCTCTATGAGTCATTTTTGTTACTATTTTATGAAATGTTTATGTTAGGTAAAAAATGCATGTATATTTTAATGGTATAATTTATTTTTTAATATTTTAATTATTCAATATTGATTGCAAAAACCTTTGAGTGACCCTTGTATCCACCTTCCCTCTGTACACGTTTGGTTCAGCGTTCTCTCCAACTCACAAAGCACTTTGGTAAAATGCTACATCTTGTTTCTGAACCACCCTTCAACCAAATGGAGTAACATTTCATCATTTTCAAATGTTCTATCACGTAGAGAATTCTTTAATTTACAAAAAGGTAGAAGTCGGAAGGAGCCAGTTCAGGACTGTAAGCTGGGTGAGGCATCAAAGTCCACCCATGTCTCGAAATTTGAGCCAATGTCTGTTGTGCTGTGTGAGGTCTTGCATTGCCCTGATGAAATTTGATTTGACAGTCTTTTAGACCCGGCCTTTTGGTTGAAATGGCTCTTTTTAGCTTTTCTAATGATTTACAATATCTTTCCTTGTTGATGGAAGTATTTATTTTAAGCATGTCCATGCCCATCTTGGTCCTAAAAGACCGTGATCATGATTTTGCCTTTGGAAAGGGAAAGCCTTGGTTTTTTCTTGACTGGAGGCATTTTATGGGTCCATTGCTTTGATTGACGCTTTGAAAAAGGGTCACAATGATAAATCCAAGTCTCATCACACGTTAGGACTCCTTTAAAGGCCTCAGAAGCTGGTCCTGGGTAAGATTCGATGAGATCTAAACAAATTTCTTTCCGAGTTTACATCATTTCTCGTGTTAGAAGCTTTGACACCCATTTTGAGCACAATTTTCGATAGTCAAGATCTGAAAGTAGTTTAAGAACACTTTCTTTAGAGATTGGAAGTTTTTCATCAATTGATATGACGTTATTGTCCGGTTATTCTTGACAATTTCCTCAACAAGAGCCAAATTTTGGTCTGTTGTGACAGTTGAAGGTTTACCTGGCCTCTCTTTGTCATGAAGATCAAAATCACCTTTCTGGAAGCGCTGAACCCATCTCTGTATGGTGCTTCTATCCAATGTTTCGTTTTCATATACTGGCTGAGGTTTTGAGTGAATTGTTGTGGCTGAAATGTCACCGGATTTGGAGAGGAACTCGGTCACCGACTGTTGTCGGATTCTTACGTTCACATTAGGCTCCATATCTAAAATAAAAATACAAAAGATAAATCAATTCTGATTGCAGATATGAAAATCAGAGTGTTTTATTTACCAGAAAACATGTATTTAATGATAATAAATTATTTATATATTTTGCTAGGGGGGTGATTGTGCATTACACTTATTGACCCAACCTGGTATTTTATGATGTACTAGAGCGCCATCTGTTATCAAATTATAAAACTATTTTAGTGGCGTATTATTCTTTTTAAAATAAAACAATTTCTACTGTCCTTACTGCGATGAAAAAATTAAAGGGAGGGCCTGGCTCATCAGTAAGGACAGTAGAAATTGTTTTATTTTAAAAAGAATAATACGCCACTAAAATAGTTTTATAATTTGATAACAGATGGCGCTCTAGTACATCATAACATTATTGTTCTAATAAAAAGACACAATTTGATATTTGCGGAAGAGCGATTGCTCGAAGCATATTATATATTTATAATTATATTTAATTCTGCTGTCCTAAAAGCTTATGTCCATAGTTCTTCTAAAATACCCATTCCAAGATTCTTACAACGGTCACCTATAAAAGGAAGTTCCAAAAATGCAATATAACAGCGGTATGGTAGATTAAAGTGGCGAAACCGCTGGGAGGGTTCACCACTGATGAGCCAGGCCCTCCCTTTAATTTTTTCATCGCAGTAAGGACAGTAGAAATTGTTTTATTTTAAAAAGAATAATACGCCACTAAAATAGTTTTATAATCTGGTATTTTATATATTAAGATAAAATTTACAACCGATTATATTTCTGTATTTTGGACGGGGCTGATCTGACCAAGTACAGAGAGTTAAGCCCGTCCTCCCATTCTCATCGTCAACTTCTGTTCCTCATCCTTAGCGGGGTTTTAGCCCGTGTGATATAAGATGGGAGCGGGCTCACGCAGCTACAAAGCTACATACAAGTTGGAAAGCAATAACCCCGCGCAGTGTCCTGATCAAGGCAATCATTCTCATACACGGAAAGCCTAAAATGTCACAAAGAGACAAAAAAAAGAGAAAAAAAATGTTTTTTGTGATAAAAGACTTTTCACGATCAAAGGTTTAGTACGTTTTAACAATTAAAGAGTAATAGGTAAGGCCACAACCTTTTTATTAAAAGGAAAATCGAAGGTTTTGGACAAGCCTTTCATCAACATGTTGTATATAGTAATGATAAAATTACTAATTTTTATATTATTTTAATATTATTCACACACACAAACAAGCTGATGAAGCTAATGCGCGAAAACAGCTTCTTTTTTATTCCTTTTAATGAAAAGTATTTAGTAATCCCTTTTTTATTTTTAAAAGATATCTGGTAAGATGAAGAGATCTGTATTTTATTTAGCTCCTCTTATCTTTGTATTAGTATTTTTAAATTGTTAATACGTTAAAAATTAAAGATATTAGTTCGATCAAATAATCCCTTGAATTAATGTTAAAATAAAAACATAAAGCCTCCAGGGAAAAGTTTCTTTTAAAAATATTTTTTATTTAAAAAATCTCGAGCTTTCGGGCAAGTACGCCCTTCTACGGGAGAAAATGCTTTATATGATTAATACGCCAATGAAATATGATTTAAAATTAAATAAAGTCCATTTACTGTTTACATTTGTTTTAAAAGCATGATCAACGCGGGCTTCTGTTGCGCGTGCTTCACTTGGAGGTTATGGACTGGACTCAGGGAATATAATGTTATAAATTTCCGGAATATCTATTCTTCTGTTGATGCTATTGTGCTTTCTGGATATGATGGATTCTATTATTAGTCTCTGTAGTCTATTAGGGATGTTGGAGTAATGGGTCTTTGGTTCTGATAGGGAGAAGGAATGGCCTGTTTCTCTTATATGTTGGTATACTAAAGATCTACTGTCTTGATTATCGATATTTCGTTTATGTGTGTTCTGATACTCTTATATTTAAATGTCTGCCAGTTTCGCCGACATATTTGGTTTTGCATTCGTTGCATTCTATGGAGTATATGGCATTCTTAATATTGGAAGGATAATAAATGGTATTGTTCTTTGTTATGGGGTTTCTTAGTAACGAATTTAAATTAGGTGAGTTTCTGAAAAAGGTTTTGATTCCAAATTTCTTCAGATGACGGGCTATAGAAACAGATACTGGTGAATAAGGAATACTGCTAATAGATTTATAGATTGGGGAATTCCGAATTTCAGAGGGGCTATAGAAATGTCTTAGAATAAATGATAAAGGATATTGGCATGTCTTTAGATTTCTTATAATATTCTGAGTTTCTTCTGTTTTAAAAGTTTGAAGTGAACAATGGCTATGGATACGTTTAGTTAAGGTCTTTACGGTATTGATTTTATGGCTGAGTGGGCAGTAGGAGGAAAAACGGATATAGTCGGGGTTGAAGGATGGCTTATAATAAACAGTTGTTTGGAATTGATTCTGTATGCGAATAATTTTATATCTAGAAAAGGCAGGCTTATTCGCATACAGAATCAATTCCAAACAACTGTTTATTATAAGCCATCCTTCAACCCCGACTATATCCGTTTTTCCTCCTACTGCTCACTCAGCCATAAAATCAATACCGTAAAGACCTTAACTAAACGTATCCATAGCCATTGTTCACTTCAAACTTTTAAAACAGAAGAAACTCAGAATATTATAAGAAATCTAAAGACATGTCAATATCCTTTATCATTTATTCTAAGACATTTCTATAGCCCCTTTGAAATTCGGAATTCCCCAATCTATAAATCTATTAGCAGTATTCCTTATTCACCAGTATCTGTTTCTATAGCCCGTCATCTGAAGAAATTTGGAATCAAAACCTTTTTCAGAAACTCACCTAATTTAAATTCGTTACTAAGAAACCCCATAACAAAGAACAATACCATATATTATCCTTCCAATATTAAGAATGCCATATACTCCATAGAATGCAACGAATGCAAAACCAAATATGTCGGCGAAACTGGCAGACATTTAAATATAAGAGTATCAGAACACACATAAACGAAATATCGATAATCAAGACAGTAGATCTTTAGTATACCAACATATAAGAGAAACAGGCCATTCCTTCTCCCTATCAGAACCAAAGACCCATTACTCCAACATCCCCAATAGACTACAGAGACTAATAATAGAATCTATCATATCCAGAAATCACAATAGCATCAACAGAATAATAGATATTCCGGGAATTTATAACATTATATTCCCTGAGCCCAGCCCATAACCTCCAAGTGAAGCACGCGCAACAGAAGCCCGCTTTGATCATGCTTTTAAAACAAATGTAAACAGTAAATGGACTTTATTTAATTTTAAATCATATTTCATTGGCGTATTAATCATATAAAGCATTTTCTCCCGTAGAAGGGCGTACTTGCCCGAAAGCTCGAGATTTTTTTTAATAAAAAATATTTTTAAAAGAAACTTTTCCCTGGAGGCTTTATGTTTTTATTTTAAAATTAAAAGATATTAGTGTGTGTGTGTGTGTACAAGAAAGTTCTCAGTATTTTCCACCCTGTTTATTGCGCCTTGGTAGATATGAGAATTTATAATATTCTCTCCATATTCCTCTATTAGAGGAAATAAATAATAAATAGGATCAACTTATCTTTGATTTAATCTTCACACAAATCCCAGTTCAAGTGATAATTGATTCCCAAATATTTCTGTACGACTTTCTGAAAAAAATAGTATTGTTGTGCTGAAAGTCTTTGATTGGAAGCGGGCGACTTGAAAGAAAGAAATTCACAATTAGAACTAAATGATTTATAAAAGTATGTTAGTGTGTAGTGGCCATTATATATAGGGGGAAGGTTTATCATTACTACATTATAATTTTGGATAGATTGCTCCATTAAATTTCGAATTATACCAGAATATTATTTTGGAGAAAAAATATAGTTTTCGAATATTTTTGAAATTCTTCAGAGTGCAAAATATCAGCAAGAATATGTGTAATATTTTTATCTCCTCCACCTAAAGTAAGGGTTTTTCAAAGTTGGGCCAAAAACATACCGCGCAAAATGTGTGTGTGGACGTGTAAATCTTCAATATCAGAAGCCAATATTTCAGAGTCAATTTAATGACGCTAACTTCCAGAGATAATTTTCCACTTTACGCCCTTAGAAAAAACGTTCTAATATATATTAGTAAAATGAGAAAAATGGCGAAGAGAGGAATATTTCTTTAATTTTATTATTTGTCTTCGACTGGTTGGGTGACCGAATTGGCTCCGTAAATAAAAAGAGGCAGAGGAACATGGTGTTGAAATGTGTGTCAACAATAAACAGACCCATTTTTACGCCAATTACCCTAGCGTATAACTTGCAAGCGCCTACTCGTGTATAGAAGAGTGTTGTAGTGAAGTCGCATTTCAAAATTTGGTCGACGTGGTTTAAATTATTGTGTAAACATGGACGGACCAAGCACTACCTCAAAACTTTTGCTTTTATTTCGTGAGATTCCTATACAAAGGTTTTGGGGGTTCCAATCAATATTTACAAACCTACAATTTTATCAAAGGCATTTTTATATGAAATAGCCACAGTTGAAAACATGCTGTGTTCACTATTTTACATTTACAACTCAAAAGATAGGGATTTCAAAGCAATTAAAAATATTATGGTTTAATTTATATTTTACGTTTTTTTAAAAAACATTAATGGTAAAATATAAGTTATATATTTAGATGATAGGATTTTAATTGTATTTGTGTATTATTCAGCTGTTTATTTTCTTATTTGAATATTTTTACCATCAAATATAATGCAATACACTTTATTGAAAATACTTTTATTTTCAAATTTGGTGTTGGCAGTCATTGTCTAGTTAAATCAAGCGTGTGTTCATTCTCTAATTTGCCTATATTGACATAATACTTCAAAATTATCATAAAATTGTTCCGATATTAATTTTTTAAACTTATTTAAAAACTAATTTGCATGTTTTAAGCCTTCGAAGCTATATAAGGCGAAAGCCAATTCTCTCTCGCAAAAGAATTCCTACAGCTGCAGCGATATGAATAGATACAACGACAATGTCCATCCTCGCAAACCTATCCCTAAGAAAAATGTTGAGAATATAGAGGATGCAGTAGCTCCTGCCAAGGAAATTATTGAAGCTCTTGCATCTACAAATATGTATTCGCTAATGTATTACATGTATGCCACGAAAGTGAATAAGAAACTTGATGATCAAAAAAGTTTGGTTTGTTCCCAATCATGTGATTCCCTCGAAAATTCTTCCTTAATTAGTAACCTTCGAAAGGCAGCATATCGGTCTATTGATTGGGTGCAAAAGGAAATTATAAAAATGAAAGAGGAAAACTTGAAGCCTGAATTGGAATCTATGGAAATTTATAAAATTAATTTTATTTTGAGAATTCTCTCTGATTACAATAACGTTTTAGAAAGTAATGTTGGCAATCTAACCCAAAGTCTGTCCGCTCTTCCCACATTTGTGGAAGATTCAGTAAAAATGAAAACTTATAGCGTAGATGATTTAATTTTGAAGATGTGGCAAATATACTTATATGAGGACTATTCAAAAGGATATATCCTTCGTTTAAGGGAGAAAAACCTTGTTGATGTGAAAACTAAAGCAGCGTCAATACTTTTGAAGGTCTTGAAAGAGTTGATTTCAAAAATGGAAAAAGGTGTAAAGAAAGAAGGAGACTATTTTGAAAGAATGCAAAAAGAACCAAATTTTGAGCACCTGAGAGAGATTCAAGGCAGAGTTTACAAGAATATGGAGGGATACATTTCCCACGTCTACCACGTCTGTGTTAATGTGGAGAACAAGCTCAGAAGTTCTCTCGACGAGGGTTTAAAACTTCCTGGTATTTAAGTCTTCTCTTAAGAAAATTTGTTTCTAAATTTTGTTGGACTTTAGAAAGTCTTAATAAACATTTGAATAAATCGTTCTCTTTTTATTTTAGATTACAAATATGAAAACTACTAACTAGTATTTTGTTTCGTTAAAATAATTGTTTTAAATTTAATAAGTATCCAGGTGCTATTAAAAAATTATGGCTTTGAAAATCGAGCATAATTTGTAAATCTGCTCAAAGCTTTTATAAATTTTAGGTTTAATATTTAGAACTTTTAGGTCCAAGAAAATTTTATTTGAATAGTTTCAAAATTGTGGTTTGGCGCATTATTTAAGAATGAATCGACTGGCGGCTTTTGGGAATCTTAAATCGTTGAAACCTTTGTCAAACCTGAAACTTTTTAGCAGAGTTTTAAATGTTTCGTAAACAAATTTTATGGGATGTTTTAATGGATTTTTTCAATTATTGCTTAGGATAACTCGGGCTTGTAAAATTCCTGTTAATTTTTTTTCATATAAAACAAAGTATAAATATTGTATTTTTACAACTGTAGAATCTCCCTCTAAAATTGCTGTTGAGATACTTTTCAGCAAAATGACAGTTTGAATGTGGAAATTTTAAGTTTCTAATCCCAAAACTCTCTCGAAATAAATATATTGGATTCAAGACATTATTCAACCTAACTGAAGTTTAAATTTACGTAATGCAAATTTCGAAATAAAATAGGTGAATTTATAATTTCAATTTACATAGTATGTTTAATGTTCTTAAATGCTCCACTCTAGTTTTTTTTTTAATTTGAATTTGGAACGAATAGGATTTTCCAAAATTATTGTGTGAAAAATAAATTCCTCTCCCAACCACCAGGGTTTTATCTCTCAGGGTTTTTTTTTTTTATTTTTTTATTTGCCATTAATGCCTAACCTTGGCTTTCCACATTTACACCTTGCGACAATTTCTTAAGAGCATTTTGTAGGTACAAATTTGAAAATTTAACGCGAGATTTTTGGGTAATGCCACAATTCTTTTGTATACCAAAGAAAAATAGGCAAGATATCTTGGATGACAAAATATTCCACGAGACTTTGGTATTCCTGTGTAGATAAACTGAATATCGCCGAGCAGAGGGCGAGGCTATTGTTGATTCTATTTTACCGCGACTGACTCCAGGTTTACACCGCTGTGGTATAGCCAAAACTTCAAGGAAAAACTCCCTATATTTCGACGACAAGGAATTTTTTCACAACTCAAAAAATCGGCGAAGTTACTGTGGAAACTCAAGACGCTGAGGGAATCCACGACAAACAGTTCAGAAGCAACAAGGTTTACAATATATTGGTTTATTGGTTTTCCACAGGGAAGAGCTATGCACCGGGATATCATTTTATAAAGAATTTTAATATTTTCTCTTTATTTGAATTGAAAAGGCCTCGTCTTTTCTGATTCTATATGTATTAGTAAATACGTTTCTGTTTAAAAAAAAAAAGACTTGGCAGCGGGGCAGGCGGACAAGTGCGTCTTCTTGGAGTTCTGCCCAGACTCCACCCAGGAGCAGTACTTCCGGACATTGGAAGCCAAGCTGGGCAAGGGCACCGTCTACCCTCTGACGAAGATGGAAGGGCACATCATGGTCGGCCTCTCAAGCGTGCAACTCTCCGATAAGCTAATAGATGAAGGGCCTTGCTGCGGGCCTTCCCTCTAAGAAAAAAGGCCTAGCGAATAGTGATCGGCAATGTGCTATTCTTCGTCGAGGACGCTGACCTCGTCGCTGCTCTACGGCCTTACGGACAGTTCACGTCCATCATCCAGAAGATGATGCAGATCTAAGACTCCTGCTGGGCCTATGCTCGTCGGAAGGCCTTCATTACTCAAGAGACGGAGTAAAGCTCTCCTAGATACCTACCCAACTGGATATCAAGTCCAAGGGAGTGGTCACACACGTCTATGTGACCTACTGCATCGTATTCCCTGTGCCATAAGCAGGGACACAAACGTGCAAACTGTCCTCGTAAGACTGGTTTCCAGGAGGACAAGCTGGTGCTCCTTGTGGATGCTCCGGCTGCACGCATAAAATGTTGGACTAAGCCGCCCTTTACTTCGAACGCCATAGTAGATAGTTTAGTGCTAATTCCTCTGTTGCTAATACTCTCTTGTAAGGACTTCCCGGTTACTCCGATATAGATGGTCTGGCAGGACTTGCACGGGATTTTAGAAATGACACTGGTTCTATTGCATAGCGCGCGTTTGGAAATCTGTTTTTTTATCAGGGTTATGGAGATGTTTCTCAAATATGAGCTAGGTTGATAGCTTGTTGTGATGCCATACGTTTCAGACTTATGGCTATTTTTTCATAGCCAAGAAGCAAAATATGTTCTGGGAGATGAAACTTGTCTATTATTTGTAGATATTGTCAAGTAGCTCTACAAACCAGGAAGCTCCATGGGACGCCTGTCAATCATCGTTGTAGTCCGCTAGGGGTCGACCACAGTTGCGAGAGGGGTTCTTGGAATGTTATCGACAGATAAGAAACGAGACACCTCGGTGGCCAAACACACTTTTAATTATTATCTTGATATGCTGTTTTTATTATTTTTTAATAAATATATCTCAATATAAATATCTTTGTATATAATTTTATTGGAGAAATTGAAGATTTAAAAAAAGCCATAAGCCGTCGCAACTCTTTTCATTAAGTTTATTGAAACTATTTTCATTTAATTGATTAAAGTATCTTTCGAGCCCTTATTCAGCTAACTAAAACGTATAAAAAGGTGATGGAGAGATATTATATAGCATTTAAAAATATATATATAATCAGTGTACAATTTTAACACCCTTTTTTTTATCTCGGTAATGGTTTTTCTTTAGTTATTCTTTTACACACACAAAAACCTATCATATTGTCGCAGAGATAAATAAAGCAAGGGCAAATTTGAGTATAATTAATTTATTATAAGGGGTATGTATAGGGAGAGAAAGAGTACAACTTACCCCCAATTAAAGATAATCCTAATGCGCCGCCTCAGCCATCGTCCCGTTTTCCCTATTTACAGATCAGCTTCCGAGAATACTCACACCTGTGGTCCCCCCCCCCCCCCTCCGGGGTCCAGGGATGATTGACAGGTGTCCCATCTGGATGGGGAGCTTCTTGACAATATTTTAAACCTTATTTTAGGCATCAAACCATTTTTAAATAAATAATGATATGATTCCGCCTTATTTTGGTCCTCTGTTCAGTATATTTCCTAAGAATAACTGCATTTTGGTTTAAAAACAGATAACATGGGCCTCTTGCTGAGATAGATGCTCTAGGTTCAATCAGTCTATGTGAATTAGGATGAGGCCGTTCCATCGATGCTTGTTTGCTTTTAGGCCAAAAGTTATAAACCCAGTTTCATCCCCCATTGACCATTCTCTCTTTTAAAAATATTTTCCTTCCCTCTAATGTTCTCTTTTGGTGGGCACCACCAATGAAGCCTTATATATATATATAAGGTAATTTAAAGCAACAACCCCATATTGTATATAACTTATAACAGGACTTTCATGTTGTATAATTGAAACACATCTGTAAATGATTATACGAATGATTGACATGTGTCATTACATCATCATTGTAATGTAATTTGCACAAACTGAGGATAAATAAATAAAACCCTGTAATAGATTAAGAGTTGAGCTGAAGCAAGAGATAGAAATCATAACGTCTAAATTCGAGATAGATGGAAGTCACAAACAACATCTAAAAATAGATTGGAAGCTGTCAGGACGGCGCCAGTTTAGAATGTCACCAGACGATCCACACTCTTCACATCTGGTGAAATGCAAAACTCCCTTTCTCAGAAAAGGTATATAAAGCCCCCGTTTTAACCTAAAAATACAGTCACTTGACAGTCACTTCACCATCTGCGTGAGCACTCGTCGGTTGTACCCCAGGTACACCTCATCGACCATGTAGACCAGTCAGAACTCTTCTATCTCTCCCTCGTCCATTGCTTTTACATGCATATTTAATCATTAACAAATCTCTCTCAACAAACGTTACAACACTCTCACATCACTTTCTCCAATTGGCAACAATTATTAGTGCGCGATTTCACAAAAAAATCCAAATCTCGAGCCACACAAGCTCCACTTAGCTCTATATCGTCGCCACAATAAAAGAAATTCACATTAAGCGTGCCTCATCCACTAACAGTCAGAATATCTCAATACATGTTCGTAAACCACCACCCATGACTAGTAAATCTGTTATTCATAATGAAACAGGTTAGATTCTGTACCAAACAACGACTTCACGTGACACATTTTCATTCAAAATCTTTTTTTTTTCTTAATTATTATATCTTTTATATACTACATGCTTGATTTTGTCTACTTACACTTTTTTTACCCGCAATCATATTTATATATTTTAATTCACTATATTTTATATTTGTTTAAATAGCTTTATTATATGACAACTGTTATCATCAACTATCAGGCATCTACAACAATCGTTTTCAACAATCATATTCTTTAACCAATTCCCTATATTTTTCATCACTATCTTTTCAGCCATTGCTTCACTTCATTGTAGAAAAACGACAGCACTGCTTGACAATTTTTTTTAATTTCGTATTTCAGCAAACTCTTTGAACACAGTTCCCCAGATTTACAAATCTCAACTTCTGGTCTGAACACGCTTCAAGAGTTAATTTCAATCATCCGCAGAGCACATCACCAGCGCATGCACAAAGCGTTCACTTTTATCAATTTTTTTTTTCAGCTCTAGAGGACCACAATCAACCTTTGATTTCAAGTCAAGTCAGATCACCTACTGTCGCTCAAATTCTACTTATCGCATGGCTCTACCACCCCTTTCAATCATATTAATAAGCAACTTTTAACCCAATAATCCTAAAATTGTTACAAAGCACTGTAATTCTTATATAGGATTGCAAGTGAAACATTGCCAAGGAAGACGCTCAAGTCTATATCCTCGCTTTGCACCTGGATCTGATTATTTGGTTGCATGTGTAATGCTTACAATTGCATATTTTTCAACTACTAACCCTTTCCAACGCCCGCCAATATTCTCTTAGAATGTGATTTTTTATGTCATCATTTTATTTTAATCATATTTTTTTTTAAATCAAACAAAAATGTCATTTTATTTCACTTTATATATCCAAACAAATCATTTTGTTATAGCCTTTTTTAACCCTCACAGTTTAAATTAATTAAAAGAAATTTTAATTACTTACCTGTGTTAGAGAGGCTTTACCCGCTTAAACCCGGATAAACCCTTTCACTCCCGGCGTCCATCTATGGTAATTTAAAGCAACAACCCCATATTGTATATAACTTATAACAAGATTTTCATGTTGCATAATTGAAACACATCTGTAAATGATTATACACATGATTGACATGTGTCATTACATCATCATATGTAATGTAATTTGTACGAACTGAGGATAAATAAATAAAACCCTGTAATAGATTAAGAGTTGAGCTGAAGCAAGAGATAGAAATCATAACGTCTAAATTCGAGATAGATGGAAGTCACAAACAACATCTAAAAATAGATTGGAAGCTTTCAGGACGGCGCCAGTTTAGAATGTCACCAGACGATCCACACTCTTCACATCTGGTGAAATGCAAAACTCCCTTTCTCAGAAAAGGTATATAAAGCCCCCGTTTTAACCTAAAAATACAGTCACTTGACAGTCACTTCACCATCTGCGTGAGCACTCGTCGGTTGTACCCCAGGTCCACCTCATCGACCATGTAGACCAGTCAGAACTCTTCTATCTCTCCATCTTTCGCTCCTAGCTCAACTTTTATCTGTTCACGGAACTTTCTTAGTGCAACTGTGTCTTCGTTTTTTTGTGTATGGACATTCCCAAGCTTTCCACTCTGCCTCGACCACGACTGCCTGTACTTTGTGAGAACTTTTAGAGGTCTTCCAAGGTGCAGAGAGGTACTGGAAAACTCCCCATCCTGACTGTGCCTCTCGGTTAACACACTATAGCGAGAGTCGACAGGGACTCACACCATAGTTTGAGTGGACTGGATCACTCATCACAGATTTAATCGACAAGATTCTACAAGAGGCTACCAGATCTCATCATTACATATACATATGTATATTTATCAATTTTATATTTATTCGTCTATATATCCTTATTTAATCTTATTTATTTATATTTATTCAATTATTTATGTTTTTATATTCAAAACCTTATATAAATATATGAAATTCAATTTCAATCTCTCTCTCTCTTTCTCTAAAAGGTTTCTTTACCTCTTAAATCTCTTTAAAAATGATTAAAATATGTTTATGTGAATATGTATTTATCCATAGTCCGATAGCATGGGGGGAGCTCACTTTGAGAAAGTCTTATTAAATCCAAATATTTTATGAAAACCTCATACACACATACTAATCAAATAGGCGATAAACAACGTATCTGTATAACAGTGATATGTCCCGATTTTCTTCAACGAGCTCCTGAACCACTCTTGTTGTGGCTGACGTAATGTTTAATTATAGGTAAATATTTTGAAATCGTAACATTTTTTATTCATAAGGAATGCTGTCACATTAATTGTGTTTATTTATCAGCTATTATAAATATTTTCAAAGAAATTTTCTTTTATTTTTCCCCCTCTTCTTTTTCTCCTTTCCTTTTTTCCCTCCCTTTTAATTGGACTTAGAACAGATAATAATTAAGCTTTAAAAAATATTTCCGTCGACACTAATAGAAACTAATAAATTCAATATTCTGAAACAACAATACCATACCTTTATTTCTGTATTTTCTCTAATTCTTACTTTGTTTGATCCTTTAAAATGATACGATAACTTTAGAATATTTTTTCTCTCCTTATAGAATACATATCAATTATCTATGTTTGTTCAATCTTTATAAAGGGGGGTATAGAGAATGAACAATCAATCTAATTGATATGAAGCACTAAAGCTTAAATTCCTAAACTTCCTTATTTAGCAGAAATAACAGGTACTGGTCCACATATATAATACTTATATTGAAAAAGTATAAATAGGACTACATAGAGAATATACGGGACCGTTAGGACTGATCCATGTAGATTGATGATGTGAGTTATTACGGGGCAGCATTTCTACCATCTTCAGACAAGGGATTTATTTCTTTGTCGGATGAAGCTGACTTTTCCATTTATGGTATGACGCACACTGTTAACTTATTTGAATTTAATCGTATATTCTTGTAGTTCTAATTAGTCTTTTTTCTCTCGTACTTCTAATATCTTATTATTTTCCTGCAGTCCTATTATTTAGAATGTATAAACACAATTTGGATTAAATTTGAACCTACCAACATCAGACAAAGTTTATTTTTCTATGTTCTTTAATGTTAGATTTTCCTGTTCCCTTGTCGACGCACATTGTTAATGGCTTGGGATATGATCATATTTTCCTGTATTTGTAATAATATATTAACTGTATTACTAAACTCTTATCAGTATCTTACAGTCCTAATACCCAAATAGAATAAACACAATTTGATTTATAGTTTAACACTAAGGGGAAAAGTGTGTCTCAATCTGATTATGTTTGGGGAACTGAATAAATTATAGCTACTATTATCAAACAACAGATCCAGACCTAGGCCTATTGAATAATACTTCTCTTTATCATTTTTATCACACACTGTTGATCTATTTGAAATGAGTCATATTATCTAATATTTCTAGTAAATTATCACCATCCTGTATTTCCAATTAATTTTTTTTTTAATTCCTCAATCATTTTCTAATACGTTGAGTGAATAAGAACATGCTAGATTATAAATAACAATGGGGGGGTCGGTGGAAGGCTGGTTAAACTGTTTAGTTTTCGACCACTACGACCCGGGTTCGAATCCCGCATTGGACACTTTTTTCTGTTAAAAAAAAAATGCTCCAATGGCCTCCCGATTCTTGCAAAAGTCCAACCCCACCAGCGAGTGCAAGTAACCAAACGGGGCTCTGGCACATTTGTAAGTGCAAAGTCGAACTGCTTTTCACATGTGTAGACATGTGGTGCGCTTACAGTAAAAAAGCAGTCGCTAACTACCCACCATGATTATCATGGCCTGTACCACGTGTACTAGGGATAAGCAAAAAATATATATAATAATAAAAAATAAATAACAATTACAGTATAGGTAGACTTGATCCTATAAAAAATTTCTTTGTTTTTTTTTTTTTGGTTTGAATCTACTGAAGTTACATCAATTGGACAAACGATTCAATCCCTGGTCTGTCGACACTAACTTCTTTGATTCATTATTGACGCATATATCTGATTTGAGGGGATCAAGACGTATTAACTTATAGTTCTAAGAATTTATTATTTTTTATAGTTTAAAAATATTGTAGAGAAAAAGTACATATTGGATTATAGTTTTGAACTACGTAAATGTAAGTTTGGATACGATTAAGTTGATAGTATCTGCCCTTTCAAAGACAGGTTATTTGAAATTATCAGACAAAAGATTTAGTCCTTTGATCTAATATATTTAGCTTCCCCGCTCTCATATTGACACACACAATTTTTAATTTGATTTTATTATAAATAAAAATTATCCTTTTCTTATAGTTCTAATATCTTATTTTCTTCCAGTTTTAACTTCTAAAATGAAAAAACACTTTTTTAAATTAGGTTTGAAAATACAGAAAATGATACTTGCTCAGTTTCATTAGTTGATTTGTGTTGTATCTGCAGCTTAGCTATTACCCTATTTCCATTTCAACCTAAATTTAGTTTCTATTTGGTCGAAGACTGCTGCTCAGGTCTTCATCTGAAGAGGCCCGCCTGAGTACCATCCTCTTTCCATCTGGTCTAACCTTTATGGTTTTCATTTGGTCTAACCTCTTTAAGGTTTACATTCTTCCTAATTGGTTCATTAAATTAATATACTATCTTATATCGTGTCCTCCAGTTTAAACTAGATTGTCTTTAAAAAATCAGCTTATAAAAGAATAATTTGAAAAATTTCACAAAAAAAAAATCTATCTTCTTTCATCAAGAGAGAAAATAGGGCAAAAAAATACTTCTCTTTCTCAAATTAGCTTAATTTTATATTTGGAAAATTATTATCATGGTTTTGTCTTTGCTCTTTTCTATAAAACTTTTTCTTCGCTTATTCCTTTTTTTTTACTCAGCCTATGACGTTTAACCGCCGATGCTTTGCTGGTGTTACCTTTTTTTATACTACTATATTCTAACTACTTATGTATTACAAAAAAATAAAAAACAAACCTGACATGTTTAAACTAAATAACAAATTTTATAAATCTTGAAATTCTCATAACGATACTATATATATATATATATATATATATATATTAGATAATAAAAGGCATATATTGGATTTAATAAATATTTATTTTGCCAATATTTCGGCTGGCTGAACGCCAACCTTTATCGAGGCATTACATTTTTGTATGTACAAACTCAGCGCCGCAAAGTGTTTGAATATCATAGTTGAAATCAATTAAAATACAGAGTAGGTGGGAGAAATTTGTGCATGAAAAAATTATTATAAAAATTGCAATCAATTATGTAAAATATCTTAAAATATTAAAGGAAAAAAATGAGTTCTATCTTATATTTTAAAAAAATTGTAATCCTTATATCTATAAAAATGAAATCCAAAATCGATGTTTGTTATCGCGTTGCGCAAAATCTACTGAATAAATATTTATGAAATTTCGCATGTAGGTAGCTGAAGATTTCGTTTAACATATAGGCTATTCAAAAAACTAAAAAAGTTAATGTGCTTTTTTTTTTAAATAAAAAACCAAAAAGCGTTAGTTCCAGACTTTTACCGCTTGGGCGCAGCACTGGTCGCGACGATAAATGAATTTGATTGGTTAATAATCAACACGTGGTTTGTTTACACGATGAATTTTAGTTTGTTCACACGATGAATGTTTTTAAAAGGTAAGATTATCCAATCGCCGTGAAACTTTAGGAAGTTATTTACTATACTACTGGGAATATTTCTGGTTTGAATTTGATTTGAAATAAATATTCTTTGCAATTTTATTTGCAAATATTCTACTTTCACTCGCAAGCACAGCGCCTCTAGCGGCGTCTGGTGAAATCCTTATATCTATAAAAATGAAATCCAAAATCGATGTTTGTTATCGCGTTGCGCAAAATCTACAGAATAAATCTTTATGAAATTTCGCCTGTAGGTAGCTAAAGATTTCGTTCAACATATAGGCTATTCAAAAAACTAAAAAAGTTAATGTGCTTTTAAAAAAAAAAAAAAAAAAAAAAAGCGTTAGTTCCAGCCTTTTACCGCTTGGGCGCAGCACTGGTCGCGACGATAAATGAATTTGATTGGTTAATAATTAACACGTGGTTTTTTTACACGATGAATGTTAGTTTGTTCACACGATGAATGTTTTTAAAAGGTAAGATTATCCAATCGCCGTGAAACTTTAGGAAGTTATTTACTATACTACTGGGAAGATTTCTGGTTTGAATTTGATTTGAAATAAATATTCTTTGCAATTTTATTTGCAAATTTTCTACTTTCACTCGCAAGCAGCGCCTCTAGCGGCGTCTGGTGAAATTATATTTATAAATTGTAACAATAAATTATGTGGGTGAGTCAGGTAGAACCGTCGCCATTAGAATGTCAGAACACACCCGCAACATTAATAACAACGACCCACGTTCCCTCATCTATCAGCATGTTGCATCCACTGGCCACTCTTTTAATACCAACCACCCCACTATCCATTACCGTAACATACCCAACCTACACCAAAGATTAATGTTAGAATCCATAGTATCCACCAAACTTAAAAGCATAAATAGAAAAATAGAAATTCCTGAAATTTATGATATTTTTGTTTCAAGTTAATCTATTCCTTTTTTACATAGTTAAAAATCTAGTATACAACATCTTATTACCATATCAATACAATAGTTACTTATTAAAAATTAAAATTCTTACTGCTAAGTTATAAAAATTGTTTATTATGTAAATCATCCCTTGTATATAGGTCGGTCTCTCGCCTTAATTTCTGTCAAACCTGTAGAAGGGCGTTTGCCCGAAAGCTCGTAACGTTTACAAATAAAAGATACCTATCTTCCATTTAATGATACGTTTTTTCATAAATTGTAACAATGCTTAAAATGTTTTCCAAGTATAATAAATTTAATTTGAGAATTTATTAATATAATATTCCAATGACGTAAAAATACTTGGCATTTCAATATTAATATATATTTAAAGAAAAAATTGTAACGTTTTTGTGTTAAATGTAATTTTAAAATATATTTTTACATTGTTAATTTAATTTGCTGCTGTTTTATAAAAATGATGATGCAACTTTAATTGTTGTGAAAATATCTTTATTTACGGAGCTGCTAACCATAATAAATGATTTTGAGCCCCTAATTGTTGTTGTGGGAGAGAAAATATCTTTATTTTACGGGGCTGCTAACCAGAATTGTTGTTGTTTATTATCGTTTGTTTATATAAAAATTACATTGTATGTGATGATGATAACAAAAATGAAATTTTAAATCTATATTAATAAAATGGAAATTTCATAAGTGGTGTTCGCTAAAAACTTTCGTTACAATGCATCAATTTCGACCAAATTTTCAACATTTATGTAAAACGAGATGGAGCAGGTTTTGCTATACATCAAAATATTTTTCCTAACATTAACATGCGTAACTTCGCTGTTATCGATTAAATACAAAAAAAAATCAACAGAGTTAATTTTATTTATATAAAATACAAAATTAAATTTCAACAGAGTTAATTTTTTTACATACTAGCTAATAATCTCAATCTAAAAAAATATTCAAAACAAGCAATTTTAAGATAACACCATATGTAAAACAGTCGGCCAAGAAAACAACAACGATATTACATCTTTCTCACATATTCACACACAATCTTGATTAATAATTAAAAATAATCTTTAACATTGTTTATTATACTTCAACTTTTATTTCTACATTTGTTTTTAAATCTTAAATATTATTTATCAAAAGTAAGATTATCTCAGGATGACACGGCAATTTATTTGAGACAAGAATAATGATACAATTCCAAGGCGAAGATACTATTCCTTTAACTTCCAATTACCGAGGGAACCAATTAATATTGATTTTATTCAACTTATCGAGTATTTTTCAAGGGACCGGGAAAAAATGTTCACTAGATAAAACTATGATTTTCTAATGTAGAAAATTAGGAAAGACAAAATTCAGGATGACACGGCACACAGGGACCGGGAAAAAATGTTCACTTTATCGAGAGATTCAAATTTACGAGTTTCAAATTATCAAAATATATCTTTTTTTTTAATAAGTTTTTAGAGAATTGTTTTAACAAAGGTTCGTTAGACAAACCTTTGCTCGGGTAAAACCCCGGGCGAAGCCGGGTACGTCCGCTAGTTAATATATATAATTCATTGAGAAAAAAAAATAATTATCAAATTCACAAAAGTGACAATATCTTATTTAAAATATAATAAAAGTTTTCAAAATTTATGTGTTTTTTTTTTTTTTTCAAAAATATATTTAAACGCATATAACAATATTTATATACGTTTATAAATCAATATATAGGTGGATTAGATGTTTTCTAGAATCGTTTTAACAAATGTTCGTTAGGCAAACTTTTACTCGGGTAAAAACCGGGCAAATCCGGGTACATTCGCTAAATACAGTTATTTACAAATCTTCGTTTGTGGCAAGATACTATTCCTTCAACTTCAAATTACCGAGTGGACCAATTAATACTGATTTTTTTCAACTTATCGAGTATTTTTCAAGGGACCGGGAAAAATTATCGAGAGTGTAGACAAGTATAGATTCAGTAGGGATTGGATGTTTGCTAGAATCGTTTTAACAAATGTTTGTTAAGCAAACTTTTACTCAGGTAAAAATCGGGCGAAGCCGGTAATATATATATATATATATGTTTGTCGGCTATGCACGCCCTCAATATGTAACTAATCTCGCTGAAATTTGAACAGGACAGAGAGTTAAATCTGGAAGAGTTTTTTTGTCGCACTTTAACCAAGAAAAATTATATTTAACCAAGTACTGAGCAACAATATTTTTTTAGTCAGAAATGATGATGACAATATTGCCGTATCATGCTTGATTGCATTAAAAAATTCTTTTGGGGAATATTCACTAAAGCAGACCACGGGCGAAGCCAGATAATGATTAATAGTAGGCAGGAACAAAATTCTACCAGCGAAACATTCACTCGAGCAGAAGACACACGAAGCCAGGTCATCTCTATATATAAAATATCGTTTCTCGGCCTTTTGGCTAAGATCATGTAGTATATCTCTAGATATTTTATTTATGTATATCTTTTTAAATATCTATTCAGTAGAGAGAGGATATGTTTGCTCGAAAAATAAATTTCATATATTATATAAATATATGACGTAACGAATTATATTATCATTATTACCATAATATTCTGTGTGTTCCCGAATATTATTATCAATAATATTCGTTAGGCAAACTTTCACTCGGATAAAACCCGGGCGAAGCCGGGTACACATCCGCTAGTAAGTACATAAAAATAATTCATTAATAAATCATAAAGAGATAAATGTAAAAATATATGTATCTATTAAAACATTTGAAAATAAATTTAAACAAATTTCTCCCACCTACTCTGTATTTTAATTGATTTCAACTGTGATATTATAACACTTTGCGGCGCTGAGTTTGTGTATACAAAAATTTAATGCCTCGATAAAGGTTGGCGTTCAGCCAGCCGAAATATTGGCAAAATAAATATTTTATTAAATCCAATATATATCTTTTATTATCTAATGAATTAAGTATGGATTGCTCTATTTTCAATATATATATATATATATATATATAATATACACACACAAGAGGTTGGGTCAATAAGTAATGCCCAATCATCAATAATTTTTTTATTTGACAAACCATAAATATGAAATTTTGAATATATGAATACCTAACTTAGCTATATATCAGCATCATTCAATATGTAAGGGTCAATCCAAATGTTTTTGCAATCAATATTTAATAATTAAAAAATAATTATACCATTATAATCTACATGCATTCTTTATCACCTATGCTTGATTTCATCCTTTAACAAAATTATCGAAGCACTTAACACTAGTGATCTTCAGGGATGGAAATTACGGCATTGATAAAGGCTTGCAGTGTCATTCAGTGTCATATTTTACCCCTTTCAACAATAGCTTTTGGAAATAAATAAGTCACAAGGTGCTAGGTCTGGTAAATATGGTGGATGAGTGACTAATTAGACACCAGAGTTGGCTAAAAGTCTAATGTTTGGATTGAGGTGTGCGATCTTGCATTGTGATGGACTCCTTCAAGTTGAAGTCTTGGTCTGCTTTGCTTAATTTTTTTCAAATACTGCTGGAAGGCATTTTGTTGTATACGACTAACTATTAACTCTATTCGATCTTCTAACTTCACAATATCAATGAAACCATTTTTCTGAAAAAAAAAAAAACAAGCGACCATTTGTTTTCCAACACTTTGAGCCCTGCGAACTTTCTTAGGAGCAGGTGATTTTTTCGAAGAGCACCAAAGAGTAGATCACCGTTTTGTTTCTGGATCAAAAGTGTAAATCCAAGTTTCGTCACCTGTAATAATATTGAAAACAGCCTTTGATTTGACTTCATCAAAATGTTTTCAACATGAAATTACAACATTTAACGCGACCAAGTTTTTGGTCTTCAGTCAAGCTGTGAGGTACCCATCTACTAACAAGTTTTCTGTATTTTAAATGATCATTAAAGATGGTGTTAATTGCTCCGATCCAATGCCCACACTTTTCTCTAACTGCTAATATGTAATTCTTCGATCTTCTCTAAGTAAAAATCTTACCAGCTCAATTTTTCTCTTGGGTTACGGCTAAAAACGGTAAGGTAAGGTAAAAACTCTTCAATAGAAAAATCTTTATCTCGAAAAGCTTTCGTCAATATTTTATGGGATTCTTTAGAAGTTAAATGACTTTTATAATCATAAAAGATCACATTGCGCGTAAACTATTTCTAGTCAACTCCATTGTATCTAATGCAATGTTTAGAAATTACCGCTGCCACTGTAAACAAAGTCGCGACCTCTATGAGTCATTTTTGTTACTATTTTATGAAATGTTTATGTTAGGTAAAAAAAATGCATGTATATTTTAATGGTATAATTTATTTTTTAATATTTTAATTATTCAATATTGATTGCAAAAACCTTTGGAGTGACCCTTGTATCCACCTTCCCTCTGTACACGTTTGGTTCAGCGTTCTCTCCAACTCACAAAGCACTTTGGTAAAATGCTACATCTTGTTTTCTGAACCACCCTTCAACCAAATGGAGTAACATTTCATCATTTTCAAATGTTCTATCACGTAGAGAATTCTTTAATTTACAAAAAGGTAGAAGTCGGAAGGAGCCAGTTCAGGACTGTAAGCTGGATGAGGCATCAAAGTCCACCCATGTCTCGAAATTTGAGCCAATGTCTGTTGTGCTGTGTGAGGTCTTGCATTGTCCTGATGAAATTTGATTTGACAGTCTTTAAACCCGGCCTTTTGGTTTATATGGCTCTTTTTAGCTTTTCTAATGATTTACAATATCTGTCCTTGTTGATGGAAGTATTTATTTTAAGCATGTCCATGCCCATCTTGGTCCTAAAAGACCGTGATCATGATTTTGTCTTTGGAAAGGGAAAGCCTTGGTTTTTGACGTGACAACGTCTTAAATTAGGTTGCGGCTGGGAGTCACTTATGAAAAAGTGTAACGCCCGGTAACGTTACGATGAGTCATCGAACGAGAGTGCTGCGCGCGCAGCTGCGCGCGCAGCGCTAGAGAATTAGGCGCATTGAATCGGCGCATGCTTGTCTCTGTCTTTGTCTTTCTCGAACGTTCTTGGCGTTGGAAAAACAAGAAAGCGTCATAATACAAGTTCACCTTCGATCTGAATAAATGTTTTGATTTTCGAATTGATTCTTTAAAATTACAAATATTAAGAAAAAGTGGCAGATATAAGAAAACTTTATTTAAACTGTGTTGAGCAAGAATTTTAACATCTAATTTAAGTAAATGTTTTAATTTTCAACTTCATCATTTACAATTACAAATTTTATTTAATTTCAAATTTATTTAGCAAAAATTTGAACCTTCGATCTGAATAAGTGTTTTGATTTTCAAATACCAACGCGGCTGGTGGAGTGGCGATCTATCGTAAATTATCATCGACATCTACGGCGGAAGTGATCCAAGTTGCGATTACAGACGTAACTCGTGTCATTAAAACCAAGGGTGACATGTGCATGACTGAAGTTACTTGCTTCGCCGCTAATACTAGCTTCAAGTTTATACTCGGTGCTGTATATATTCATCCAGGAGCTAGTATGCAGGATATTGGAATGTTACTATGGCAAGGACTCGGTCCGTACATTCACAACAGCCAGTACGTGCCACCGTTCGTGCAAGTTGATTCTAGTATACCGATTCTTCTGTGTGGTGATTTTAACAAAAACGTAAAGCCTGACACCTCGTTTCTTAAATTCATGAAAAATACGTATAATCTTGATTGCGTATCAAACGTTTCTAAGTCAACTACGTTAAAAGGAACAACTATCGACTTGACTTTCGCAAGACACATTACAGCAGAAAAACTTCCTTTCATTTCATATTTCTCCTATCATCGTCCTATCCTCAACAAAATCACTCAAATAGGAATTAGTTAAGTTTAAGTTTACATGTACAATGTTTTAGCAAACAAAATATATTTCTATAGTTAAAATTTGTGCAATTCTTATTTTCATTCAATTCCTTGTTCCTATTGTGCAATTTAATTATATTCATATCAATAAATATTCTACCGTTGTCACGTAAAATCTTCGCCCGTAAAACCGACTTTACAGGCAACCATTGTTTTTTTCTTGACTGGAGGCATTTTATGGGTCCATTGCTTTGATTGACGCTTTGAAAAAGGGTCACAATGATAAATCCAAGTCTCATCACACGTTAGGACTCCTTTAAAGGCCTCAGAAGCTGGTCCTGGGTAAGATTCGATGAGATCTAAACAAATTTCTTTCCGAGTTTACATCATTTCTCGTGTTAGAAGCTTTGACACCCATTTTGAGCACAATTTTCGATAGTCAAGATCTGAAAGTAGTTTAAGAACACTTTCTTTAGAGATTGGAAGTTTTTCATCAATTGATATGACGTTATTGTCCGGTTATTCTTGACAATTTCCTCAACAAGAGCCAAATTTTGGTCTGTTGTGACAGTTGAAGGTTTACCTGGCCTCTCTTTGTCATGAAGATCAAAATCACCTTTCTGGAAGCGCTGAACCCATCTCTGTATGGTGCTTCTATCCAATGTTTCGTTTTCATATACTGGCTGAGGTTTTGAGTGAATTGTTGTGGCTGAAATGTCACCGGACTTGGAGAGGAACTCGGTCACCGACTGTTGTCGGATTCTTACGTTCACATTAGGCTCCATATCTAAAATAAAAATACAAAAGATAAATCAATTCTGATTGCAGTAATTAAAAGCAGAGTGTTTTATTTACCAGAAAACATGTATTTAATGATAATAAATTATTTTATATTTTGCTAGGGGTGATTGTGCATTACACTTATTGACCCAACCTTGTATTTTCTATATTAAGATAAAATTTACAACCGATTATATTTCTGTATTTTGGACGGGGCTGATCTGACCAAGTACAGAGAGTTAAGCCCGTCCTCCCATTCTCATCGTCAACTTCTGTTCCTCATCCCTAGCGGCGTTTTACCCCGTGTGATATAAGATGGGAGCGGGCTCACGCAGCTACAAAGCTACATACAAGTTGGAAAGCAATAACCCCGCGCAGTGTCCTGATCAAGGCAATCATTCTCATACACGGAAAGCCTAAAATGTCACAAAGAGACAAAAAAAAAAGAGAAAAAAAATTGTTTTTTGTGATAAAAGACTATTCACGATCAAAGGTTTAGTACGTTTTGACAATTAAAGAGTAATAGGTAAGGCCACAACCTTTTATTAAAAGGAAAATCGAAGCTTTTGGACAAGCCTTTCATCAACATGTTGTATATAGTAATAAAAAATTACAAATTTTTATATTATTTTAATATTATTCACACACACAATAAAGCTGATGAAGCTAATACGCGAAAAAAAGCTTCTTTTTTTCCTTTTAATAAAAAAAAAATTAGTAATCCCTTTTTACTTTTTAAAAGTAGATATTTGGTAAGATCAACAACAACAATTTTATTAACATCATGAAACGCGATATCCCAAACTCAGGGATATTTGCGTCAATACCTCTCTCTACATCACAACAAATCGGCTATATACAATCCTGTTCAATTCATTATTTTACATAATCAACCAAAGAAAATTGTCCGAAGAGAAAAACAAACAACAAAGCAAAACACACAAAGCAAGCATCGCAATTCTTTTCCTTCTAAGTTTCCCTCTCCCTTTTCCAATTTAAAAGAAAGTTGTAAACAAATTTGCAAAATTGATCAAAATTTTTACACCTCTCTTTATCGTCTACAAATTAATCAAGCTGTCCAATACGAACAAATTTGTTTTCCCTATAAACCCGGAAAATTGGGCAATTCATAAGTAGATGTTTCGAGTCCTGAATTTCACCTCCGCAGAAGCATCCTGCTTCCTTCACCGCGCCGATAGTTGCCAAAAATTTCCCAAAATTACCATGATCTGTAATGAATTGAATATTATAAAAATTTGGACGGAAAAATCTTGGGATTCCAGATACGAAAAAGCTTCTGAAAATTTCATTAGTATTATCAAAAATTTCTTTCATTTTTACATGTAAGAATGATTTGACTATACTTGGAGCATGGGGTTCGTAAGTAATTAGATCTTCAGTGGACAGTTGAGCTAGATCATATTTGATTATTCTAGATTCTATATAGTTTGTTAGGAGTGGAATTTTTGCCAAACTATGCACACAGTTTGATGAAGTGGTTTTATATGCTATAACTGCCCATTAAATGATCTGTTACTGCATGGAATTCAGTTTTTGTTTAGAACGATTGTTTAAATATTTAAACCAAATTTCTGATCCGTATGTAAGTACAGGCCTTATTATTGTTTTATATAAAGTTAACCTCTTTTGAGTATCTAAACCCCACATATTGCCGCTTAGTGAACATAATAAATTTTTCATACGCCCTGCCTTACACAGAATATCATTTACATGCGGAGTAAAGTTAACTTTATTTTTCCATTTGTGATTTGAAAATTTCATTCCCAGAATTTTTACTTGCTTGACCGGCCTAATTATATTGTTATTAACCTTAATAGGTATTTTTTCTCTGTTATGCAGGTATAGCAAATTAGTTTTCTCTGTACTGATCGTTAATTTATTTCTATTACACCATTTGATCACATAATTTAAGATGTATTCACTTGCGGTTTTTAGTCCTTCAATAGTCTTATTCCAGCAAATTATTGTAACGTCGTCTGCATAACATATAATATCTGCATTCATTGATTCAAAATTTATCAACAAATCATTTAGCAAAATATTCCATAGAAGTGGTGATAAAGGTCCACCCTGTGGACATCCTTTAGTTAGTTTCTTATAAAAGGTTTCTGATTCGTATGTAAATTTCACCTCCCTTTCATTATTCAAATAAGATTTTATGATCCGTATTAAATCTGAGGGAACATTAAGGTAAGACCAAGAGATCTGTATTTTATTTAGCTCCTCTTATCTTTGTATCAGTATTTTTAAATTGTTAATACACGTTAAAAAGTAAAGATATTAGTGTGTGTGTTGTGTGTGTACAAGAAAGTTCTCAGTATTTTCCCCCCTGTTTATTGCGCCTTGGTAGATATGAGAATTTATAATATTCTCTCCATATTCCTCTATTAGAGGAAATAAATAATAAATAGGATCAACTTATCTTTGATTTAATCTTCACACAAATCCCAGTTCAAGTGATAATCGATTCCCAAATATTTCTGTACGACTTTCTGGGGGAAAATAGTCATTGCTTGTGCTGAAAGTTTTTGATTGGAAGCGGGCGACTTGAAAGAAAGAAATTCACAATTAGAACTAAATGATTTATAAAAGTATGTTAGTGTGTAGTGGCCATTATATATAGGGGGAAAGTTTATCATTACTACATTATAATTTTGGATAGATTGCTCCATTAAATTTCGAATTATACCAGAATATTATTTTGGAGAAAAAATATAGTTTTCGAATATTTTTGAAAATTCTTCAGAGTGCAAAATATCAGCAAGAATATGTGTAATATTTTTATCTCCTCCACCTAAAGTAAGGGTTTTTCAAAGTTGGGCCAAAAACATACCGCGCAAAATGTGTGTGTGGACGTGTAAATCTTCAATATCAGAAGCCAATATTTCAGAGTCAATTTAATGACGCTAACTTCCAGAGATAATTTTCCACTTTACGCCCTTAGAAAAAACGTTCTAATATATATTAGTAAAATGAGAAAAATGGCGAAGAGAGGAATATTTCTTTAATTTTATTATTTGTCTTCGACTGGTTGGGTGACCGAATTGGCTCCGTATGTAAAAAGAGGCAGAGGAACTTAGGTGTTGAAATGTGTGTCAACAATAAACAGACCCATTTTTACGCCAATTACCCTAGCGTATAACTTGCAAGCCTACTGGTGTATAGAAGAGTGTTGATAGTGAAGTCGCATTTCAAAATTTGGTCGACGTGGTTTAAATTATTGTGTAAACATGGACGGACCAAGCACTACCTCAAAACTTTTGCTTTCATTTCGTGGGATTCCTATATAAAGGCTTTTGGGGGTTCCAATCAATAATCACAAACCTACAATTTTATCAAAGGCATTTTTATATGAAATAGCCACAGTTGAATACATGCTGTGTTCACTATTTTACATTTACAACTCAAAAGATAGGGATTTTCAAAGCAATTAAAAATATTATGGTTTAATTTATATTTTACGTTTTTTAAAAAAACATTAATGGTAAAATATAAGTTATATAT
Organism: Cordylochernes scorpioides; assembly: GCA_030710605.1. Taxonomy (NCBI): domain Eukaryota; kingdom Metazoa; phylum Arthropoda; class Arachnida; order Pseudoscorpiones; family Chernetidae; genus Cordylochernes; species Cordylochernes scorpioides. Next base: position 31,263,892 of record CP092886.1, on the reverse strand, counting down.
TTAGATGATAGGATTTTAATTGTATTTGTGTATTATTCAGCTGTTTATTTTCTTATTTGAATATTTTTACCATCAAATATAATGCAATACACTTTGTTGAAAATACTTTTATTTTCAAATTTGGTGTTGGCAGTCATTGTCTAGTTAAATCAAGCGTGTGTTCATTCTCTAATTTGCCTATATTGACATAATACTTCAAAATTATCATAACATTGTTCCGACATTAATTTTTTTAACTTATTTTAAAAATAATTTGCATGTTTTAAGCCTTCGAAGCTATATAAGGCGAAAGCCAATTCTCTTTCGCATTGAAGAATTCCTACAGCTGCAGCGATATGATTACAATCAAAAGAAATATCCTTGTCGACGACAATGTCCATCCTCGCAAACCTAGATTCAATGATGAGCATAGAGTGTATACAGTAGCTCCTGCCAAGGAAATTGTTGAAGCTCTTGCATCTACAAATATGCATTCGCTAATGTATTACATGTATGCCACGAAAGTGATTAAGAAACTTGATGATCAAAAAAGTTTGGTTTGTTCCCAATCATGTAATTCCTTCGAAAATTCTTCCTTAATTAGTAACCTTCGAAAGGCGGCATATCGGTCTATTAATTGGGTGCAACATGAAATTATAAAAATGAACAAGGAAAACTTGAAATCTGAATTGAATCCTATGGAAATTTATAAAATTAATTGTATTTTGAGAATTCTCTTTGATTACAATAACGTTTTAGAAAGTAATGTTGGCAATCTAACCCAAAGTCTGTCCGCTCTTTCCACATTTGTGGAAGATTCAGTAAATAATAAAGGAGAAAAACCTTGTTGATGTGAACACTGAAGCAGCGCCAATACTTTTGAAGATCTTGAAAGAGTTGATTTCAAAAAATGGAAAAAAGTGTAAAGACAGAAGGAAAAGACTTCTTGCTAGATAGACAATATTTTAAGAACGAGAGAGAGCTTATGGGCAAAGCTTACAAGAATATGGAGGGATGCATTTCCTACGTCCACTACGTCTGTGTCAATGTCGAGAACAAGCTCAGAAGGTCTCTCGACGAGGGTTTAAAACTTCGTGGTATTTAAGTCTTCTCTTAAGAAAATTTGTTTCTAAATTTTGTTAGACTTTAGAAAGTCTTAATAAACATTTGAATAAATCGTTCTCTTTTTTTTATTTTAGATTACAAATTTGAAAAATACTAACTAGTATTTTGTTTCATTAATAATGTTAAATTGTTTTAAACTTAATAAGTATCCAGGTGCTATTAAAAAATTATGGCTTTGAAAATAGAGCATAATTTGTAAATCTGCTCAAAGAAAACTTTCATAAATTTTAGGTTTAATATTTAGAACTTTTAGGTCCAAGAAAAATAGCCGAAATTTTTATTTGAATAGTTTCAAAATTGTGGTTTGACGCATTATTTAAGAATGAATCGACTGGCGGCTTTTGGGAATCTTAAATCGTTGAAAACTTGATGTCAAACCTGAAACTTTTAGCAGAGTTTTAAATGTTTCGTAAACAAATTTTATGGGATGTTTTAATGGAATTTTTCAACTATTGCTTAGGGTTACTCTTGCTTGTAAAATTCCTGTTAATTTTTTCATATAAAACAATATATATATAGGTATTTTTACAACTGTGGAATCCTCCCTCTAAAATTACTGTTGATACTTGTCAACAAAATGACAGTTTGAATGTGGAAATTTTAAAAAGTTTCTGATCACAAAACTCTCTCGAAATAAATATCTTGGATTCAAGACAATTTTCAACCTAACTGAAGCTTAAATTTACGTAATGCAAATTTCGACATATGTAAATTTATAATTTTCAATTTACATAGTATGTTTAATATTCTTAAATGCTCCATTCTATTTTTTTAATTTGGAACAAATAGGATTTTCCAAAATTATTGTGAAAAATAAATTCCTCTCCCAACTACCAGGGTTTATCTCTCGGTTTTTTTTTTTTAATTGCCGTTAATGCCTAACCTTGGCTTTCCACATTGACTCCTTGCGACAATTTCTTAAGAGCTTTTTGTAGGTACAAAATTTGAAAATTTAACGCGAGATATTTGGGTAATGCCACAATTCTTTTGTATACCAAAGAAAAATAGGCAAGATATCTTGGATGACAAAATATTCCACGAGACTTTGGTATTCCTGTGTAGATAAACTGAATATCGCCGAGCAGAGGGCGAGGCTATTGTTGATTCTATTCTACCGCGACTGACTCCAGGTTTACACCGCTGTGGTATAGCCAAAACTTCAAGGAAAAACTCCCTATATTTCGACGACAAGGAATTTTTTTCACAACTCGAAAAATCTGCGAAGTTACTGTGTAAACTCAAGACGCTGAGGGAATCCATGACAAACAGTTCAGAATATATAAAAGGGCGTACCTGGATCTGTAAAGAAAAAAAAAATTATCAAAATATTTCGAGAGATTGCTTCCTCTTTATCAATGTTCAGAAGCAACAAGGTTTACAATATATTGGTTAAAGATTCCACAGGGAAGAGCTATGCACCGGGATTTCGTTTTATAAATAATTTTAATATTTTCTCTATTTATTTGAATTGAAAGGGCCTTGTTGTGTTTTCTAATTTCTCTACGTGACTATATGTATTAGTAAATACGTTTCGGCTTAAAAAAAAAAGACTAGAAAACTTAAGTATATTCTCTGTAAATGTAACAATGTATTTGATATTCTATGAAAATATAATTAAAAAAAAAAAAAAGATTAACACTACTCCCATAGTATTACTGCAGATGCATTACTAAATTGCTGAGCATTTTAAATGGATTTTAGGGAATCTTTTGATATATATACTCTAATAAAATTCAAAGCATTGTTAGAATGGATATTATAACCACTTTCCTTAAGAAGAAAAATCATTTATATATATTTAATGGAAGATATCACAGTAATAATCTATATATATATCAACATATATAGTCACGACCGTCTTTCCACCGTCAATCATGTCACGGATGCGAGCGCATCATCATTATGATCATTATCATTATCTAATGATAATAATAATAATAATTATTATTATTATATTATTTTTATTATTATTATCAACATATATAGTCACGACCGTCTTTCCACCGTCAATCATGTCACGAATGCGCGCGCATCATCATTATGATCATTATCATTATCTAATGATAATAATAATAATAATTATTATTATTATATTATTATTATTATTATTATCAACATATATAGTCACGACCGTCTTTCCACCGTCAATCATGTCACGGATGCGCGCGCATCATCATTATGATCAGTATCATTATCTAATGATAATAATAATAATAATTATTATTATTATTATATTATTTTTATTATTATTATCAACATATATAGTCACGACCGTCTTTCCACCGTCAATCATGTCACGGATGCGCGCGCATCATCATTATGATCATTATCATTATCTAATGATAATAATAATAATTATTATTATTATTTTTATTATTATTATTATCAACATATATAGTCACGACCGTCTTTCCACCGTCAACAATCAATTCCTCAATTCCTCATGTCACGGATGCGCGCGCATCATCATTAGTATAATATAAAAAGCCAACAATGAAGAATGAATGTAAGATAAAAAGCCAACAATGAAGAGTAAATATGATATAAAAGCCAACAATGAAGAATGAATGTAAGATAAAAAGCCAACAATAAAGAGTAAATGTAATATAAAAAGCCAACAATGAAGAATAAATGTAAGATAAAAAGCCAACAATGAAGAGTAAATATAATATAAAAAGCCATCAATGATGAATAAATGTAAGATAAAAAGCCAACAATGAAGAGTAAATATAATATAAAAAGCCAACAATGAAGAATGAATGTAAGATAAAAAGCCAACAATGAAGAGTAAATATGATATAAAAAGCCAACAATGAAGAATGAATGTAAGATAAAAAGCCAACAATGAAGAGTAAATGTAATATAAAAAGCCAACAATGAAGAATAAATGTAAGATAAAATGCCAACAATGAAGAGTAAATGTAATATAAAAAGCCAACAATGAAAATTGAATGTAAGATAAAAAGCCAACAATGAAGAGTGAATGTAATATAAAAATCCAACAATGAAGAATGAATGTAAGATATAAAGCCAACAATGAAGAGTGAATGTAAGATAAAAAGCCAACAATGAATAGTAAATGTAATATAAAAAGCCAACAATGAAGAGTAAATATAATATAAAAAGCCAACAATGAAGAGTGAATGTAAGATAAAAAGCCAACAATGAAGAGTAAATGTAATATAAAAAGCCAACAGAGTGAATGTAAGATAAAAACCCAACAATGAAGAGTGAATGTAATATAAAAAGCCAACCTTGAAGAATGAATGTAAGATAAAAAGCCAACAATGAAGAGTAAATATAATATAAAAAGCCAACAATGAAGAGTGAATGTAAGATAAAAAGCCAACAATGAAGAGTAAATGTAATATAAAAAGCCAACAGAGTGAATGTAAGATAAAAAGCCAACAATGAAGAGTAAATATAATATAAAAAGCCAACAATGAAGAGTAAATCTCTATATATATAAAAATGAATGTTTGTCTGTTTGTATGTTTGTTTGTATGTCCGGTATACAAATTCGCAGTAGTTCACTAATTCAAACCAAAATTTCCATACATAGGTAAAAAATACGGGGAAGACGATAGGCTATTTAAAAATATATATAAATCAATTATTAAAACTATATATTTTTAGTCAGAAAATGATGATGACGATATTGCTGTATCATGTTTGATTATCAGATACAAAATTATATCGGGAAAAATTCCAAAAAGCAGAGACCACGGGTGAAACCAGTTCATTATTTTGTACGCAGGAACAAAATTCTAACAGAAAAACATTCATTCGAGCAGAAAACAAAAGCCAGATCATCTTTCTATAAAAATATCGCTTCTCAGACACAAAGTTTGCAGCGGGACGTTTCACAAGTGTGACATCCACGGCGCCAATTTATAATTGTAACGAATAGTATTTGAATAAAAACATTTAATCGGGTAAAACCCGGGCGTTGCCCGGGTCATTCGTCATTAATATATAGTCACGACCGTCTTTCCTCAATTCCTCATCGCTGTCACGGATGCGCGCGCATCATCATTATGATCATTATCTTCTATAGAAACTTCTATCTTTATAATTATGTATATTTACAAAAAGTCAATTCGCTCGCGCCTCTAGCGGTGAAAATGAGGGGTAATACCAGCTGACCTAATGTACATGTAAAGTTTGGAGCGGGACGTTTCACAAGAGTGACATCCACGGCTCCAATTTATAATTGTAACAAATAATATTGGAATAAAAACATTCAATCGGGTAAAACACGGGCGTTGCCCGGGTCATTCGTCTAGTCAACATATATAGTCACGACCGTCTTTCCACCGTCAATCATGTCACGGATGCGCGCGCATCATCATTATGATCATTATCTAATGATAATAATAATAATATTTATTATTATTATATTATTTTTATTATTATTATCAACATATATAGTCACGACCGTCTTTCCACCGTCAATCATGTCACGGATGCGCGCGCATCATCATTATGATCATTATCATTATCTAATGATAATAATAATAATTATTATATTATTTTTATTATTATTATCAACATATATAGTCACGACCGTCTTTCCACCGTCAATCATGTCACGGATGCGCGCGCATCATCATTATGATCATTATCATTATCTAATGATAATAATAATAATTATTATTATTATTATATTATTTTTATTATTATTATCAACATATATAGTCACGACCGTCTTTCCACCGTCAATCATGTCACGGATGCGCGCGCATCATCATTATGATCATTATATCATTATCTAATGATAATAATAATAATTATTATTATTATATTATTATTATTATTATTATTATCAACATATATAGTCACGACCGTCTTTCCACCGTCAATTCCTCATGTCACGGATGCGCGCGCATCATCATTATGATCATTATCTTCTATAGAAGCTTCTATCTTTATAATTATGTATATTTACAAAAAGTCAATTCGCTCGCGCCTCTAGCGGTGAAAATGAGGGGTAATACCAGCTGACCTAATGTATGTACATGTAAAGTTTGGAGCGGGACGTTTCACAAGAGTGACATCCACGGCTCCAATTTATAATTGTAACAAATAGTATTTGAATAAAAACATTCAATCGGGTAAAACACGGGCGTTGCCCGGGTCATTAATATATAGTCACGACCGTCTTTCCTCAATTCCTCATCGCTGTCACGGATGCGCGCGCATCATCATTATGATCATTATCTTCTATAGAAACTTCTATCTTTATAATTATGTATATTTACAAAAAGTCAATTCGCTCGCGCCTCTAGCGGTGGAAATGAGGGGTAATACCAGCTGACCTAATGTACATGTAAAGTTTGGAGCGGGGACGTTTCACAAGAGTGACATCCACGGCTCCAATTTATAATTGTAACAAATAGTATTGGAATAAAAACATTCAATCGGGTAAAACACGGGCGTTGCCCGGGTCATTCGTCTAGTCAACATATATAGTCACGACCGTCCTTCCTCAATTCCTCATGTCACGGATGCGCGCGCATCATCATTATGATCATTATTATCTAATGATAATAATAATAATTATTATTATTATATTATTATTATTTTATTATCAACATATATAGTCACGACCGTCCTTCCTCAATTCCTCATGTCACAGATGCGCGCGCATCATCATTATGATCATTATTATCTAATGATAATAATAATAATTATTATTATTATATTATTTTATTATTATTTTAAATAACAACAAGCGCCTGATCACAGTGCTTTGCATTATATTCTGCTTTACACGGCCATTGGGACTCAACAAAAAATTGAATGTAAATTAGTGAAGATTTCTGTTGAAAGTTTTTTAGAGTAAGTAATAATATGCCACCGATTGTAATTAAATCGACGATCGGACCAACCGGCGAGAAACTATGCATAATCGAAGCCTCCTTAATAACGAAGATCCTAGACAAATGTGGAATCGAGTATAAACTTGAGGAAACGGTTCAATCAAAGAAGAGAACTCGCGGCTCCCAATCGGATGACTCAAGATCGCCAACTAGGAGCGAGCGTAATCTGAAGACGCCTAGAATGGACATCGACGAACAAAGTCCCGCCACTGAAATTTCTCAACAAATGAACGTAGCTCACCCACCGCAAGACGATGAAGAAAATAACGACAGCGATGGCCCATGGACCACAGTCACTAACGTGAAAAAAACGAAAATTCCTCCTGTTATTGCAGAAAATGTAGCAGATTGGAAGCTTCTTTGCCAAGAACTAAAAGGCTTGTGCACGGAACCATTCCAAGTCACGATTTCTGGCAAAAAGCACATAATTAAATCGAAAAACATAGGCGACTTCAAAAAAATCAGGGAGTATGTACAGAAAAATAATGGAGGATATTCCTACAGACTACAGGAGGAAAAACCACTGAAAGTGGTATTGAAGGGGGTAACAACAGCCTTCAAAGAAGAAGACGTCGTAACTGAACTGGTCTCAATGGGCTTCACTGAGGTCATTGTCAAAAGACTCCATAGACAATCGACCAAAATACCGATGAATATAGTCCTAGTAGAGCTACCGAAAAATGAACACAATAAACGAATCTATGGAATAACTGAAATACTTTACCAAAAAATAGTCGTGGAATCATTCAGGACTACAAAACGAGTGACCCAATGCTTTAACTGCCAGGGTTTTGGGCATGGCCAGCTAAACTGCTTTTTGAAGCCCAAATGCGTCAAGTGTGCTGAAGAACATCATTCGAAGGATTGTCCAAGAAAGTCGAAACAGCTCCCACCAAAGTGCGCTAACTGTGGAGAGGCGCACACAGCCAATTACCGCGGATGCCCAAATTTTCCGAAGCCACAACAACAGCAGCTAAAGCCTCCCAGACAAAACTCCCCTAACACCATACCTCAAGCAAGCTCCACTAAAACAGAAGAAGCAACTGTTGAAAAACAAAAGGCAAGTTACGCGGAAACTACAAAAAAGAAAACTACTCGTTCTGACACTAGGGAACTGTGCGAAAAGTTATTAGAAATTATCAAAACTTACCTACAATGAAAGGCAAATTACCTTTAAAAATCGTTTTCTGGAATTGCAACGGAATCAAACTCAAAAAAGAAGAATTCCTACAGTTTTTAGAAGAAAACTCAATAGACATGGCACTGCTCAGTGAAACACACTTAAAACCATCTGTCGACCTCAAACTCAGAAACTATCAGACAATAAGAGACGATAGAATCGTTGGAAGGGGCGGTGGAACGGCAATAATTCTAAAAAACTATCTTAAATATAAAAAAAGTGCTGATTCAAACATCTAACATGGAAAACACCACAATTCTAATGAAACCAGATGGAAGGGCAGTAGTGCAGATATCGTCAATCTATAAGAAACCCGATCTACCACTCCAGGAGGAAGATCTGAATCTCTTGTTAGAGAATAATCAATCAGTAATCGCTGCAGGAGACTGGAACTCCAAGCACCCTCTTTGGGGTTCAAGAACCTCCAATAATAGTGGAACCGTGCTTCATAATTTTTCCGAAAAAGAAAACCTGGACATTGTCGCACCTTCTTCACCCACGCACTACAGTCCTTTGGGAAATCCAGACTTTTTAGACATCGCAATTCTTAGAAACATTCCCTGGACTTCGAGGATTAAGACCCTGGATGCCTTATCTTCAGATCACCTCCCAGTAATCCTAGAGCTGACCTGCCCGAAGGATGAATTCACGACTAGGGCTTGCCGACTCACTAACTGGGTACACTTCCAACAAGACTTAATTTCCAGTACGCCTCCTAGAGTACCCTTGAAAACGGAAGCCAATATTGACTCAGCAGTGACCATACTAAATGATAAAATCTACAACAGCTACTCAAAAAACACAGTTATATCATCCTCTTCATCAAAACAGAACCCCTCGACCAAGGCCTTGATAAAAGAAAAGAATAAAGCTCGTAAGAGATGGCAAGCAACCTGGGATCCAGCCCATAGAGCCATTTATTTAAACCTACAGGGAAAAGTTAACAAAGCCCTCAAATCCGACTCCACCGAGAACTGGAATCAATTCATACACAAGATTGAATCAAGCCCAAAGGACTTCTGGAGAAAAACAAAACCCATCAGGAAAAAAACGGAAAGGATCTCAAGTTTAGTAACGAACGGCAAAACCTTATTGACCGACAAAGAAATCGGAAATGAACTTGCAGAACACTTCTCCAACCAGTTCTCCAAGGAAAAAGAAGAAGACCAACCAAATATAACTTATAATCACCAACAAGAAAAAATGCTCACAATGACGACACCAAATGAAGTCAAAGAAGTAATTAAATACTTAGCTAACCACAAAGCTCCTGGCCATGACAATATCACTCCGCAAATGGCCAAGAATCTTCCCATCAAATGGATCGTATTTCTAGCTGGAGTATTCAACGCCGCACTGCACTTGTGTTACTACCCCAAAGTCTGGAAGCATGCTATCATAATTCCAATTTCAAAAAAATCCGCTAAATCCCCTGAAGATCTAAGACCTATCAGCCTCCTCTCCACCATCGGCAAAATTTACGAAAGAATTATTCTACGTAGACTTCAGATGTACTTGGACAACTCTAACTTCATCATCCCGCAGCAATTCGGATTTAGAAGGGGGCACTCAACAACTCACCAACTCATTGCAGTTCTGGACTATATCCAGATAAGAAGATCCCACAAGGAAGTGGTAGGTGCTGTCTTTCTAGATTTTGCGAAAGCATTTGATAAAGTTTGGCATAATGGCCTTATAAAGAAACTCACAAAACACCAGTTTCCAAGTGACATTATCAATTTTATGCAGAATTATCTACAGGGCAGGACATTTTCAGTCAAGCAAGGGAATTTTATAACTGAACCAAAGCCAATCCAGACTGGAGTACCTCAAGGCTCTATCCTCGGACCCTACCTTTTCAATATTTACATTAATGACATCCCACTGCACTCTAAATGTAAACTTAAGCTCTTCGCAGATGACACAGCAATTTTATTCAACTCCAAATCAGTCAACCTATTGGTTACTCAGCTTCAGAATTACCTAAATGACATAATCAAATGGTGCGATGAGTGGAAACTAGACATTAACCCAACTAAGACTCAAGCAATAGTTTTTCCCCCAAGAGATAACAAAAAATTCAAGCCACAAACCAACTTGACAGTAAACTCAAGCACTATTAGTTGGGCCGACCATGCCAAGTATCTTGGTGTCACTTTGGATTCGAAATTAAAATTTAACCTACATGTCCAAAACACCATAAGAAAGGCAAAGATAGCCAAAATATCTCTATCAAGCCTGCTTAATTTTAAAAGTAATTTAACAACAAAGCATAAATTCACGTTGTACAAAACCTGCATCTACCCATCATCACGTACGCACTACCAGTCTGGGGCAAATATATCACACCTACGGATAAAAAAAGAATAGATGCCTTCATGAGGATTTGCTTACGAACCACTATAGGAGCCCCATTCAATCTTTCAAACAAAATTCTCAAAGAAGATCTCAACCAGCCTAATATAGAAGAGATTTATCAAGACTCTGCGACAAGACTATTCTCGCAATTTCAAAAATCCTCAAATCCAACTATACAAGAAATTGTTCAAAACCAAGGTGACCTCAGCCACCGAATCCGACGACCTGGACCCAATGGCTAGCTGACAGCCAAACACCCAACAACTGCCCTCCTGTAAGGTTCGGGGGGCCACTCCAGCATCACAACTCGCCATGTGTAAATAATATGGACAAGGTGACTCGCGAGCTGTGCTCGAATGTAACACCTGCAAATTGAGATGAAATAAAATAAAATAAAAAATTATTATCAACATATATAGTCACGACCGTCCTTCCTCAATTCCTCATGTCACGGATGCGCTCGCATCATCATTATGATCATTATTATCTAATGATAATAATAATAATTATTATTATTATTTTATTATTATTTTATTATTATCAACATATATAGTCACGATCCTCTTTCCTCAATTCCTCATGTTTCACAAGAGAGACATCCACGGCGCCAATTTATAATTGTAACGAATAGTATTTTAATTAAAACATTTTAAAAACACACAGTTTGGAACGGGACGTTTCACAAGAGTGACATCCATGGCGCCAATTTATAATTGTAACGAATAGTATTTGAATTAAAACGTTTTTAAAATATATACGCACTCGGGTAAAACCCGGGCGTTGCCCGGGCCATTCGTCTAGTCAACATATATAGTCACGACCGTCTTTCCACCGTCATGTCACGGATGCGCGCGCATCATCATTATGATCATTATCATTATCTAATGATAATAATAATAATTATTATTATTATATTATTATTATTATTATTAATATATAGTCACTACCGTCTGTCGTGGCCTCTGTCACGGATAATATACAGTTATCATGGTCATGCGTTCTCAATTCTGTCACTGTTTGCTTTTGGTTCAGTGGTAGAATGCTCGCCTGCCACGCGGGCGCCCGGGTTCGATTCCCGGCCGATGCATTTTTTTTTTTTTTTACAATTTTTAAAACTCATTTATATATTATACAAGAATGACATCCACGGCGCCAATTTATAATTGTAACGAATAGTATTTGAATAAAAGCATTTAATCGGTTAAACCCCGGGCGTTGTAGAATATAAATACAAGGTAATAAGACCACACCATGATAAGGTACAGTTTGGATTATAGATTATAAACACAAGGTAATAAGACCACATCCATGATAAGGTACAATTTGGATTATAGATTATATATAAACACAAGGTAATAAGACCACATCCATGATAAGGTACAATTTGGATTATCCTTATATATATTAAAATGAAATGCGAAATCGATGTTTGTTATCGCTTCACGCAAAATCTACCGACTCAATCATTATGGAATTTCGCATGTAGGTAGCTGAAGATTCCGTTTAACATATAGGCTATTCAAAAAAACTAAAAAAGTAAATGTGCTTTTTTTTTTAAATAAAAAACCAAAAAGCGTTAGTTCCAGTCTTTTACCGCTTGGGCGCAGCACTGGTCGCGACGATAAATGAATTTGATTGGTTAATAATTAACACGTGGTTTGTTTACACAATGCATGTTAGTTTGTTCACACGATGAATGTTTTTAAAAGGTAAGATTATCCAATCGCCGTGAAACTTTAGGAAGTTATTTACTATACTACTGGGAAGATTTCTGGTTTGAATTTGATTTGAAAAAAATATTCTTTGCAATTTTATTTGCAAATTTTCTACTTTCACTCGCAAGCAGCGCCTCTAGCGGCGTCTGGTGAAATTATATTTATAAATTGTAACAATGCTTAAAATGTTTTCCAAGTATAATAAATTTAATTTGAGAATTTAGTAATATAATATTCCAATGACGTAAAAAATACTTGGCATTTCAATATTAATATATATTTAAAGAAAAAATTGTAACGATTTTGTGTTAAATGTTAAAATGTAATGTTAAAATATATTTTTATATTGTTAATTTAATTTGTTTTTGTTTTTTAAAAATGATGATGCAACTTTAATTGTTGTTGTGAAAATATCTTTATTTACGGAGCTGCTAACCATAATAAATGATTTTTGACCCCTAATTGTTGTTATTATTGTTTGTTTATATAAAAAAATTACATTGTATGTGATGATGATAACAAAAATGAAATTTTAAATCTATATATATATAAATGAATGTATGTGTGTGTGTGTGTCTGTTTGTCCTTTATGCCTGACCAAACAACTCATTGGAACGCCATGAAACTTTGGGAAGTTATTTAGTATAGTACTGGGAAGGCTTCTAGCAAATAAAATTTTTGAAATAACTTTTCGCTTTAAAATAATCAAGATAAATATTCTAATTTATCTGTTATAATTCAACAATCTGCTCTAAATATTATCATGATGATACGATGATTTTGTAATGTAGAAAATTAGGAAAGACAAAATTCAGGATGACACGGCAATTTATTTGAGACAAGAATAATGATACAATTCCAAGGCAAGATACTATTCCTTTAACTTCCAATTACCGAGGGAACCAATTAATATTGATTTTATTCAACTTATCGAGTATTTTTCAAGGGACCGGGAAAAAATGTTCACTTTATCGAGAGATTCGTTAGACAAACCTTTACTCGGGTAAAACCCGGGCGAAGCCGGGTATGTCCGCTAGTATATATATATAATTGAATGTCTGTCTGTACTCTATAGATTCAAAAACCATGCATCCAATCGCCGTGAAATTTTGGGATATTATTAGGTATATCCCCGGGAAGGTTTTCGAAAAATAACTTCTTGAATATCCTTAGAGTTATTTGCAGATTTGTATATTTAACTCGCAAGCAGCGCCCCCTAGCGGGGGGATAACAAGTTTTATTATCTATAAGTTTTATTATCACTAAGTTTATTATCTTAAAGATTATTTATCAAAAGTAAGATTTTCTACCTATTAATTGCGCACAAGTCAAAGTTAGTTTTATCATTTATCTACAATATATATATTGGGAGAATAGATAAAATGATGATTTTGTAATGTAGAAAATTAGGAAAGACAAAATTCAGGATGACACGGCAATTTATTTGAGACAAGAATAATGATACAATTCCAAGGCAAGATGCTATTCCTTTAACTTCCAATTACCGAGGGAACCAATTAATATTGATTTTATTCAACTTATCGAGTATTTTTCAAGGGACCGGGAAAAAATGTTCACTTTATCGAGAGATTCAAATTTACGAGTTTCAAATTATCAAAATATATCTATTATTTTTTTTATAAGTTTATAGAGAATTGTTTTAGTTAGACAAACCTTTACTCGAGTAAAAACCGGACGAAGCCGGGTACATCCGCTAGTATAATGTATAGGAGAAATATATGTTGAAACTTCATGTAAAATCTTTGTTTACGTAATATAATTAGCAAACGTATTATAAGATTTATTTATATTGGGGTATTAGATATATTTATTTACTTACAGGATTGTTGTTAGTATTAGATAGCGTTAGTTCTTTTATTTACATTCTATATCGAACTCAACTGTGTTGCCGAGTACGATATTAACTATATTACACTTCAGTACTTTAAGAAAAAAGGTATCTGCTTCTCGTACAACTGAAAGCTGCTATCTTACTCCCCCTTCCGGAATAAATATCAACTAATGGTTATAATTTTTAATTATTCCAGAAAACTCTCTCTCGGCCGCGCGAGCTCCTCGTTTTCTGCGAATGGGGTGAGGATCAGTAACCCCTTTGGGATATTGACTGAAAGCCAAGAAAATGTGCTGTAAGCCCAAACAAATCCCATCCAAAACTTTCAAGTTTCCGCCGAAATATCGGCAAAAGTTTCAGAATTGTCTAAAAGCCATTCTGATTCAAACAATTACAAAAATGCAAATTTTGAGGCAAGGGCGGCCGGCATAGATGCAAATTCTCGCCGCAACTGGGCTGACTGCCCGGAAAAGGAAGACCAGCTTCTCGGGCACCTCACCACAGTGGGCGCCTAAAATAAGAGGCCACGCTGAGGCCAATCTGACCACGCCAACTCGGGGGGCAAAAAGGGTTGCGTTCAGGCACAAAGAATCCCTCCCAACAGCAGCCGGCCACGAGCCACGCTAAGACCCAGCAAGGTGCACGAGTGCCAGACCACCAGGCAGAAGCAGGCTACCTTTCGAGCAAAGTTGGCAGCGGGGCAGGCGGACCAGTGTGTCTACCTGGAGTTCTGCCCAGACTTCACCCAGGAGCAGTACTTCCGGACATTGGAAGCCAAGCTGGGCAAGGGCACCGTCTACCCTCTGACGAAGATGGAAGGGCACATCATGGTCGGCCTCTCCAGTGTGCAACTCTCCGACAAGCTAATAGATGAAGGGCCTTGCTGCGGGCCTTCACTCTAAGAAAAAAAGGCCGAACGAATAGTGATCGGCAATGTGCTATTCTTCGTCGAGGACGCTGACCTCGTCGCTGCTCTACGGCCTTACGGACAGTTCACGTCCATCATCCAGAAGATGATGCAGCTCGAAGACTCCTGCTGGGCCGATGCTCGTCGGAAGGCCTTCATTACTCTAGAGACGGAGTAAAGCTCTCCCAGATACCTGCCCGACTGGATATCAAGTCCAAGGGAGTGGTCACACACGTCTATGTGACCTACCGCATCGTGTTCCCTGTGCCATAAGCAGGGACACAAACGTGCAAACTGTCCTCGTAAGACTGGTCTCCAGGAGGACAAGCTGGTGCTCCTTGTGGATGCTCCGGCTGCACGTATAAAATGCTGGACTAAGCCGCCCTTTACTTTGAATGCCATAGTAGATAGTTTAGTGCTAATTTCTCTGTTACTAATACTCTCTTGTAAGGATTTCCCGGTTACTCCGATATAGATGGTCTGGCAGGACTTGCACGGGATTTTAGAAATGACACTGGTTCTATTGCATAGCGCGCATTTGGAAATCTGTTTTGTATCAGGGTTATGTAGATGTTTCTCAAATTTGAGCTAGGTTGATAGCTTGTTGTGATGTTATACGTTTCAGACTTATGGCTATTTTTTATAGCCAAGAAGCAAAATATGTTCTGGGAGATGAAACTTGTCTATTATTTGTAGATATTGTCAAGTAGCTCTACAAACCAGGAAGCTCCATGGGGCGCCTGTCAATCATCGCTGTAGTCCGCTGGGGGTCGACCACAGTTGCGAGAGGGATTCTTGGAATGTTATCGACAGATAAGAAACGAGACACTTCGGTGGCCAAACACACTTTTAATTATTATCTTGATATGCTGTTTTTATTATTTTTTATATATATATAATAAATATATCTCAATATAAATATCTTTGTATATAATTTTATTGGAGAAATTGAAGATTAAAAGAAAAAAGCCATAAGACGTCGCAACTCTTTTCATTTAAGTTTATTGAAACTATTTTTTTTTATCTCGGCGATGGGTTTTCTATATTTATTCTTTTGAACACACAAAAACCTATCATATTTTAAACCTTATTTTAGGCATCAAATCATTTTTAAATAATTAAGGATATGATTCCGCATTATTCTGGTCCTCCGTTCAGTATATTTCCTAATAATGACTCCATTTTGGTTTAAAAATAGAGATAACATGGGCCTCTTACTGAGATGTTCTAGGTTCAGTCAGTCTATGTGAATTAGGATGAGGCCGTTCCATCGATGCTTGTTTGCTTTTAGGCCAAAAGTTATAAACCCAGTTTCACCCCCCTTTGACCATTCTCTCTAAAAAAAAAAGTTTCCTTCCCTTTTATGTTTCTCTTTTGGTGGGCACCACCAATGAAAATTTATATATATATATATATATATATATATATATATATATATATGTAATAACGGACTACTTGATGAGGGAAGAGTATATTTTAATATATAATATCAGATCACAAGCTTTCGTGCATAACCGCCCATCCACAGGTGTAAAACGAGACAAATTATTTTGGCAATCAGCTATATATATATATATATATACAAAAGTAAGAAAATGAGACAAATATGTAAAAATTGTGCCAGAGAATTAACATAATATTGAAGGATCATTCATAGAAGTTAAGCAAAGCATGCAAATAAACATATAATACATATAATACAAGGCTATTACAGAGACTAAGTATGAACAACGACTATAAAAAAAAAAAATAAACTAAAACTGCTATTGATGTGTAAAGGTATAAGTAGGTTATGAAAACTAAATCTTTCAGGTAGGAGGTTCCAGTATTAAATTATCATATATCTCAGGAAGGTCTATTGCTCTATTGATGCTTTTAAATTTTTTGGTGAGTATAGCCTCCAGGACCAATCGCTGGTGCTTGTTTTTAATCTCATGATAGTGGGCCGAGGGGTTATAGATGTTGAATGTGTGGCCCGTGTCCCGTATGTGTTGGTAAACTAGAGAGCGGGGATCTTTCCTTTTTACCGATCTATCATGCTCCACCATTCTGGTCTTCATCATTCTCCCAGTCTCTCCGACATACTTGGCATCACACTGCTCACATGATATGGAGTAAATGGCATTGTGGGTACTGAGGGAATCAACGGTTTCACTATTTTTAACTATTGTCTGTTTTAGTTTGGTTGCCAGACTGAGTGTGTTGGAGAAATATGAGTTTACACCATATCCATTCAGAACTCGTGCTATGGCCGCCGATTTGTGAGAGTATGGAATGAAACAGTTGGACAGGTAATGAGCAGTATTTCTTATTCCTGAGGAATCATAAAAATGTTTGCAAACAAAGGATGTCGGATAGCCTGCAGAGTTGAGATTCTTGATTATGTTCTGTTTTTCTATTGCCTGAAAAGATGGAAGGGAACAATGGGTGTGTACACGCTTAGATAAAGTTTTTATAATACTGATTTTTTGGGAAATGAGACAACAGGAAGTGTAATGCGTGTAGTTGTGAAGGAAATCTTTTTTGTAATATACGGTAGTGTGGTAAGAATTTGGAGTTTGAATTATTAGAACATCAAGGAATGGTATTACACCCCCCTGAGCTATTCCTATAGTAAACGACATATCTTCATTATAACTGTTAAGGGATGCTAATATGGTTTCATATGAATTCTGATCACAGATACAAAAGATATCATCTACATATCTGCGCCATAACACGATATCTGTTCTATGTTTTTCATTGATTGATTTGTCAATCATGATCATTACCAACTCTGCTGCAGCGGTTGAAAACGAACTCCCCATTGGGGAACCCCGTATCTGTCTGTATGTTTGCGATTCAAATTTAAATACATTCATATTTAGACAAATATCTGCCAGGCATACAATTGATTGTATTGTGGATGCATCGGTCTGTATTTTTGTTAGGAAGGCAACTATGCTTTCTCTAATAACTGAGTGGGGTAGGCTTAAAAACAATGAAACTACATCATAAGAACACATTATGGTGTTTGAACCAGGAGAAAATTTCCATAACTCCTCAATGAAATTAGGGGTGTTGTGTACCGTGAATCTATGGTTATATTGTTTCAGTAACGGGGAGAAAAAATTGGATAAATACCTGATTGCCAAAATAATTTGTCTCGTTTTACACCTGTGGATGGGCGGTTATGCCCGAAAGCTTGTGATCTGATATTATATATTAAAAGATACTCTTCCCTCATCAAGTAGTCCGTTATTAAAAGTTAGTAAAGGGATTATTGATTCAATATATATATGTGGTGAGGTCTGGTAGCCTCTCGTAGAATCCTATCGACTAAACATGTGGTGAGGTATCCAGTCGACTTAATCTATGGTATGAGATCCTGTCAACTCTCGCTATACTGTGTTGACCGAGAGTAACAGTCAGGATGGGGAGTTTTCCAGTACCTCTCTGCACCTTGCAAGACCTTTAAAAGTTCTCACAGAGTACAGGCAGTCGTGGTCGAGGCAGAGTGGAAAGCTTGGGAATGTCCATACATAAAACGAAGACACAGTTGCACTAAGAAAGTTCCGTGAACAGATAAAAGTTGAGCTAGGAGCGAAAGATGGAGATCGAAGAGTTCTTACTGACTACATGGTGGATGAGGAGGACCTGGGGTACAACCGACAAGGGCTCACGCCGATGGTGAAGCGACTATGAAGTAACTGTATTTTTAGGTTAAAACGGGAGCTTTATATACCTTTACTGAGAAAGGGAGTTTTGCATTTCACCAGATGTGACAGGGGCGTGGATCGTCTGGTGAAATTCTACTGGCGCCGTGGCAGTTTCCATTTTTAGACCTTGTTGTGGGAATTCTAAATCTATCTCGATTTTAGACGTCATGACTTCTAGCTCATGCTTCAGCTCAACTCTTAATCAATTACAGAGTTTTATTTATTTATCCTCAGTTTGTACAAAGTACAATACATATGATGATGTAATGACATATGTCAATCATGCATATAATCATTTACAGATGTGTTTCTATTATACCACATGAAAATCTTGTTATAAGTTATATACAATATGGGGTTGTTGGTTTAAATTACCATATATATCTCTATATATATAAAAGTCAATTCCTGTCTGTCTGTCTGTTTCGCGATAAACTCAAAAACTACTGAACCAATTGGTTCCAAATTTTGCATGTCGCTTTTTATAAACCTGAGGAAAATTTTTGGCTACATTTTGCTTATTATTTTTGGCTATTTCTTTTTTTTTATTTGAAGAACTATTTTTTTACGCGGACTAATCCGGAATGGAATGGATACCTAAATATGGCCATTTTTTTTAAAGCATCGGTGGCTTAGTGGTAGAATGCTCGCCTGCCACGCGGGCGGCCCGGGTTCGATTCCCGGCCGATGCATTTTTTTTTTTACAATTTTTAAAACTAATTTATAAAAAATATAATATAATATATACTATTATATCAACTATATGAATTAAATCAAATACCTAAACACTAATCTCTATATATATAAAAGTCAATTTCTGTCTGTCTGTCTGTCTGTCTGTTTCGCGATAAACTCAAAAACTACTGAACCAATTGGTACCAAATTTTGCATGTCGCTTTTTATAAACCTGAGGAAAATTTTTGGATACAATTTGCTTAGTATTTTTGGCTATTTCTTTTTTTCATTTGAAGAACTTTTTTTTTACGCGGAGTAATCCGGAATGGAATGAATACCCAAATATGGCCATTTTGTATACGCATCGGTGGCTCAGTGGTAGAATGCTCGCCTGCCACGCGGGCGGCCCGGCTTAGATTCCCGGCCGATGCATTTTTTTTAAACAATTTTTAAAACTCATTTATATTATATCTTCTATATATATAAAAATGAATGTTTGTATGTTTGTTTGTTTGTTTGTTGGTTTGTATGTCCGGTATACAAATTCGCAGTAGTTCACTAATTCAAACCAAAATTTCCATACATAGGTAAAAAAATACGAGGAAAACGATAGGCTATTTTAAATTATATATAAATTAAATATTAAAACTATATATTCAAATTATTCTACTTAGCTCACGAACAGCGCCCTCTATCAAGGTTATAAATACGTTTAAAATCGAAATATTCTCAAAATTTTATTAATAATAGTTCGCTTAATAATTAGAATACTTGATCTAAATCGAAATATTTATAGACGCTCGCTCGATTTGAAGATTTATATCGTAACTAATCTGACTGTAAAGTTTGGAGCGGGACGTTTCACAAGAGTGACATCCACGGCGCCAATTTATAATTGTAACGAATAGTGTTTGAATAAAACATTTAATCGGGTAAACCCGGGCGTTGCCCGGGTCATTCGTCTAGTATATATATATATATATGTATTTGAAATGAAGGCGATAAGAACGAGGAGAAAATCACCACGTTCTTATCGCCTTCATTTCAAATATTATTGCGTGGCTACGTCATGTCTGATCCTAACTTCGAATATATATGTATATTTATCAATTTTATATTTATATATTCATCTATATATCCTTATTTAACCTTATTTATTTATATTTATTTAATTATATATGTTTTTTATATTCAAAACCATATATATATATGTTTAATTAAAAAGACATATATTGGTAAAATAAATGATATTTTGATCCAATATATGTCTTTTTAATTAAAGATTTATCTATGAATTGCTCTATTTTCAAAAAAATATATAAGTGAAATTCAGTTTCAATCTCAATCTCTCTCTCTAAAAAAGGTTTCTTTACCTCTTAAATCTCTCTAAAAATGATTAAAAGTTGTTTATGTGAAGATATTTTTATCCATAGTCCGATAGCATGGGGGGAGCTCACTTTGAGAAAGTCTTATTAAATCCAAATACTTTATGAAAAACCTCATACACACATACTAATCAAATAGGCGATAAACAACATACTGTATAACAGTGATACGTCCCGATTTTCTTCAACGAGCTCCTGAACCACTCTTGTGGCTGACGTAATGTTTCGATGCGCCTGGGCAGAATCATCAAATCGAAAAACGCCATTTACAAATGTTTGACCTAATTAAAATGTATTTTAAACATTTTCGCCCAAAGACTATTCGACTCTATATTTTAGCAGGCTTCAATTTCTCAAATAAAGATTGCCTCACGCGTATTTATACACTATTTTATAGGTGAGGCTGTTTTTTTTTTAAACAAATATTGGCGAATTTAAAGTAAAATGTTTAATTAGTTTTAAAATAGTGAATGAGGGCTTGATTTTTGTCACAAAAATATTGCAGCTGTATAGTAGATTAAACTGGAGAAACCTCTGGAAGGGTTCACCACTGTGTGTGATAAACCAAGCTTTCCTATTAAAAATTTATCATTGCAGTAAGGGCAATATAAAATTATTTTATTTTAAAAAGAACTAAACGCGTCAAAATTGTTCAAATTTCTTATAACAATGCGCGCTAATGCATTATGTTAATAAAAATAGAAGTAAAAATATTACAAAAATATTGTTTTCACTCGAATGAGCCCCTTGTATTAAACTAGATTGAAAGTACTTGGTATTTGACTCTTTCATTCTTTGATTTCCATCGTTGATATACTGTACATCACTCCCATCTAGCTGTGTCAACGATGTAATTATTAAGTAGCAATACATATCTCTATTAAGAGCCGATAAATCAGCATGCAATGAAATTCATTTGCATTCATTCAAGGTAAGCTTTCGAGACAAAAGCTTTAAAGGCCTATTTCTCTATAATAATTAGTCCAACAAGCTTGGCAAATAGGGTCGAGACAGATGATTTCCTGTGTTTGTTTGAGCGGCACGAGCCAGACGTCAGTTTTGATGATACTGAAAATATAATGCATATTTGTATATTGGTTATTTTTCAAATCCCAATTTTCAAAATCACACAGCACCCATTATTTTTATTCCTACAACGATTTCTACTCTAATATCTCCTCAGACAAGCCTTTCTACTCTGGTCGTAAATGAGTAAAGAAGAAGTTGTGTATTTTCACTTCAAAACATTTATAAAGACAAAAGTTTACTATTTTATTATATTTTCCAAAAAAAATAAATAAATTTTATGAGGAAAATGCTATATAAATTATACATGAATAATGGTTCTATATAAGAAAACAAGACACCAAAAGATAATTCGTCTTCAGCGTGTTTCATTTTCACGCTCATTGTAATTTTACCATTTCCAAAATTGTAATTCATTAATAAGGAAGAAAACACGTTTTTAGGCAATGGAAAAAAAATGTGTTCTATGAATTCCGAAATGTGATTTCAAAAAGAAAAGAAAAATATTAGAAGCGCCACGCACCTGCAGGCCCCGGGCATTTCTCACGCGAACAATTTCCAATTGTAATGCGGTGTGGCGAGCATCTTTACGGCCAATAAATACCCACCTCCCATGTCTCCTCGCCCCAAGTTATGGGACAGTTATGGAGAGTGGAGGAAAAACAAGTCACAAATTTGGGAGGGTGGCCTTCTTATGCAAATCAGAACCATGGCTATTTATTTTTTTTTTCCTCACACTTTTTATCTTTCTAGCATAGGGGCTTTCTTTGTTAAGTTATTTCTTATATATATGTGTGTGTGTTTGTGAAAAGCTTCATCCTCAATTAAGTATTCTCTCAGTGGGAAGAATTTATTAGAATGAGGCCCGCCCTGTTCGGTCGGCATCGCATTCCGTCTCGGTACCAGCATTTCCTTCCTCCACTCAGCCACTGGCAGGCCACCTGCACTCTGTCTAGATTGCCATTCTTTCATAACTATTTTAAATGTAAAAAAATGTTTTAAATGTTTTTTTTTTTCAAGAAAATATGAGAATTTCAAAGGATAAGAGAATACAAATATTTCCCTCTACAATATAAGATTATCTTTTTATTTAGAATATATCTTGGTACGCACGCGCTCTATTTAGAGGTTTCAACGCTCTTAATAAAGAATCTTATTGCAGAAAAATATATTTTTATTTTTCCTTAAAATAGTTGATATTTAGTTAATGTTTTTCGAATATTCAATAAATTAAATTGCCAAAGAACTACCTATAGCATAGATCTTCATTGAAGTGTTGTGCATTCATATACTATATGTGTAACTAATTCGTAATGCATTTTATCCATTTTTCGACAATAAAATACGAACTCCGATAATCATCTTCGAATCAGAATAGTGATCCTATGTTTTATCCCTCGAATATCTCTTTTCACACACACACACACACAAAGCTTTATTAAGACCACCGGTCTTATACAGATTCACCACAGGAAGAAATAATAGATGGAGCTCCCATACTCCAGGCAGCACAGCACCCAACAACAGCCTCCTGGTCCGACGCATGTCTAATGGCCACACGTTCCTTCGTGCATACGTCATATATCTATTTTAAAATATGATCCACAAAAATAATTTCAAATCTCTCTTCAAGAACAAATGACCCGTGCTTCAGCAGATGTCGTGGCCAACCATTATCTCCTAATATATCAGCAACTGCAATGAATAATATGTGTTGTAAGCTATATATGTAAACACTGTTCGATGTAGGGGGACAACTTCAATTTTAATAACTTAAATCAATATACATTTGTCACAGTGAGCATCAGATACTAATCCAGGTCATTGGGGAAAAAATAAGAAAATTACATCAAATATACGTAAATTCTTTGTGTGTGTGTAAACACTAACAAACTCATTTACAATTGAAGTCTTCTTGTTCTCTAATCTTCCATTTCAAATGAAAAGGATCCATCTTTGCACAAATTTTACTCTGGCTATTTTTTTCTCTCTAAATACCGCTCAGAATATTGGAAGAAAGTCTGTATCTTAAAATGTGATTTTTTATTGGATCAAATACAATATAGGGTATTCCATTATATTCTTCATTGTTCCCGATTTCAAGAGGTAAGACAAAAAGTAGTCCTCCATTCGCCTATCACCGACACAACTGAAAAATTTACCAGTTGCTCTTTGGTTCGATGGCCGGTTATATATCCATACTCACAGTTCTACAGTTCGGCAGAGAGATCCAAACTACCTTTACTATATCGTTTATATAATATTTTATAATAGGGGTTTTAAATACAAAATAATTGAATAAATATAAATAAATAAGAAAAAATAATATCTAAAGACACCTAGTTATGCCTCACCAAGACTGTATGTATCTAATGTCCATTTTTATTGTTAATATACCTATTTTCTCTATTTCATGGACTCCGTGACAATTTTATGTAAGATATAATGTCTTAATAAACAGCTTTTGTTGGTATTCTGGTCAAATATTCGCCTTAGAGGAACTCGTACTCAACCAGGGTTATCCCGACTATTACTATTAATACAGGGTCCATTATGAAAGTAATGAGCATAATGTTATTGTGACGCGACGATAGATGGCAGCACGGTAAAGCCGTGGGAAATGTGGTGGAGGGATATGCCCTTTCAATCCATCCGGTCGTCAGTTGAGTTCGAGCAGTGTGAGGGGAGATACATGCCTCCGCTTGAAGTGTGTTTTCAACTTTTGTAACATAGCACGATGGAGCGTTCGCTTGAACAACGATACGCCATAAAGTTTTGCGTGAGGCTTGGAAAAATGCAACCGAAACATTCCAGATGCTGCAAAAAGCCTTCAAGGACGATTGCATTTCAAGATCACAGTCTGGGAAGTGGCACAAGGCGTTCAAGGAGGGCCGGGAGGAGGTCGCCGACGAACCCCGTTCAGGACGCCCAACGACGGCCAGAACTGACGAGGACGTGGATCGTGTGCTCGAAGTTTTGCGTACCGACCGTCGATTAAGCATCCAGCAAATTGCTGACACATTACACATGTCCACATTTGTGGCACATGGGATAGTGACCGAGGATCTGCAAATGCGTAAGGTCTGTGCGAAGCTTGTGCCGAAAGTGTTGACGCAAGACCAGAAAGAACTTAAGAGTTTTGCGCTGTCAAGAATTGTTGGATTTGATTCAAAATGAACCGGACTTTCTGAACTCTGTAGTAACCGGTGACGAATCCTGGATGTTTGAATACGACCAAGAGTCTCGAAAAGGCAGAGCTGTTCATGGCACAAAAATCATCCCCACGCCCCAAGAAAGCGCGAATGAGCAAGTCGCGCATAAAAACGATGATCATTGTCTTCTTTGACATCCGAGAAATAGTTCATTGTGAGTTTGTACCGCAGGGACAAACTGTAAACTCAGCCTTTTACCTGGAGGTGCTCAGGAGATTGAAACGCCGGATCACACGCGTGAGGACTGACATTAAAGACACGGTCAAGCTCCACCATGACAATGCCACCAGCAACACAGCCTTCATCATTACCAACTTCCTGGCCCAGAGCAACACCCCGGTGATCCCTCACCCCCCTTACAGTCCCGACTTAGCTCCATGTGACTTCTTTTTGTTTCCTAGACTCAAGAGAGAGATGAAAAGAAAACATTGGGAAACCGTGGAAAACATCCAACACCATGTTACAACGTTCCTGAGAAGCATTCTTGTCGAGGAGTTTCAGGGTGCCTTTCAGGCGTGGCAAACGCGTCTCCGCAAGTGTATTGATGCAGGAGGAATGTATTTTGAAGAATATTGAACATTTGCACAAATTACGATCAATAAATGTATTTTGCCAGTAAATGCTCATTACTTTCATAATGGACCCTGTAGTAATAAGAATATCATCATAATTGTAATAAGAATATCATCATAATTGTAGGGGGGGAGAAGTCCGACCACACCTCCCTGCGGTCCCCCCTGGACCCTTGGAATATTCGACCAAATTTTGGTTCGTCTCCAAGGTGACTAACGTGGCAACGGCACCCATTTTCCAATGAAGGCCTTGCAGAAAATTGACTTAGACCCAGTGCAGCAGCTTTACACACCCAAGATGGTGGATATTGCTGCTGCTGTGATGGAGATGCATGGAGACATCTGAGACTCTTCTTTGGACACGGCAACAACAACATCATAATTGTAGTGTATTTGCATATTGAATTATGGATATGCAAATATCCTGTTTTGCATAATGGTTTTCATAGAATTTTGTATATAAATAGCGACAGTTTTTAGCTACCAGGAGTCAGTCAATTTATGTTAATAAAAGAGATTACTGGAGTCCGTTTTGCCTCAGTAAAGTGACACCTCACTCTTGGTTACCTCCCACAACCTTCTAGGACAAAACAATAATAAAAACATTTTCTGAAACAATATTTGTTAGACAAACATTCACTCCGGTAGAAACAGATATAATTGGCTCATTCAGCTAGTATATAATAATATACCTATTGTGTGGGGGGGGCAATCTAGAAGCTTATCACAGATAGTGATATATGCCAATGATATATAAGAATGATAAGTTAAACTTAAGACGATATAAGTTGTTCCAGAGGGAATAAATTGTAGTTTGATATAATAAAAACGTACCATACCCACCATTCTCTCTTTGTATCTTTAATTTAAATTATCTGTTCCAGCGCCATCGCAACACCGCAGCATCCTGTTTCCAAAATGGCCAAATTTAAAAGATTCGAACAAAAAGCGGATGAGGATTTTTGGGCAGAGTTTAACTATCTGATAATGAAACCGACAATGTTCCACAGAAGTGCTCAAGTAGTTATTTGGGTTCTCAGGGTCTTCGGGATGACTCATGTCCAAAACCGGCGCAAATTACCGAATTCTAGGACTGAAAGAGGTCGATTGCACAAGTAGGAGTAGGAGGTGAAATTCCATGCACGTATTATGATGCAATGGGTTAAAATATTTTTGGACTTGCTAGAAGGAGTGAATTTTAGAGTGACAAAAGATAGTTTAAATAGGGTATTTTAATAATGGTTAAAGCTAATGCGAGTTCAGTTGCATAGCCTATGGCGATCTTCAGGATGATGATCGTTCAGATAAAGTTTTGCTATTGTAACGTTTCCTATTTAGAAATAAGGGATAGTCACAATACTTTGTGTTTTAATATTTAATAATTACAGCATGGTTGACCATAATATAAAAACAAAACAACTTATGAAAAATTATAGAAAGAAAGAATGTACAATGTTGCCGACTGCCTAACTATAAAGAAAAATCAAAGAAAAATTAAATATTTCACATATATAAATACAAAGCATGTTACAGATATAGAATTGAATTTGAGGATCGCAGAATTTGATGGCATCATAGTGAGAGATTGAGATTGAAACTACTTTATTTCAACGTACATATAAGATTATATAAGGTTAAATACAGAATAAATAAAAAATGAGAGAGAGAGAGACATTTGTACTGCATCATTTTTTCCCAAACTTGCATCATTATAATTTACTAGCGAATGTATCCGGTTTCGCCCAGTTTTTTCTCGAGTTAGAGTTTGGCTAACGAATATTTGTTAAAACAATATTTTCAGGGCAAACCTACCTATTGAATATATTGCCACGTGGAAAATTAGGGAAGACCAACTTCGTGATGATACAGAAATTTATTTGGGGCAAGAACAAACTTTGAATGGTAAACAAAAGATAAGCCACGAGGGAAATTTACAGAGTAGCAAAATATAAACATAAAAATGATCACTCTGTTAATAAAAAAATAATAAAAGTAATAAATACTTTGTTACAATATTCTTGATAATTTAATTTATTTCCAATAAATCATTGGAAAAAATTGCATGTAGGCAGCTGAATATATAGATTAACATTTAAGCTATTCAAAGCCTAAAATTAGATAAAGAATTAACTATTTTACATTATTTATAGTTATGTGAGCAATAGTTACCCAGAATTTATTTGAAAGAGGAAAAATCAGGTAAAAAGTTTCTTTTAATTTTGAATTTGAAAGCTTTCGAGCAAAATATACTGCTCTTTAACGGGCTAATACTCTAGGTACAATCTGAGTATAAAGATTATTAAGAGATTGAACATAGAGTATCAGCCCGTTGAAGAGCAGTATATTTGCTCGAAAGCTTTTAAATTTAAAGAAACTTTTTACCTGATTTTTATTTTTCATTTATAGTTATATAACATATTAATAATTATTATATAAAGCGACTCTGAGAATGAACCAGCTTGGCCTGGCTTTTTCCCTAGTGAATGTTTGCCGCACAGGCGAATATTGCTTTAACCAATGTTATTGAGGATTCCAATTAATCCAATATTATTACTATAATCATCATCACATCATTATCATAATTTTTTTCTAATTTTTATTTTTCAAATTATCTCACTTTTAGAGTGATAATAAGATACAATCATAATAAATAATATTTGACCAAGCATTCTTCGTTGAATAAACATTCACTCGAGAATTGTTTTGATTTTTTTTAAATCATTTTATTTTATACACAAATACCGGGTAAATATGCTTTCGAGTAAATTTTAGGCATTGCCCGGGTCAATCGGCTAGTTAAGAGAAATAATTTTATTAACAATAATTAACATTTGTTAAAACGGTATTTTTGGGTAAACATCCATTCCCGCAGAGCACAGACATATTTTAAAATTTCTTAAAAGCTATGATTATGTTTAATTATAATTAATTAATATACTATGATCAGCATCATTATTAACAACGAGAGAGCGAGAAAATTGTCTTTTTCAATAAATAATTGTTAAAACTACTAAATATATTCTTTTAAAGATAAATTGATGTTTGCTATACTATTCTCCAACAAAACTGAGAAAACCTTTGGAAAATATTTTTGTTTGCTGGATATATGGATTAAGATAAAATCATTCAAAGCCAATTCTAAACCAATGCAAACAATTTAGTATATTTTAGAGTTATAAGAAAGATCATAATTATTATATACTAAACTAAATGACGCAGATTGGCTCAGCTTCCTCCCGAGTGGATGCTTGTCAGACGAATACTATTTCAACAAATTATAATGATTATATAACTAATTAGTAGTCATGTTAGTGTGTAGTAGTCTAATTAGTATCATTAGTATGGTTAAATTGGAGAAATCGCTGGAAAGGTTTTCTACAGGTGAGCTAATCCTTCTCAAATATTTTTCATATTCAGTTAACTAAATGTATAAATTCTTCTGATATATAATTGAAAAGAAATATCTCTGAATAATTCCATCTTTAACATTATTAATAAATACAAGGTATGATCAATAATTTCCAGGTATGAGACTGGATCTCTCTCTCTCTCACGTAAAATATTCAAAATAATGAAATAGTTTTATAAGGATCTTATAGCTAAAACATTTATCAACACGTAGAAAAAAAATTGATCACACAGACGCACGCGCTCACGTTTTTTTTTTTTTTTAATTTATAAGCTCGAGTATATCAGAACATTTTCTAACTTCAGTATGGACTATATTGAAAAAACAGCGAGTCTGCATAGATTTTTGCTTTAAATTAGGAAAAACAGCTTCCGAATCATTTCAAATGTTGAAGCAGGCTTTTAAAGAAGATTTCCTATCACAATCGAGGACATTTGAATGGTTTGCACAATTTAAAGCTGGTCGAACAAGCGTCAAAGATTCAAGAAAGCAAGGATGATCGAAGCTTAAGTGCCTTCTTATCACTTTCTTTGATGTGAAGGGATTGGTACACTATGAATTCGTGCTCGAGGGTCAGACCATTAATCAAAATTACTATCTTGATGTATTGCGACGTTAAAGGGAGCTGTGCGTCAGAAACGACCCGAAAAATGGCATCCGAAAAATTGGCTCTTGCATCATGACAACGCACGGCCACATACGGCCGTCACTGTACAACTCTATTTGGCTAAACACGGAATTGCTTTACTACTCCAACCACCCTATTCTCCTGAACTTGCGCCCTACTCCCTAAAATTAAAAAAAAATCTTAAAAGAACGTCGATTTGACTCAATGCCTGAAATAAAGGAGAATACGAAGAATATTTTGAAAAGCCTGAAAGATGAGGATTTTCAGAGGTGTTTTGATATCTGGAAAAAAAGATGGAACAGGTGTATAGATAGTGACGGTAATTATTTTGAGAAATTTTAAATAAAACTTTATTATACTTTTGTATTTCTTTAAATATTTAGCATTCCTGGAAATTATTGATCACACTATGTATTTGGAGTTTTATTAATTGCTTCCCACACGCACACACACACACAAAGGTCATATTAATATTATCCCCCTTTCTATAATATATTATAATATATAACTATTGTCTAAAATACACACACTATTTTATTAGGTGTGGTCTGAGAAAATCATATTTAAAATAAAGTATATAACGTCTTCGCATGCACAACACGCAAACACACCACTCGTGGCAAATACCACGCGACACACACCACACAAATAACAAACATCACGCATTACGCATACTACTCATAACGAAACACAGACCACACACATAACAAACACCACGCATAACGCACACTACGCATAACGAAACACACACCACACACATAACAAACACCACGCATAACGAAACACACACCACACACATAACAAACACCACGCATAACGCATACCACGCATAACGAAACACACACCACACACATAACAAACACCACGCATAACGCATTCTACGCATAACGAAACACACACCACACACATAACAAACACCACGCATAACGCACACTACGCATAACGAAACAGACACATGACACACACATAACAAACACCACACACGTTTAACAAGCAGCACGCGATACACGCATACTTCACAGCGCATGACGCATACATAACGCACACCGCACACATAACAAACACCACGCATAACGCACACTACGCATAACATACTGACACATACATAGCACACACCACACACATAACAAACACAAGGCGACACACACATAACCCACACCATACGCATGTTTTTAACTACATAGAAAGGTTATTAATGTAAATTTTTGACATGTGCACTTAATATTATAAGCGAAATGTATTTGAATTGGAAGTTTTGTTTAACACACACTACAAGAAATGTTATTTGAAATATTTCACGTTTTTTAGTCGTCTTTATTGCGCGCCTTATAAAAATAAATGAATAAATATATATATACATACCCAAGTCTTTATTAAGATATCTCGTATTATGAAATAATTCTTCAAATGAAGAGCAGGGATATTTAAAATTTTGAAACCGCGGCTATGTTTACAGAATTTATATTTATGGGAAGCGAAAGGTAAAAGAACAATCACACCCACACACAAAAGAAAAGATATCAGTGAATAGAGAAATATTAAAACAATGTTTGGTATTTTGGGAACTTACATGTATACAAAGGCGTGAAATGTTTCGCAAGTAATAAGGGGAAAAAAAAACTTGAGCAATATTTCTAAGGTATGTTCATCTAGATCTTTCCAGAACCCCGCGAAAGAGACACAATCGATGGCAAATCATACTTTCTTCGACGTAGAATTTACCATTCGCTAGTACAGACCACCGCATAGACAATCAAGGAAAAAAAGTATAAAAGCAGGCATTCATTTGTTTTGCATAAATGTGAACATTTTGAGAAGCCAAGAATTATTTTCAGACGTTATCGAGTCTAGAGAAAAAGACTGACACAATTATTATGAAAACTTTACCAATCATCAATCGACAGGTTCTAGGAAAAATTGTCTATTAATTCTATTTAAACAGTAAACCTCACGGTGTTTCAGTTAACACTGATTACTGTGCAATAGTTTAACACAACCGTCAGATCTGTTGCATCAAGCTACCTTATGAAACATGTTTTTCTTCATCCACTAATTTTACCCAAGATCATCATAGAACTATAATTGCTCTTAAAAATCAAGATTTGAAAAGAAAAGATCGGGAAGTGCAATTGATGCGGACTTCCCGGAAGAGATTTATATAATGCAGCGTGTATCTGCAGAAATGTGAAATATTCAAAATAAAATTCGAAGTTGTAAAACACGAGTTATGAGTAGATAGAGAGGGTAACATTTCCTGGGAGAATTTGAACCGCACGAGTTGAGAAACCAGGACCGCACCGCACATATTTCTGCCTTATTTCATAACATTGCGCACAATATATTAGTAGCGTGAAATTTTGTTCAAATAGGATATCAAATGGCGTCCATTCAAACGTTGAGGAGAAGTGAACATAGACAATGGGTGTACACACACACTAGAACTGCCCTCGGCCGTGTGGGGGCGTGCGCTATCTGCGGCACGCT
This sequence comes from Cordylochernes scorpioides, assembly GCA_030710605.1. Classification (NCBI taxonomy): domain Eukaryota; kingdom Metazoa; phylum Arthropoda; class Arachnida; order Pseudoscorpiones; family Chernetidae; genus Cordylochernes; species Cordylochernes scorpioides. Next base: position 31,231,805 of record CP092886.1, on the reverse strand, counting down.
GTCGTGATCCCGCAGCGCACGCCGCCCCGCGTTATTGATGACAGCACGTGGTAATGCTGAGTTCATCCTTGGCCTGAGAAGTCAATGCCGATCTTGATTTGAAAGAGATGTATTCAGCACTTTTTTTTCCATTTGTTGATGTTCACATAATTAAGGTAACAGCTCGAACGTTTGATCTGAAAAAAAAAAAACAACTTGGTTGGATTATAGTTTAATTAACCATCGCGTAAATTGGAACCAATGTGAGTTAGATTAATTGAATTCGATTCTAGCTTATATTGTCGAATTATTTTGACAAACATTTGCATTTTTTTCTGATCAGTTTTCTAGCGGGAAGAATGTTGTTTTCGGTTGTTAGTGAACCAATCTCTCACGCCTTTTCATTGGACGAATGTGGCCATGTTTGTACATAAAGGGGACTAGGGGAATGCGGTGGGGACAGAGAGAGCGTGGATAATTTGTGTGGAGATACTTAAAGTGTTTTTCTACTTGATTTTTCCGTGTCTGGCTGTTCTCTTCGCATCCCTGTGACCCCAGTCCGATCCCTACCAACGCTACAATAAAGCTAAGTACTTTTTTATTTTATTTTACAAATCGCTAGTTCTTATTTATTTCCTTTTTGTTGTTGGTGTTGTACTCTTGAGTGTACGCTTTTCTGTGTACGTATTAAGGTACATTTAATTTAGGCCCTAGCTTATTCCATTTTTGTGTGTTAACCCGCAAAAGTAGTAACTTTTGTCAATATATTCTATATATATATTTTTTTTGTAATTATATCGTTTTTTTTTTTATGTTCTTGTTTCGTTTTGATTTTTAAAAAAAATTTTCGTTTCACGTGTTGGAGTTTTTTTTTTTATTAATTAAGCTTTATACCGCGGAAAAATACTTAGATATAAACCAAATATTGTGAGTTGTGCGAAGAACTACATAAATTACAGGTTGGGACGTTAGAAAAGTCAACATTCAGCCACGAGACCTCCTCTCGGCCACCTTGCCAACGTAATGCGCGTGTAGGGATCCACTCAGATGGCAACAGCCCATAATTACGGCCCGCACGCAGTCAAGTTCTGGTCTGGTGACTCGCCTGCTGGGTACCGTATGATCCACCTGGGACATCACGACCTTGGCCAGCTTTGCATGAATCATCTCGATGACTCTATGGTCTGTATTATCACCGTATGGTGACCACGACTAGGCCAATTTGTCAGGGACATTCTAGACTGAGTCATCATAGACACTATGGCCCATGGCGAATGATTTGGCAAACATAGCTGCTTGAAACTTTTCAGTTATCTGGGGGAAAAATTGATTATTTGCTAAGCGAACTGATCTCCCATGTCTTCTTATTGGACAAATGTGGACATATTTGTACATTTAAGGGATTCAAAATTGATACGCGGGGCTTTTTACTGAAGCCGTGTGAGACGCCTATAGCGCTCTCCCTCTCCTTGTGCTTCGATTTGATAATATCCCCGCGCACTCTTTTGGATTCCGGTCCGTTTCCCTTAGCGCTAGAGAGAATAAAAGATAAGGACTAGTTTTTGTATAACTTATCGTGTTTTTTTAAATTTACGTCCTCTTTTTTGTGCTTTTATTGTTGCACCTTTTTGGCGAACGGGTTTTGGTGTTTTGGGCCTTATTACTTCTTACTTTTGTGTGTAAACCCGTAAAAGCACCTTTCGTCAACTAGACTATCTTGTAAATGAACCTTATGATTCTCACTTCAATCCTGTCCTGGACATTAATGCCTCGAATACCACGGTATTAGACTTTGTGGCGTGGACCTTCACGGTTTGGGGCCTCAATCACGTCCTAGATAACCGCCATCATGGCCCGTACAATCCCATATGGTGAATTAAGGCAGTGAAAATCACACGACTTACCGGCTTGATTAACTTATATGTAACATTACGCTAGAGTGAAAAAAATGCTATCTCTCTCTCTCTCTCCTTTCAAATTAAACGCAGAAACTATACCCTCTTTATTGACCGTCTCTGCAAGCTTGTAGACTCTAGTCGCTGACAAAGCCACAAAACCAATTTGGCAAATTCAGAACGCTATGGCCCTCATCGGTGCAGGATGGGCTTTGATATCATCCGAACCATAAGTGATTCTTGAATTATTCAGAATTTACTAATGAAACATGCCATATGGCTGTGTGAGGAATCACGGTATGGACTATCAGGTATGGGACATCACACGGCTTGCAATTCCGTTAAGGAATATTTTGGTCTGGACTTTCATTTTAGGGAAAATTACAGCTTTGAACATGCTCATTTCAATATGAAGCTATTTCTTGAATATTGTGTCTTTATCAAGGTGGAAACATAAGGCTTTCCGGAGATAAGTTTTTTTTTTTCAACATTTTTATTTCATAAATCTCTTGAAACTTATCCCCTGATATTTCCATCTTGATATTGAAACGAGGGATTATTTGTGAACTATGAATTGTGTCTTTAGGAAATGAACTACGTATGCTTATAAACTTGTGAATTCGCACAAGCTAAGTAGTGTCAAAGCCAAAATCACTAAAATTGTTAAGATTCAATTCTCAAATATCGCCGACTTATAATTGCAAACAGAAATAGAATTTAAATGTGTGGCATTTTATTTAATAGTCTATCTCATAAAGCACATGTGCTTTTCAGAAGACAGAGCGCCATCTAGTGGAACAGAAATCAACCAAACATAGATTTAGCCTGTTCCCTGATATTTGGCCATTCCATTTTATTGATAAATCAAGAAAAGCCATCCACGAACGCATTTCGCGCTGTTGGCGCTCGTCAGCATGGAGCAGGCTGTACCACTGCGGCCAAAAATATTTTGGCCCCAGAGGCATCTTGAGAAACCAAGAAATGGGCATTTAAGGCCAAACTTGCGTAAATACGCTTAACACATGAAAAACAGCAGAAAAAAAATAATTAAAAGGTCAGGTGTTGATATTAAAAATAATGAAAGCATATCCTGACCAGGAGCACATATGCATGAGAGTGGCTGAAATGAATACATTTTTCTTGTAAGAATATAAGTTTAATAACAGCACGCTAAATTAAAATAATATCACCTGTAGTTTGTTGCATACCTTTTTAAGTGTATGAAAAGATACCTTCTACTCGTGTAATTAAATATGCCTCTTTCTCCTATATTTGCCAGCATATCTTTGGTATATTTCCCCCCTATTTATATGAGTATGAGCTTGACCTGACCTCTTGATACTATCTACACAAAAACCATTCTGTTGCAATACAGTAGCCTTAACGCTATTTGTGACAAAATTTAATACTTTTGCGGGTTAACACACAAAAGTGGAATAAGCTAGGGCCTAAATTAAATGTACCTTAATACACAGAAAAGCGTACACTCAAGAGTACAACACGAACAACAAAAAAGGAATAAAATAAGAACTAGCGATTTGTAAAATAAAATAAAAAAGTACTTAGCTTTATTGTAGCGTTGGTAGGGATCGGACTCGGGGTTTCACAGGTATGCGAGGAGAAACACCAGACAAGCACATAGAGAACGCTTTAAGCGTCTCCACTCGAACACCACTCCACGACTCCTCGCATTCCGTTTCAACCCTCTTTTATGTACAAACATGGCCACATTCGTCCAATGAGAAGGCGTGGGAGATCAGTTCACACTTAACAAATAAACAACATACTTTCCGCATAACTGAGATTAAAACTGCTATGTTTGTCAAATAATTTGACATTTGAACCATTCTGGTTAACCCGGAAACAAAGAAAATACATGGCAGATAGAGTGGATAAACCGACAAGGTACAATTTGGATTATAGATTATATACACAAGGTAATAATCCAACTAAACAAATAGTGTCTGACCTTTCGGTAACAGCGTTGATACCGAAAATTCACTTGTAATTTATTTATTTGGATTTAGTCATATTACCTTGTACTTAATTCATTGCTCTTATTCAATACTTTTGTCTGATGGTAACAACGCTGTTACCGAAACGTCACATACTATTTATTTATTTGGATTTGGTCTTATTACCTTGTGTTATAGTAGATAAATATTATGCAAATCCACATTCATTTCTTGCGGATTTTAAAAAAGTATTTGAAAAAAAAAAAATAGAAATCATTAAACCGCAACTTTTTCTTTACTATTATTAGAAGTTTTTAGACAAGCTTTTCTTCAACTTTATATACAACTGTAGTATAGTGATGAAGAAAATGAATGCTTTGATATATATATATTCAAAAAAAGGTGCATATATTGGATTTGTAATTATTTTATTGTTCCAATATTTCGAGGGGCAACTCGCCTTTCTTTATCGAGGATGTTTGTGTTGTTTTTTTTACTAAAACATGCTAGCACGCGTACACCACTCTCGTTCTATATGTATATTTAATTCTACTATAAGAAATCTGTTAAATGCCATAGATCAGTATCTCTCAACCCCCCCCCCCCCCCCCCCCCTTTTTTTTTTCTTCCTTGCTCGGATCTGTAAAATTTGGGGGGGATCATCGATCGTTTTTTAAACAAAATATACAAGGTATTAAGATCTACTACCTAAATTAAAAATTCTTATTTTATATAAATCTTAAAATTAAGGAATTCTCGTAAAAAAATCGTTCAAAATTTCATTTTTAATAAAATGTTTAAAGCAAAGCAAACAGATAAAATCTCGCGGGATTGTCAAAGGTAAATAAATCAACAATCACTGTTGGCTCCATCGCTGAGATACAAAGTTGTCTTAATGAAAAGACATTTCAATTTGTATATATGAGATTAATCAACATATCTTGGCAACAGACTTTTGTGTCGAAATAATATGCATACATGTTTAGCTACAAACAGAAATCTAGATTGGAATATTTTTCGTGGCTAAACAGACAAATTTGACAAATTCAATTGTGAAAAATATAGAAATCTACGATATTCATCCAATATTGTAAAAATTTGAAATTACATTTTTTCTTTTCTTTTTTTTTTTTTTTGACCACGTTTCGATAGAAGCGACGATCGTTTGATTTTTTCATGTCGCCTTTTGTCGATAGATGGCGCGAGTATCTCGGCTCGACTGGTATTCGCCGCGCGCCAATTGTCACAACTCCAGCCACGTGTATTACATTTGACTGATTGCAATAAGACACACACACACACACATATATATAACTTTTATTAAGTATAATCTTTCTTGTGACAAAACTTTCTTTATTCACACACTTCAAGGTCAATATTAAGCCATTTATATGCACAGATGTTGCTTCATTGATTCACTTTAGGTTATTTTAACCTTCCCCATATGTACACCACCATTTAATCAAAATGACTTCTAATTAAAATTATTTGTTCTTGGATAAACTATAGTTATATGTGTTTTAGATTCAACTTTTTCAGAATAATAAATAACTATTCCGTCAAAAATGTTAACAAAATTATTCCTGAATATATTCTAAGCGCGGGAGTGAAATATTTTTAACCAGTTTCGCCATGTGAGTATGTAATACTAAACATTACTCTTCTATTTACGCTGTGGTTACAAAAAAAAAAAAAAAACATGCAACTGACTCATCTTTGATGACCCTTATTATCTCTTTCGCCATTTCATCAGATACACTTGCAACTATTTAAAAGATTTGCAGTATGGTGTGTTTAGGCAAATTCTAGATAATGGAATTCAGCAGGCTATGGCGATATCTGTTGTAGCAATGTGGTGAAATGGCCGAATCGGAAGAACCGCTTAGAGGCCTTTTGACTGATGTGTCAAACTCTTTGCTATAAAAGAGATGGTAAAAGAGAGTATTCTAAAAAGTTAACCGGTAATTCGAGAGAATATTGACCGTTCACAATCAGCCGTATCACAGAAATATACTCTTCCTGTTTATAGATAGTGCCGGCGTTGAAAGATGTCGTACTGTTTGAAGGAAACGCGGCAGCTCTGTCAGCTCCTTGATAAATAGAACACTTCGGCTAGGAAAGTTATTCGATTTCATTGACGTTTCGACAGAAATTTTGTCTCTCTCCTCAGAATTATAAAATAAAACATAAATATGTGGCAGGGTTTCAATAAAATGACTTTTTGCCATTGTCGAAGTGTCGACGAAATAACTTTTAGGACAAAGTGTCCTTTTATTCAAGAATCACCACTCTGTCAGCTGCCATATTTCCTTCAAACAGCCCACAATCCTTTATCACCAAGTGGCTGACTCTATCTATAAACAGGAAGATTAGATTTCTTCCAAACCGTTTATTTTATTGTAGGAAAATTGTAGAGACGCGTCGATGAAATAAAGTCAATTTTCTGGCCGAAGTGTCCATTTTTATCAGGAACTGTCATTATGTCATTTGCCAATTTTCCTTCAAACTGCCCGCAATCCTTTATTACTAAGTTCCTGTGGCGCTATATATACATAAACAGGATGTATAGATTTCTCTTAAACGGCTGATCTTATTATATGAGCAACAATATTTTGGCCCGGAATGTCAATGAAATAAAATAACTTTTATGGCCGAGAGAAGTACCTTTTATCTCAAGAAATATTAATGTCGGCAAAGCAACCTCAAGTGTTTTGAGAGTGTTATTTGACATTTTGCAAGTTGCGATGTTAAATACGGTAGGGTGCCTTTGAATAACTTTTCAAAAAGTTTTGTCGAAAGACCTGCGCGGTTTAGAACATGTCAAAAGGATATCTTTCACATGAGAAGCTTTGCTGCACGCTATCTGAAGTGAACTCCACACATCTTACTATATTGAGGAAAATATTTTTCATATCTACTTTGTGAGATTTCAACTTTATGACGCCTTTTTAATGAGATAAGACGTTACAAAATTAAGATAGACAATTGAAAATCCGAAATTTTATTATTTAGCTTGAGAATCATGGGAAAAAATGCTTTCTCCGTCGAAATAAAGCTGCCTACACGTAATCTCAAACGAAAAAAAAAAGTGATTTTTATTTGAATGCACTGAATATTTTTTTGCTTTTTATATCAATTAGGATCCTTGATTGACTTGAGAGCCGACTATATGAAGGCATTTTTATTTATTAGAAGTTGGCTTCAGATGTGTGCGGCATTTTTATTTTTATTTTATTTGAATCAGAGCGCTATGTACCGCTAAGGACATTTGCACTACAAATTTATTTATTTATTTAAGTAACCCAGGTTCCTGGATTGCACTACAAATGTAAACTAAACATAGAAAGGAAAGAAAGAAAGATATTTGAAATATGTACAAGAATTAGTGTGCAAGTTTTAGTTAGCCGGTTCCAAAATCACTTTAATAGATACCGCTCAACAAGAGCAACCTCGTTTATGATAATTGCAACAATGAATAATATGTGAGTTATTCACATATTAAACAAAATGTTAACGCGGGATTAAATCCCGGTTCATGACTGTCGGGAATCGAGGGTGTTACCTACTCGTCTACCGACTTGTTATTTTTTGTTTTAGTTAGATGAAAAGGGAAAAAATATCAACACAATTTAAATATGTACAAAGGGTATGCAAATATAGTTAAATGAAATCAAATTTTGAAGTATTGTGTGTATTCGAGGAAAACAATTTACAGATTGAAGAAAGTTTAAAGGAATATTTTATAATGAAAATATGCAATTTTTTAGAGAACACGTACATAGTAAATTGAGAGGCAAAAACCTAGCTACTCTGAACCGATAGCTTCCATCGTTTTTTACACTTGTGTGGTGTGAGCATACATTCATGGACAAAACTTAAAGAAGTTGTACCTTTTAGCATGTATATCGGGATTCAGACAATAACTATGAAGGATTTGATACACAGTGACCTTTATTGAAGACACACGAGATTACCAAGTGTGAACAAAATTGCCTCTGTCTCCTTAAAAAAAAAAAAAAAAAAAAACAGAAGACCGGCAATTTTAGAGATTTTCCACTTCCTTAAGTTTTGTCCATGAGCATAAATGGGACGATTTGACATTCCTATAGATCTCTATTGTCAGAGAGATTCCGTCAATTTTATTAAACTACTTGGACTACTATTAAGTTTTTATGTTAAGAAAAGGATTTTTTTTCTCGTTGGTCCTATATTAAAGATTTAATTTTTATTATTGTTTTATTTATTTTTTTCGTCTCAATTTACAGGTGTTACATTCGAGCACAGCTCGCGAGTTACCTTGTCCTGGCTATTTACACATGGCGAGTTGGTGGAGTAGAGGTGGTCCCCCTAGACCTTGCAGGAGGACAGCTGTTGGGCGATGAGCTCTTAACTAAGCGTCAGGGCCGGATCATCGGAATCGGGGATTGATATCTCCTTTATTTTGTAGAATATCTTGTATGGTTGGTTGTATTATATATATATTTGAATTTTGCATTTGAAGATATAATTTCTTAACGGAAGTTTTGGTACATATCTTCTAGATCGGGTTGATTCAAGTCCTCCTTCAGTATCATTATTATTGTTTTATCAATCTGCATAGTATTTTTATACTCTACTATTTACATATCTATGATGAATTAATGAATACTATAATCAGTGATGATGCTACTCTGATTATCTACACAATTAAATTAAGAATATTTATATATAGATAATGAATTCTTCCTGATTTGAAATTAAACGAAAAAACATGGTGAAGGAAGACGAGTTTATTTTATTGATGCATAGGTGCAAGCTTTCGGGTAAAAACCCTTCAACAGGCGAGAAATGAAGAGCGACTTATAAGGACTATGGTACAGATGGTAGGAAAGAATAAATATATATATAAAAGAAAGTTTTAAAACTATTTATATATGTTAATATGAGTGATTCTTTTTCAAATGAAACTAACTTTCTATCGTCCTCATTGCGATGCAAAATATTCGGAGGGTTTGACTCATCACCGGTGAACCCTCCCAGCGGTTTCGCCAATTTAATCCATCAAACCGCTTTATAGGACTCTGATACTGTATTGGATGATTCTGCTTATAAATGAGAAAAATAAAGGATGGAAGCTTAGTGTTATAGTATTTTATCAAACTGTGAAAATAAACTTTCAGGACAGTAGAATAACATATAAATATTTGTATCGAACAATGCTCTTCCGCAAACTTTCCGCAAATTGTCTGATTGATCAAATTGGCAGAAATCATCATTTCACTGCATCCACTGTATTTTATAATATTGCGAACAAGCTTCATTGGATCAATGCCCACGAACTAGCTGAAGGCCAAGCGATGATTCGGGAACAAAGAGCCGGGGATCGTTGAACTCGACGATTACATTGACAGCTCGGAGGGACAGGGTCGGCCTGAGCATGCGCGGGTCCGGCATCAACCCTTTTCAACACGCAGAAGATCTAGAACTTCCTGTGCTAAATTAGAAGGTCTCATAAAATAAGTAGACAAGCTTGTAATATGGCTAGGTTATATTTATATTTCGAAAACGAAGACCTCCCTTTTGGGGTTTGAAATTTAGTTTTCACTAAATGAACATATCGCGGGTTAGCCATGAGGCGTCGCGAGGAATACGGTAGTTCCGCTGGCACGGGGGATGTACGCGTGTCGGCAATTACTGGCGGACGGTAAGCTGAGCCTTGGTCGTAAATATCTCAACGGCCAGATGGTTCGGCTGCTGCCACCACCGCCGTCTTCGACCACCCACCTGTACCTCCTCGCGCTACCCTCCCGCTTTGTAGAGCAGAGCTCTACTGTCTCACGGGCTCTGTACCACACAGCTCTATTTTCCCGCTTTGTAGAGCAGAGCTCTACTGTTTCTCGGGCTCTGTACGACACAGTTCTACTCTCCGGCTTTGTAGAGCAGAGTTCTACTGTCTCTCAGGCTCTGTAACACAGCTCTACTCTCCGGCTTTGTAGAGCAGAGCTCTACTGTCTCTCACGCTCTGTAACACAGCTCTACTCTCCGGCTTTCTAGAGCAGAGCTCTACTGTCTCTTGGGTTCTGTACGACACAGCTCTATTTTCCCACTTTGTAGAGCAGAGCTCTACTGTCTCTCGGGCTCTGTAACACAGCTCTACTCTCGGCTTTGTAGAGCAATCTCTAGTGTCTCTCAGGCTCTGTACCACACAGCTCTACTCTCATACTTTGTAGAGCAGAGCTCTACTGTCTCTCGGGCTCTGTACAACACACCTATATTATCCTGCTTTGTAGAGCAATCTCTACTGTCTCTCGGGCTCTGTACCACTCAGCTCTATTATCCTGCTTTGTAGAGCGGGACTCTACTGTCTCCCGGGCTCTGTACCACACGGCTCTACTCTCTGGCTTTGTAGAGCAATCTCTAGTGTCTCTCGGGCTCTGTACGACACAGCTCTATTTTCCCGCTTTGTAGAGCAGAGCTCTACTGTCTCTCGGGCTCTGTACGACACAGCTCTATTTTCCCGCTTTGTAGAGCAGAGCTCTACTCATTCTCGGACTCTGTACGACACAGCTATATTCTCCTACTTTGTAGAGCAGAGCTCTACTGCCTTTCGGACTCTGTACGATACACCTATATTATCCTGCTTTGTAGAGCAAAGCTCCCTCCCAATATAACAAATATTTGTGTGTGCGCATATTTCATCCCAGAATAATATCTATTACTTTAGCTATAAACAGTCTGATGCACGCCCGCAAGAGCACATACCAATAACAAAAGTTTTTCAATTATTTTGTATAAAGATTATTTAGAGATTGTACATAGAGTTTTAGCCCGTTGAAGAGCAGTATATTTGCTCGAAAGCTTGCAAATTTAAAATTAAAAGAAACTTTTTACCTTATTTTTATTTTCCCTTTTCAAAATTTTACGTAAGAAATAGAAAAAATGATTCGTTTTTGGATATTAAACTCGTAAAAATGCAACTTTACATAGAAACTACCATCTACAGAAAACCTACCCATACATAGAACTATTCAAATTTCATCTCTTTTTTTCTGCCCGATTTATGATAAAATCGCCGTAGTAAAATCACTCTCCAAAAGATTAACCACATATCACTCACAAATGGAAATATTGAAACAAGAGAGATAAAGAAATATAATTTTAATAGAGTTAAAAATAATAATCATATCTGAAGAAATATTCAGGGGGGAGAAGTCCGACCACATCTCCCTGCAGTCCCTTCCTGGACCCTTGGAATATTCGACTAAATTCTGGTTCGTTTCAAAGGTGACTAACGTGGCAACGGCATCCATTTTCCAATGAAGAGCAAGATAGTGGACATTGCTGCTGCTGTGATAGAGATGCATGGAGACATCTGAGGCTCTTCATTGGACACGACAACAACAACAACAATAAATATTCATTAGAAATCACTTTTACAAACCCAGATGTTCATCTTCAAATCACAACGACGATCAATCTGAAAAAAAATATATATTACTCTATCTCTCCTACAATTACGAAAGAATTGCCAGAATTTTGAAAAACATAATATAATTACAAGCTATCAACCTGCATCAAATTTCAAACGAATCCAACGCCATCAGACACTCAAAATAATTACAAACAAGAAAACAAAAGAAACATAATTCACACAAAATTCCTTGTAAAACTTGTCAAGCCACTTACAAACATTGGAGAACCCGGCAAATCACTAAAAAGGGTATTAATCAAAATAAAGCAGCTTTACGTAATCACAGACCATTATCTTCCCTAATAAATCACGAACTAAACAATGGCCATATACCGGAATTTGTATGTCTGAAAATACATCTATACTTATGAACAAAACTTAAGGAAACGGTCGTCTGTTTTTTTTTTTTTTTTTTTTTTTTTTTTTAAGGAGAAAGAGACAATTTTGTTTACACTCGGTTATCTCATGTGTCTTCAATAAAGGTCACTGGGTATCAAATATGTTTCAGAGTTATTGTTTGGATCCCGATTTATATGCTAAAATGCACAGCTTCCTTAAGTTTTGTTCATGAGTGTACATTATATCAGAACATCGAAATTAAACATGGCAGATTATTTTTTAGAAAGCTGGACCTCTATAGGATACAAAAAACCAAAAATAAAAAAAAATTGATTTGCCAGAAATCTATAGGATAATTCATACCTTCCTTATTTATTTCATCATTTTTTACATTTATCAACAATTTATAACATTTCCTTTTAATTTAAAAGCAAGACTCTTATTTTTATTTATTTTCATTTTTATAATCATATAATTTTATCATTATAACAATTATACAGTTTGCATATCTCTTAAACTATATTTTAATGCTCAGTCGTTTTCTTGCATAGCGAGAGTAGCTCACCTATATACACGTGATTTAGTTTTAATCACGAAAAAAAAAAAACTCGATAAATAAAGGCGAGTTGCCCCTCGAAATAACGGGGAAATATAATATTTTAAATCCAATATATGATAATAATACTTTATATATATATATTAACTATTCAAAATTACATATAAATTATTTTTTTCACACAATTTTTAGAATATTCATTTCCAAGTTTTGTCGTATATATATCTATATACTGGTGTTGTAAAGAATACAATAAGAATAAAACAACAAGGCGACTAGTATGGCATTTCTTTGAGTGTGGTTATTTTATTTCTTATAGAGTAAAAGTAGCGCCTTTCCTCTTTATTGAAATGCAATGGTTTAGTTGTCTGCCTTAATGTGAAGCAGGACGGTGTCGTGCTTAAGGTCGACACGATCAATATGCTAGTACCGTGCAATACATCAATATACGCCGGTGTTTCCAGTGGTTAGAATCAGTTTCGCGACTCACCAATCCTGCAGTTTT
>CP092886.1:31031465-31219026 GCA_030710605.1 Cordylochernes scorpioides | reverse complement strand
ATAAATTTCCACAAGAAACACCAATGTCTTTATAATTCCTTTCTTTATATTTATAGAAATACCTTTTTTTTTTTCATAATCTCGTCCAATTTCATCATTGCGCTCTTACTCAGAGTGCTATTCTTCTTTTTAGTTCGTCTAAAAAAACCTTCCAACATTAGGAAATCATTGTCGTAGTCATAAGGCATATTTTGTATAACAAATTAATTTATTTACCAATATTTCTTTTGGAAGAGTCCGCCAACCTTATCAAGTGCAATAACGTATTTGCAATTGGAGTGTTTCTGATTGAAATATTGGTCAATACACTATTTTAAATCTAAAATATGTTTTTTCATAAAAATATACAAATGTAGATTTTTCGATTATATCGCGAACCCCCCATAATTTTATTCTCCTTATTTTGTTTTTCTGATGACCTTTAACAGACCTTGCTTCTCTCCCAATGTAATTTCAGTAATATGTTCAAAAACTGCATTGAAATAAGGAAACAATAGAAGAGGCCGTCCTATTGTGTTCGAACATGTCATAATATCGCCCAACCACACTACCTCAATGATACTTAGCCATATTAAAATAAAAATAAAAAAGGAAATTTCCTTGATGTTGGTGCCGCAGGTGTCATCCGTTGGAGAAGGGGACGACAAGGAAACCAGGCAGACAAGGCCGGACGCCACTTGACTATCAAACAACGAGAGCTGCGGTGACCTTCCTGCAGAGGCCAAGTAGGCCGCACGTGGCTGCCGCCGGTGCTATTGCCAGAAGAAGCCATTTGCGGTTTGAAAATTCTGTACAAACCAAATTCAATTATTATTCCTGCACACGTTTAGGCGTTTTGTATTGAAATGCATAATAATTCTTAAGGGCATCAATAGTGTAAAATTGAATTTTTTATTGCTTTACACCTATTTTCAGCGCATGCTATATCGGAAACGCTACTGAATTAAATGTGTTTGGATTGAAACACAATCATATATTATAATTATAGAACTTTAAAGCACGACTATTAACAAAATAAAATTTCTCCTTTCCTTATTGTAATGAAAAAGAGTGGGAGCTTAGATCATCAGTGGTAAACCTTCCCAGAGGTTTCGTCAATTCAATTCATCAGACCGCTTTTTAGAGCTCTAAAACTGTATTAGAAGATTCTGCTTATATAGGAGACAATGAAGACAGAATCATAGGTTTGGCATTTTAGAAAACTATAGATATAAGCTTTAAGGAAAGTAGAATTGCATATAAATATTTGCATTGAGCAATGTTCTTCCGAAAACAAAGACAAAGCCAATTAGGTATAAATTAATTATGAAGCAAAAACGCGCCATCTATATATAAGAAATAGAACTATAAAGCACGTATCTTTTCCATACAAAATAAACCTACTGCTGTCCTTACTGCTAAATACTTTCGTTCAAATTTTTATAATACTCAATTTGTTACAAACACCCCCCCGAAGTTGATCCACTTTGCCGTAGTGGGGGGGCCCGAGTCCGACTTCCAAGTCGTTCCGCCAAGAGATCAACACCACAGAGGTCCGTACGTCTCTTGACCTCACGGACAATACAGCAGCTCCGATATACAAGAACCTCATCACAAGCCCAAGTGTCAAGATCCCAGGTTTTTCCCTCCCTCGACGAGATTCATTTTGTCTCCTCTCTAATTGTAAATACGCTGCTGTATCACCTCATAAGCATAAATAAATTAAATAAGTTACAAACCACGAAAATTTCAAAAGTTTTTTAAATAGAATAAAGGCAGTGAAGGATTCAAGTTGCTTTTGTGGTATCGAGGAACAAACCTCAAGACATCTACTGATCGATTGCCCAGCATTTCAAGATTATAGAATGAAGAATGAACTAGTTGTTTGTGAACTTAACGATTTGATTTCCGATAAAAAATCATATTTAAAGTTCAATTCATTTTGTAAATATATTCTAAACTTTCTACAAAATCTGGATCTCTAATGGTTCATGCGTTGAATAATGTAAATAACTTATGTAAATAAACTTTTCTCCTTGTTTGGCGCAAGTATCCCTTGCGGGATATAGCGCTTTGGAAATAAAATAATTAATAATTGTTACTGCGATAAAAAATAAACTTTTGTCCATAGTTTGCTAAATATATCATAACTAAGATTCCGTCCTTCATTGTAGCATATATAAGCAGAATCTTCCAATACAGTATTTGAGTTCTAAACAGCAGCCTGGTGGATTAAAATTGTGAAACCGCTGGGAGGGTTCACCACTGATGAGCTAAACCATCCCACATTTTTCATCGCAGTAAGGACAGTAGAGAGTTTATTTTGTTATTAAAAGATTCTCATTCATGCTTTTTATTTCTATTTTTTATATATGAATGACGCGTGTTATTTCTTTATAATGAACCCAATCATATAACGCAAATGAACAACTCTCTGAAGTATCAAGTCCTTTTACCCTAATAATACCAATGATATCAGTGTTATATCTAGATACCGAGAAACATTTAGTTTACCGGTGAGTCGGGCAGGGAATTGAGATGATTTTTATTCACGTGCAGGGTGATGGAGTCCTTGCATCTTTGGTAGTATCGTCTGTAGGCTACAGACACTCCGAAGTTGAAGAATGGGCGGTCTTTTGGTTTTGTTACCGAGAAATGACACAATGTCTATTATACACATTTATAAAATTCCATTTATTACAATTTTAAATATATTTGGTCGAACCCCTGTTTTATTATATATGTGTATCGTTCATATATGACTCCTTCTCGTCGGAAATCACGCTTCAATCGCTATATTGTAAAGGTTCGAATCGCCGCTATTATTGCCGTCTTGTATCCTTCTACAGAGGTATATGCAATCACACATCACGCCATGGTGTAGCACATTTAGAAATTCTAGCAACCGCTCTAAACGCCACATTTTAGACTCCTACAGAGAGTCAGATATCAGCTCTATTCGCTATATTGTAAGCTTCTACAGAGAATCAGGTAGCAGCTCTATCTTCCTCAGTTTCTGATGGTTGCCCTGTGGTTTTAAAAACCAATTCAGGGGTCACCTCTCAACTCTCTCTTGTTGCTTACTTCTAAGTTTCAAAAGATCATTCATGTCAGAAAATTACTTATATTAAAGAATATGTTTTAGTAACTAGCTCCCTGAAATCCTACCGAATCGACAGCAGGAAATCAGTTGGTGCAGCAAGAAAACTCCTTAGCCATCCTTCCATTATAACGCGGGAATGTATTCGTGTTGCCTCGGCTTATTAACGAACATAAAATTTAGCCAAAGTGTTCAGCATGCTTACTTCAGAACATCTATCGGCTAAAGGACATATAGAGTTCCTTTTGGACTTAAGCATTCCAATATTGCGCTGAGCTACCTCAAGTTCGTGCGCTACTTTATAGATATCAATTTTTGCATTTCATCAAAATCTCGTCTTTCATTTTTCTCTATTTTTAAGGATAACGATAAACTATCCCAAACTTAATACTATACTCGATGTTTAATAAATCATGTTATAAAATTCCAGCAGGTGGCGCGCATGTAAATTTGACTAACCCAGTTTATTTTTTGCTGGTCAGTATTGAAATAAACCTATAGTTGAATGTCTAAATACGTATTTAGTAATTTCTTAACAATATATATATTAAAATGAACTGGGATGTTTTTCAAAATCGAAATTCAGTTATTTCATACGCTACAAGATAAGAAAAACTCAGTTTGTGATTTTACTTTTCTTAATCAACTACAAATAAAATATTTTTTTTTTTGTTTTGTGTGTATCGTAACATATAAAGGAATTTGACGAGCACGAATTGTAAGAACTCCCGTGCGTGTTAAAACAGTGCTAGTTGTTTCAGGTCTTGTCGAGCTGTCCTGTCAGGTTCTGTCAAATCCTGTCAAGCCAAGCAATAATTGCTCAGGAATTGGATGTTTAAATGGTTTTAGTTGTCACGAGTGCTCAAGAATCACCTACGCCTTAAAGCTTTAAAAATGAGCACAGACATTTGTTACAATAATTCTTATGCAAAAGGGTTCATGAAATCGAATGCGATAAACGGTCACCGAAATTTTTAAAAATCACACTCATTTTTATTACATTTAAACTTACTTAATCCATCTTTGACTGCATAACCTTGGTTGATATGTGGTCTACCATTTCCTCTAAGGATTGTCTAAATTATGATAGAAGATATAAAGTTGAGAGGGGTCTTAGAAGAGGACGAATGTGTATATCTAGAAAAGATGCAATTTGCTTGCCGTGATTGAAAATAATTAATTAAACATAATTTTTATAAAATTGATTACAGACAGAGAATTTTTCATATATACTTAATCCAGTATATTTAAAAAGTGTTTTGATGGTAAAAGTTTTATTAAAATGGGGTTTGCTGCATATTTATCGTAGACCATTTAAGATAAAAATATTCTTGAGTGTGCATAGTACTACTAGTTTATTCTAAAAAAAAAATTCTGTAAGATAAGCTTCAAGGCTGAGACAAAGCTGGATTACCCGGCGGCAGAGATAATTCGACCTTGACTCACAATGAATCATCACTTCCACAATATGTATATCGATCACTGAACAACCGGCATGGGCAATAACCGCCTTACATGTGGTTTTGGTCTATGCTTGCTGTAACATCCCCGAAGAAAGCAGGGGTTTCATGTCACCAGGCAAAAGAAGGGGCAGTGAAGCGCGTAGATTTCGTGCCTAATTGATTTAATTCTCATTTGGGCTGAAAGTAATTAGGAACCGATTGTTTCCTTTGTGTCGTCTGTATCGGGAAACCAGCTATTGTTTCGTTCGACCACAGACAGACCTGTCGGCGTTTTTTGGACTGGGTTGGTGGAGTCACTTCTCGCCACTTGGATGGGCACAAAGCGGACAATTTGCCACATCAACACGTTCTGTAGAGTTTTTCAAGTGCATCGTGATAATATATTCAACACTGACCATGGCAAACAGCAAATTCTGCTCTGCGAGTTATTATAGTGGGAACGTGGCAACATGTTCAACCTTTCACTTATAAAGAACCAGGATTCCGTTTGGTAACGATTGGAATTGGAATCGTATAAGAAAATGGAGTATGCCATTAAATCGATTTGATTATAGATGTTGAAAGCATGCATCTTCATATTTAAATCACCAAGTCACCTTTCTGAAACTTCAAATGGTATAAAATACTCTTTCCTCATTCTATACTATGGAAGAATGGTATAAACCGTCGGTTTTCGACAGCAACGACCCGCGATCGAATCCCGCATTAAGCAATTTTCTAATAAAAATAATTGCTCTAATGATCCCCAATTCTGGCAACATTCCAACCCTACCAGGGAGTCTAAGTAACCAAATGGAACTCTAGCATACTTGTGAGTGCAAAAGTTGAACTGCTTTCCTCATGTGTAGACGTGGTGTACTTGCAGAAAGAACAGTTGCCAACTACTACCCGTCATGATTTTCATGGCCTGTACCACGTGAAGTATGGTTTTAAAAAATGTGTTTCTAGCTTTGGTATTTCACCGTCGCTTGGCAACAAATGAAATGAAAGAGATAAGAAATAGACAGAAATAAAGCGCTGCCAGTCAATATCTACTAGCCCGGGATTATCTCGAGACAGGTGTCCAGGTACAGGAATGTCCAGGAACGGGGTGCAATTACAGGGGGCCTCGGTGCGGGAGTGTCCAGGAAAGAATGTGTTCAGGTACAAGAATGTCCAGGTACAAGGGTATCCAGGTACAAGAATGTCCAAGTACAGGGGTATCCAGGTTCAATAATGTCCAGGTATAGGGGTATCCAGTTACAAGAATGTCCAGGTACAAGGGTATCCAGGTACAAGAATGTCCAGGTACAGGGGTATCCAGTTACAAGAATGTTCAGGTACAAGGGTATCCAGGTACAAGAATGTCCAGGTACAAGGGTATCCAGGTACAAGAATGTCCAGGTACAGGGGTATCCAGGTACAAGAATGTCCAGGTACAGGGGTATCCAGGTACAAGAATGTCCAGATACAAGGGTATCCAGGTACAAGAATGTCCAGGTACAGGGGTATCCAGTTACAAGAATGTCCAGGTACAAGGGTATCCAGGTACAAGAATGTCCAGGTACAGGGGTATCCAGGTACAAGAATGTCCAGGTACAGGGGTATCCAGGTACAAGGATGTCCAGGTACAGGGGTATCCAGGTACAAGAATGTCCAGGTACAAGGGTATCCAGGTACAAGAATGTCCAGGTACAGGGGTATCCAGGTACAATAATGTCCAAGTACAAGGGTATCCAGGTACAAGAATGTTCAGGTACAAGGGTATCCAGGTACAAGAATGTCCAGGTACAAGGGTATCCAGGTACAAGAATGTCCAAGTACAAGGGTATCCAGGTACAAGGATGTCCAGGTACAGGGGTATTCAGGTACAAGAATGTCCAGGTACAAGGGTATCCAGGTACAAGATTGTCCAGGTACAGAGGTATCCATGTTCGGGAGTGTCCAGTGATCCAAATAGCTCCTTCCTGAGTTCTGGGGTTCTGTCAATGCCTCATGCCGTGCATCTACCCAGCTTGTTTCTTTCTCTGCGCCAACCTCATGTTACTAGTACAACCCTTACATCTTGATAAATATATTATCTATAGTAGAATTATTATTATTTTTTTTATAGATATAAGCTTTCTTTTTAAAAATAATTTTCAATTCTTTCCAAATTGTGAATATTTGGCCCAAATGCGATTAAGAGATATCTACACTTTACAAGAGTGCTAGGTTAGAAATAGAGGTATCAAAGCCTTGGGCCAAGAACCTGGCCAAATATAGACCTCAGGGAGCACTGCCCCGCCACACCATGGCCCCACCTGGGCCACACACGGTATACTTAGAATCCCCACAATTTTTGGCTGTGGACCAGCTTTTTGGGCTCCCTTCAGAAAGTTCACTTAACTCCTGAATTATTTTGAAGATAGGAACTTGCCTGGCCGGCATTCGTATTTCATACAAATGAGGACATTTTGACAAAAATCTTTTACGTAGCTCCTGAAGTGAATCTGATTAACTATTCGCTATATACATAGCTGAAGATATTCGGTTAGAAGAACCAAGTTCAATGTTCTGTGATGGTCTTTATTTTAAATTTGCACATACAAGTCGGAGTGTATGCATTTACCATATGTAATTACCCTATGTTTTTATTTATTTTATCTTTTTTCATTAGACTTATAGTACAAATTCATGAATGAGGCTGTCTTAATTAATCTTTTTGTGTATATTATATCTACATTATATTATTATTAAGTAAATATATAGAGCTTTTTTTACCTTTTCTCTTTATCCTTTGTAGACCTCAGATATAACCCTATATGTCTTAGCAAAGATCTTTGTGCTTGTGTGTACATATTTAAAGTATTCGAAGTACATTTAAAATCTCGGTAAAAATAAAAAACACCCAGGTTTCTAGTGAGTTAGTACTAAATTAAAACGACACTTTCAAGCCAAATTTTCACACACAAATACCAACAAAACTTTGTTAATCGAAATAAAATAATTGCATTCTCTGTAAATGAATTTTCATTTGTGAGCGAGAGAGTATTCTCTCACAATGACAACAAAATTTACTAGATTACATAGCGGAGGTTGGAAATGGGAATTAATATTTAAATATTTACAAAATTTCACGTTTCTTTTTTTTTTTTCTGGTTCCCCGCACAGTTTGCAAACACATGGGTCTTTGAGATGATGGATTCCCAAGTTATTTCATTTAAATAATGAAATGCACGGAATGTGTATTAATTTCAGAAATAGGTATTTCTTTTTCTGGTTTGCTATCTTCCAGGATGAAGTTGCTGGACCTGTACAGTAGATTGAAACAAGAATTTCTGTTGTTTATCTGCGATCGATTTCTCATAGTTAGATTTCCCTTCTGGATTTAATTTAATATTAATTCGTATTTTATTTATTGTATCCAATTCTTTCTGCGTTTGTTACATTAAAGCTGAAGGCCGACAATGTATTATATTACTTTCATTACAAAAAAATATTTAAATAATGGGCTTTTGCTTTGTCGAGTTTTAATATCTGTCTGACTTTTAGAAAGGCAGAGTACGGATCTATTGTATAGGTCAATATTGGGAGTATTTTTATGCTGAAAATTTATAGGTTGGCTTCTTGGTTGAGTCTGCGTTTCATTATTGCGGATATTGCTTTATTTTTTATATTATAAGTATGTTGGGGGAGAAGCATAGTTTGGTAGCTAGAGTGATACCTAAGTATACAAAAACCCTAAGAACTGATCTCTGTTTATATAAGTGATATCGTTTTTTTTTTTCAAAATTTTCACCTTGACAGAATTTCATAATATTTCTCTTATGATTATTTATATTAATTTTACTAATATAATATTCTATCCACACTTATATTGTTGCATCATGGTTGAATCATATAGAATACCCAGTATCTCCACCAATTGTTGCACTAGGTTGCGGTTTGGAAGGCTCTTCAGTCTTGATTCTCTCCTCAGACGCGTCTTGCATCTTTCCAGAACGTGTCTCAACCATCCTACAAGGTTAAACCAGTCAATAATAAGACAACTATATATTTAGGTAGCACCTAGAATATCTCTTTATTTATCACCTCAAAGTTAAAAGCAGGTTGGGTATTCAGTATATCAAAACACAAATGATTTTATAGTACATAATATATTGATAATAATAATCTGTTTTATAAAAATATAAAATTTAAATTTGAAATATATGAAAAAGATAATTATAAATAATTTTAAAAATAGGCTCATTAACCATGATGCAACAATATAGATAAATTTTTCACTATATCTTTTTTTTTTTTCGATTGAGTAAGCTATAATTATGAGATCGTCAGCGTACAAGTAACACTTGGTTTGCGAGTTTGTGTTTATGAATTATATTAAGTCTTCCCGGAAAAACATAGGAATAGTAATGGCTAATAGAAGATCCTTGGAGTGAACATATGTTCTGAATCTGTACATTTTTGCTAATGAGAAACAAGATTTTTAATTCCGGTTATATAAAATTCTGAAGTTCTGAAGGCAATGACTTCATTGAAGGCCGTCTCGGAATCAGATGGATATTTTAAGCATTTCTCGCGTAGGAAGTGGTCGAATTTCTGTGAATAAATGGTAGTCTATAGGAGAGAAGCCGAGTAGCATGGTGTGTAACCAAGAGTTTCGGAGTCCAACTCATGCAGCTTTTGTCATGTCGACTTTGAGACATGTGGTCGGGCGTTGTGATAAGTTTTTATGGGCATTTTTCGATTTGCTAACGATAACTCTTGTGTGGTATTCAGCCCGGATTCAGGAAGCTGTGGCGGAGGAAACCAGCGGTAGGCCACCAGCCATTACCTTCTACTAGTGCAAGATTGGCTTCGGGAAGTGCTTTCTCGGCGCAAGTCATAAATCGCTTAACAAATGGGTCGCTCTTGTTGAGTAGATGATACTTCAACACGGAGATTTGTTTCCAATTTTCTTTTAATTCGTTCGGCCACCATTTGTCTAGATTTTTTTCACCTTTCCAATTTGACTAAAATGGCTAATATATATAAAGGCGTTGAGTTGTTTGGAAGCTTCTTGTGTATTTTGGTGCGTTTACTTCGATGATCGCCTTTAATTGATAGTTATCCACGGCCGACGTCCGTTCGCGAGACCCTCTTCAAGGCTGGCATCGCCGGCGCGGAATTTTGACGAACCACCTGCGCGTGGTGCGTTCAGGAGTGGCTGCACCGCTCCATGCGCTGATAACATTTAGAGATGTTTCCGCTGAGTTGTTTCTAATTTTGAAATCATGAGGCAAAATCAAGAGGATTTTTTGTTTTGATATCATATATTATAATATTTTTGTTGATATAGACAAATCTAAAACCACAAGTTAAAAGATTAATCGATGCCATAAAGGCTTATTGTTTGTCAATTAATAGCCTAAAAAATAAAAGCCTTGAAATATAATGTCAATAGTTTTCTTAAATACCTTCATCAAGAATTCATCTAAAGTTCCGGATATATAAGCAGAGCAGCCAATGCAATACTAAAGCGATCTGGTCGATTAAACTGGCGAAGCTGTTGAGCGGATTCCCCACTGATGAGTCTCCCCGCCCCCTTAAAAACAAGTTTATATCCAACGAAATTTAAGATCAGAGCAAATTTCTAGCATTAATATGCTATCGCAATATAGAATCTTTGAAGAGTGATAGATAACATACAACTATATTGCAATAGAGTGCAAGTATAAACTCTTAAAAATAGACAATGTTAGATAAGTTATTATTTTTGTACTATAAATCGCCATATGAAATAAAATAATGTTGTAAAAATTGTAACAGCTTTAATTTATTTATTTTGGTAGAAAGAGAGTAGACCCAGTGCTGTTACTTTCAAATGCTGCCTCAAACGTGGTGTGTCAGCTACCCGCTCGGCACCAAACACTGACTCAAGGCCAGCAATAAGCCAGTTGAACAATAAATATATTGCTTAAATACCTCCCTATCTTACTAACTGTAACTGTAAGTAACCAAAACAAGTACCGTCGCCTCATAAGTATAACAGCTTTTACCTATTTGGCATATTTAGAGTATACGCATTCTAAAATCTCTACCCGCCGTGATATCATGGTCTGTACCATGTGTATTTGGATATTAGTAAGAATACACTAGATAAGAATTAAATATTGGATATGGAGAGCGGTTTACACTTGGGGGGCGCGAGGTCTTGGCTGCGGAGCTATCCACCGCACAAAAGCCTCGGCCGCAGCGACGGTACCAGAATGACCGTTCTGACAACGCCCTTGCAGAATGGCTTAGCGCCTTAAATAAATTGCCTGCATAATGGATTTCAGGATTTATTGCGGCAATCTGAAAAACTCCGCTCATGAATTACCAAGAAGGATTTCACCTCTTATCCCAAGTTCCTTCTAATCTGAATCTCTGAATTTGTTTGTGTTTATTTGTTGTTGTTTCGCCGTCTTTCATTTTGGAAATGTATTGGATTGGATTTGTTTATTCGATTTGGGAATCTCTGGAGAACCGCCCTTCCAGATAAACTTGCACACTTTGATAGACTCTAGTGGTGGTGATTTATTAGCTTTGAATCTGAAATACCTAGACCATGCTAGCCTATTAAGCTTACTTTGAGAGCAACTGCTTAAACGAGTGTGTGTTGTATTAATTCATATTTGGAAGACACAATAATATAGCGCATAAGCATAATAATTGATATCTCACAAATATGAATTTGCAGTTCAAATCTAAATAACATGTAATTACATAAATGTTTATTCTCTCTACTATATATTTATAAACTTCTATACCTCTCCATTATTGTTTGATGTACTTATTTTATTGTTCATATAATCAATATTCGTCAATATAAAATTTGAAGTCACGCGATATCAAACGTACATGACCAAAATAAAATTTTAAAATGTAAACTAATCCATGTGGAAAATAAGTATTCTGACAATCGAAATGTTGAAAGTAAAAAGTCTTAAAATCCAATAAATGCCTTTAATTACTATTTATTTATCGTTATTATAGATCGTATATTTACTCATCTTATTTACTGATAACGCCTACTTAATTGGCCTCCCTGAGTCCAGGAAATCTACTACCCAACTAGACGAAAGAGACCTCCATACCATCAAGACCCAATGCCTGCAGGAATGGAACTCTAACGCTGCGCATGACTGGTAAAGAGCAGGAGGGACAAGCACCGGTTCTGTCCTCCCAAGAGAACAACAGTCTTTGATTTCCAGACTTAAGTCTGGTCATCTACGGACAATGACTTTCCAGAATGGTTGCAAGGTTTTCCCACTATGTACTAAGTGCAATTCTCAACCTGCAATTCCAAAACACATTATTGATTGTATTGACTCATCCATTGATGAGCTCTACTCTTCCCCGGCAGACAGCATCAAAAGTCTCAAGCTTTACAAGCTTGATACCCTAATATTATTGAGTGGAGATAAGAAAGAAGAAGACGAAGACTGATAACGCCTTTTGAGAGAGTCCGTTTATTGTTATATAGCTAATCCATATTTGGCGACTTCTGTACACTCCAGGAACCTGGGTTACCTATAGCTAATCCATAGTTAGCGACTTATGTACACTCCAGGAACCTGGGTTACCTATAGCTAATCCATAGTTGGCGACTTCTGTACGCTCCAGGAACCTGGGTTACCTATAGCTAATCCATAGTTAGCGACTTATGTACACTCCAGGAACCTGGGTTACCTATAGCTAATCCATAGTTAGCGACTTATGTACACTCCAGGAACCTGGGTTACCTATAGCTAATCCATAGTTAGCGACTTATGTACACTCCAGGAACCTAGGTTACCTATAGCTAATCCATAGTTAGCGACTTATGTACACTCCAGGAACCTGGGTTACCTATAGCTAATCCATAGTTAGCGACTTATGTACACTCCAGGAACCTGGGTTACCTATAGCTAATCCATAGTTAGCGACTTATGTACACTCCAGGAACCTGGGTTACCTATAGCTAATCCATAGTTAGCGACTTATGTACACTCCAGGAACCTAGGTTACCTATAGCTAATCCATAGTTAGCGACTTATGTACACTCCAGGAACCTAGGTTACCTATAGCTAATCCATAGTTAGCGACTTATGTACACTCCAGGAACCTGGGTTACCTATAGCTAATCCATAGTTAGCGACTTATGTACACTCCAGGAACCTGGGTTACCTATAGCTAATCCATAGTTAGCGACTTATGTACACTCCAGGAACCTGGGTTACCTATAGCTAATCCATAGTTGGCGACTTCTGTACGCTCCAGGAACCTGGGTTACCTATAGCTAATCCATAGTTAGCGACTTATGTACACTCCAGGAACCTGGGTTACCTATAGCTAATCCATAGTTGGCGACTTCTGTACACTCCAGGAACCTGGGTTACCTATAGCTAATCCATAGTTGGCGACTTCTGTACGCTCCAGGAACCTGGGTTACCTATAACTAATCCATATCTGAGCACATGATAGAGCGCGTATCAAGTTTTTCAATTTTATGTTAAAAAAAACTCTTTAATGTAAAAATATATGTATACAGTCGAAATTAGATAATTCGAAGCCCAAGGGACCAAAAAAAATCGAATTATCCAAAAATTCGAATTAAGAACGAATATTCTATTTATAGGAAATTCTAGGGACGAAGATAAATATTCGAATTAAAGACGTTCGAATTATCCTAGTTCTACTGTATTACTTTAAAAAATAATAATAATTTTCCCACTAACATATTTATAACATAGGAATTTAAAAAAATCAATTGATATTAATTTGAAAATTTATATAGCAATAACATCTCTTGAACAGACCAAATAATACTCTGTTTTATTATTATCATTATTTCAGTATTAAAATAAATTTATAAATAACGACCAAAACTTGATATACTTGAAAATTTCCGAAATCTTTGTAAAAAATAAAAGTCGATTTGATTTTTGCATTTATAACGCTTTTTTTTATTTCACACACACACACACAATCAATCAATACCTTAATTAAGCCCTTTAGTCTCATACACAATTTTCTATTAAGAGATAAAGAAGTGGGAAAAAAAGGGGTGGGGGGGGGGAGAAACTCGAATTTACAAGTTTTTGGAAAATATATATATATAGAGTTATAATTACTTTGATATAATATTATTAGATACATAGTTGTGGTGTCGTGTCCAAGATGGAAAGTGGGGGGGGGGGGGGGGGGGGTGCCATTGTCCCGTTGGTCAGCCACATTTCAGAATTTCCTGTTCACGGTTACCGTAGCTGCTCGGGGCTCACGACATCGTACTTCGCCCTACAGGACGGCTACGCAACGTAGAGGAGAGGTTGGACTTCTGGGCAGGGATACATAGGATAATGGTTTTAATAGATTCCTGTAAGTTATGGGAGAGGATAGAAAAACACTGATCTCAACAAAAAAGAAGTATAAAATTCATACATTTGTAGGGCCTATCAATGGTGAATCCAAAATAAACC
This sequence comes from Cordylochernes scorpioides, assembly GCA_030710605.1. Taxonomy (NCBI): domain Eukaryota; kingdom Metazoa; phylum Arthropoda; class Arachnida; order Pseudoscorpiones; family Chernetidae; genus Cordylochernes; species Cordylochernes scorpioides. Next base: position 31,205,038 of record CP092886.1, on the reverse strand, counting down.
GAGAACAAACTTTAGAAATAGGTTCTACACATAAAAGCAATAATAAAATGTTCTGTAAACACATTTCGTCATTTTTCAATATTTAATGTGACAGAGCCTCTCGAAAAAATCTGAAAAAAAAAAGAAGATTATTAATATCAATATATCGACATACCCCCAGATGAAACTTTGACACGATATAGAGTCAGGTCTGGATGGAATCATTTTCATTGTTCCAAATCCAGGATAAGCCTTTTTAATCCCAATAACATGCCATATAATAATCATCACGTTTGATGTATTTTCATCATCATTTTCAACACTATGATAATGGGAAAATTAATGGAATATCGCATATTCCAGATTTAGAAATGGGAATTGATTCCACCCAGAGATCTAACTCTATATCGTGGCAAAGCTTCATCTGAATATATGTCAAATGTAAATATAATTTTCATAATCATCTTCTGACTTTCGAGAAGCTCTATCACATTAAATATTCAAAAACGACGAAATGTTCACAGAACATTTTTCTCTATCGCTTATTTATATTTACCTACTAGCCGAATGACCCGGGCAACGCCCGGGGTTTACCCGATTAAATGCTTTTATTCAAATACTATTCGTTACAATTATAAATTGGCGCCGTGGATGTCATTCTTGTATAATATATAAATGAGTTTTAAAAATTGTAAAAAAAAAAAAATGCATCGGCCGGGAATCGAACCCGGGGCGCTCGCGTGGCAGGCGAACATTCTACCACTGAACCAAAAGCAAACGGTGACAGAATTAAGAACGCATGACGCTGATAACTGTATATATTAATTCCTGAAGATTGTCAGTGTATCGCACGATGCACATACGCCGTTTGTGTTTTTGATGAATTTACTGGATTCAATTTGAAGTGCTGTAATGATAGGGAGTAGTTATCAGATATGGTCCTCTGCTGTGATGGGAGTTTGCAACGAATACATAACTAAAGTTTACTACCAGAAACCTCCCAACACCTTTTATATTTTCTGATACTCTTCCGAAGTGGAATTTAATTATTTTAACCTAAATATTAGCTCACTCACGTCTAAGAGGTTCTGCTAAAAATTAAATCTGTGTTAAAACAGTATATACTGTATTTTATACTATTTTTTTAATGGTAGAGATTTCAATCTCAACGCAATAATATTGAAAATATATTTTGGGATGTCGATGTATGGGACTCTAATGAAGGTGTATTAAATTTCGTTGATTGAAGACTAATAATGCAACAGATGGTGACAAATATTTGACATATACAAGTATGGCATCCAAGAATGGCTGCGTCATCATCCATATTGATTTTAACACCTGGCACCCTTTCTAATCAGGTGATAGAGAAGCAAGTGAGAATCATGAGACTGCTACTTGTTCCATCTATCAGAGAGCCTCTCTCCTGTCACTTGCACAAATTTCACAAAGATCAATTTGTGGCCGACCGGGTGTGCCTCACAACAAATCAAGCCACGTAATGGCGGTATCGACCGGGGAGGGCCAGCCCGCCATGCGGCCCTCGCGAGCAACGACGCGCGCCGGCCTCCAACTGCGGCGTCTGGAACGACATAATTCACCGGTGGACATCTGCCATTAATTGAATGTGCGTCGCAAAAAAAAAAAAAAAAACCTGGCGAGCTTCTTGCCTTTCTTTGTCTTCAAGGCGCTTATTAGGGGTATCGTACTGGAGCTGCAACGGCAGTGCCCTTTCGAAGATGATACTGTTTGATCTAGGCTTAAAAATAATATTTTTATATTTTTCCAAATTTTAAAATTATTTTCTCATTATAATTAAAGTTTTCCAAGTGTAAAAATAGGAAATAACATAAACTTAATGTTTTTTGTATATTTTAAGATGGGTGGTTTAACCGGGTTGGAAAGAAATTGGTACCAGGTTAGGTCTTGTCAAAAGTTAACCTGGTGGGTGTTTCGACTCTCTCAGTTTTACATCTCTACAAATCTCTTAGACCTTATATGAAGCCAAAAGGAAAAAAGCAAGGAGAAACGAAAGAAAATTTATACGAATGTCCACACCTCCTTTCGCATACACCTTTCATAAACAAGTATCTCAAGCTGTTTGAATTTACATTAAAGTGGGTGCTAACCTATTAATGTTTTGGGTGTTGTCGAACCTGTTGAACCTTATTGGATTTTAAGTTCGATTCTATCTTCATCGAGTTCCATCAACTCTATTATCAACATATATAGTCACGACCGTCATGGGCGGGCGGGCGGGCTGGCCGGCCGGCCGGCCGGTTCTGTCACGGATGCGCGCGCATCATCATTATGATCATTATCATTATACAAATAATTTGGATTATAGATTAGAAGGTAATAAGACCAAATCTACTGATAAGGTACAATTTGGAATATAGATTAGAAGCAGAAGGTAATAAGACCAAATCTAATGATAAGGTACAATTTGGATTATCAACATATATAGTCACGACCGTCTTTCCTCAATTCCTCATCGCTGTCACGGATGCGCGCGCATCATCATTAGTATAATATAAAAAGCCAACAATGAAGAATGAATGTAAAATAAAAAGCCAACAATGAAGAGTAAATATGATATAAAAAGCCAACAATGAAGAATGAATGTAAGATAAAAAGCCAACAATGAAGAGTGAATGTAATATAAAAAGCCAACAATGAAGAATAAATGTAAGATAAAAAGCCAACAATGAAGAATGAATGTAAGATAAAAAGCCAACAATAAAGAGTAAATGTAATATAAAAAGCCAACAATGAAGAATAAATGTAAGATAAAAAGCCAACTTTGAAGAATAAATGTAAGATAAAAAGCCAACAATGAAGAGTAAATATAATATAAAAAGCCAACAATGAAGAATGAATGTAAGATAAAAAGCCAACAATGAAGAGTAAATATGATATAAAAAGCCAACAATGAAGAATGAATGTAAGATAAAAAGCCAACAATGAAGAGTAAATGTAATATAAAAAGCCAACAATGAAGAATAAATGTAAGATAAAAAGCCAACAATGAAGAGTAAATATAATATAAAAAGCCAACAATGAAGAGTGAATGTAAGATAAAAAGCCAACAATGAAGAGTAAATGTAATATAAAAAGCCAACAATGAAGAATGAATGTAAGATAAAAAGCCAACAATGAAGAGTGAATGTAATATAAAAAGCCAACAATGAAGAATGAATGTAAGATAAAAAGCCAACAATGAAGAGTGAATGTAAGATAAAAAGTCAGCAATGAATAGTAAATGTAATATAAAAAGCCAACAATGAAGAATGAATGTAAGATAAAAAGCCAACAATGAAGAGTAAATATAATATAAAAAGCCAACAATGAAGAGTGAATGTAAGATAAAAAGCCAACAATGAAGAGTAAATGTAATATAAAAAGCCAACAGAGTGAATGTAAGATAAAAAGCCAACAATGAAGAGTAAATATAATATAAAAAGCCAACAATGAAGAGTAAATCTCTATATATATAAAAATGAATGTTTGTATGTTTGTCCGTTTGTATGTTTGTTTGTATGTCCGGTATACAAATTCGCAGTAGTTCACTAATTCAAACCAAAATGTCCATACATAGGTAAAAAAAAATACGGGGAAGACGGTAGGCTATTTTAAAAAATATATAAATCAATTATTAAAACTATATATTTTTAGTCAGAAAATGATGATGACGATATTGCTGTATCATGTTTGATTATCAGATACAAAATTATATCGGGAAAAATTCCAAAAAGCAGAGACCACGGGTGAAACCAGTTCATTATTTTGTACGCAGGAACAAAATTCTAACAATAAAACATTCATTCGAGCAGAAAACAAAAGCCAGATCATCTTTCTATAAAAATATCGCTTCTCAGACACAAAGTTTGCAGCGGGACGTTTCACAAGTGTGACATCCACGGCGCCAATTTATAATTGTAACAAATAGTATTTGAATAAAAACATTTAATCGGGTAAAACCCGGGCGTTGCCCGGGTCATTCGTCATTAATATATAGTCACGACCATCTTTCCTCAATTCCTCATCGCTGTCACGGATGCGCGCGCATCATCATTATGATCATTATCATTAACTAATGATAATAATAATAATAATCATAATAATAATAATAATAATTATTATTATTATTATTATATTATTATTATTATCCATTATCCCTATATATAGTCACGACCGTCATGGGCCGGCTGGCCGGCCGGCCGGTTCTGTCACGGATGCGAGCGCATCATCATTATGATCATTATATCATTATCTAATGATAATAATAATAATAATAATTATTATTATTATTAATTATTATATTATTATTATTATTAACATATATAGTCACGACCGTCATGGGCCGGTTATGTCACGGATGCGCGCGCACAGGGAGGTCACGTGCTCGCCGGCAGCCAACGGGCGCGCGCCGCCGGCATTACGTCATAGATTATAAACACAAGGTAATAAGGCAAAATAAAAAAATAGTGTGTGATAAGGCACAATTTGGATTATCTACTTATATAATTGCCTTATTCTGTCTGTGTGAAGTTCACTGTGTGAAGTTCACGGATAGATTTTGATCAGAATGGATAAAATAAAAAAAATTCAAGGGATGGGAATCGAACCCACGACCTTCCGCTTACCGGGCAGATGCCATGACCACTAGGCTACCCTGGACATATTTTTCCGTTCACATTTTTATTTTTATATTTTCAAGACACACACAGTTTGGGGCGGGACGTTTCACAAAAGAGAGATCCACGGCGCCAATTTATAATTGTAACGAATAATATTTTAATTAAAACATTTTTAAAATATATACGCACTCGGGTAAAACCCGGGCGTTGCCCGGGCCATTCGTCTAGTTTTTATATAATTTTAATATTTAAAAATGGATATCTACTTCTGAATGTAGGTGATCTTATTATATTTGATATAGTTAAGTATAGAAGCAATGAGCGCTTCTCCCGTCAAAATAAACGTCAGAATCTGAGGCCATCTATCAGTTGCGGCGACGGTCAATAGATGGCGTCAGATTCTGACGTTTATTTTGACGGGAGAAGCGCCCATTGCTTCCATGGATTAATTTCCTCCCGGAAAATTTTCCATCTATAGTTAAGTATGCATACTGTGTTTTTAAAAATCCAAGTTCTATTATTGTTATAAAGCAAGCTTATATTAAAAATTAAATATGGAAAAAATTGTACAAAGGAAAATTGTATAGAGATCAGGTTGATAAATTTTAATAAAGGCATCTCCTGATCGTGCAACTAAAAGTTGCTGATGGCTTGCGCCATCTGTCGGAATAACTATAAACTAATCATTGATTTTTAAATATTCAAGAATTGGCCAAATACCCTTTCTTGATTAAACAATAAAAGCTAACCAAGTACGCGTTTCGGTCAGTCGGCCCTCATCTGCGTGGTGCGAAGTTGATATTTATTCCGACAGATGGCGCAAGCATTCAACAACATTAAGTTGCACGAACAAGAGATTACATTCTCTTAGTTTATCAACCTGATCCCAGTCCGAATTTCACTTTTGTACTATTTTTTCACATAGTTTAGCTTTCTCACGCCCTTAGTGCCTTAATTACCCATTCTTTGATTTTTTTAGGAAGCCTCAAAGACCAGCTTTTTTGGTCGTTGCGATAGAGTTCACTCCGAGACAGTTGATATGTCCCAAAAATATCTAAGAAGTACACACACACAACACACACACAAAAGCCTTTATTAAGACACACAGGTCTTACAGAGGATTCTCCTTGGGGTTACAAAACGGAGAAAGTGGGAAATAAAAATGGTGAAAGAATATATACATATGGTAAATATATACAGATTATAAGAAAGAATAAAGAAATAAGAAGAATTTTAAAAAATAAAAATAAAAATAATAATAAAAAAAAAAAATTGGAAATATGGATGGGAGAAGTGGAGAGCGAAGAGAGGAAAGAAAGCAGGTATTTACATATGGAACAAGTCAATTTAAGTTCTTCTGCAGTGGACCATGGCTTTTTCAAGAAATCTTCAAGAGATTTTCCAGGAAAATCCGAGTGTTCAGGGTATCTGAGAAGTACCATATATTTATAAAACAATAAAATTATTTGACATATTTAGGTGAGCTTAGTAGAGCAAGGTAAAGCTTGCATCACGTTGAAGAGGGCCAACAGTCCGAAACGCACATGTGGTTAGCTTTTCTTGATTAATCAAGAATGGGTATTAGGCCAATTCTGGGGGATAAATAAAAAAATCAACGATTAGTTCATATTTATTCCGACAGATGGCGCAAGCCAACATTTAGTTGTAAGATCAAGAGATATCTTTCTAATAAATACAAAAATTTATATAAAAGGGCATACCTGGATCTGTAAAAAAAAAAATTTACAGATCCAGGTACGTCCTTTTATATAAACTTATTTAATGGAACGCCTTTTGACTCAAAATATAAAATGTCTTAAAATAGATTAATTAAAAGAAATATTTTTGAAAATAATTTCCAATTAACAACTTGTTAATGTTATTTTAACAAGTTAAAATTGAACAATTAAATTTTCATCTTTTATAATTATCTTTGTATATATATATATATATATATATACTTAGTCTAGCCATAAATATTGTTACAAAACCAAATCAGTGATAAAAATTTTAATTTGAGCGCGTGAAGTATTCAAAATACAGTAGTTGTTATTTGAATATCTCGTGCACACGTGTTTAGAAAAAAAATCGGAATATATTTGTTTTTCGATAATGGATTGTGGTGTTAAAGAAAACCTATAGCTGTAATAGCCTTACACAAGGTAGGCCAAAGTCATTCATCCATTTTTAAACTTTTACAAAATTTGAATATTACGCGTCAATTTGTTTATCGAACCATTGAAAGGTTCAACAAGGCTGGCACTATTAATGACCTTGAAAGATCTTGTCGACCGCGCGTGCAATGAACGCAAGCAGCTATAAAAGCCATTCGCGAAAGATTTCGTCGAAATCCACGCCGCAAACAAAAGAACTTCGCAAAGCAGATGAATTTAGCTTCAAGAACCCTTTCCAGGATAATCAACGAAGACCTTGGACTCAGAGCTTTCAAACGACGCACAAGTCATTTGATAACCCCTGCTCTTAGAGATATTAGAAGAGTTAGATCAAAAATGTTGTTGGCGCGGCATGATGGTCGGTGGCATGATAGAATCCTTTTCACAGACAAGAAAATTTTCACTGTCGAGAAAAATATTAATCGTCAGAATGATAGGATATATGCTTGTAGCTCTCTAGAAGCTTCTTTGAAAGTCAGAAGACTTGAAAAAAGTCACCATCCTTCTTCTGTCATGGCTTGGTGGGGAGTTAGCTACCAAGGTGTAACAGATCTCCACTTCTGTGCCAAAGGGGTAAAAACTACAGCTAAAAACTATCAAGAAGATACTTTGGAACAAATAGTAAAGCCTCTGAATAAAGAAAAATGTTTAATGGAGAACATTGGATATTTCAACAAGATTCAGCTCCTGCTCACAAAGCTAAGTCAACTCAATCAACAATGGTTGAAGACGAATGTTCGGAGTTCATAAAGGCCAATGAATGGCCCTCTGGAAGCCCTGATTTAAACCCCCTTGATTACAGTTTGTGAGAATATTTAAAGGATAAGGTGTGCTCTAAAAGATATCATAATTTGGATCAATTGAAATCAGCATTTATGAGAGCAATGAAAGAAATACCCTTAGAAAAGCTGCGTGCCGCCATAGATCAGTGGCCCGGACGTTTGAGATCCTGTGTCAAAAATAAGGGAGGACATTTTGAATGATTCTATATATTTAAAATCTATGTCCTATTGGCTAATAAAATATGTATTTATAATCCATTAGTTTTTGTTCTTAATCATTTAATTTATAAAATTGTTTGTAACAGAATTTATGGCTAGACTGTGTATATATAAATCACTTTATTGCGTACCGCTCAACAAGAGCAACCTTGTTTATGATATTGTAACATAAAAATGAATAATATGTGAAAAAAGTCGGTGGATGAGAGGGTAACACGCTCGATTCCCGACAGTCATGAACCGGGATAGAATCCCGCGTTTAAATTTTGTTTAATATGTGAATAACCTTCACATATTATTCACTGTTTCAATTATCATGAACTAGGTTGCTCTTGCTGAGCGGTACCTATTAATGTGATTTGAACCAGAGAATAATATGTGAAGGTTATTCACATATTAAACAAAATGTTAACGCGGGATTCGATCCCGGTTCATGACTGTCGGGAATCGAGGGTGTTGCCCACTCGTCCATCGACTTCTTCGTAATTCTTCTTCTTTGTATATATTTTTCGGTTCCAAAATCACTTTCAACTTTCAAATCAAAATCAACAAGAGCAACCTAGTTTATGATAATTGAAACAATGAATAATATGTGGAAAACGAAAATATAGCGTGGTGAGTTTCTTTTTATCAAAATTACAAGCTTTCAAGCAAAATGCTTTTCATCAGGTAATCAAAAAAAAAAAAATATGTGGACAGGTAAATACATCCACCTGAGTAAGATTTGAAAATTAAAATTAAAGCGGAATTGCCACGAACAAGCACGCATCAACACACCCATTTCTCGCTCGCTCTCTGGGTGTGTTGATGCGTGCTTGTTCGTGGCAATTCCGCTTTAATTTTAATTTTCAAATCTTACTCAGGTGGATGTATTTACCTCTCCACATATTTTTTTTTTTTTTGATTACCTGATGAAAAGCATTTTGCTTGAAAGCTTGTAATTTTGATAAAAAGAAACTCACCACGCTATATTTTCGTTTTCTCTTTAATAATATGTGAGTTATTCACATATTAAACAAAAGGTTAACGCGGGATTAAATCCCGGTTCATGACTGTCGGGAATCGAGGGTGTTACCCACTCGTCCACCGACCTTTTTTTGTGTATATATTAAGAGGATTAATAAGCTAAGTAAATAATAAAAAATGATAAAATGGGAAGAGAAAAGGAGGAGAAATAAAATAATATGAAATATATATTTTAAAATTTCGAAAATTTTTATATATATTTTTAAAACAATTAAGGACTTAAGAAAGAGGCATCTGAAGAATCGTGCTATCGTGCAACTAAAAGTTGCTGATGGCTTGCGCCATCTATCGGAATAATTATCAACTATTCATAACAAGTTTCACGCAAAATCTTCGGCAGTTACGCATCATAAATGCGGAACAAAGAAATTTTTAAAAAAGAGATGGAGGAAGGGGTGAAGACGTTATAATAAAAATTCAAAGTGAAAATTGAAGATAAAATAACATTGATGTTTTTATATATTTTGAGATGATAATCAAAATGGTTCTACACCGTATGTCAACAGGTCAATTCTGAAAAAAAAAAAATCAACAGATAGTATTTCCCATAGATGGCAGAAAGCCGTCAGCAACTTTCAGTTTCACGATATATAAATATAAGTTTTTTTTTCTTTAATATTCTTTAATAGTCTATATTTGTTGTTCTTGTTGTTGTTTCAATCTATGTATGTGTATGCATTTCTGAAACAACAGGGATGTCTGTTCATTATATTGTATACTCTGTGTTTCTCGCGGTTAAAAATACAATTAACAACTCGAGAAATCTGGGATTTAAGAATATATAAATTTTATTTTAATTTCTATGAATTATACTGTCAATTATAAAACATTGTAAAAGAGAATTTGTCTTTTTTTTTTTTTTGAAGAACAAAAGTATATATATTTGTGTATAGTGTAAACTTATATATATGTTGATGCCCTTATTTTACCTTTTATCTTCTGAAACAAAGTTAGACGCGTGTAGCTTTGTTTCAATGTTTAGAATGCATTCTCTGATTCTTCCACCGGGGCAATGATGCCTACCATTCCTTAAAAATAAAACCAAGCGCAAACTATTATAGTTGGAGCAGATTTGAAATTTGTTTTCCCGTGCAGTTCCGGCCAGTCTGAAATCATAAGAAAACAAGCACAGGTGAGATTTCCAATACAATCCACACACACACACAATCACAAAATACAGTTTCTATTTATTGCCATAATAACCCTCAAAATCCATTTTTTTAATTCTCAATAATTTATTGGGTCTACTTGGTACTAGGCCATAAAAACTCTTTGGTTCGAATTGGATTGAATATGCTAGCTACATCGCATGTCTACAGTGTGCATCTACTCATGTTTAGAAAATATTATGCAAATAAACTTAGAATATAATAGATACATGGAGAAAAATAAAATGAGAAATTTACTGGGATCGGGTTGTTAAGTTAAGAAAAGAATTATCACCTGATCGTGCAACTGAGGTTGCTAATGGTATTCTGTCGGAATAAACATCAAATAATCGTTGATTTTTTTATAACATCCAAATTATTTTTATTGATTAATGATGATAATATATATGTATATATATATTTTCAAAACGTGCGCGTTTTAGGTTGTTGACTCTAGTCAGCGAGGTGTAGGCTGTATCTCAGAAGTTTCTTAGATCAGTTTTTCTGATCGTTACGGTACATCATACATCACAACTGACGAGGGTCTACAGCCTGAAATGTGTACGCGGTTATCTTTTCATGATTTATTTACATTTTAAAAAAGAATCAACGATTAGTTAATATTTTTTAAGACAGATGGCGCAAGCCATCAGTAGCTTTCAGTTTCACGATAAAGATGTTTTTTTTTCTTTAATATAATCCCAGTCTATTTTTTGGTTGTTTCAACATATGCATGTGCATGCATTTCTGAAACAACAGGTTGCGAACACGCACATGGGTATTTTGGCTCATTACCAAAAAAAAAATAAAAAATTAAAATTAAAGTTCCTTAAGGTCAATGAAGCCTAGATATAACAAATAAATGACCTTAATAGAGAAACAAATATAAAAGATAAAAATTGTGTGCAAAGTAAATACAAATATAATAAAAATATTATCATTGAATTATTTGACCAATACCTCAAATAGCTATATATAAGATGCAGCGCGCGCATATAGTATCCTGATTTTACATTCTTATACCTTTTTGACAATATTTTTAGTATATGAGTGATAAATATTCGCACACATGTTAATATTCTAGCGAGGGGCTGGTAATAAAAAGAATACATAAAAAATAACGAATCTCTTTTTAATTTTTTCCCCAGTGGAAATATTGTGCCTCACACACATGTGTTGAAATGTGATAATCCCAGTACTCAACTTGTTTGGTCGCTGATAGACTTTAGACCCCAGAGGTACGCACTAATTTTGTATTCACCAAACCACTTACTGTCGATGTGGGTTATCCAATTAATTTTGTAGATGGTTGGAAAGAGAGAAAGAGAAAGCGTGTGTCATAAAAAAATAATCGTGATTTGGGTACACAGAACGTGAGCCATAAAAGTTGGTATTGGTTCTAGGGGGTTATCTGGTGGGAGGAGATAAGGAAAGTATGCCGTGGACAGGCTAACGAGCCATGAACAGTTCGTTTATTTGGAGACTCCCTCAGCGCATCTCTCAAGTGCATCCTTCGCCACGGAGTTGTTTATTATTGTGTGTGGCTTCTGTCTTTTGCTCTCTCTAAGTAGGCTCTCTTGAAATGAACCACATTGTGAAGAGGGTTGCAAAAATAGCCTCTCTCCATGATTCGGGCAATGCCCGAGTTTTACCCAAGTGCATTTTTACTTAAGTGTATATTTATACAATTAAATGTGTGCTGTTTTTAAAAATCAAATAATATTTGATACAATTATAAATTATGACCTGGCTTTGCTAGGATTCTTCACAAGTGAATGTTTGACCATCGAATGATGATTTTGAAAATATAATTTCTATGATTATAGATTTTTTTAATATATATTCAGTCTAAAATGAAACAATTAGTTAAATAAAAATGTTATACTTTAACCCAAAATGATGATTGTAATAATGGTTTATTAATTGAGATCCTCGTGACCCTATCAATCAGATTAATAATAATATAATCACAATAAATAATGGTGGGGGTGGATCCGACTACAACTCCCTGCTGCCTTCCCTGAACCCTGGAATTTTCTACCAAATTCATGTCCGTTTCCAAGGTGACTAACGTGGCAACGGCACCCATTTTCCAATAAAGAGAAAATCCGATATCTCCAGTAATGCTATCGCGTCCAGGGTAACCGCCGCGGTCAGGAGCTGCAGCCCGGGCTCCTGATGAGAAATCTACTACGAGGATAATCTACTACAGCTCAATATAAATGGCACCCAGAGGAAAACTGAAGAGCTAACTTGACTTCTCCGTAACAACAATGTGCATATTGCTTGTCTTCAGGAGACAAAACTGAATCAGAATTTAAGATTCAATAGCAAAGGTTATATAACATTACACGAAAGGACAGATCGGAAAATTTGGAAGAGAACATACCGTACTTTTGATTAAAATAGCAGAAATCCAATTTACGTAAATTGTCTTTAATCAGAGTAAGCCTACGGAAAGAACGGCAGAAGCTCAGGCAATAGAAATCTACCTCCCAGAGAGAGAGAGAGACAATTTTGACAATTGACATAATTTTTATTGACATCATGTCAATACATGTAAAGTGCACAGTCCGCACTAATTATGAGAAAATGATAAATTTAAAATGAGGATGATGGTTATAATAAAAAATGATTTTAAAAATGATTAAAAAATACAACTATGTACATGGCGCCTCTGCCACCGCTGCAGAGTGTGATAGAAGATCGCCAGCGGGTCTCCAGCGACACCACGCATTTCGCGATCTACGAAGAAGACGTAGATCGCGTGTTTTGCCGCCGAGGAGATGGTGATGGCGTGGTCCTCGAGGCCCACCGCGAAGATCCAGGACTGCAGGTCCGGCGGCCGCCCGATGATGGAGAAGGCCTCTCGAATGAGAGGACGGACGGCGCTGCAGGACCAGTAGCGGTGGGCCAGCGACAGGTCGCTGGAGCCGCAGGCAATGCAGACAGGCTGGCTAGACGCCGGATGCCCCGGATGAGGCAGGGCGTGCAGGGCCAGCCGCAGAGCGATGTCCGCCGCATGGCCCCCGAAGGAGCAGCGGCGGAGGGATGAGCATGGCGTACTGGCGGATGGCACGCCGACGACAGGCGCCCAGCGCCGGAGAAACCGTGAGATGGGAAGGGCAGCCAGGCGGGGACGCTCCAACATTCGACGCGCAGTGCGTGTGCTAATGCGCAGGAACGGCGTAGCCGTCCCGCGCAGCACCACGGCTTCCTCCAAGGTCCGCTCCCTGTAGACGCTCGTCGCGTTGTCCGCCACCAGGCGTTGGCAAAATGCCCCAAGAGCAGCTGCATCTTCGCAGGCGCTTCTTGTAGGCCTGGCGACGGGCGGCGAAGCAGGGTCCGCCAGGTCGCAGACGCGAACTCCTCTCCATCTAGAGGGAACCCGAAGCGATGGCGTCGCCAGGAACCTGCAGGCACCGACGAGGGGCAGGTTCAGTAGAGTGGGAGCAGGCACCACCCGATGGTTCAGGCCCAGGATGGAGGAGGCCTGCTCCCATAGATCCAGCAGCCGGCGGCGGCGAGGCAGCAACCAGGAACCCGAGGACAAGGGGGTCATCCAGGCTCCAGACTCCACCAGCCAAGAGTAGGCGTTCTTGCCTCCATTTCTGGATGCAGCCTGGACCCCCTTGAAGCAGGCGAGCTGGAGTTGGGTCCTGATGTCGAGCAGTCCTACACCACCGACGGACACAGGACGTGCCAGTAGACCTCCCGGGAGCCAGGCGGCGCGATGGCAGGATCCCCAGACGAACCGCGTCAGCCTGGCCTGCAGTTTGGCGATAGTGGCATCACCGGGCAGGTAGCCATGCAGATGGTGGAGCACCGCCGCCAGTACTAGCGAGTTGGCCGCTCTCGCCCGCCCCACCAGGGAGAAGCCGCGGACAAATGGGGACCATCTGGAGATCGCCCTCTCCAAGATGCCCAGCAGGTGATTTTCCTGGACCGAGGTTCCATGGCCTGATGTTATTTCGCAGCCCAGCACCGTGATGGAGGATGCGGACCACGAGATGCCCAGCGGAGAGTCGGCGCGGTCCCTCCAGGCGCCGCACCACAGTCCTTTACTTTTCGGGAAGTTGACGCTGACTCCCGACGCACGGCGGAATTCGTCAAAGATGGTCTTGACTCTCTCAAACTGCCAATCCTCGCGGATCAGCAGGAGAATGTCATCGGCGTACGCCAGGACGTTCCCTCTTCCGAGGATTCTCTCCAAGTGGCGCAGGAGGGGACCCGTAAAGATGGAGAAAAGGGCTGCACTGCAGGCACAACCCTGCCGAAGCCCTCTGCGCATTTTGAATGGGCGGGTGAAGTTTCCATCCACCTTGATGGTAGCGTCGGCCTCCGCGTAGAGCAGGTGGAGCCATTCCATGAAGGGCGGAGGCAGGCCGATGATGCGTAGCTGGGAGGCCAGGAACTCTCGGTCCACGTTGTCAAAGGCGGACTGCAGGTCGGTGGAGATGACTGCTAGCGGTGTCTTGTTCTTGAAGGCCTGGGCCACCTCGTCAGACACGCACGCGATGTTCCAGGAGGGACATCTTCCCGGAACTGCGTATGTCTGGCAATCCGGCACGATAGCTGGAAGGTGGCGACGTAGACGACCCAGAAGAACGCCGCTGACGATTCTGTAGTCCGCCGTCGGAAGTGATATGGGCCGGTAACCGCTTAGGCCCGGACCACCGTGCGCTTTGGGGACGAGGCAGATGATATTCCTCCTCGATGATTCTGGAAGAGTCCCGCGAAGCTTGGATTCGGCGAGGACTTGATGTATGACTCCACCGAAGAAGTCCTCGAAGCCCTTGACAAGCTCGCAGGGTATGCCATCCCAACCAGCCGCTTTCCCTTGAGGCAGACGGCTGATGGCAACTTCCACCTCATTCAAGGAGATATCTGCTCGATGAAGCGGGTCACTGTCCTCCAGAGTGATGCACTCAGTAGCTCCCTCCAAGAACCCAGCGATGTCCTCCGGGCTGCAGGTAGAGCCGTTGAAGCGCTCTCTGAAGGAGTTGAAGACGTAGCGCCTCAAGCTCTTTCCCTCGAAGAGGTTCCCCTGGGCGTCGAAGACGGTCGTCAGTTCCGGGCGGTGTTGTCGGACACGCAGGGCACGCCCAAGTTCAGGCAGTGAAGGGTAGTCCGCCTCCACGGTCTCAGCTTCGAGCCTGGAGCGAAGAAACCGACTTGCCCTGGTGACGTAGTCCTCATCTTCAACGCGGGGAACGTAGAGGCACTTGATGTCTTCAACGAGTTCCCGCTTCAATTTTCCCCATTTTCCCCATAGATCTCCAGTACGGATGCCTTCGATTTCCTGCGAAGCTTCGCTAAGAAGCGCCTCAATCCTCTCGATGACTGGCGCTGATCGCAGTAGCGCGGAGATGGATGGCGCAGGCGGTGAAGGGGGATCCCCCACTTGGAGAAGAATGGCACGGTGGTCCGAGTTGCGGTAATTGAGGGTCCAGTAACGGGTGACGCGCCCAGAGAGTCTTGATGGTATAAGGACTCGATCCAGACGGGCGGCGTCAACCCGGCTTCCATAACTGGCGACCCTGGTAGGCAGGTGCGCGGCATCGAAGATGGCGGCGATGTCGACGAGGGCGGTCCGGTCCAGGAGTTCCGCGAAGGCTTCCACGGCTCCTGACCCGATGTCGCTCGAAGACTCCTCGGAGATGTTGATGTCGCCGAGGGCCCACGCATCTTCTCTGATGGCTTCCTCTGCGATGATCTGCAGTTGGAGATGCCGTTCTTCGGGAGTGTGGGAGAGGTGGCAGTTGATGACGCGGGTCTCGAGACCCCGGATCTTGACGCTGGCGATGGCAATCTTGCCTGGCCACAGGACACGATGCCAGAGGACGCTGACTCCCGGCGCCAAGATGACGGCGAGGCCGGATCCCCTGGGTGTCGATGATGGCGCGAAGACGGCGCTGTATCCCAGGCAAAGGTCCCGGACATTGTTCAGGGCCAGCACGTTCGTCTCCTGGACGAACGCGACATCAACTGCGTGCTGTTTAAGGAAGCAGCACAACTCCACACTCCTTTCGCGAACGGCAATGCCGCGCACATTGAGGCATGCCATGCGGAAGGTCATGACATCTCTCTATTAGCTGCAGCTCTGATGGTGGTGAGCCGCTTGTAGAGGTGGCAGGCCTTATCCTCTATATTGAATATCAACTTGGTGGTGAGGTCAGTCAGGCAGGCCGCCTGCTCGAGATTCAGGGCAGCGATCAGTGCCTTCATAGGGCCTTTGTTGGCGATTGCCTGAATCACCTTTCCTCTCCCAACGCCCGCCGCTTCAATGTCCTTGAATATGGTGTCAGGGAGTCGCTCAAGGACTGGCTTCAGCTGCTCAAGAGCCAAAGATGCCTTCTTCGGCGTTTCTTCCTCCCGAGAGCTTTCCTCCTGCACTCTGGGAACAGAAGGGAGGGGCAGGGTAGGAACAGCTAACTTAGCCTCGCTAACTTTGCTGGAGAAAGGCACCCCTTCCGCTGGTGATTTTGCGGCGCTTGTAGCAGGCGTTGGTTGGACGGGAGTGGACGCCGCGGGAGCCGAGACACTTTTGGAGGGGGTCTCCTGAGGCCTGCCAAGCGCTGCTGGGGGAGTCACGGCGAGTGCTGCAGAGGACGGCGTCTGAGTGGTAGGAGGAAGGCGCGCTGGGTCCTGCCTGGGTGTTTGTTGATTAGTGGGGCGTTCCTCCCTGTTTCTCTTGGGGCAGCTGGCTCGCCGATGTCCCTGGCGATGGCACATGCTGCATTTCACGCCGTGCGTGATGAAGGCAGGTGTTGTTTCTCCCTTGGACTTGATATCCACTTTTCCAGGGAGCTGGTGGAGCTTCATGCCATCATTCATGAGGATGAAGGCCTCTCTATTGCCTGTGGCCCAGGAGTAGCCCTCGCAGTTGACAATCTCGATGGCCAGAGAGACGACCCTGCAGTATGGCCGCAGGGTTGCGACTATATCCTCCTCCTTTACGGCGATGGGCAGGTTCCCGATAATTATTTTTTCTGCCCTTTTCCTATACGGGAACGCTCTGAGGATGGTGTCTCCGATTGTAAGTCCGTCCTCGATCAGGCGCTCGGCCTTCTCCACACTGGACAGACTGGCCAGCATGTGGCCAGACATTCTCATGAGTTGGAAGACGGAACCCCTTCCCAGCTTCTCTTCCAAGGCCCTCATGTAGCATAGGTGATCGAAATCCGGGCACCATTCAATAAAGCAGCCCTGATCGAAGGATGCTGCTGCAGATCTGGCCTTGTTGATCTGCTGCTGTTGCCTGGTGTTTTTGATGGCTGCCACGGGATTCCTGTTGAAAACTCGTGTATTCCCAGCTGGCTTTGGAGCGCTGGATTCCGACTTCGCAACCTTGGTCGGCTGGCTTTTAGGAGGTGACGCTTTCCTTTTTTTTCACTTGGATGAAAGGTGTAGGATCTTCATCCTTATCCGCGGCCTCCACTTGATCCGCCCAATTCACATTTTTATCGATTGTTTCCGCAGCCCGATTTGCATCGCTGCCGTTCTTTGTAGACGAATTTACATATCCGTTTTGGGCCCTGTTTGCTGACGCGTCAGCTGTCACAACGGCGCCCGCCGAAGACGACGCCCCTGTCACACGTGGTTGACCTTGAGCTGACCCGAGGGGGCATCCCCACTCGTTGTTTTCCTGGCTGTTGATAAGGCAAGATGTTCTTCTGCCGATCTCTCGGTATTGGTAGCTAATTCCTGGATGGGAGTTACACCATCGTCTTCCCCATCCTCTTGGCTCTCCGCGAGTACTTGATAGGAGTTTGAAAACTCCATTTCGACCGTACCTTTTGGCGAAAAGTACGGAGCTCAATCGCCGCGTGGCCTCACGGCCGTGACCGAGAGAGAGAGAGAGAGAAAAAAAATCATAAATTTTTATCACCCCGATAAACCAGCCTGGTAGCAAAATTAGTGAAGCGTCTTCAGATGTTACAATAATACACGGCAATTTTAATGCCAAAAGTTCAACATGGGGATCACCTGTCAGGATAAGAAAGGTCAGCAGGTTGAGGGACATGCTAACCGACCTTGACCTTACACCGTTAAATAACGGAGAGAACACCTATCTATCCAAGACCTACAGGCACAGAATCCACAATAGACATCACAGCGATAAATTACAACATCGCTCTCACGATACAATGGAAAATCATGAGAAGTGCAATCAGTGCCAACAGAAAATTTTTAACAACCCTGAACTTTAAAATAGATAATATCCAACACACAGAATAAAATAACATGGAACTTTAGAAAAGCCGACAGGAAAAAAAATCACAAAATGCTTGAGGAACTTTGAAATGAATTATTAAACTACAGAGAACGCTAGACTTGGAAAAAATCTCTTCGAACATCTCTAAAGCTGCAAAAGCATCGATACCTAGAGGTCGACGGAAGGATCTGTAGATACCTTACGTGGAAGAACCACAACATCGAGGCAATGATTTCAGAGAGAGACAATATCAATGGCCTTCTTAAGACAAAGCAAATAGAAGAAACCAAGAACGAAACTCAGAAATTACTCAAAAAATAGAACAAGAGATTTGGAAATGTAAATAAGAAAAATGAGCAGAATTATGCGAAAAATTGGATCCAAGAAAGGACAGTCAACACTGGAGTATTACAAAAATGATTTAACATTGGCGGATATAGAAAAAATTGTTTTAAATATAAAATAAATCTATATCCCGAGGTGCCATATTGGTGGCGACGCCTCCATCTGCAGTTCCACCAGGTGGTGACTAAGGCAATCTCAGGTTTCGCCGCACGTGCGAGGGGTTGGTTATCTGAAGAAAGATAAGACAACTATGTGCCGAGACTTTCCCTCAATGTGTTTATAAACACCGGCCGTACTCGAGTGCTTTGATCCGAAGTCTGTTATAAACATCGTCCATGGTCGAGCCATTTTATCTGATGCTTGTCTTATATATCGGCCGTGGTCACGTTTTTTGGTCCTAAGCCTGCCTTAAGCATTAACCGTGATCGAGTTTTTTTTGGTTTTTGAGAAATGAAATAAACATCGACCATGGTCGAGTCATTTTTATCTGAGTCCGTCATGAATTTCTTTCCTGTGACCACACTAGACATAAACGTCTCTTAGAGAGATATAAATGGTAAAGCTACAGGCTTTCAAGATGCGTGGCTGGGCGCCAAATGCTGAAACTCCTACTGACTGGCAGACTATGTGATGAAAATCTCCAAATAATAATCGATATGGTTTACTGGAGTCGATTTAGAGGAGGATAACGAGCATGTTCGGGCATCTTGTCCCACTCTTGGAGTGGATAACGGCATTGCTGGAGGGATAAAAGGAAAGAAGACCAGGAAGAGGAAGGCAGAGAATGGAATTCATGGACAACTTCGGGAGAAGAACCTACGATATAATCAAAATATTGTAAATAGACAAAAGAATTGCTATAAAGCAATTTAGGTAGAATGTGTTTATATATTTTTTATTTTTATATTTTTATTTTCTATCTTCGTTAGGTGTATGTAAATAATATTGTACATCTATATATACTCTTTCTCTCAGCTTATAGCTTGGCCTGTGGAAGGATCGATAAGATCCGAAAGCTTGCATAAAATTTTCACGTATAAAGAAACGTATTGCTATCGTTTATTTTTAATTTTTTAATTTTATTTCAATTTTATTTCAATCAAAATATTAACCATAGAAAATATCATCTGAGAGGACAGGAATACTACCAGTCACCAACCTATGTCTGGTTGAGGAGAAACCTCATTTGATCGCATACTGATGTTAAGGCGCAAAACCTCGGCATTTCTCAAACCCTTTAGCTAGTCGTATATAATCGTAACCCAAGATAGTGGACATTGCTGCTGCTGTGATGGAGATGCATGGAGACATCTGAGGCTCTTCTTTGGACACGACAACAACAGCAACAATCAATATAATTACTATGGGGAAGATTACGACGCAATATTATCCATATTTTAGCACTTATTGAATCTCTAAAGCATATCACACGAGCATAATCAATATGAATTTCAATATTATTTATATAGAAGTACTATATATATATATATAGTAGCTATACTTTATTTTAAGTAATTCCGTTCTAAGACCGGTGTTCAGTCAGTATCTTCCAAGGCGATCGATCCATAATCTGGTGGTAAGACACGAGTTGTCTTGATCCAATCAATTCATTGGTTGTGGATTTTCGTGTAGAAGATAATTCGGCTGTTTATCTTTGCCTTCCGTATGTCGGCGTAGGTTAATCCCCGCATTTAGAAGCCGTTTCCAACTCTAAGAGCAGAAAGAGTGTGTATTACGCACCTATTAGCTTTAGAAAAATTTCTACTGAAATTATATTAGTACATATTTTCAGCTCATTTTCCACCAAGCATTGCAAACTTCGGAAGCCAACTTAAACTCGAGAAACACACACAAATTACGCCTCTCTACTATGATTATCATAATCTTTATTTAAATATTATGATAGTCTATATTTGTTTTAGATATCCTTCCGTGAAACGTGTCCAATATATTTTTGATATCACAGCTAGTTCAAAAATACATACATTTACAAATAATTCTTCTGAACTTCTTAAAAGGCAGTTTCATTTAGAAGAATTTTAAGTAAACCCTTTTATATTAAGTAAAATTGTCAATATTAAAAAATAACTTAATTAAAAAAAAAAACTTTCAATTTTTTCAAATGTTCTCTCTTTACGCACGCGTGCGTGTAAGTAAACATTTGAATTTTGTAAACAGCCTGTATTTTTTCTTATAGATTCAATTAGCCACTAGAAGATAATTTTTACGCGAAAACTTGCTTTGTGCCAATAAAAATAAACTTGTTGTTAATTTTTAAATTAATATTTTTATTAATCCCTTTTTATATGAATTCGTTTTACTCAAGTTGCTAAATATTATCTTTATCAGAGCTATAGCATTGAGCTACAAAAGAGTGAGTGTTCTCGTCTTCTCACCTACTGACTGCCAGACATGTTGTGAGTACTGAGAGATGCACGTCCAATCCCAGTGGACCGATTACTTGAGATTACTAGAAGCTAGCAGCATTTTTATAACCAAATAATATTTCCATCTATATTTTAGCCATAGATATGGCCCAGCCACTTTGCCAGCTGAACACCTCTTTGGCAGATTGTCAAGATTCCATTAGATCCCGTGTGGATCTCATGGAATAAAATCCGCCCTAGACTGACGAGGGTCATTAGCCCGAAACCATGGTCTCTAGGTGGACGCTTTTCAGTTTGCCAAAGCTGGTGTTGTGGCTTTGTCACCGACCCGAGACCGCTAGTTGCGGCGACGGTCAATAGATGGCGTCTGGTTTTAGACGTCTATTTTGACGAGTGATGCGACCCTTGTCTCTTAAGATCAATTTCCTCCCGGCAAAATTTCCATCTACAAATAATATTTTATGATAAATTAAGAATAGAGTATTATGGTGGTCGTTCTACTCGTCGATGGTCGACGTGAAACACTGGACAAACAAACCACTAGGATAACGTGACTGGCAAACAACCTACAAATACAGAATCGTGAAAGTTCGATCTCCAGGATTTGGTCTGGAGAAGACAAAGGGAAAATACCAACAAACAGAATAGACATAAGAGAGAGATCCGATATTCTAACATTTGAAATTGAAGTATAATTACAATAGTAAAATGAAAGCATTTAAGAACGAATGTTTCTTTTACACAAAACAAACTTCTACTGTACTTACTGCGATGAAAAAATATTGGAAGGGCTTGGCTCATCAGTGGTGAACCCTCCCAGCGGTTTCGCCAATTTAATCCACCAGACCGCTTTGTTTCGTGTGTAAAAGAAACATTCGTGCTTAAATGGTTTCATTTTACTATATATAGTGTAGATGGCGCGTTATTGCTTTATGATAATTACAGCATTTATCGCAAATTCGGTGTTTAATATTTGAACGTTAACATATTTGTTAGAGTGAATATTAACAACTAAAATGGAATATTTCTCTCTCTCTCTCAAAATCTAATTTACTATATATTCTATCCTTCTCCTTCTTCAATGCCTTCCTCTACTGAGGATGGGCCACATGGTCTCTCCATACTTCCCTCCTTCAATGCCTTCCTCTACTGAGGGTGGGCCACATGGTCTCTCCATACTTCCCTCCTTCAATGTTTTCCTATACTGAGGGTGGGCCACATGGTCTCTCCATACTTCTCTCCTTCAATGCCTTCCTCTACTGAGGCTGGGCCACATGGTCTCTCCATACTTCCTCTGCCATCCTCTTCATCTTCTCGTAGGTGTGTCGTCCAGTTCATTGTTCTAGATTGTTATTCAGAGACCATGTGTTACTCTGGAGCTGATACTGTGTCCCAAGAACCTGACACAGGCTAACCTTTGGTCCACCCCGGGTATAGATATATTCTATACAAGAGTAAATATTAAGATATTGTAACAAAATAACCATCACCTCGGCAGGCCACCTGATTCTCAGGAAGGAAACATCGAGAGAAATAAAGCAGGGATTCACCTCAATTATCACTACACTAAACATATCTCTAAACTAGTAAAACAAATAATTTGGCAGCTACCCATTAATCTCCAGTCGCTCTTAGAGTTTTGTGCAACAAAAAAAAAAAAAAAAAAAGGGAATATTGTTGGCTATCTTAGTGAAAAATAGTTCAAGGAGAGTATTCAAGATAGATGATCCTATTATTTGGATACAGTAATCTTGCTAAAGCTTCGTAATTCCAAATATTCTTGTGAAACCCTTCTAAATTTTAAATTTAAAAAATATATAATATCCATTTGTTCTCATCGTTGAGATAGTTTAGTTGCATAGATACATATTGTAGCCAGTCCAAAGTGTGTCTGTCGTTGATTGGGACAGTCATCGCGCCATGTCTCTGGAGTCCAGTTTTAATTAGATCGAAGTCCTAATTGGTTCAGTGGGTGAAGGAAGCGATGGCCGATCCATCACGGCTAATGTCCCGGCCACGCCTCTCTGTCTGCCGCGAATGGCCACCGTGCGCGTGTACCGCCCGCCACTCGGGACACGAGGACTGCTGGATCACAGCTGTATGTCGAAGCCTGTCTTAAGTAGCTACTCGAGAGGCCAAGACAAAGAAGTTGGCTACCATAGGTTTTTCTTAAGACACTTATTTTACTGGAGTTATAGAAACTTAAGAACATGGACAACAACATATTTTTGAGGAGCCCAAAATTTTAGATTCCTAGTTATGCTAACTTGATTCTTTTTCTAAAATACAGATGTGCATCAGCCAATCAATAATATCTTTATTAAGAACATTAGTCTTGTAGACAGATTCTCCTGAGAGATAGAGAAAATGAGTGTAAAAAAGTTGGAGAAATAAAATGCATAAAGTTATATGGGAAATATGTGTACATAGATATATAATTATTTTGATATAATATTATACACCTACGTTATAGGTATTCTCCGGCTCTGCTCTCATATACAAATGTGGTAAGGCATAAACACTGGACTCAAAAAAAAAAAGAGAGAGAGAGAGAGAAAATACATATATATCATATCTAAACACCGATTTTTTAACAGAGAGAAAAGGAGATATGAAAAGAGTATGCATTCACAGATTTATTTTCTTCTGGATTCAGCTTTCTAAAAATTAAATAGAGCCTGAGGGCAAACAATTAGCTTGATATGGTACTGGTTAAAATACCTGAATTAACATAAGTTAGTTGTCGTTAAATTGTGAAAAATATTCCCAGCTGTAGGCAAATGTGGAAGTAACCATGGAGTGAAGAACGAAGAAATCATACATCGTAACGCAACCAGAGACAACTAGCTAAATCTGGCCAAACACTCGTCAATATTACACTCCGTCTTCTAAGGTAACAAAGGGGATTCATATTCAATATATATACCGCATCGAGTATATTATTGAATATATATATCTATATATATATATATTACAATCCTCAAAGAAGGACTTAGTTTATTTAAGAAGTAAATTTGCTAAACTAGCTTTTGAATACAAACCATAATCATCCAGGAGAAACCATCAGTTATTCAATTGTTTAAAAAAAAACGATATTTATATATAATGCGTATTGAGGTATCGGCGGCACTATCATTTGGAACTCTCAGAATAAAGAGATCATAAAAATAGAGAGAGAGAAGATCAGAGACATTTAAAATGATTAAAAAGACATCATCATCCCCCCCCCCCCCCCCCCCCCGACCGCTCAAAGTTAAGCATTCCTTATATGAAACTCTAGAAAGTCATTATTAATTAAAGAACTATATATACGAGGACTATTCATGAAAAAATTAGAATGATTTTATTTTTGGGACATGCCGTTGACCTAGAGCAATAAAAGACATTGGAGGACAAAATCGTGCCTCAACAGATCGCCTAGAAAGATTGAAGCATATCTTCCTGCGAATCTCTTCGCTTCCAAGGATGTCTTTTGAACTAGCCTACTGAAAAAAAAAAGTCGATTCGTGATTAGAAGTACACATCCTTAAATTATGTATCCGTTTACACAAATCAGCTACTGTCGTTTACCGAATGCTGCAACAGATACAGTGGATTCTTACACGAGAGACCACCAAAAACATGGCTAATACCCTGAAGTTACTCCTGAAGGTGGTCTATTACTCTGTCATGCCAGCACAAGTCATGAGGAGTCCTTACTAGGGAAGAACAAACGGCGATTAAAGATTACGAGCAGGACATCTTAGAATGTTCAAATTTAATGGAAAAATCAAAACAATCCCGAAATGCCCCAAATGCGATTGCCAGCCTACCAGTCCTGAACATCTATTGAATTGTATCAAATTCTCTAAAAAAGACTCTGGGAAAACCCCAGGACTATAATAGAAAAGCTGAGACAATGGAACCTAATGGAGAGCGTTTAAACGACTTGAGGAATAAGCAACAACAACAGTCATGAGGAGTCTTACAACAGAGTAGTTAATGAGAAACCCTCTCCAGGAAAGCTTTAAATACGGGACTGCTATATATGATAAAAATATTTAACTACAGTCAACTATAACTCGATGGCTTAAATGTTCAAGAATGTGTTTCGATGGCAGAGCTGAGTGAGTTGGGCGCGACTGCCGCCTCAGTCAATGAGATCTGACCAACACAGCCGCTATTGTTAGGTAAGATCGTCTCACAGCCCTGGCTTATATCGTACAGTTCCCATTCACCATTCTACACGGCCGTGTCTGGGTGTCGAGATTATTAACACCTGAATCAAATGCGAGTGGAAGTTTGTCAACATCCCCTGCGTCTGGTATAGGAACATGGCCAGTCCTGCCTGAATTCCTTTCCTGCTGGCAATGAAACTTGGCTTCACTACTACGATCCTGAGAACAACCAGACGAGTAACTGCCTGGAAAGCGCCTCATACAACAAAGAATATAAAGGATATCGGGTCTGCAGGAAAGCTATTAGCGATTTCTTATTTATTTTTTATTACCAACAAGGAATGTTCTACTAAGATGAAGTGTGCCCCCTCATACAACGTTGAATGAAAAGTAATGGGGACGATTGTTTTAAATCTTAAAATCCTCAATAAAGAAGACGGTGGTGTTTTGAAAATGATTAACGAAGATTTCAAGCATGCCTTCCAATAATGGCATCCATGAATGGGTGACATGTTGGTACCAATTGCTTTCAACTTAAGGAGACTGTCCATTTTGAAAATACCGTATTCATCTCGATTGTTTGTGTAATGATATCATATATGTTCTCCTTCTTTCTTTACCTATAAATATAGGTAAAGTATAAATGTGTATTTTATATATTTACACAAACGACACGATTAAAATACATTTTTACACTTGAAAAACATATATAAATATAAGTATATATATCAATCGAAATAATTGCAAAAAGGTTTCTTTATTAAATAAAAATGGCAAGCTTTTTCAAGCGTTAGCTCATCATCAGGCCAATTGTTTCGCAAATTCCTACAATATATATAGAGGTGTAGGAGGTATTTTTACATATGGTGATGAGCTAACGCTTGAAAGCTTGCCATTTTTATTTAATAAAGAAACTTTTTGCAATTATTTCGATTGATATATATCGTTTCAATCCTTTGCAATTATTTCACAATCTAACAAGTATATATATAACATATACATAAGTATATAAATACTTGTATATGTTTTTAGATAGACGTGTATATATATTACACACATACTAAAGAACTGTTTTTTTAAATAATATAATATCTTTAAGCATTTCAAAATAGTTAATATATTTTCTCCTGTTTGCGTGTAGCAAAAACATAATGTATTAGTTAGAGTCAAGCTAAAATATTACAAATGTAATAAGAGAATTAGTAAAGTTATGCTCCAACTTGAACAACAACAATTGCAGGAAATATTAGTTGCAATACGTAGGTGAATCACGAAACTTCAACTTTCTCAAGATTGACTCTGCTCGTACATAGAAAAACAACTCTCTGTTTTTTCATTATTGAATAATGAAGGAATAAGAACCCGATTTTATAATCATTGGAATTAAATTATTCCAATATCGAAAAATTGGAGAGGAAGTGGACTTCAGAAATTGGTTTAACCATGGAGCTAAGCACCACCACCACCAACAACTTATTCCATGGTATAAGCAGCATCAGCAACTCTCAGTTTCATGACCAGGAACAAGTATTTATTTCTTAATAGAAATTGAAGTTGAGCATGCCAAGCTTGCCTGAATGTTGTGTTCTCTTATACTGAATTTCTTTCAATATTCTATAATGTCGTAGGGCTTTAGACTTCATGATTAAAGATCGACTAACAGAGCGTATTTAATCTATCGTGCACGACTGAGCACAGAGCGTCCATATCTACAATACTGCCGCCTCGTTATCAGATATTTGATCTTTGGGCGGCCAACACGCTGCAACGTTTCCAATCACATTTCTGATTTCCCACTTTCCAACTGTTTCCATTATTTGACTTACTTTTGTGAGATTCAAAAGTTTTTGTTTGACCTTCGGACTTATTAGAGAGAGAGAGAACTTAATCCTTGTTTATAAAAATTTTCATCAAGCAATCAAATATTCAGCGCCCTGAAACGGTAGGTTCTTCTTGCACTTAGTTGGTGCTGTAACCAAGACAGGAAAATCATAAGAAAAGCCGTTCAATCCTCTAAGAACACAACAAAACAATTTGATCCTTAATAAAAAATATAGGTATAATGATATTCATTTTTAAAAAATAAATAAAATAATTGTGAAATGAAGATAAGTAGAACGAATTTATCTTGAAGCCCTACTTCAAAGGAACATTTGCATATGGTTTGAATTCCATTTCAAGGGCAACTTAAAGTATGGAAGAGCTGTGCAAGGAATACGCAATTCCTGCAGGCCGAGAGGTCAGCAATAAACAGTTGAAAATTGACAAGGTCGTTCTGGAGAAAAACGACTACGTTAGGAAATTTATTTAGACCTGTTTCGTTGGTGCTGAACATAAATCGCAGTGTTCCTCATTATTCTCAATTACACCTGGCCGTCGGCGCGAGAGAACTAACTGCCTTGGTTGGGTACAATCCAGGAACTGCTCGTCTGCAGCTCAAAGTTCCGAGGTTCATATTAGCAATCACATGAAACTACGTGTTATTTATAATTTTTGCCTTTATTTCTCAATATTCATTTGTAAAATAAAATCATGAACTAAACTTAAGGAAGTTTCATATTTTGATGTCGCCGGTCATCTGTATTTTTTTTTTGAAGAGACAGAAGCAATGTTGTTCACACTTTGTTATCTTGTGTATCTTCGATAAAGGTCACTGTATATCAAATATCTTTCAGAGTTAATTTCTGAATCCTGATACAAATGCTATAAAAGGTACAACTACCTTAAGGTCTGTCCATGAGTGTAAAAAACCTACTAATAATCAGCAATTATCATGCATATAACACGTTTAATTGCTGGTTTATTAAGTGACGTTTAGTTCTTCTTTTCCCGATATACCTTTATAACCCTCTTGACTTCATTTTGGAGCTTTTAAAAATGGCGCTTGCTTTTAGAATTCACATCCAACATTCTCTAGTCAATTTAAAAACCTATATTGATAATTTTGAAGGCTTCGAATAAACCTATCAGACTTTTATTTGTCCTCTCGACATGCTCTCTCACTTACAAGCTATGAGCTTAGCGAATTATATTTTAGCATAATTCCAAAATATTGTAATTTGTTCTATTATTCCGAAACCATTCCAAAAGGATCATTATACCGATCTAATTTCATCGCTCATATTTAGAAGACCTACGGCCTGGCGATATTTTACTCCAGTAAATGGAGAACTAGATGGAGATATTAACAACATGGTTTTAACCGAACGTATTATAAGTTCATGTTCACATACTATGTGACAACGGGACAACGTGGTTTTACCTGCAAGTACTATAGGTTAACACAGGTTTTTTTCATGTTAACTTACTTTGTGACAACGGGACAACGTGGTTTTACCTGCAAGTATTATAGATTAACACAGGTTCATGTTAACTCACTATGTGACAACGGGACAACGTGGTTTTACCTGCAAGTACTATAGATTAACACAGGTTCATGTTAACTCACTATGTGACAACGAGACAGCTTGGTTTTACTTGCAAGTACTATAGATTAACACAGGTTCATGTTAACTCACTATGTGACAACGGGACAGTGTGGTTTTACCTGCAAGTACTAAAGATTAACACAGGTTCATGTTAACTCACTATGTGACAACGGGACAGCGTGGTTTTACCTGCAGGTACTATAGGTTAACACAGGTTCATGTTAACTCACTATGTGACAACGGGACAGCGTGGTTTTACCTGCAAGTACTATAGGTTAACACAGGTTTTTTTCATGTTAACTTACTTTGTGACAACGGGACAACGTGGTTTTACCTGCAAGTATTATAGACTAACACAGGTTCATGTTAACTCACTATGTGACAACGGGACAACGTGGTTTTACCTGCAAGTACTATAGGTTAACACAGGTTCATGTTAACTCACTATGTGACAACGGGACAGCGTGGTTTTACCTGCAAGTACTATAGAATAACACAGGTTCATGTTAACTCACTATGTGACAACGGGACAGCGTGGTTTTACTTGCAAGTACTATAGATTAACACAGGTTCATGTTAACTCACTATGTGACAACGAGACAGTGTGGTTTTACCTGCAAGTACTAAAGATTAACACAGGTTCATGTTAACTCACTATGTGACAACGGGACAGCGTGGTTTTACCTGCAGGTACTATAGGTTAACACAGGTTCATGTTAACTCACTATGTGACAACGGGACAGCGTGGTTTTTACCTGCAAGTACTAGAGGTTAACACAGGTTCATGTTAACTCACTATGTGACAACAGGACAACGTGGGTTTACCTGCAGGTACTATAGGTTAACACAGGTTCATATTAACTCACTATGTGACAACGGGACAACGTGGTTTCACCTGCAGGCACTATAGGTTAACACAGGTTCATGTTAAATTACTATGTGACAACGGGACAGTGTGGTTTTACCTGCAAGTACTATAGGTTAACACAGGTTCATGTTAACTCACTATTTGACAACGGGACAGTGTGGGTTTACCTGCAAGTACTATGGGTTAACACAGGTTCATGTTAACTCACTATTTGACAACGGGACAGCGTGGTTTTACCTGCAGTACTATAGGTTAACACAGGTTCATGTTAACTAACTATGTGACAACGGAACAACGTGGTTTTACCTGAAAATACTATAGGTTAAAACACAGGTTCATGTTAACTCACTATGTGACAACGGGACAGTGTGGTTTTACCTGCAAGTACTATAGGGTAACACAGGTTTTTTCATGTTAAATACTATGTGACAACGGGACAGCGTGGTTTTACCTGCAAGTACTATAGGTTAACACAGGTTTTCATGTTAAATTACTATGTGACAACGGGACAGCGTGGTGTTACCTACAAGTACTATAGGTTAACACAGGTTTTCATGTTAAATTACTATGTGACAACGGGACAGTGTAGTTTTACCTGCAAGTACTATAGATTAACACAGGTTCATGTTAACTCACTATGTGAAAACGGGACAGCGTGGTTTTACCTGCAGATACTATAGGTTAAAACATAGGTTCATGTTAACTTACTATGTGACAACGGGACAATGTAGTTTTACCTGCAGGTACTATAGGTTAAAACACAGGTTCATGTTTACTTACTATGTGACAACGGAACAACATTAGGCCGTAGAAGAAACGTAGAAGAAAATAGGTGAAAACATAAGTAAATGTTTTGCTATTCTCAAACTATATATACACACAATATAATGATTATATATATACAAATAAATAGTAAGCTGATGCTAAAAAGGTAGGCGCTATAGGAGGCTCCTACAAACTTCAATTTGACAATGATCCGATGTCTGCTGAGGCCATCAGATTTGCTAAATGTCTGTCAGTCAGTAGCAAACGATCAATCCTTGATCTCTTTCTTGAAGGACCCTCGGGCAATTTGAAACTCCCTGTAATTTCAGGGTAGTCCTTTCAATCACTGTTCGCATTTAGAGACACCAATAGGACTGATTGGAAACTCCATCAATTATCCTCGCAACTCCAGAAATATATTAGCTAGAGATTATCGTGATCAGGGTGGTGCTACTATTTATTTTTAAATAATTAATTGATTTCGTGTCTTGTTTTAGCTTCTAGTCATCCAGAATGTTGATATTAAAGATGTTTGACGAATAGTGTGCTGAAGAAAGTAATGAGCAACCTAATGTATATAAATTACATAAAGTTTCGAAGGGTAGTATTCATGTACGAAAAATGGTACCATGCATTAAAACAATACATTTTTAAAGGGAAATCCACCTTTGTATTGTGCTTCTGTCCATGGCTTCGTTTCCATACACAGACTTTAGCTTCGAGTGAATTACAGTGGTTGAAATGTCTCTGGACTTGAACAGGAACTACATTACCGACCATGTCAGATTCTTGTGTTTACTTCAGGTTGCCTATCTGGAAAATATAAAAAATATATATATATTAATTCTAAATATATATAAATTCCAGCTTTATAATTTACTAGTAAGAGTCCCTGCAATTTTTGTTGATATATTAATTCTGTTTATGATATATGAAAAGAGGAATGTTCATTTGAACATAAATAATTATTTTTATGATGAATTATTTATATATTTTCCTATAGTTCATTGTGTGTGCATTACTTAATGACCGTCCATTGTCTTTATAAACATCACGCCTATTCAGAACTTCGGCAAGTACGCTCAATATTGAAAGAAAATCACGAGAATCTAATCTCTGAAGTCAATAGAATATTCATTTTAAAAATGCTCCTTTTAAAATTTTATATGGCTAAAGTTTAAAATATTTTAAAGAGGAAAATACATTTTCCCATGTGAAAATATTAAGAAATAACGATTGAAAAACCGTCAAAACTCGTTTTTTAATCTTTAATTTTAATGATCCAAAGTCTTAGTTAACGATAAAGTTAGGGATTAGTTAATGGTCAGGTTAGGGGAAGCGTGTTTACGACTATCGCTGCTCTTATCAGCGCACGGCTGTCGAGATTGCGGAATCGCCCAGCGCTGGGCCGGAGACAAGTTCTGATTTAGTGGGCCGGCACACGCGGCGTCCTTTCCTGCAGCCACTTTGTCCACATAGTTCCATTGAGAGGAATAGAATTCACACGAGTTCTTTTCTCCTAGACCTCATAGACCCAGAATCACATTGACGTTGGGGGTGTCGAACCTGGTTCTTTCAACCACCGATTAGTTGGCTCCACCAGACTAGAGGTTATGCTCACGTTCTACGGCTCAGGGCCTGGATGATATGTAAGGCATTGAGAAACCCTACCTATAGTTCTAGTCAACGGATACTCAGAAAAACTACCCACAACACATCTACTGGGAGGATTTCTACCCCGCTACACTTCGTTTACTTGTCTTTCCCGAGTCAAACAGTGTCTCAAGATGTTGAGGTCAACTCAAGGTCATAATTTGTCTAGTAAAAAAAAAAAAAAAAAACTGTCTTAACTATCTGCCAGCACATCAACATCGTTGGATTGGGCATTATCACTAGCCCATGGAGAGCCGCTTCAGCCACTAAGAATTACCAACACCCCAGCAGGAAACATGTTACCGGGGAAGTAAGAGATTTAATTGCTCTATAGAATATTTGCTTCTCATTTAAAGTAACAAAATTTTTATTAGCGGAACCAAAACCAGTCATGTCTCAAAAATAAATTATTTTCTCAGATTAATCTTCTAATAAATAAAGTATTTTAAACTTAAGGCAAAAAATAACGCTTATCTCTTCTTCTCTTCTTCTTTCTTATCTTCACTTAATCATATCAAGGTATCAAGCTTGTAAAGCATGACAACCATCATGATTGGGTGAAGTAGAATGCGTCTGCCTTTGTCATCAAGACTGGAAGCACTACTCAGTGGCAGGCCGACTTAGCTCCAAAAGAAATGGTCGCCTCTGACATGAGGAACAGACGCCATGTGCAGCTGCTCCTAACATGGAGTACAAACGCTGCTCATCCTGTATCCTTGGATTAGGAGCCCTTACAGGGTACTATCAGCCGGGCCAGCTGAGCCCAGGTTTTTTAGCGAGCTTGTTACTGCTCCCCCTCCTCCTTTTTCATCCGGGCTTGGGACCGGCAAAGGCGGAGTTTCGCTTATCTATATATATGAAATATAACCATTAAGCACGACTGATAATTTTACAAGTGAAATAAACTTTCTACTGTTTTTATTGAATTTAAAATATATTGGAAGGGATTGATTCATCAGTGAGGAACCCTTTCGGGGTTCTCACTAATTTAATCCACCAGACCGCTTTTTAGAGCTCTAATACTGTGTTGAATGGTTCTGCTTAGTATGTGACACTGAAGCGTAGAACCTTAGCTATGGTATTCAAGAAAACTATGGAAATAATCTTTTAGAGCAGTAGAATTACATTTAAATATGTGCATCGCGAGCAATGCTCTTTAGGAAACAATAGGCCATGCTTAATGGTTTCGTTTCATATATATATGGTGCGTTATTGCCTTATGTTTCATTTATTACTAACTGGCCTTGCCCTTATTGTTTACGGAAAAGCATTGCTCGATGAAAATATTTATATGTGATTCTACTGTCCTAAGAGTTTATGTACATAGTTTGCTTAAATACCATAACTCATGTAAAGTCAGGTGCGCCCTGTGAGTTTTCGCATTATCCTGATGAAATTTGATTTGGTATTTTTAAGTTGGATCATTTTATTTTAATTGCACTTTTTAGCTTTTATAATGATGGAGAGTACTTTTATCTGTTGATTGAAGAATTTCTTTCAAGAGTATCTATCAATATCAGCCCTTCTTGGTCCCAAAAGACAGAGACCATGATATTTTACTTTTTTTTCTTTACTGGCGATGTTTTATGGATCTATTGCATTGATTGGCATTTTGAAGAAGGATCATAATAAAAAATTCAGGTCTCATCACATGTTATTATACGTTCAAAACCTGAGAAAGTTTTTCAGAAAAAGTCTCCTTGAGGTCTAAACAAATATATTTCCGAATTTCCATCATTTCTTGTGTTAGAGTTTAGCACCCATATTGAGCACAATTTTCGATATCAAAATCATCAATAAGTTTAAAAACCCTTCCTTTAGACAAAAAAGGTTTTTCCATTATTTGATAGGTCGTCTTTGTTCGGGTATTCTTGATCAATTCCTCTGTTAGAACCAATTTTGGTCCGTCACTAAAGAGTTTGGTCTATCATCACTAATACCAAAATCACCAGTCTAGAAGAGCTGAATCAATATTTGTATTGTGATTCTATCCATTGCTTCATTTCTATACACATACTTTAGCTTCGAGTGAATTACAGTGATTGAAATGTCTCCCGACTTAAACAGGAACTGCATCACCGGTAGTTGTCGGATCCTTGTGTTTACTTTTCAGACTGTATATTTGACAAAATACAGAATATATTATCTAATTATGTTTGCAGATATGAAAATAGAAATGTGTATTTATCTAATAATCAGAAAACATTATTTTTACAACGATAGCTTATTCAAATATTTTTCTATAGGTTATTGTTGATTACTTATTGATCGATCCTTGTGATGATTGGAATGAAAGTAGGTAATATAGTATTAGGTATATATATATAAAGTAAGTTATCTTAATAACATATATATTTAAAATTGTTTCCCAGAATATATATAACTTACACAGTAGAGCCTCTCTTATGAGAAACCTCCAAAAACACGGCTAAGTCCTGTCTCCCTGGAGATGGCTTCTCACCAGACTTTGCTAGGGTTGAAGGCTCCTCATGGTTTGGCACGACATGACGGAGTTATTGTTGAGAGAGACCACTTCCCGGAGAGATGAGGTTTCGCCATGTTTTTAGACCATGGACCCTGATGGGAGACCGTGGAGGTGTAAATTTCATTTTGTTCTCTCATCAAAAGAGTTATAATATATTGCGTCTCTCTCACCTAAGCGTCTAACATTGGATTGAGTCAACCCAAGGAACGTCACATCCCAGCAAGACCCGGCGGACTGACTAGAGGAGACAGTATTGACATGGGAAGACGGGGGAGGCGCTATCGCGGGCACTGATTGACCGCGTCTGTGGGCGCTACACGCCGGGCGAGCACTTTCCCATTTTTCTGTTGACGCCGAAGATAAACTTCCGTCTCCATCCTTCAACAACTATCGCTAAATAAACAGAGCATGCCGAGTCAGGGAGATTGTATGGTTCCCGGACTTCTCTCTAAATATAGTCCACATTTACTCTTCCTATATTTAACTCTAAGTTTACAAATAAATGATAGCACAATAGCTTCACTAAAGATTTCACTACTCACGAGATCAATGGTGGGTTTCAGCACATATTGTAACCCAACTATCCATTAATAACCATGTGAAGGAACCAGACCTGGGACTTTCAGTAGTGGGAGAGAGAAGCTACTTTTTAGCCGCGTCTTTAGAAATAATGTCTCTCTTCTTAAACAGAGAAGTAGCGCCTATATCACGATTCGTGAAGATTCTCTCATCTTATTTGAAGATTAGTATGTTGGCTCCTTCTCCGCTCCTACAAATAATATCTCTATAGAAGAGGCAATTAAAGAAACCAGAAATACCTGGTAAATATTTGGCATATTATACGTGGTTTATAATTAAATGTATAAAGTATGTGAAAATTATTTCAACTTGAAAAATATGAAAATATAGTATTTACAATCTTTGTAACAAATACTATTCAACACAATATTTTATTGCCAAAATTCGAAAGACTTTAAAATACAAGAATGTGAATGATTTGTAATTGTATGCAGCTATGGTATACTATTGTAGTATAATTGTAGTAATTCCTATTTATTTCCCAAGTTAGATATAGCCCCTTTTAAAGCTGTAACAATCGTTTTAATAGATAACAAGAAGGCGAGGCTTCATGCAACATGTCTCAGTACAGCAAGTAATATTGCTGTTTAAAAATTAGATAGGGAGTTACGTAGATAGAAAAACATTATGTTTATAGTTCAGAAAAAAAAATAATATTGCTGAATATAAGATTGAAAGTGTAAAGTATATAGAGAGATATATTATATATTATACAGTCAAGAAGCCTTATTACTGCAATATTGTTGCTGAGAATTTTGAGAGAGTTTAAAGTAAATATAGAGTGATATATATTTACAGTTAAAGAAACTTTATTACTTAAACATTGTTGCTGATAATATTGAAAGTTTAAAGTACATAGAATGATATATTTACAGTTAAAGAAACTTTATTACTTAAACATTGTTGCTGATAATATTGAGAGTTTAAAGTACATAGAATAATATATTTACAGTAAAAGAAATCATATTTCTGGAAAATTGTAGATGATAAGATAGTGAGATAAAATTAAATAGAATATATGATATTATCAGTCAAAGGAACCATATTAATGCAACATTGTTGATGGAACCATATTACTGCAACATTGTGGATGGAACCATATTACTGCAACATTGTTGATGGAACCATATTACTGCAACATTGTTGATGGAACCATATTACTGTAATATTGTTGATGAGAGAAGATTGGCTAGAGAGTGACATCTAAACGAATCCATTCAATTTCAGTACTTCAAGGAACCTTCTTCAGGGCCAAAGCAGGTTCATTCATCTCCAAGTATGTGTCATGAGGGTTACACATCTCTTCCGTGAAGGTAACGTCACGTAAAAGCCGGTTATTCAACCGCAGTCAGACATGCTGCAGCATGTTGGCCATTAAACTTCGTATACTATGTCTGTAGAGGGATGGAATATTTACCAAATTGAATTTCATTTAATAAGTCACTTTTGATCGAGTAGAGGTATGAGCCATATTTAAAAATACAATTTTATAACAATTTTTAGGCTAATTTATTGAGTGTTAATAATAATTATGATTATTTTCCTCTATGTGCTAATGGATGTCATAGAAAAACTGGAATAAGTTTAGAAATTGAGTATAAACCCTCCCCCCTCCCCCCCAAAAAAAAACATATTCTCCATTAGGTCGAAAAAAAATGGGATAAAGAGCCTGAACTTTTTAAATAACTTTATGAATAAAAAACTGGGGGTCTATAGTACTTAAATATCAATTAAATGATGTGTGTGCTGTTAAAATATTATATCAATATGAACTCTATTTCTATATACGATATATAGAGTTGCGCTAAATTACAATTTTTTAGAAGAATATTACAATTACTTAAAAGAGAAATGAAAAAGAAACTTATATTATGAAAGGTTTAATCTCTCTTTTTAAATAATTTTTGTATAATCTCTCATACTGTGTATTAATAATTCGTTAGTTTATGTAAAAGAAACAATGCAATTGTTTTTTATCGGATTGAATAGCGCCAATATCTGAAAGCTTTAAAGTGTCATTGATGAGTCGTTCGATATGTTTGTAACAGATGATCTACTAACGAACTGCTGCGATTTCACTGTCATCCCAACAACTCCAGGTAGATTCCTTAGTTTCTAAGACAATATAAAAATGTATTGTTGAAGGGAGGATGTATGGAAGGAAGACCAAGAAGACCGAGAATGTAATTCATAGGAAATTTCTTGAGAAGACTGCGATACCACAAAAAAAAACAAAAAAAAAAACAAACACAAGGTAATAAGACCAAATCCAAAAAAATAAATAGTGTGTGACGTTTCGGTAACAGTGTTGTTACCATCTTCAGATAAAAGTACTGAATGACAAAACGTACATTCAGTACTTTTGTCTGAAGATGGTAACAACACTGTTACCGAAACGTCACACATTATTTATTCATTTGGATTTGGTCTTATTACCTTGTATTTATAATCTATAATCCAAATTGTGCCTTATCAAAAAAAAAAAAAACTAGCCATAGAATGAAAGCTCTAATATGGCAGTAACATAGCGCGCGCGCCCACTTACAAATGGGTTGAGAAGAAATGAGTATATAAAACCCTTATGTAGAGCCCTAGTAAGGATTTAGACGCTCTATTAAAAAATATAGGAATTTTTCGAAATATATACCTCATCCTGACTTTAACTTATTGATGATATCATTAGTGTTTTCATATCGATATTATAAGACAGAAAACAGTTGGTAAAATTGCTCATCTCTATATGGTTGCCATTAAATCAAGGAAAATCTTCATAGCATTGTGTAGAGGGTACGTTAAAAAAGAAATTTTGCCAATTAGGTTCTTTCTCTGAAATTGTTCCAAATAGCCTATTTTGTATCTAGAGTTGAGTGCAATTTTCTTACCTTTTCATGTTTGTATGGATGTTTAGTGGTGGAATACAGAGAACTTCTTGTGTCGCCAGGTATAGGGGAATACAATATGCTGCATCTAGAATAGAACTTAATATGCAGCTTGAAGGCATTCAACCATTAGGAAAATACCTCTACAAAATGTTTTTGAACTTCCTTGCCAAGGTATGTGAAGTGATCAGAACTTGTGGTTGTTTTCTATAAAATTTCAGAATCTTTTTTGGAGCAATATTTGGAAAATATAGTTTATTCATCCGGCTATGCCTCAATTCACTCTTTACACGGATTCTTAATGGAGACTTTTATTTCTATATGCTTATGAACTTTATGTTGTGTATGGCGTATATGTGATCATGTATGTTTAAAACAAAACTGAATAGTCTACTATATATATATATGACAGAAAGGTAGGTTTGTTTGTGTGTTTGATCTTCATACGTTCACACCCTATCTGACCTATCTGGATGCAATTTTAAGAAGATTTAGAGTAAGGCTAAAAATGAGTCGGTATCATATTTTAGATCCAAGAATATGTAAATTAGCCAAATAACGCATGATTAGCATATTTTGGAGTCGAAAATGATCATGATAGAAACATAAACGAATTCCTGTCATATTACTACTAATAATAATGATAATTAAAATTCAGTAGAACAAATTAAAGTTGGTCAAACATTCACGCTGGCAGAAACGGGGGGAAGTCAGCTATAGAATATAATAATATAAATTGAGAGGAGTTAATATCCTGAGTGTCGTGTTGAGAGCAGTCCTGTGAACAATGACTGGAGAGGGACATCGTGTCTAAGTACACTGCATTGTGACACATGCAGTCGCAGGTCAATTTTGAATTTATTAGGCATTCTAACACCATTTGGTTGCTTGCACTAAGTGATGGTGTATTGAACTTGTGCAAGGGTCGAGGGAGGATGAAAGAATTAAGACTAATCAATAAATATATATGCCATCTATATATATATAAACGTTATATATTTTTACCACTTGCATTTTGTCGCGTATAAGGCCTGAAAACACCTACAACCTCCGCCAATAGATGGCACCTGTTTTCGATCTGAAACTGGTGTGGGAATCGCCAACTGCTGTAGTCCTGTTTCCTGGGGCAAATGTTTGTAAATATACGTGTGTTTATATTGGCCCCAGGAGGTAACGTAATGTAAATACTCGTTGAATGATATTCTAGTTATTATGTAATATTGTTTAAAGAAGCCAATAAAAAGGAAGAGTGTTGGAAAGTCTCGGTTCCGGTTGTTGTTATGTTACTCTTGCCAACTCCATAGTCGCTACTCTTCTGATAAGTCTCTCGTGTCCCCCCACCAGTGGTAAGGCCGAGAGATACTGCCAGAGAAAAGGAGATCCACTTGAGTGGTGATTCTCTCAGGTCTTTGGGTGGTCTGCAGAGGGAGAGCAACGGGAGCCCGGGTAAGGTGATCCGCGAAGGAAGAAGCGGCGTCGTCGCAAAGAACCAGAGGGGTCAAGCCGCGACAATATCTATAGAATCGTTTATATGGATACGATGATTTTCACGGCGGTAAAGACTTCGCTGCTTATAGACCTGTTTCTCACCGCGTGGGCAGGTTGTCTGGCGTTACCTTCTCGAGAGGAGCCTGTCCCAAGGTGAGCGTCACGACGAACAAGTTCCTCAGGTGTGGCGCCCAAATATCAAAACTTATAATGAATCGTACCACTGAATATTGCTGCTTGTCGTAAAGATATTGACAATCTTGCTTTTTTATTTCTATAAAACCAGCCAATGTCCTTTATTATAGCTTTTTTAAAATTCATATTTGGTCTTGACTACCTATTTCACGAATTAAAAAGAAACGGAAAAAATCCTTTTGGTGGGACTTCATCGTACAGACCGCACAATGCTAACGAGAGTCAGCAGCCAGAAACGTGTACGTGGTTGGCTTTTTCTTGATTATTCAAGAAAGGAGTATTGGCCAAATCCCCTTAAAAAGGCTAGTCATTTGCTATTGTACGATAGATGGCAGTGGACCATCATCAAATTTTATTTGCACGATCAGTTTCTTTTTCCATATTTTCTATCACCCTGATTTTTTTTCTACTCTACCTTAAACTCTTTTTAAACATTGTGTTACCACAAAATAAGCAGAAAATGATGCTAGAAATCTGAGAAATCATTCAGTAAAACTCTCTCTCTCTCGAATATAATGCACCTGGTAAGAAATTTCGGCCCATAATTCTTATCAACCTACAATTCTTGCTGAAAAATCCACGTGAAGTTTGCCTCTGTGTTAGAAAAACAAACTTTGGGAACCATTGTTCTAGACAAAGATGTGTCACTGCATACGTTTTAATTGGCTTACGTACTCGATATCGCATCTTTTACACATGAAATATGTCGTTTTAATGGAAGATCGCTCTTATTAAAATAAAAGCAAAATTATCAAATCATCATAGTTATTATTCTCCATGGCTTTATCAAAACGAAACTTTTGGATCCTTTACGTACTTGAAAAACGACAATATGAACCACTCTGTAATCAATTACATATCCATTCTCCAGATAGTAAATAAATCCCAAAAGTCATTGAGCTTATCGAAAAAATAATATTTGCTCTGTGGTCTTGGAAAATCATATAAGAAATTCTACATTAGCCCAAAATAGTATTCCGTTTACTTCCCGATGTTTCGGGGTTTCCCCTAGATGGAATTTCCGAATCCTTTGTAAAATAAAGGAATAATTTTAGGGCAGTATGTGTGCTGTGAAGTATGTTATTTATACTTATCAATTATCTATTAAATCAATACTATCGTTGACTAAGGTTTCTCTCTCTTTGATACTAAGGGAAAGTGCTCCTTGCGATTAAGTCATTAACTAAGAGCGGCTTTCAAGTAGGATGAAGAGATCTGGCCAATGGCTTCCAGGGAAATGCGCAAGATAATTGAGTGCCATCCGATCTGGTGCAGGTTGACCTACTTCAGCCCTGGTGACGGCTGGGAACAACGGCGTCTTTCTACCTAATTGTCTCTCTTCTCGGGTGGTGAATCAAGGCGCGTGCTGCTACTGGCTCTGCTTACTTTGGTTCCTGGATTTTTATATAGGTTTGGAGGGAAAAAAGATAGATGAGAGAATATATCTCCAATAACGTATGCTGAGGATGGGAAATTATTCAGCGCAATTTATTTTTAATCAAATAAGACGAATTCCTACAACTGGTTAACTGAAGATTAAACAAATTTGCAAGGGGCCAATCTTTCCTAAAATTATTTTCATCCCCAGCTCACTAATTAGAGATTTGTCTTATGCGATTAAAAAATATTTCACTGATTAATTTGAGAAATACACTCATTACTTACCCAACTGGAACCATTGGAGAAGAACTGCATTCTAAAATAGATTCCTGCCCATGTTGGGATCGGGGGTAATGAAATGGCAGATGAATTGGCAAAGAAAGCCAGAAAGCTGAGCCAAAGTAAAGAACAAATTTCAGTATTTGATGCTGATGCTTTGGAAAAATATAAGAAAATTAAACAAAAAAAATAAGAAAAGATAAAATATGTGAAATAAACTCTGAGAGAAAACTGACAAAAACTATAACAAGACTTAGAACAAAACACTATGAAGGAATGACAATACATCCAGATGGCACAAGAACCTATAGGGCATGCAACAACTGTCCTGGTGTGGAACTAACACCTACTCACATATTCTCATGCCCAGCAATGGCCGCAGCCTTGTAGAAAATTGACATAGACCCCTGAGCAGCAGCTTTACACACCCAAGATAGTGGACATTGCTGCTGCTGTGATAGAGATGCACGGAGACATCTGAAGCTCTTCATTGGACACGACAACAACAACAACTGATTAATTCCAACCTCATCAATCAGACTACGCTATGTAATGTTTACTAACACATGTGTGCTGTCTTGGTTCTATAGGAAAGGAAAAGAATAAGAATTGTGTAACATGGAATAGAGATATTACTCCGTCCTTCTACCATCCTTGCATATTATTTTATCAAAGAAGTTGATCACTGAATAAAGCTGGTTGTCAAAATAAAATTTTGCTCTCCCTTTGAACAGCAAAAAATTGTTGTTAAATTTTGCTTTACTATTTGACTCGAACCCTGTTATATTATAATACCTGCGTATCAATCGTTATAAATTTCATATTTATTTTAGACTTCGGCTATATACCAACTTCCTCTTTGCGTAATATTATATACAAGTATGATACTGTATAATTGCAAAAATTATTAAAATAATTCTAAATAAATTGAACAAATATGCTCAGTTTCTATCGAATATATGATATTTGACAATTTACTTCAACAATATAACAATTAAAAGTACTAAAAACATTTTTTCATTTATAAATAAGAGCAAAAATATCTAGAAAGAATGCATCTAGACTACTACTATACGAACGTTTGATTCATATTTAACTCATTAATAATTGTGCATAATGAACGGATAGTATTTTGATCTCATGGACGAATAATTTTGCCTGAAATCCTCTTTAAATATTATGCATTCTAATGTGAAATATGGATCTCTCCTAGATGCCCAGCAGGTGATCCTCTTGCACCAAGGTTCCATGGTCAGCACCATGATAGGGAATGATGGCTTCGAGATGTCCAGTGAAGAGCTGATCGGTTCTTCCATGTACCCACCACAGCCCCTGCACTTTAAATTCACGATTATTTCGGACGAATGCTTAGATGTGGGTCATAATTTCGATTTTCTCGAAATGCCAATCCTTGCGGGTCTGTAGAAAAATATTCTCAGCCTGCGCTTGGGAGTTCCTAAGAAACCTCTCAATATGAGAAATTCTGACTTTAATGTGACATCTCAAGTTATGTTATCGCCATAGCATAGTTTTGCATTGGATGTAAGACTATCATGGCATCAATCTTGAAGAAGAAACCATTGGTGACGCATACTTCTACGAAGTATGAAAGTCTAATACTATCTTTAAGATATAAAATATGTATTTGAAAATATTCATATTTTTTATTGATTATATAGTAAATTTGTTTATGAGCTCAATTGTCTCAATTACAATGTATAAATTTCGTTATCTCAATATTAATTGTGATTAGCTTTTGCTTTTTTATCTTCATTTGCGGCGAATCCGTGTATAATAAATTTCTTTTCCCTCAATTTATCCAGACTAATATATTATTTTGATTGTCTTTATATAACTTTCCTGTATATAAATATCATATTACCATTAAGGTACTATTACTTTTTTCCTGCCTGTATCCTACATTTCTGCTCGGAGAATCTGTATAAGACTAAAATGTCTTAATAAAGCTTTTTGTTGTTGTTGTATTAATTATATAGCAGTCAAATAATCTTAAAATAATATATTAACAACAACAGTAAAACAATAAAAAATTAAGATATATATAAACACATGAAGCATGCAACATCAATACTTTTAGCTGAAATAATAGAAAGTTTCAATGAATGAAAGGAAGAAAAAATTGCAACGAGTTTCTTTATTCTGAATGTTGGCGAGCTTTCAGGCGTTAGCCTATCTTCAGGCCGATTTCGCAAAAAATATATATATACAAATAACACAAAATCTAAACTATATATAAGGTGTAGAACTAATCCTACCGCGCGGAAGTAAATTAAACAAATTGTAATAAAATATATTGTATACAACGATACATGCAAATATGCCGAAATCTTTAAATTAAAAACAAATTCTAAAACTATGAAATTTGCGATACGCTAAAATTACATATAAAAGGATTAAAATAAGTCTTGGCAATTACAATAAGGCAAAAATAAACAAACCGACTATGTATTTATACAACTAACATAATTCTATTCCAAATCTCCGGGTGAGAAACCATGAATTTAGCTATTTAGCTCCCATAGCTAA
The DNA here is from genome assembly GCA_030710605.1 of Cordylochernes scorpioides. NCBI lineage: Eukaryota > Metazoa > Arthropoda > Arachnida > Pseudoscorpiones > Chernetidae > Cordylochernes > Cordylochernes scorpioides. The sequence continues at coordinate 31,161,417 of CP092886.1, read as the reverse complement.
ATTCATGGTTTCTCACCCGGAGATTTGGAATAAAATTATGTTAGTTGTATAAATACATAGTCGGTTTGTTTATTTTTGCCTTATTGTAATTGCCAAGACTTATTTTAGTCCTTTTTTATGTAATTTTAGCGTATCTCAAATTTCATAGTTTTAGAATTTGTTTTTAATTTAAAGTTTTCGGCATATTTGCATGTATCGTTGTATACAATATATTTTATTACAATTTGTTTAATTTACTTCCGGTAGGATTAGTGCTACACCTTATATATAGTTTAGATTTTGTGTTATTTGTATATATATTTTTTGCGAAATCGGCCTGAAGATAGGCTAACGCCTGAAAGCTCGCCAACATTCAGAATAAAGAAACTCGTTGCAATTTTTTCTTCCTTTCATTCATTGAATATCTAATTGCAATCATTTAGGGTTTTATTGTTAATAGAAAGTTTATTAAGTGAGGAATTCTATATTATCATCTTTGTGAAAATAACTACGCTTTACTATAAGTTTTTATCTCGAGTGGAAGTGTCTAATGAGCCCTTCTTATTTTCTGAAAGATTTTTGAGACAATTTTTCTAGCTTCGCTGTTTCTCCATCGAGTCAGTCCATACGTGGGGTTTGACGCGAGGATATATCGAGGCTATAAACCACATATAATTCTGTAATGGTATGTTCCTGACCATCATTAAAGTGGCATTACCCTGTGAAACTCGTTGTTTAATGAGCCACTTACTTTAATGAGTTGCCCTCAGACGTAATATCATTATTAGTGTGGCAGGCGTACACCTACCTCGCTCCATGTACCAATGGATGACTCAGACTTCCATTACGTTTAATGAAGGCAACCATGACTGCCCTCCAGGTCCAGAAATTGTTTTACAATTCAAATGGGGGTTCTTCTATAACCCCTTTTGATTAAACACATTTATTCTCATTTGTGATGCACCTCTTGAATGGGGCGATCTGACACCGTTAAATTCTCTGCTATATATTCAGGACATTAGCATAGGATTTCGATATTGGAATAATGGATCGTTTCCGTTTTCTCCATAAGAAAGAAAAGTCTGATTGCGCAAGCAATGATCCATGAGATACAGCAATACATTCTTAACACGTATCTCGATAAAGCGGATTTATCAATAATACGAATTTTGTTTCTGTTATTTTAACATCTAAATCAATGTTCCAAAAGAGATAATTCTTCCTTTTAATATGCGTTAAAACAATACATTTTGTTTATTATCCCAGTTCAAAACTTGAAGGTGGCGATAATGAATGAGCCACAATGCCAGTTTTGGCAAATTCAGATAACATACAACATATGTACCATAGTGTCTGGCTAGGGCCATCATAAGTACAGAGGCGGTTTTATGGTTTGTACTAAGGTGATAAACACAAACAACACAAAATACAGTGTTTTAACGCATATGTAGAGGGAGAAGTGCCGTTTTTTGGCACAAGAATACCATCCACCTGCAACTTAATATTGTGTCTAAATTAATAAACAAAACTAAGTAGGGGAAATTCGATGGATGAGAGGGTAACACGCTCGATTCCCGACAGTCTTGAACCGGGATTGAATCCTGCGTTTTAATTTTGTTCAATATGTGAATAACCTTCACATATTATTCACTGTTTCAATTATCATGAACTAGGTTGCTCTTGCTGAGCGGTACCTATTAATGTGATTTTGAACCATAAGTAGGGGGAGGGAGAGTGTTTACCACACATTTCATTAAAAATACAATAGATTTCGTTGTGATGTTATTCAAAATTAAAAAGGTATCATACTGATTTTTGCTCTCCCTTGAAAACCGTATTGAAGAGGTATCGCTGTAAAAAGAAATATTTTCACCTATCCTACATTGAAGAACTTTTAAAACGATAGCAGCATTTAACATCTTGGACCAATTATTGTGAAGTCGTGAAGATGAAATCGTCAATTTCATTACGACAACTGCCGATGTCAATTCTTGAAGTGTCCATCACATATACAGAAATTCTTCAAGAGCTCATCTTTTACCAGAACTACTGATAATTCTTTAGCTATGTCCTTTATAAAAAAAAAACTGATTATTTGACTAACACATTAATGATGAATGAATAATGGCATCTTAATATAGATCACCTTTTACAAAAAATTACCACGATGAAAGAAATATATTCATCCCATAAATTTATAAAATGATCTATAGACGCAGTAATTCAATCTATTAAATCGTTAAACGTGACGCACCCGTCATGTTAACATAGGCTATTGCCGGGTGTTTCACGTTTAACGATTCGTATATTGCCGTTGTAAAAGGCTTTCTGTATTGCCGAGGTTCTAGCACTTCACGACTTACCCATTGAACAACTGGGTGGTCTATAACGTCCTCTTGTTCTATTTCAACACGTTTATGAATATTTCCAGGCACAACTATATATCTTTCTATCTCTCCCTCATCCCCTCTTTTTTTTATCAAGTTCTTATTTATTTGACCACTCTGCAAAGTTATCGTTGAGCATGTACAAAGAGTAATGAAATCTATTCAATCTACAATCACAAGATAGATAACCTCAACAACAAAAATTCTCTAGAGTTAAAAGTAGGCTATGTTAGAATCAGTTAGATATTGTGTTGATGAAGACTAGTGCCGAAATTTCAAGCTGTTGTATTCAAGTTTAATGCCATCCAAGGTGGATGACATTTACTCGACACCGTAGACAACACATCTCTGCTGCACTGATGTCCTGTAATATATGGATTCCTTATTAATGGCCGGTCTTGTTTACCCTATTTGATCTTAACGCTAGTTTATCTTCTTGTGATGAGGCGAAATTCGTTGCTCGATTCCATAGACTATGGTGCAGATGACGTGAGATCGTAATGCGTGAGGTTTGAAGAGACTGAGATAAGTGATCAGTCTTGCCTACTATTGTGATTATTAACGCTAGTTATATCTTTCTTAGTCCTGATGAAATCATTTGCTCAACTGTCAAACTTTTCCAATAGAGATTTCGGCGGTTGACATTCACATAGACGACACATCTCGGCTGTGCCGATGACCTGAGATGTGAATGAAGAGATCCGGACAAGTGGCCGCCGCTCCTGCCTACCTACCATATGCCCTGGCAATCACCGGCAGGATATCACTCGGCCCATCTGTCCGGCCATTCCTTGCGCCGGCCGATAATGTCAACAATGGTTCAACCACCCTATCATTACCAAATGATCCTCGGCGACTCTTCAGGCCGATCCTAAACACCGTCATTATCCCCCGCTACCTCCCCGCCCCGGCCCCCTATTTTGTAGGAAGGGTTGAATAGGAAAAATAATTCCACCATTAGATCCTTTGTCAGATTATAGATATCTGCGGCTATAATTTTTTTTTCTTATTAAAATGTACTATAATATTTGACTCTCAAAATTGTTTGGGCATGCACCTTTTGTTCGAATGTTCTGTGCAATACTTTAAATATTGTTATGAAGATCTGAAAGCAATAGCAATCTAGGAAAATTGAAATCTCCATTTTAGAGAACAGTAATTTTTTTTCTAGCTATTAGATAGGATTAGAACTGATAGATGCTTGAATTGTATTCGAAATGATAGAAAGCACTATCATGTTCTTTTATAATCTCTACAGTCATTGACTCATAAAACGAATTTATTGACGAAAATTAATACAATTAAAGATTATGGCGTTTCTTTATTGATGATAACTAGTTATCTTTCGAACTCTGAATCTCATTTTTTGATTCATTGTTCTGATTCAATGTGGTAAACACAGAAAGAATTGACCAATATATAATACGACTTAAACATCGTACTAAATTAAAAAGAAAAATCTTTATGTGAAAAGTTGATCGCAGATAAACATTTTAGGCTCCTTGCCTCCAACTACTGTACTGACGGGGGTCGGGAGCTTGGATAATTCAAAAGAAGGAAATGCTTTAGGGAAACAGACGGAATATTCTATGCAGGGTACAGAACCAATGATATATTTAGAGAGAATAATTCATAATGACGGATATATTAACAAATGTGAAAAAAAAAAATAAATAATGTTCGTAGAGGTACAGTCTGCACCACGCTGACGAGGGCCAACAGCCCGAAAGACGTTCGTGGTTGACTTTTCTTGATTTATCAACAACAACAACAACAAAAAGCCTTTATTTAGGGTCACTGACCCTATACAGGATTCACCAGAGGTATGCATAAGAACAAAGCAGTGAGACAAAGGAAATAACGATATATACAGAAGAAAAAGAAAAAAAAAACAAGAAAGAGAAAGAGGGAAGCAAGAAAAACAACACAAAAAGAGTAGCAGTAAGAAAGTGAGGAGTGAGTGTCACTTGGCCTTCTTCTGAGATATGGACTTGTGGAAACCATAAAACGCCGTAGCAATATACTTATTCTGGGTCATATTGTCAATTATTGATGGAAGTGAAGCACAGAGTTGCCCAGTTTTGAGCATAAGAGTTCTTCTTTCTTCTTTCAGAGAAGAGCAATCAAAAATATAGTGAGTGATTTCATTTTTTTAGTTTTGAATTACAGAAGGTACAAATCGGGTCCTCACCGCAGAGCATCTTGGTATGGTTTTCTCTAAAAAAACTTGAAAGTATTCTAACTTGTGCGAGTAGTCTTACAACCGGGAAAGGAAAATCCCCTAAAAGGTATCCCTCCGTCATGAAAGATATGTGAATGTCTTTGTAGTGAGAGTATAGCTTAGATTTATCCATTCTTGTAAGGTCGTTTTGTATAGATTGGTCTGCCGCTGTTTTTAAGAGCCCTGTAATCGCGCTCCTCAGCGTTTCAGGATCATCACAGGAAACAAGTGCAGGGGATCCATTATTGTTAAGCAGATTGGTGAGCTTTTTAATGAAACCGATGGGTGTGCCCGAAGCATTAGACAGTTCCCGTGTTCTGTTAAAACATATACGCGGCAATCTGTCACCGCTCATATTCAACACCCGCAGCCAATACTTCAGGGTTAATTTTAAAGCTGTTACACTCAATGAGATACGACCGGTTTCTAATCTGATTATGTAGCCTGGAGTGTATCTGGGCAGATTCAGGAACCTACGGATAAATATGTCTTGTATACTATCCAGTAAGTCTTTATGCTCTGTTGCCCACAATGGAGCGGCATACATCAGGACAGCTCTCACTATTGTATCAAAGAGTTTGGTTGATAAATTTATTGACTTTGCCTTTGATTTTATTAATATTGGGTGTGTGGCGTTAATTGCTGTAAGTGCTTTTCCTTTAAAGTAATTTGCCGGGTGAGTAGTTGTTATTGTTGGTGTCAGAGGGAATCCCAAGTATGTATATCTTGAAGTTATTGTTATGGGTTTATCATTCCATTCTTGATTTATCAAGAAAATGGGTTGGCCAAATATCAGGGAATAGGCTAAATCAATGTATAGTTTATTTCTACTCCACTATATAACGCTCTGCCATCTAAAAAGCTCATGTAAGCGTAGTCAGGATATGCCTTCTTTGATTTTAATATTAACAAATATCATCAAGGAAAACCAACTACAGTGATTTGGTCCAAGCTCCGATGCAGAGCATACATAGGTGAGATAAGGAAGCGACGAAAGACCGGAAACAGCTGAGTACAAACTTTCAAAAAAGAGGATAATTTGGGTTAATACAGGAACTTTGCACTAAAACCCAATATAAAGATCACTGGAGAGCCTATGCTTGTGATTCGTCTTTTTAATTATTATTTTTAAAGACTAAAACTCTTTTCAGACTTAGCATATCTATAAAAGAGGTCGTTGTCTTCATCGTAACCCGTTCTGGAATAACTTCGCTACAACCAGATGTTACCCAAGATACATTAATCAGGGAAGTTTACACATGTTTTCTTTAAGAAGCATCGCGGTGGGTTGGCGACAGATGCGGGAGATTTAGGGTGAGGCCACATGATGTGACAGGGAGGACATCTTCCAACATCTGGATGTTTCTCCGCCCGTTACCGCACACGTTAGGAACGTGGTGGTGTCAGCCATGCGTGCTGCAGGCTGGGTGCCATACACTGCCTGCTACTTGTACGCTTTGCCCCTCGGGGACAAGGCAATTTCCTTCAAGTTATAGGTTCGCCATATGAACTAGAGGCAATCATTAAAAAAAAACCTTCACGCTGACTCTCTTCTTAGGACATCTGATAAATAATTCGTTTTATTTTGAGGATCAAAATGAAATAATATTTTGTTAATAATCCAATATTTTGAGAGGCTGCATACAAATCTTGATTTGTATCTCCTTGATTTGATGAATGAAGAATTATATATGCACTCATGGACAAAATTTAAGGAAGTGGAAAGTCTGGTGTCGTCCGTCGTCTTTTTTTTTTTTTTTAAGGAGACAGAGGAAATTTTGCCCACACTTGTGTGTCTTCATCTTGTGTATCTTCAATATGGATCACTGCGCACCAAATATCTTTTAGAGTTATTATCTGAATCCCGATATACATGCTAAAAGGTATAACTTCCTTTATTTTTGTTTATGAGTGTAATTTTATAATTGAAATTAAGAATTTTGCATTATGTATATGAAAACTAACGATGTCTTGCGTGCATTTTTAAAGGTAAAATTAGGGTCCTTTTATTAAATTACCGTACTGAAAATATTGGGGTATTAAAACCCGACAACTCTATATTTTAAATTTATATAATTGAAATGAGGCTTTCGCGGGTTTGGATGGATGCGATCGATCGCTATCAAAGAGCTCGAGCTTAAATGTGGCGGTTGAACATCGAGCTGATGGGGCTGATTCTAAAACGTGCAAATAGAGAAATTAAAGAAAGCTCGGATTGCTACGCTTATTTTAAAGTTCGTTTGTAGCTAAGAGAAGAGATTAATGTTATATTATTTCAAATACCCCGATCTCCATCCGTTTGTATTAACGCATAACGTATGTTTGACAAATTTAAGTGTTGTGAAAGTTAGTGAAGGTTTAAGCATAATTTCCGATGTCAAATAGATGTCCGGAGGCAGATATTCCTCGCACACAGACTGTAAAGACTGCGGCAGACACGATTCGGTTCCATCCGGTTATTCAGCGGATACATGGGCCGCAAGTCATTCATCAACTTCAATTTGGCTTGTATAAAAAATGGCCGCGGACCAAGGATGTCGGGTCATCTATCAATTACAGTGGCTTGTTGGGATCTCACCCTGAACCATGGCTCATGGAATGGACGCTCGCTCTTCACAAGATATTTCGATCCATTTCATCATGGTTTACCAACTTTGGCACTTTCAAATCTGACCATATTTTCTACACGCACACAAATCTCCTTCCATGGTCCATGGTTCATGGAATGGACGCTCGCTCTTCACAAGATATTTCGATCCATTTCATCATGGTTTACCAACTTTGGCACTTTCAAATCTGACCATATTTTCTACACGCACACAAATCTCCTTCCATGGTCCATGGTTCATGGAATGGACGCTCGCTCTTCACAAGATATTTCGATCCATTTCATCATGGTTTACCAACTTTGGCACTTTCAAATCTGACCATATTTTCTACACGCACACAAATCTCCTTCCATGGTCCATAGTTCATGGAATGGACGCTCGCTCTTCACAAGATATTTCGATCTTTATCATCATGGTTTACCAACTTTGGCATGCTCAAATCTGACAATATTTTCTACACGTACACAAATCTTCCAAACGGACACGTCCCACTTGTACTCCATGGTTAGCCAGTCGGGGAAATCTCAGTCTAAGAGATGTTCCATTAGAACAGCATGCAAAACTTCTCTAGAAATTTCTTCAAATCCAACATACTGTGTTCCTACAAAAATGAGCTTTCGAATAAATATTTGTCTTTTTTTATAAAAATGTGCAATAATTACATATGTCAAACGTAAGCTGAAAGATGAAAGCTCCAATGCGTTATTTTCCTTAATTTTGAAAATATGGAACACCTCTGTATATAGGCGTTATCTTTACTTCATTCTGTTTCAGAACACACAACACAGGTTATTGCAATAAAAGTAAAAAGCCGAATTGTAACAAGCTTCTTTATTAAAATAAAGAAATATTCCTGTGGGTCACACGATGCGATTTCTACATGATCACATCAGAAGTTTCACTCCGCCTAACTATCGAATATAACAAGACGTGAGATAAACAACATACAGCATACAACAGGGTACCGCTTAAGACGGGTTTTATTTTAATGGTTATCATTAGATAGTTAGGTCATCTATATCGTGTTTATACCTCATAATTAACTAATATTACAACTCGGACTAGCACTACGTATCGTTAGTACAAGCTAAAGAACTCGTTTGCTTGTCCTACACTTGCAATATTAGTCCACATTCTCTAGAAAATCTAGTATTGCTCTAAAATATCCCACTATTGAGACAATTGTATATTTATCGCTAAAACCCGTATATGCGAAATTCCAATAAGTCATATTACGATGTGAAAATCAAGTTCAAATTCAAATTTCATTTTCTTATATGTTCCTGTTTACATTTTCAATAGGTCAATTCGGAAATATGTGTGTGAAACCAATAATTATTGCTTTCATAGAATTCTTTTCCGATTTTTCAAGCATTAGCTTTAACTGACTATATCAAAAGCCTCAACTTTATCCTGGAGTGCATTGTGAGGTCTATATTTCATTAATGAATGTGAATAGAATATTTTTATCTTGCTGCAGGACATTTCTCTAGTTACCATTTAAATATTAATATAAAAGTTGTGCTCGAGTGCAAGTTTAGTCTAAACACATGAGACTTTATTAATTCTTAGAATATTTTGACCAAGACCATCTTAACAGTGTCCTTAACAACTTTTTAGAGACCATCTAGCGTCTTCGGTTTCTAGACCTGAAAGCAGTTTTCAACGAGCCAAAGAATATTTTTAAAATGTCCTTAAAGGCCAAGTCTGGGAATTTGGCAGACACGTGCTTAAAATGGATACAAATATGATCTTATTTTCGAATAATAGGTCTAAGACAAGTCTTCGGTGGATTTGCAAATTTATCTTGACATTTGGGTCCGCCTTCTTTATAAAAAGCTTCCCATTGTGGCCGAAACCTGCTACGATCATGAAGCCCTTTGAGAAACCTTCCTTGCATTGCTTGATCCAGTTCTGAAAGGTGTTTATTTGAGAGTTAGAGTAGTAAATGGCACGGGGTTAGTTGCTATCATTGAGGCAAACCCATACCTCGTCCAGTGTAACAACATTTTTCCATTTTTCACCTGCCAGGTACTTTTCATAAAGGGCCTGCAGCAGGTCTTGCGTTTTTCTATATGGTGTGGCTTAAGAACATGAACTTTCGCCTTTTTACGTATTTTTAATCCATTTTTTTTCTGATAGTATGGTTAACCGTAGAATGTGGTGTACGTTGGTTTTTCGGAAATGTTACTTTGAGAAGGTGGATTCTCTCTGATAAATATTTCCTTTTTCTTTCTTTAGGTTGTAGTCGAAGGTTTCTTCAGGCATCGTTTTTTTTTTTTCAGAGGAATTTTCGTTATTAATTTGGTAGATATCAATTTTATTTTTGTTTCCATATAGCAATATTATTTTCTTTCATAATTTCAATTATTTAGGTAAAAACGAGTATATTTCTCCTAGGAAAGTCTTTAAAAACGTAACCTTTTACAAAAATCACTTATAATTTTAGGCATTTCGAATATTTAACAATCGTTTTTCATGAAATATAAAGCAATGCTTCTTCTTTCGAAAAAATAAAACGTCACTGGAATCGCGAGCTACAGCGCTGCAAAAGCGTTCTTTAAAATATAGAACACCCCTGTATATAACGTTATTTTTATTTAATTCAGAACACACAACACAGGTTATTGCAATAAAAGTAAAAAGCCGAATTGTAATAAGCTTTTTATTAAAATTCGACAAGGTTGGATCGAGGTTAACGCTCGAAAAAGCTTGCACAATATTAATATAGAAACATATCGAAATTCTTCTTTTTACTTGAAAGCATTAAAAAGCTAAAGATTTCTCACATTGAGTTTACTTTTTTATTTTAAAATGCTAGCTTTCAAATAAGGCAAAACATACGCGCGCTTGCAGTCACTTATAAAAAATAGTTGCTGTTGTTTACTTAAGTCTGTTGAAGAGAAATTATCGCGTGAAAGCTGGCATTTTAAAATAATTTTTAAAAAATAAACTCATCGTGAAAAATCTTTGTAATCTTTGAGTAATCTCTGAATTTGCAAGTATCTTTAGATTAAGAATACTGTTTATTACTTTTAATTTGTTATTTTTAGATTGTTATTGGTAGATTGAAAACCCTTGAAAAAATGTTTCAGCGGGAATCTTACTGATATGAGGATAATACCAAATCTTCCTCCCCCAATGATTTTCCTTCAAACTTGTCACAAAATGTGCCCGTACTTGACACTAAGCCTCTTACGTTAGGAAATGTGACACTCATTATGTGAGCGCACGTGGTTGGGTACATGTGGGAGTGATGAGCAGCGCCACTAGCTTGACGCTAATGACCTCGTCAAAAAGTAATTTTCCTCAAGTTTGACCTCGAGTTAAAATTTCCTTGAGTAAAGGATCCTGAAGAGCCTTTTCATATTGGTAGCTTTTCAATTCTCTTTTAATTAGACAAATGATCCGGGCAAAGACCGGGTTTTACCCGAGATATAAAGAGCTCTCTGTTTTTAAAATTCAGATTTTGAGTTAGAAGTTATTATCTGTGATATAAAGGTTTTCGCGCCCCACATAACCAACCAAACTACAGAATTTTACTTTTATAGATGGATGGATGAATTTCCGTTCGACATACGTTAATTGAACAACAAGTGGTTGCAGTAAGTAAAACCTTATTGATGTTTTAACTTCAAAAATTATTTCTCAATCATCCGTACAATTTTCTTCAGACGAACGGGAAAACAGAAATATTAGGACAATTATATATGATATATGATTTTAAATTGTTTTAAAATATATGAAAATGAACGTTATAAAACATTTTTAAAATAAAAAAAAATCCAAATAAACAAAATTTCGACCAAATCGAAGTTCAGCCATCGAGATTTGAATCTGGAAGCGACAATACAAATGCTTCCACTTACCCCACTGAGACATCGCCATTTTATTGCTTTAATGTCGTGTATTCATGCCTAAATTTCTTTAAAAAGATGTTATATTTTACATTATGGCAATCCTCGAATCCTAGCTATAGCATTGCCAAATTCTATCTACATATTGCCAATCTATTATTGCCAATCTCTGCCGAGCAGATATGAGTAGAATATTGGAAATAAAGATCCATCCTGGTGGCTTCGGCCTCCTCGACGTCGGCACACAGCTGAGACTGGCGTGTATGAAAGGTGTCCAAGCTTCGCTTCGTGGAAGTCTCAACGCCTACTCTTGGCTCACTGATAGTAGGGCCTGGTTAACTCCCCTTCCATCCGGGACATGGCTTCCACCTCGACGTCGTAGACTCATGAAGATATGGGAAGCAGTTTCGGACTCCCTAGCACTGGACCACCGGATAGCTCCAACACACCAGCTGAGGGATCTCGCCATAATCGGAGGATGCAGGTTCCTCCGACCACCCGACCTCCTAACCGCTCCACGGTGGATGGGAGCACGTATCGGGGACTTCGATGGCCCTGTGTCACCGCTCACTCGTCCGACCCGTTGCGCTCTTGCAGACGCCACAGCGTTGGCCAACTTCTGCAATAGGCTGTTTGAAGAAAACCTCCTAGGGTCCCACCGGGCGGACAACCTAGGCGAAGCTGTGGTGCTGCGCGGGACGGTGACTCCGTTCATGCGCCTAACTACCCGCACCATCCGCCGTACACTTGAGCGACCACGCCTGGCAACCCTGCCCATCGCCCAGCTTCTGTACCGTTGGCAAGACTTTGTCAACATCCCTATCACCATCGGCTGGCCATCGCTTCGACGTTGCGCCTTCTCAGGGCACAATGCCGACATTGCAGTACAGCTGGCCCTGCACGCTCTTCCCCATCCTGCACATCTGGCCTCTGCTCGAGAGACCTGTATCGCCTGTGGCTCTAGTGACCTGACGTTGGCCCACCGCTACTGGTCCTGCAGCTCCATCAGGCCCCTCATACGAGAGGCCTTCAACACGATACAGCAACCACCCGACCTACAGGGCTACTGGCTCTTCGATCAAAGGCTGGATGACGACGCCCTCGCCATCCTCGCGTCTGCCAAGTCATCCATACACAGGTTCTTTCTGAACCTTGAGATGAGGGGAGAACGTGAAAACCCCCTTACTGTCTGGAGGAGGACTCTCTGTCGTTGGGGGAATCTCCTCGACTGTACATAACTGTATATATTTTACTCTTTTATTTTATCCCTCTTTTCCCTCTTTTTATAATTATTATATACTACTACCATTGACTTGTGTATGAGGTCAATAAAATATTTTTAAATCTCAAATCTCTCTCTCTTGATTTCTCAAAAAGCCTCTGGGACCAAGAAATTGGGTTGGCCAAATATCAGGGAACAGGCTAAATCAATGTTTAGTTGATTTCTGTTCCACCAGATGGCGCTCTGCCTTCTGTAAAGCACATGTGCTCCTGGTCAGGATATGCCAATTTTAATATTGATTTCAACACCTGATCTTTTTATCTTTTCTTTTTTTCTTTCGTTTTTTAATATATATATATAAAGATGTAATTTTTTCCGGGAAGAAATTGATCTAGAAAATAAAGGTCGCCTCTCCCAGAAAAATAGACGCTGAAACTAAGCACTATCGATTGACCGTCTCCGCAAACTAGCGGACTTAGGTCGGTGGCAAAGCCCCGACATCAGCTTTGGCAAACTGAGAAGCGTCCACCTAGAGACCAAGGTTTCGGACTAATGGCCCTCGTCAGTCTAGGACGGATTTATTTAATGAGATTCGCAAGGGATCAAATGAAGTCTTCACAATCTGCCAAAGAGGTGTTCAGCTGGGAGAGGCAAAAAAAAAAACCTTTATATATATATATATAGGGATACCAATAAATAGGGACCTAATTTCCTGTTAAAGCCCGATTCTCGTTATTCTTACCTGGATTTAATGATTTTGCTTAAATTCGCCTATTTGAACGAAAATAATTGATCTATCCTCTCAATTTCACACCTTGACTCGATGATAAAAAGAAACAATTTTCTAAATTTGATCCTATTATTCCGCCATTACATGACACATATTAACGATTGATTTATTCACTGATTGCGACATGTTCTTTAACTCAATACACTGTCTCTTCTACTATTGTTATGATATTTTATAATATGTTAAAATTTTTCTAAGTTCACCTTACAGGATAAGAGATGAAGTGGATGAGATGATTATAGCTGATCATTATTTACATTTTATTTTTATATTTTTATATTACAAGTCCGAAATGTTGAAAATAAAAGTTACACAAGAAACTTAACCCTGGAAGCTTCATTTATTTTATAATTTATTTTTATGTTATTTTAATAAATATTATTAGTTTCTTCTATTATTCTCTCTCTCTTTTAATATTTTGCTGGCACCGGGGTTGTCGGAATTGTACTATGAGCTAGTATAGAAAAATTGGAAAGCGCTCAGGAGACGACGAATGTCTAAATATTGTAATATTTGGGATTCGTTAAATGTAGCTACGATAATTTACTCTTTTTTGCATCAGAAGAGAAAGAATCAGTATTGTAGCGTGTCAGAAATAGAAATAATCATAAACATTCCGGTATAATTGAAACATGTAAGAACAATCAAGTTTCCAGAAAGCAGCAAATTAGCCAGAGTGCTTAGTGGCCTACTACTTCCACATAGTTTTTCCTATTCCAGGAGAATACTAAACAAGAGCCGGATCTGTTACATAAGCGGGTGATTTTTTTACATCATTCTCTCTCCCTTTTTTTAGTGGAAGTTCTTAAGTAGAGTCTCTTTTGTTGTCTTCGCCGGCATTTTTTACCGCAGTCACCCTGCATCGAACGTTAGGTTCATTTTTACGTATGCCTCATAATGTGAACTAAGCAAGATTTTTCATCTAAAAATTGATATAACATTCTATAATTTTACGTTGTATGAAATAATTAGTAATTATTTTTAGAGCGAAATCATTTTTATTACGTTGTAAAAAATTACCATTTATGTAACCACTAATATCAAACACACTTCCGTGATTAGCCTAGTAAGCTCGGCATATTGAATAAAATACTATAAACCAAACCTAGAGTGAAACTACACTAAAATAAAGCGTGATTACTATGTCAAATGAATATCGCGCGGTATTTTACAGCTGTCTGAACAACTGACCCAGGTTCTGCTCGAGTAAATACTTGTTCAACCAATAGTACTTGTACTATTAATCATACTTGTACTTGTATTTTAATGAAGGTTTATTATTAGTAATTGTAGAGCAAAGTAGAAGGAATTTGAATTGATATATTATTATCATTGGTTTTTTTTTCGTTCCTCAAATTATCATGCAAATTATTCTGTTGTATGACTGAATTCTATAATCCGTTTTTATTTAACTATGACAATGATTCTTTTCAGATCTAACCATATATAAGGGTTAATCGGTATAGATCACTGTGATAAACCCCTCGGGGTGTAAATCTGCTCTCTATCTACATGTAGAGAAATTTCGGTATAACTATTACTACTATAACCCTGCAGTGTGGAAATATATCTTTATTTACGGGGCTGCTAACCAGAATGGATGCTTTTTGAGCCCCGATGGACGCATAAAGCGGAATATATACAAAACACTATATACATTTCACTGTTGGAGGGGCCTGGGGATGGGTAGCCAGGGGATCATCGCCGGGTGAGGCCAGGAGAGCCAGGATGTAGAGGAGGATCAGGGGGGAAACCTTGTGGAGTTTATATAATATCTCGCGCGAATATTATAACATTTTTTAAAACGTGTTATGTAAAAAATACCACAATTTATTTAATTATACTGATATACATGCTATATATACCATATATATAAACTTTATGGAAAGCAAACATGCTTATTATTTTAGTTAGGTGTGGCGGGTTACAGAACATCTGCTTTCTGAGCACACGAATCCAAGTTATAAATGCCAGGATTAACTTTTTTAATCAAATCAAATAAATCGTATTTATTTATTGTTTTTATATTTTTCATATGTAAAAATGTAAATTTACAAATGCATAGGAACATATAGTTTAATCATTTGATGAATAGAGACTATGAAATGGATAACTCTATTGAAACCTTGGATTTGTTTCTAATACGCCGATGAAAGTTTGTTGTAACTATTTGTAATATTCATACCGAAAGAATTAAATTTTTAAAAATGGTCCTCAAAATCTCTGTCGGAACACTAAGCAACGGGGATGAAAAACAAATGTGCAAAAGAAAATGCACATGGGGCAAAATAACTTAATGCACTATTTTAGAATATTGTCAAGTAGCTCCATCCAGATGGGACAACTGTCAATCATCCCTGGACCCCGGGGGGGACCACAGGTGTAGGGGCTTCTGGGAAGCTGATCTGTAAATAAGGAAAACGGGACGGTGGCTAACGCCATTCATTCAGGATTAGCTTTAACTGGGGGTAAGTCGTACAAAACTCTCTCTCCCTATAATTACCCCTTATAATAAATTAATTATCCCCAAACTTGCCCTTGCTTTATTTATCTCCGCGACATATTTTGGTGGAGACGCTGGGTAGCGTGACGGAACTTCGAAGAAGTCGACGTCTACAGGGGCGTGAACCAATTCTTCAACCTTTGCCACAACGAATAGAAATGGAAGACGACCACAGACCTACTGTTAACGGATCCTACCTCTCTTGTCAGCGCCAACGTGATCCTTCTACCTTTTCTGGAGATGGAAATATAAACCCTGGACAGTGGTTGAAAGAGTACGAGAGAGTGTCGAAGTACAACAGATGGGACGAGACCATGAAGCTTGCCAACGTCGTATTTTACTTGAACGGAACTGCTGGAAGGTGGTTTGATAATAACGAAGAATCACTCAACTCGTGGAGAAGCTTTGAAGACGCACTCCGCGGTGTGTTCGGACTGCAAGAGGATTCTGCTCGACGCGCCGAGGAAGTTCTGAAGTCAAGAGCACAGAAGGCCGAGGAATCCAGCGAGTCATACATCCAGGAGATTCTTAGTCTCTGCCACCAGGTGAAACCTCGCATGGAAGAAGGTGAGATAGTTGCTCACATTATAAAGGGAATTTTGGAGGACACATACCAGGTATTGGTGGCGAAAGACATACAGACGGTAGATGAGATCCTGAAGTTCTGCCGTCATCTGACAACCGTCAAGCAGCGCCGGATCGGCCGTACGAAATTCGCCAGGTTGTCAAACGTAATGCCCATTTCTTGTGTTGACGACTCAGACGACTTGGCCGCGTTAATTCGCCGCATTGTTAGAGAAGAAATACAAAAGGTTTTCTCAGCACCTGAAGTGATCAATCCTCTCCGAGAGGTGAACGCCCTGGAACAGACTGTGAGGGAAGAGGTCAGCCGTGCTCTACAACCTACCAGACCACAAGTCAACGTGGTTCAACAACAACCACGAACGCCCTATTATAATATCGACCGACCAACCCAACCCAGGAAGACGGAACATTGGAGAACCTACGACGACTAACCTATCTGCTTCCACTGCGGACGACCCGGACATGTCGTCCGTTATTGTAGGGAACGACGGCAGGTCTTCGCTGAAGCCAGGACAAGGAATGGCGGAGAAGGAAGAAATGTTGGATTTTCGAGTCGACCCCCGAGATATGACGCCGACGACGACTATGTAACGCCCCAAACCTCGACGTACTTCTACCGGAGCTCTTCCCCACATCCAAGCCGCGCAAGGTCGCCAGCCCGAAGACAATCCCAGTCGCCAGCCCGTCGTTTCAGCCGTTCTCCCATGCCTCAGAATGTGAAAAACTAAGTGGAGCGGCTTCTAACGGGGGTGAGGTCGCCATTGAGGAAAATCCTCCAGGGTATATCGCCGCTAAATTAAAAGAAAATTTTGTTATGGTCGAAATAAATGGACGCAAAATTAAAGCATTGGTGGATTCAGGAGCCGACTTTTCTGTTATTTCAGACAAATTTCGACGCGAACTAAAGACACCTCTCTTCAAAGAACCAGGTCCCATTCTTAAAGCCGCAAACAAAAATTTAATAGAGACCCTAGGAAAATGTGTCCTGAACATAGAAGTTAATGGTCTGAATATCTCATTCGAATTCGTTGTTATGGTGGAATGCAGCCATGACATCATATTTGGATGGGACTTCTTCAAGGCCACCGAGGCCGTCATTGATTGTGGCAGAAATGAACTCCATCTCGGGGAAACCTCCGTCCTGGAATCTCGAGAGGAGGAAAACCAGAGATTGTTTGCTTCCGACGACTTTGTCATCCCGCCTAAATCAATAAAGAAGATCAGTGTGATAAACGAAGAAATATGTGGTGTTAGAGATGTTTTAGTCTCAACTTCTAAGGACTTATTATTAAGAAAGGAAGTTCTTATACCAAACTCATTGGTTACATTTCGACACGGCCGAGGTAGCATTTGGGTGGCGAATGGAGCGTCTTGGCCGCAACTGATTCCATCAGGAATGAATATGTGCACCATGGAAAGTTATGAGAATGGGAATATCTGCAGTCTTATTGAATCCAGCGATAAGTTACAAGAAACGTAGCTAAAGTCACGTGAATGGTCACAGAAGATAAACCTTACTCTAGATCCAGGGCTGTCTGAAATTCAAAGGTTACAGCTTGTTTCATGCCTTGACGAGTTTATTGACATATTTGACTTTGGGAGTACTCCTATTAAGCCCACCAGTACTGTGAAGCACAAGATAAACACAGGCGACCACTCTCCTATCAAACAGCGGCCCTATAGAGTAGCACCAAGTGAACGACGACTAATTCAAGATGAAGTGAACAAGATGATTGAAAATCACATCGTGAAGCCCTCTGAAAGTCCATGGTCATCTCCAGTTATTCTAGTTCGAAAGAAAGACGGGACCTGGAGATTCTGCGTAGATTACCGTCGATTAAATAAGATAAGAAAAAAAGATGTTTACCCGCTGCCACGCATTGACGATGCCTTGGACAGTTTAGCCGGCTCTAGTTACTTCTCCACGATGGATCTTCGGTCCGGGTATTGGCAGATTGAAGTGGACGAAAAAGACAGGGAGAAAACTGCTTTCATCACTCCAGATGGGCTGTATGAATTCCAAGTAATGCCTTTCGGTCTTTGTGACGCTCCAGCAACGTTTGAAAGGATGATAGATAGTGTTCTGGGCAGTCTTAAATGGAACATGTGCCTTTGCTACCTGGACGACATCGTAGTTTACGCACCTACCTTTGAGGAACATCTACGTCGTCTACAACTTGTATTAAGCTGCATCCAGAAAGCTGGACTAAGCTTGAACCACAAAAAGTGTCTTTTTGGATCAAGGAGGATAAAGATTTTGGGACACCTTGTTGACGCCAATGGAATTCATCCAGATCCAGATAGAGTTGAAGCCGTCTCTAAATTTCCGAGGACAAGGAATATCTCTGAACTGAAGAGCTTTCTTGGATTTTGTTCCTATTACCGAAGATTTATCGAGAACTTTGCCGACAAAGCTAGATCTTTGCATGACCTACTGAAGACTGAAAAACAATTTTATTGGGATGCAGCTCAAGAGAAAGCGTTTGAAGTCCTTAAAACAGCTCTAATTTCAGAGCCTGTCTTAGGACACTTTGATGAATCCGCTGATACCCATCTACACACGGATGCAAGCGGACATGGTATTGGAGCTGTTCTTCTACAAATACAAGGTGGAAAGGAGCGGCCTATAGCTTATGCATCTAGAAGCTTGACAAAGGCTGAAAATAACTATTCTACAACGGAAAAAGAATGCCTTGCTGTAGTCTGGTCTATTAGCAAATTCCGCCCATATTTGTTTGGTCGACCATTCACGGTTGTCACTGACCATCATTCTCTATGTTGGTTGGTAGGGCAGAAAGATCCTTCTGGCCGTTTAGCAAGATGGGCGCTGAAGTTGCAAGAATTTGACGTGACCGTTATCTACAAGAGCGGACGCAAACATAAGGATGCCGATTGTCTGTCAAGGAGCCCGCTTGAGAACGATCAACCAAGTGCTGTGATGTCACTAACCAACGTCAATATAGACCAGACTAAAGACCCGGATTTAGCTAAAATAATCGATAATTTAAACTCGGGCTACACCAGAAAGGAATTCAGCATTATCGACGGCATCTTATACAAGAAAAACTATAGCACAACTGGAAGACCCTGGCTTATGATGATCCCTAAGCGCTTAAGATCGGAAGTTATGGCAGATTTACATGATGCTCCTACAGCTGGGCATTTGGGTTTCGCCCGGACGTATGACAAAGTCAAGAAACGATTCTATTGGCCTGGCCTTTATATAACTGTTCGCCAATATGTAAGCCATTGTCGGGAGTGTCAACGAAGGAAGAAATTACCTCGACGTCCGGCTGGACAACTTGTATCCATACCACCTGTAGAAAAGCCATTCCATAAGGTCGGGGTCGATCTCCTTGGAAGATTTCCAGTTTCTAAAGATGGAAACCGTTGGATCATTGTGTGCACCGATTATATGACAAGGTATGCCATAACGAAAGCGATCCCAGACGGAGGAGCAATCGAAACAGCTAAGTTCCTGGTTGAATATGTTATCTTGAAGCATGAAGCTCCTAGAGAAATGATAACAGATCGCGGAAGAAATTTCATTTCTCAAGTAATAAAAGAGATCAATGCTCTGTGCGGAATTGTGCACAGATTTACAACGGCCTACCATCCCCAGACCAACGGCCTGACAGAAAGGTTCAACAAAACTCTGGGAGACATGTTGTCCATGTACACAGGTGTCGAGCAGAAGGACTGGGACCAAGTTTTACCCTACGTAACTTTTGCTTACAACACTGCTAAACAGGAGGCGACCGGCTACACTCCGTTCTTTCTTGTCCACGCCCGCGAGGCCGAGACCTACATCGATGCCGTACTACCCTACCTACCAGATGAGATCTCTGACGACTACGTTGGAGAACTTGTGACCAGAGCTGAGGAAGCGCGTCAACTCTCCCGATCACGCCTTCTACAATCACAGGCGAAAGACCGTAGACTTTACGACCAGAAACATACTCCAGTCTATTACCAGAAGGATGATCTTGTGTGGGTTTTTACTCCCATCCGAAAAGTAGGGCTCTCAGAAAAGCTACTGAAGAGATACTTCGGTCCCTACAAGGTGACCAAGAAGCTTTCAGAAGTTACGTATGAAGTAGAGCCCGTGGACCCATCTCCCCGATCACGAAAATCCAAGGATATCGTTCATGTCATTCGGATGAAGCCCTACCTGGACCCTGAAGAACAACATTCCATTCTGCTAGGGAACACAGGCCGTGATAGATTTCCTTCCAGAACAAGGGCTGAGACAAGCTAATCAGCGGGTCGCTGCTTTTTCTAAAGAGGGTGTAATGTCAAGTAGCTCCATCCAGATGGGACAACTGTCAATCATCCCTGGACCCCGGGGGGGACCACAGGTGTGGGGGCTTCTGGGAAGCTGATCTGTAAATAAGGAAAACGGGACGGTGGCTAACGCCATTCATTCAGGATTAGCTTTAACTGGGGGTAAGTCGTACAAAACTCTCTCTCCCTATAATTACCCCTTATAATAAATTAATTATCCCCAAACTTGCCCTTGCTTTATTTATCTCCGCGACAATATTAAGGTAAAAATACACATGTTAGGTATATCAATTTAATCTCTTATAAAATTACTCTATTCACTTGATCATGCAAATCTTCATACCAAGGAATTTACATGCAATCTACGTAATTGTACGCGTATTCTATGCGCACACAATCCAACTACCAACCACTAAAAGAAAAGTATGAAAGAAACATAATGCATCGTATGTTTAAGACACATATCCCTTTTTTATCTCGTCGAAAAATAAAGTCATTGCGCGCTGCCATTAAATAGATTTTTACAATATAAAGGAGAGCCAGGAACGATCGTTTAATCGACAGCGAGAAGGAAGAGTCACACGAGGCTCGACGAGCGCCTCTCCCGCAGCTATGGTCGCCTTCTCCCAACTGTGCAGAATATTTATTTACTCCTGCACAATCCCGTCCCAGCACCTGGGTGCTTCAGGAAAAAAAAAACACCTGTCACATTTATAATGTCTCATTTGCATATTTCCCGCGAAATCCTGAAGGTCAGACATTTAGATGACCTTCATCCTTTGGTGATGAAAATTAGAGGTTAGAAAGCAAAGGATTTGGACCTTATATCATTCACACATAAACAACTTCCAAGTTCTCGTTTCACATACGAGTTGAATAAAAAATTACTGTATATACATAAGTTGCTTCTCGATCGCATCTCTGCTAAACTCTCTCAACAATAATGACAACATTTCTTCATCTTTTTTGACTTTTTATGGCAGAAGTATTCGTAAAAAGATTTTAATCTCTCTAGTTGCATTCCAACCTGCTACGCATCTAATATTGTGTATTTTGGTATTTCGAAATGGCAATTAATAAATTATTTTTCCCTATACGAAATCATTTACTCGGCGTGTTTAAAACGTAATTATAATAATACTAATATATTTGGGGAAATTTATGCATATTTTAACAATGACTTCTTAAGTTGAGGAATGAATTCTGAAGACATATATTTACATTGGTCTCAAGTGTTTGAAGCAACCCCTTACTTCTCTAGAACCTACACAGTTCTAATAGGGATGCTTATGATTCAGGAATCATCTCGTGACTGAAAACTTGTTGGAATTCTATCCATCTACCTCTTTATATATTTTAAATTGTCAACTCCTTTATATATAGGTCCTCATACTTAATGTCGCAGCATTGGCATTTGAACGGGCACATTGTATTTATTGATGACTTATGAGCACAGGTGGATGGTGGGCTGTATAGACTGTGTTCCATACTACTAACTTGCTTATGCATCCAAGGGAACTGCCCCAAAACAAAAACCACTTCCTAACACTCCATGTTAGGATGATTTTTAACCCTGCACGCTCGGGTATATTAAGTTACCTTACAAATATTACTGGGCAGCTGAGCTCATCGAGCGGGCTGGCGACCTATGAACGGCAACAACACAAAAAGCACGGACCAACCAACTGCTTGTTGGTATAATTAAGAAGGAAAACATTTACGCGCAATCACACGCCGAGAGAAACCTGATCCAGCGGGCAGTGAGTGACAACACAAGCCCCGCAATTAGCTCTGAGGTGGTAATTTCGGCCCATGGTCCGTGGAATATTAATTACAGAGCTGTCACAGGACATTTCAATATTTCCCATGGCTGCTCGAGCTGTCAACAGCGGAGTGGAGGCCGCACAACTAAATTCCTTCAACCTTGATTAATTATCGATTAAGATTGATTTGAATTCGCATTTTGAAATAGTAGTTTAGTTAAAATATAGAGACAATTTCATAAAATACATATATTGAAGTATTATTCATACACATTATTCGAATAATTTCTTTCTTTATTCGTGTGTGTGAGAGAATATCAATAACCTCCCCAAAGGTATCCCACATGGGTATATCAACTTTGATACGACTTTAATACATTAAAAATAAGAAGAGAGAGTCGTGTGGAATGGGTAAACCTGATTTGAAAGCTGTCATTGAGAACTGATCCACATGGATACTTTTTCCTCTAATAACTCTATTGATTTACTTAAATCACTAGGATTCCATTGCTTTCACGTGTCTTTCACACCCACTCTGTTTAAACTCAGTCATTCGAAGTGACTTTGATTTGTATCACGATTTGAAAAGGCATAAGTTCCTATGATACCGAATTTTGCAGAAAGGCAGCAAAAAGGTCCTTTGTGTGTGTGCTAAAGTAAATTTTTATAAAATAAATAATTTCAAGATGATTGCAATAACAATATAGTTCCACATGCCAATCTATTTACCCTGATTCAGTGATACATAAAGGTTATTGATATATCGATAAATCATAGAGAAAACGATATAGTTTGAAGGTTGGTTCTTGATATGTTGATGATAACGCTTTGTTTTAGTAAGATTTCTTAACCAAATAGTCGGTAACCCACTGTCAGTATTTTAGACGAATATACGAAGACAATAAAATCCAGTTATGGAAACGATAAATCCATGACGTTTCATATATTGCTATCTTTCTCATGATAACTGAAGACTTTGTATATATATTATATTGTGACGAAGAAATAATTTATTAATTAAATTTAATTATTCAATGAAAATATTCAACAGATTATAAAAAGATATATTACTCTGTATTTGTGAAATCATCTTTAAAATATTTCTTTGCTTGCGTGCTTAAGATTCCCTAGCTGTAGATAGTGGGGTTGAGTTGTTAATAATTGTCGCCGTGACGTCATCAATAAATACTTTTACATCTTAGGATATTTCAAAGCTTGATTTCTACGCTACAATATATATAAGTATATATTTATACAAATATAGTTGTATATTCACACACACATCTATTTATTCATATATATTTATCATTATTCAAAATTTTATTCATTCAATATGCATATTTAACCTTATATAGATCCTTATATGAACGATTAAATAAAGTAGTTTCAATCTAAATCTCTCTCACATACACACAAATCAATAGCACAAATATCTAATAATACAAAATTCTTAGAAATTTCAAACCATCTTTTTAAATTTCGCCAAAGAAATAGAAGAAAACGCGACTTTAATTTTCTTAGATATGAAACTGACGAGGAATGACTCTATAATAGAAACAGATATATACCGAGATCCTACGTACATAAGAACTTATCTCAATTTCAAATCATTTGGTCCTGTGAACCATAAAAATCTGTTTCATAACGCATTATAGAAAGAATCCCTACCCATTATTCTCAAAATATTGAGATCGTTCAAAAATAAAGGAATATTTCAATACAATCAGTACTCTAAACAATTTATCAAAAGACATGTCTGAAGAAGTTGAAATCCATGAATAAGTTCTCTACAATATGTTCCCGAGGCGTCTCTCAAACTTACCAAAATTTACACTAGGCACTAGAATGAAATGAGAACAAGTGTCTCTCGAGTTTACTGTGGTCAAATTGATTTCGTTATATTGACTCCGCTTTTTACAAATGGACAATGTTTTCTAAAGAATTGAAAAGATTATTCTATGCTGTGCGCGCACGAAAAATAAATGTATTACATAACAAAAATATCAATAATCTATTTAAAAAGAACAAGTAAAAGTAATGAAATCTTTTAACTCTAGCCTCTATAAACACCTAACATACTTATTTTTGACTGAAGCCTTCTTGCTCTCTAATTTCCATCATCCTTTTATAACAAAGGATACTTTGGAGTTTTCCCCTAAAAGCCAATGAGAATATTGGAGGAAATACTGATTGGCAAAATGCAATGCGGAGATCAATTTCAAGATAGGATGTCTCATAGAATTCTACATTTTTCCCGGCTTCAGGTAGACAGAAAAAAATAGCAAGTTCTCCTACCTATATATAGCCTATATTATTCTTTTTTAATGCTCTGTTTGTGTGCTCTCTTATATATATATATATATCTTTTATATTTTAATAATTATTGATATTCGCAAGAAATGAATATAAAAACACAATTGTAATATTTATTCTGTTTATATAGTCTGTTTTGGAAGTTAGCCTAAAGTGTTTCCTCTAAACTCTGTTAAAAAACCTGTAAGTTTCAACGTGTGAATTCTCTTATATATATATATTAAAAATAAAGAAGGCATCTCCTGACCACGAGCACATGTGCTTTTTAGATGGCAGAGCGCCATCTAGTGGAGCAAAAATAATATTTAAGGCCAAATTTGCGTAAAGACGCTTAACACATGAAAAAACAATAGAAAAAATAATATAAATGAATATAAAAACACAATTGTAACATTTATTCTGTTTATATAGTCTGCATTTGGAAGTTAGCCTAAAGATTCCTCTAAGCTCTGTTAAAAAACCTGTACGTCTCAACGTGTGAATCCGACGACAGTGTGGAGTCAACAAGCCGTCGACCAGCCGCCGGTTCGGCGAAGTAATTGTCCACGCTACAAATATACTTTTTACTTTCTCCAAACTGCTCATTGTTTTGTCCCGCGCCACGGAACAAACACCTCGGGGGCTGCCTGCCTTCTCTGTAATGGAATTTTAATGGATTAACCCTTTTTTAGGCTCCTTTTTTGCACTTACAAATAGATTTTATCCGACAAAAAAGACGATCCTGCTCTCAAATGGTTGCAGGTTCTTGTGATGCGCGGAGAGAGAGTCGAGAGATAATGGCCATCCTGCCTTCTCCGAGACCAGCGATGCAGAAATGTCCGAGAAGAATCATTACAACAATTCTCTGAAAAAGTTACAAAATTCTTGCCTTAAATGAGAATTTCATGTTTCTTATATATAGAAAATTGGTTCCCACTAGATAGTAATATTTGTAAGAAAATTGTTTTCTAGTTATATGTATATGCGCCTGAATTTAGGGATATGTTTATTAAAAGCATGCATGTGCATTACTGACTTTACGTTGCTTTTTGATTGCTAATGGGAACCTTGCCTTGCAGGTAAAATATACTTTACAACTTTTGGAATTCAAAACATAGGTCTTGTCTTTTCTTTCAGGGCAGTCATTAAGCCTTGCTTAAGAATGTGTTCATGAGAAAAATAGATTCATAACATTTTCAAAACAATTCTGAAAATCATATTTTATGTTTGCGGATTTGGATAAGTAGTAGAAAGAGGAAGATATAAAACCACAATGTTTTATTTAATTGAAATATAAGAAGCTTTCGGGTTATTTCTTTATCAACTTGATGTACATTATAGTGAAATTTGAATTTAAAAACATTTTTATATTAATTTTACTACAATGCACATCAAATTTACGAAAGATTTGCCCGAATATTCTTCTTATATTTTGATTAAATAAAACATTTCGGCGTGAAAAATTCCTCTTTCTAGCTCTAAAACTGCCATGTGGTGCCAGCATTAACCACTGATCTGTTTAAAACTAATGCTATCGAATATTGTTGAAGTTAACTTTGTAAATCACAGAGAAAATCATTATTGTACATTCGCTTATGATCAATTAGATATACTACACTCTCATGGACAAAACTTGAGAGCTGGGAGGTTTTTGATGTCGCCGGTGATCTGTTTTGTTGAAGGAGACAGAGGCAATTTTGTTCATACTTGGTTATCTCGTGTGTCTTTAATAAAGGTCACTGTGTATCAAATATTTTTCAGAGTTATTGTCTGAATCAAGATATACATGCTAAAAAGTACAACTTTCTCAAGTTTTGTCCCTGAGTGTAGGGACACATCCACCTTCAACATTTATTACCCGACGTTACGGAGAACGCTGTCGCCCTTTTCAAAGCAGAGAAAACTTAGCACCAAGTTATAGTTTTATAGATCGATAAAAGGCAAAATTTGCTTTCTTCCTTGAAAATGGCGACAGTGGGTCGCAAAACGTCGGGTAATAAATGTTGATATGTCTCTATCTTTAATTTATTCTTTGTAAATTGAATATTTTTTATAGAACAATTTATATTTAAATAACTTCACATATTTTTGAATTGTTACCTGAGAATCTTTTCCAAATTCTTCTATGTGACTAAATTAATTAATTTTTACAATATACGCACATATAGAATATGCACACATGTGTACGATATCCGAAATGTTGGTGAGAATTTCAATTAATGCAATTTGATTCGTTAAGCGGCTTCATGCTTGCTCAGCTTTCAAAAAAGTAATATTTTCCGGAATGTCATCTCAATAAGGCTGGCTACCTTATTTATGAACTACCTTTGTTTCTCACTGGCTGTCATAAAATATTGAATGCAATTAACACTACTGGGAGATTATAAAAAACGAGATTGATCTAAATAATTAAAACCCAAATTATATATTTGATAAATCATAAGCTAGCATGATTGTTCAGCAATTTATCTTTTTAGCGCTTTTAGAAACATTTTAATCAAATTTTTTGACACGCATTTATATTTATTTCATATACTCTACCTTTATAAGTTTTTAGAGAATTAAAAGTAAGAAGAGAGAAGTGGATCACAGGATGTTAAAGAGCACCTGCTGATGGTGTAACTGAATGTTGATGATGGCTCACTGCCATCTATCACAAAATTGTTTCTGATAGATGACAGTATACCATGTGCTGCATTCAGTTACACGATCAGAAAATGTTCGTGTCGTTAATTTAATACATAGGTTTGTCATTGCCTAATAATGTTCACAGTGATATGCTCGTGTGTTGCAGTAACGGCAGATAAATGAGAAAAAAGGCATTTCCTGATCATGCAAATAAAATTTGCTGATGGCTTGCGCGCCCTTGATCTTTAATAATATTTATTATATTTAAGTTCTGACGCTTTTCGCAATAAAAACAATATACACACACTCTGTATTAAATATAGTTTCAAATAATTATATTTAAATAAAAATAAAGTTCCAAATATATTTGCAGAGTTTCTTTTATTCAAAATTGAGGCCGAGCTTTCACACGGTCGCGCTTCGTCGGGCCACTGGCTCTGCAGAGGCTTTACTTAAATACACTCTGTGTTTCGACTAAACAAAACCGACAATATAAAATAATAAATTTATAGGCAGGGGAGTTTAGACTGTAATTGCGTTTCATCATTACAAAATTTATCAACTTTCGAAAGTTATGATTCTTTTAGAGGCCAGTGAGACATGAAGAATGACCGACTGAATGATTTTTTTATGTTCTTCTGGCTTATAGATGAATGTATGAAACTCGTTAGTTCCAAACATTTTTGTACTAAAGAAAAACATGATCTATATTTCCTGTGTTTAAAAGATAAAATTATTCCATTCTTTTACCGTTCATTGTCAGGATAGTTGAAATTTTCTACCGATGTTTTTTTCTCTATTCGATATTATTTTATTCGATCGAGATCAGTATCTCTCGTGGCCTTTGTGCTTACGTGTGGATAATTAGCATGCATGAAGAGGATAAGCTACAGAAAGAATATGTTAAGAAGTTCAGATCATGAAATTTGATATGTGTGTGTCTGGATGCTATGTAAAACGGAAATGTATGGAATCCACCGAGTGGTAGGTGTGAAAATTCCCCAGCAATGAAGAAGAACGGGCTGATGGCAGATATACGGCTCCCGACGTGATTTATCAGCGGGCGTGAGGGAGATCCCCGCGTCCTCGCCGTTGCTAGGAGCCGGCCGGGCTCATCCCCGAGATTTGAAAATTTGACAAACCAAAATGATAAGTGACCTATATGCCGAATTAGAGTTGCCAGAATTGATATTACACTAAAAGATACTTCCATATGTAAATCAATATAAGTATTATCATTATAACGCAGAGAAAGAGAGAGAGAGTGTGAAATTACAAACATTATTTTCCATTTTGTTTGTATAACTCATCAGTCTAAGAACTCGAAGCAAAATATATAGTGTCGGTTTCTTATTTGAAGGTATTTTAGTTGTTTAAAAAAAATTGAAAATCCATAACATTCAAAAAATCTACATGAAACACGTGAGAGACGTGTTTCTAATTAAAAAGTTCAGGTTGATAAGTGCCCAAAATTTCAGACTTCTATACGTGTGGTCTGGAAGTATATTAAAACTTATTACAAGATTGGTGAACAGACTTGGAAGCAAGTTATATAATGTCTTTAAAAAAAGCCGTTATCACTGTGGCTTAGGTCTTCAATAGTCATAAGTCTGCTCGCAGCAGATTGGTCAATTCCTCGTACGAGGTGGGAAGTGACATAAGCAAAATCCACTACAACTTTAATGTGAGTCTTTGATTTTGGTTTGAGAATCTAAAATTTATTGAATTATATATATTATAAACTTATGTATACACAGATATACAATGGATTATTGTTTTAGAGATAATAGTAACATATATAATTTGAATTATTATTATATATATATATATTCAATTGATTAATTAGTTGATAGTAACAAAATATTAATTGAGCTAGGGAACTATCTACAACGGTGTCATGAAATATGTGTGGTTTTATATTATCATATATATTTATATAATGAATAATAAATATACACACACATGTATATAAAATGAAAGAATTTAAAAGCACGAATGTTTCTTTTAAACGTAATACAACTTCTACTGCCCTTACTGCGATGAAAAAATATGTATTGGAGGGCTTGGCTAATCAGTGGTGAACCCTCCCAGCAGTTTCGCCAATTTAATCCACCAGACCGCTTCTCAGAGCTCTGGTGTCTTAAGTCTGGTGGATTAAAATGGCGAAACCGCTGGGAGGGTTCACCTACTGATGAGCCAAGCCCTCCCAATATATATTTTTTCATCGCAGTAAGGGCAGTAAAAGTTGTATTATGTATAAAAGAAACATTCGTGCTTTTAATTTCTTTCATTTTATTTGCATAGATGGCGCGTTATTGCTTTGTGTTAACACACATGTATATGTGTACGTGATGATTTTGGAATCTGTTTACTGAATTATAACAGATAAATTAATATATTTATTGAATTTTGGTATTTTTTGCTTAAAATTCCAAGAAGGTTTTAGATAGGAACCTGACACTACTGATTTCTAACTAATTTGAGGTCTTGAACAATCTCTGAAAAAATCAATTCGCAACTCCCAAAAGTTTCAGAGTGTTGACTTTGTGTAGCACATAAGTTTTAAAAAGAAGTATAGGAATTGGTTCATTATCGGCCACTTCGACAACTCAAAATTCTAAAATTTGTATACTTGCATTGTTAATTGGACTGAGCGAGTGTTGGAAATTTCATACTTCTATGTGGCCTGGAAGAGTATATTAAAATTAAATTTGAAATTTGAAAGGCAATTTGGAAATTTGTCTGTTCCTGGCCATTCTGATAACCTATAAGTCTGAAAATGTGTCAACTTGCATTGTCATCAGGTTATAAGAAATGTATCAAATTTCAGATTCCTACATATGCTCTAGAAGTATGTTAAAAATTGATTACAAGATTTCTGGACAGGCACAGACAGGAAGACAGACATGGAAGCAAGTTAAATAAAAACTTTTAATAAAGGTATATTATGTAAATTGTGAAGAGAGAGGAATAAATAATAATTTTATATATTTCTGCGCACGCAAGCACGAAGGCCACAGAAGATCAGAATTAAGATAGAGGGGAGCTATATGCAAATAAAATAAAATGATATCTAATGGAAAAAATAAACATCGCTAAACAACTGTCCTGACACAGAAGGTATGAGAATGGAATAATTTTATATTTAATGTAGAGAGAGAGAAGAAATAAACGGATTTTTCGAGAAGTTAATTAAAGGAAAGAAATGGGGAAATCTCTCTTGCAAAACTTAAAAAAAAAACGGTGTTTGAATAATATCAAGCTTTCATGTGAAAAGAAGCAGTAAAATTAATGACTCTTGTGCGTGAACCAAGAAAAAAAAAAAACGTCGGACACGAAGTCTGTCAGCAGGCCCCTTTTTCCGAAACTGAATTTATGATTATTTTATAAAACTTGAAATGTATATTAGGTAATAACTGTATTAGGAGGCAATAATAATATCTATTGTATAAAATAAAAAGTGAACAATAAAATTATATATATTGCAAATATTGCCAACATTTTTTAACCCCCCAAAGTATTTCTATTAAGAGATTTTATAATTATTTGAATCAAATCATTCCTTCAACGCGTGTATATATATCTTTTAAAACCCACACGTCACTCACATGGTAATAAATATATATATTAGTGCAACTAATATTTACCTATTTCTATAAATTTTCCGCATATTCATTTGCAGTTTCACATTGCACACACACACATATGTATTTAATTAAAAAGACATATATTGGATCAAAATATCATTTATTTTACCAATATTTCAGTTGGCTGAACGCCAACCTTTATCAAGGCGTTATAACATTTTAAAGTGTGTCAACAACAAACTCAGCGCCATATAATTTGTTGTTGACACACTTTAAAATGTTATAACACCTTGATAAAGGTTGGCGTTCAGCCAACTGAAATATTGGTAAAATAAATGATATTTTGATCAATATATGTCTTTTTAATTAAAGATGTATCTATGGATTGCTCTATTTTCAAAAATGTATATGTGTGTGGGTACCATAATTATATAACATAAAGAGAGTTGCGGGAGGATGATATTTATGTAGCAAGAGCATTAATTCAATGTATTTTGAAGGGATATATGCCACTTTGGTTACATATATATATGTAATATACAAATACATATACAAAAAAAAACACAAACATCCTCGATAAAGAGAGGCGAGTTGCCCCTCGAAATATTGGAACAATAGAATAATTAGAAATCCAATATATGCATCTTTTTTTAAATATATATATATATATATGATGCGCCAT
Source organism: Cordylochernes scorpioides (assembly GCA_030710605.1). Taxonomy (NCBI): domain Eukaryota; kingdom Metazoa; phylum Arthropoda; class Arachnida; order Pseudoscorpiones; family Chernetidae; genus Cordylochernes; species Cordylochernes scorpioides. The sequence continues at coordinate 31,130,028 of CP092886.1, read as the reverse complement.
CTGTTTAAAAAAGTTTAAATTGCATATACATATATGTGGTACAGTCTGCTCACTCTGACGAGGGCCAACAGCCCAAAACGCGTTCATGATGGCTTTTCTTGATTTATCAAGAAAATGGGTTGACCAAATATCAGGGAACAGGCTAAATCAACTTTTAGTTGATTTCTGTTCCACTAGATGGCGCTCTGCCATCTAAAAAGCTCATGTGCTCGTAGCCAGGATATGCTTTTTTTATTTTAATACCTTACCTTTATTTTATTTTTTAAATTATTTTTTCACATATATATATATACATACAGAAAAAGATGCATATATTGGATTTAGACATTTTTTATCTTTCCAATATTTTGAGAACTTGCATCTCTTTATTGAGGATGTTTGTGTTATGCACAAAAACACGTGAGCAGGTGGGCCACTATATATATATGTACCGCAACATTATGTTATATATATGTAATCTTATATAGTGTTGAAACCTAATCACACACATCATAGCAAAGACATTTAGTTGTCTTCTCATTTTCTAAAAAGGTAATCTTGTATTGATTGCAGAGACTCCGGGATAAATCCATGTAAAAGAAATTTCTCTCTTCCCTCCAATTTACCCAGAAGTCTTAATTAAGTTTTCCTGTATATAAATTTAGTATTACAAGTAAATATGATTAGCTTTATAATAACGAATAGATTCAAAAAGGATAAGTTTCTTTATTTGAAAAATCAAATCGAGCTTTCGGGCGCAAGCTGCCCTTCTACAGGAATAATGGATACAATTTTAAGTAATCATGTATTTACAGTTATATATATTTAATTTAAATGGTTTCTCGCTTTGGTCTTGTATAGCGTGAGTGGATCACATGCCCTCGTGATTTAGTTTAAATCAAAGAAAAGCCTTGATAAAGAGAGGCGTGTTGCTCCTAGAAATACCATGATTAGCTTTAAAAATTAACACTGCTTATGGAGGATCTGTGTAAGATTAAAAGGTCTTAATAAAGCTTTTAGTATTAAGCTTAAAGTATTAAACCATCAAATTTGTGGGGAAAAGGGGTCATCAAAAACAACCAATGAAATGAGCTTCTAGTTGTCTCAGTATTTCAAGTTATTTAGATTTTTTGATCTACAATACTTTGTTATTTAGTTTCATTCGCACGCGTATTTTACCTTTAGGTTACTTAATCTATTAAGTACTTTTATATATTTAATTGAGATTTGTTAATTCTTGATTCCAAGTTATCTCTATCGTAAAGATAGAGGCTGCCTGGCCGGCATGCATATTTCTTCAAATAAAAGACACTTCGCCCAGTAAATCTTTTAATTATCTCTAATTGAAAATTATTATCCAATAATGTATGGTACACTTTAATTAAAAAGACATATATTGGATCAAAATATAATTTATTTTACCAATATTTCAGTTGGCTGAACGCCAACCTTTTTCAAGGTATTATAACATATCAATGTGGGTCAACAACAAAATCAGCGCCACACAACGTCAATAGAATTAAAGTAAATAAATATTTTTTGCCTAAAATAGTACACTTTATAATATTTGTATGCCAGGACATAAAAAATCTCTATAAAATTGTACATTTAAAAGGTGTCGAATGGAAGTCGTAAGGTGCATGGGAGATGTGCCAATTATAAGAAGGAATTAGTACAGATCTAATTTCCCCGGGAAAGATATTAATGGCCGTAATTAGGTAGGGATGATGTAATCTCTCTTCACCAGAGAGGGGATCTTCTTCCACTCTGATGACTGGGGTCCAAGATACAAATCTCGACCTACACGAACGGAGGAAAGATTCTAACGAGCAAGAAATCCTCTCAGGATTGCATATGGAAAAGGAAATAAAAGGTTCCTTATCCATTTTTGTATATATATAAATTTATTTCATTCGCATGGTGAAAAAACCGTAATATCCTTTTATGGCGAAAGTCTTGTTTCAAAATTTATCGACAAGGATTGTTCGCTCAGTCGTTTCCAGTCAGCTATTACGGATGGAATGGAAGATGGCTAGGAGGGTGACGTACTTTTCTACGCAGCGAAGTGTTTTGTAGCAGAGAGCCCTTCACTCTTGTTCTTCTCAACCTCTTAGATCGAGTTTGCAAGGCTTTTCCCATTTTTTTCCCTTTTTTCCCAGGCCTTATCCATTTTTGTATATATATAAATTTATTTCATTCACATATGCTCGTGGTCAATATGCTCTTTTTATTTTTAATATCAAAAACTGACCCTTTTATTTTTAATATCAAAAACTGACCCTATTTTTTTCTATTGTTTTTTCATGTGTTAAGCGTATTTACGCAAATTTGGCTTTTAAATACCCATTTCTTGGTTTTTCAAGAAGCCTCTGGGACCAAAAATATTTTTGGTCGCAGTGGTACAGCCTGCTCCACGCTGACGAGCGCCAACAGCGCGAAACGCGTTCGTGGATGGCTTTTCTAGATTTATCAAGAAATTGGGTTGGCCAAATATCACGGAGCAAGTTAAATAAACGTTTAGTTTATTTTTGCTCCACTAGATGGCGCTCTGCCATCTTAAAAGCACATGTGCTCGTGGTCAGGATATGCTTCCTTTATTCTTAATATATAAATTTATAAAAACGTTTCCCCTGTAAAAGGAAAACGTTCTTTAAAGGTATTCGTACATCTTTCATCTTTTATTTATTTATTCCAACACCCAAACGCCATGTACCGTAATGTACAATTGCACCCAGTACAACATAAGTTTATTTTTTACATAGCTTCATAAATGCTATTTACAACAAAGCGCGCTATCATATATTAGAGTTTTTTTTCTCCAATTTGTTAGAGAATTAAAAATGGGAGTTATATATATTTTATAAATAGTTAATCCTATCATCATAAAAGTTGTACAACTGCCTTCTTAGAAGAGATAATGTAAATTATTCGGGTTTCTTTTTATAGAGAATAAACGTCTTCTAGGCATTAACAACTAAACGCTTCTTTGCGAACATACTTATTGAACAACTATCCAAGTTTTTTTAAAGTCCTTTAAAGCAATGTCGTGAATATCGATCTCACCTCAAATCCAACCAGCGACAACTATATTGAAGCCCAAATCTACATTTGAAAAAATGAATAGTCTCAAATAGCGACCAGCATTTATGATGTAAAACTGATTTTTTAGTAATAAATAGTTACACGCACACACAATTATGATTTTTGTGATTGGTGTTTTTTGGAACAAATCATCCAGCGTGATTTATAGTACAGGATTACTGTTCCTGCATTTCCCTCAGCCGCGTGATGGCGCTCCTGACAGAGTGGGCGGCGTTGGTGATATGGACATAGGGTCCACAAGAGACAGTCTTGGTGCAGGCGCGGCAGTGACAGATTCCAACACACTTCCTCTTCGGGGCATTCTTGCCGCAAAAGCTGCAGGTGTATTTTTTGTGCTGGGAAATTTCGATCTTCTTGATCATTTTTCTCAGAGAAGCACCATACCTAGTGTAGTACTTTCCGACGACTCCAGCCTTCTTGGTGCGCTTGGCCATTTTATTTATGAAAAATGAAGTACAGAAATTTTAACAGTGTTTGTGAATTGGTGTTGTGGCTCATTCTTTATCACCACCTTCAAGTTTTTACAGGAGGTAAACAAAATACGTGATTTCAATGCATTTTTAGGGGGAGAGGTGCCATCTTTGGTACATATTTATAGAGATGTGTTCATATTTTTTTATATTCATGATTTTGGGTAAAATTGTGAAAGGTGTACTTGTGCAAAACAATCTTAGTTAAAATGGTCGATGTGTTTATTTAAACCTGGCGAAGATCGATTTTCGCTTTAAAGCTAGCATTTCTAATATAAAATGAAACTCTTGGTGGAAAATATAATTTTAATGTCATTGAAACTATTTTAGACGCGTATAATTGTCTATAAAATTAAACAACTAAAATAGTTTCAATTTTTTTTTATAACAGATGGCGCGCTAATGCACTCTATTATAATTTTAATGTGTTTCTATTGTTGGGTTCACACACAATCGACAAGTGGGACTGGTGAGCTAGACTGCAGACTACGCAGAGATGAATCACTCAGTGAGGATCCATTGGAAGAACTACCGAAGTCACCGAATGTTGACCATCAGTAAACGTGTGATTAGAGTATACATTGTTAAATTGGGCGATGAAGTTCTTCATTTATCAATACTTTCTGCTGAGACCTACAAAAAAAAATATTCTAGAATATCATAGCAGATAATATACTCTTCTTCTATTGTTCAAGCTTCATCTAACAATCAGTTGACCATCAGTAAACGTGTGATTAGAGTATACATTGTCAAATTGGGCGGTGAAGTTCTTCATTGATCAGTACTTTCTGCTGAGACCTACAAAAAATAAAAGATTCTAGAATATCGTAGCAGTTAATATACCTTCCTTCTATTGTTTTATCTTCATCTAACAATCAGTTGACCATCAGTAAACGTGTGATTAGAGTATACATTGTTAAATTGGGCGGTGTAGTTCTTCATTGATCAGTACTTTCTGCTGAGACCTACAAAAAAATAAAAGATTCTAGAATATCGTAGCAGTTAATATACTCTTCTTCTATTGTTCTAGCTTCATTTAACAATCAGTTGACCATCAGTAAACGTGTGATTAGAGTATATATTGTTAAATTGGGCGGTGTAGTTCTTCATTGATAAGCACTTTCTGCTGAGACCTACAAAAAATATAAAAGATTCTAGAATATCATAGCAGTTAATATACTCTTCTTCTATTGTTCTAGCTTCATTTAACAATCAGTTGACCATCAGTAAACGTGTGATTAGAGTATATATTGTTAAATTGGGCGGTGTAGTTCTTCATTGATAAGCACTTTCTGCTGAGACCTACAAAAAATATAAAAGATTCTAGAATATCATAGCAGATAATATACTCTTCTTCTATTGTTCTAGCTTCATCTAACAATCAGTTGACCATCAGTAAACGTGTGATTAGAGTATACATTGTCAAATTGGGCGGTGTAGTTCTTCATTGATCAGTACTTTCTGCTGAGACCTACAAAAAAAATCTAGAATATCATAGCAGTTAATATACCTTTCTTCTATTGTTCTAGCTTCATTTAACAATACTGAGTGGAGCTAGAGAGTTAAACTCTAATATCTCCATACTGCCAACGATCAACTTCACCGAAGGGATTACGGCTCTTTAGGGAACACCTCTAATGGCAGGAGAGGACCTATCGCCTGCTCTGTCCTCATGGAACGGATTATATAGGAGCTGCTGATGTACCGGCCAGTCACAAGAGGAGATATAAGTGATATAGCAATGGTGAAAAAACCGTAGCATCCTTTTATGGCGAAAGTCTTGTTTCAAAATTTATCGACAAGAATTGTTCGTTCGGCATGTCGATTCCGGTCAGCTATTACGAATGGAATGGAAGATGGCTAGGAGGGTGACGTACTTTTCCACGGCAGCGAAGTGATTCGTAGCAGAGAGCCCTTCACTATTCTTCTCAACCTCTTAGATCGGTGTTTGCAAGGCTTTTGTTTTCATGGGGAAATAAGCGACGAGTTTTTGCATTTTGCATATCTTAATAGTCAATTTATTGAATCTTTACATTTTTATCCTATTATACTAACAGAAGGTATATCGAAAGAATAACACGCAGATTCTGTTCTCTGCAAATTATTAGTAAAAGTATTCAAGGAACGTATGGACATAGATGTTAAGAGTAGTAGGAACACATTCAAATATTGCATCTACCATAACTCTTCAGCTAATACTGGAAAACCTCTTAAAACGAATTTTTCGAAATGTCCCGACAAAGTTGTGAATTGTATTGAAATACGAATATATAATTAATTTGAGAATATAAAATTATGCCAAACTTTCAGAATATTAAAATATTTTTAATTATAATTAGTAATAATTTTAATAATTATTATTACTGAAAATAGCAAATATATATAATTTTTTACAAGTATCGCCTGCTGTAGAAAGTTTTACGCAGTTTAATCTATAATTTGCTTTCAGAGAGGATTTCTAGATTGACAATTTTTATTCTTTAATACGATGTTTTGCAGTAAATTACCAATAATAAGGCTCTTTGGGACCAATTAATTGCTTTAATTAAAAATTGAGTTTCTAATTTGGAATACAATTAGCGAGCTTTTTTGCATTTTAATTAGGCAATTCCCTTTGAGAATATTTACCAATATTTATTCTAAAGTGTGCCGGATGTATAAACATGAAAAAGTCCAATATAGTTTTAGATTCCACACAACCGTCAGATATATTGCAACAAGATGTGTTTTAAATGAAAATATTTTTTATCCACCGATCTTACATAAAATCATCACTGTATTTGAAAAATTCCTCTAAAATCAAGATATTGTGAGAAAAGACTGAGAAGTGTAAACAACAGGGAGTTCCCCCAGAAGAGCTTTAAATGATGCACAGCGTGTGTACAGTATTATAGTGGCTTAGTAGCATAAACTGTGAAATCTCTGGAAAGATACATCACTGATTAGCTAGGCCTTCCCATTAGATTTCTAATTATAAAAATTATTCTAATTTCGAAAAACAATAATAAAAAGGTCAGGTGTTGATATTAAAAATATATTAGGCATATCCTGACCACTAACATGGCAGAACGCCAACTAAAAAACGCTCATGTTAATGGTCAGGATATGCCTAATTTATATTTACTTTTTTTTCTATCATTTTTTCATGTGTTAAGCGTATTTACGCAAGTTTGGCCTTAAATACCCATTTCTTGGTTTCTCTAGAAGCCACTGGGACCAAAATTATTTTTGGTCGAAGTGATACAGCTTATTCCACGCTGACGAGGGCCAACAGCGCGAAACGCGTTCGTGGATGGCTTTTCTTGATTTATCAAGAAATTGGGTTGGCCAAATATCAGAGAACAGGCTAAATTAATGTTTAATTGATTTCTGTTCCACCAGATGGCGCTCTGCCTTCTGTAAAGCCCATGTGTTCCTGGTCAGGATATGCCTTTTTTATTTTTAATATGAAAATATGTCATTAAATTAATATTTTATCCATATTTTTAATTCCCATTTTAATAAATGTTTGTTTCTTTTCTATGTTTGTGAATCTATTATATATATAATCGCGTCGCGGGAGCGCGCGGATTATTGATATTTGAACCAGATCAAATGGCTGGCATAATACCTAACTAACATATTTGTAGATAGAGATATGTTACGATGTACTAGAGCGCCATCTGTTATCAAATTATAAAACTATTTTAGAGGCGTAATATTCTTTTTTTTTTTAAATAAAATAATTTCTTCTGTCCTTACTGAAACTGGCGAAACCGCTGGGAGGGTTCACCACTGATGAGCCAGGCCCTCCCTTTAATTTTTCCATCGCAGTAAGGACAGAAGAAATTGTTTTATTTTAAAAAAAGAATATTACGCCTCTAAAATAGTTTTATAATTAGATAGAGATATAAGGAATATCCGATGGTCTTTAAAATCATATGCCTCGAATGTACGTCGAGCAGCGTTTGTCTGACTGAAACAGCAAGGTGTCTAGGAGTACATATTTTACTTGTCTCAACTCCCAAGTTTTCTGATTCGTGGCTCGAATTCTCGAGTGCAAGCCAACCTTTGGCACTCATAACCTGGCGCCATTGACTGCCCCAGAGAACTTCACCTGAAACCAATGGCAGGGGATCGAGTGGCGTGCACAGCTATTTATCTTTGGCGACCTTTGGCCACAAATAACTGCTGCTTCATGGAATCTGAAGAACATAAATCAGGTAACCTGATTCTGCGGAGTTGTGTTGGCAGCGTGGCAAAGATCCAATAAATATTCAGTGGTACTTTGTTCTCGGGTCTACAACTCTTCGGCGTCCATTTTGGGTCGGTTTTTCTCTGTCTCCGCCTCCCTTCTTATGGCTGCTCTATCGTCTGCTTCATTTAGCATTGTCTGTCTAATAACATTGAACTTTTCAAATATTCTTTAAAAGTCAATTGAAAAAGCCCTGTAAGATTTATATATGAATAAAACAAAGCATCAAGGGCTGCGTTTCTTTAATAAAGAAACGCAGCCCTTGATGCTTTGTTTTATTCATATATAATTCTTTAAAAGGTGTAGTCATATAGATTTTCTTGTTTGTTCTTAATTTTATGCTGACTAATATTAGCACCCAACTATACTAATGACTAATGTTTCGTCAGTTCATTATATATATATTATACTAGCCGAATGACCCGGGCTAAGCCCGGGTTTTACCCGATTATTTTTTTTTTATTCAAATACTATTCGTTACAATTATAAATTGGAGCCGTGGATGTCACTCTTGTGAAACGTCCCGCTCCAAACTTTACATGTACATTAGGTCAGCTGGTATTACCCCCCATTTTCACCGCTAGAGGCGCGAGCGAAAGAGTAAATTTGCAAATAACACGACGGATATTCGGGATAGAGACCTGAAATTTTCACTAAGAGTTTTTCCAGATTCTACTTTATATACTGTTAAAATTTCAGTCAGATTAGTTACGTATTGTGGACGTGTATAGTTGACAAACATAAATACATACATACGCTGACTTTCATATATACTGTATAGGGATAATAATATAAATGAATTTTAAAAAATGTAAAAAAAAAAAAAATGCATCGGCCGGTAATCGAACCCGGGCCTACCGCGTGGCAGGCGAGCATTCTAAAACTGAACCACCGATGGATAAAAAAAAAATAGCCATATTTGGGTATTTATTCCATTCACAAAAGCAAACGGTGACAGAATTGATTAAGAATTGATTGATGACTCTGATACTTGTATATTTTAATACATTTTTTGAAGGTAGGCTTAAATTTTTGATATATATATAATTTCTTACCGAGTAAATTCCAGGTATAGTGTTAATAGAAATCCATTAAAATTCTCTAAACAGACAAATGCAAGATTTCTTCAGAGTTTATTATAATAGTTAATTTCAATTAGTTCTCTCTCTATGCGCATGTTTATTTGTGTTAACGTATGATAGCTAACTTGAGTTAATAGAATAATGTGCAAAAAGGGTCGATAATTTACAGATTCAAGACTGAGCACCTCAAGTCAATCAAGTTTACAGGTACTATATCAAGACATTACCAACCTGAACCTATCACAAAGAAGGATAGTGTCAGTCCTTAACATCTCATTGGTTCAAGCTAGAAGCTGGATCTTTGGGACTATCTAGGAAATATTAAGCTTCTGAGCCAACATTGACTTTGAGTTGGTATTATTATCTATCATATTGTGTGTTAATAAAAATAACTAGATGCATAAAATAAGATAATAGTAAAAAGATTGCGAAATTTAAGAATAAAAATATTTTCTAATCGTGAAACGGTAAACCTACTGATTGCAATGTGTAGTTGATTCCACACGATAGATAAAGTAAGCTATCATAAGCTTAGAGTTGTGCGATTAGGAGATACTTCTCAGTAAGATAATAATGTTTGAAACCCAATACACCTTTGAAATGTAAAGAATTCTTAACATGAGTCTTCTATCTTGAACTCTATCTTCTATCTTGAACTACCTTTAACTACACTATTAGAACCGTTGGTAGAGGACTCTGGCGAAACCATTGGGAGGGCTCACCACTGATGAGCTAGGCTCTCCTATTATTTCTAACTGAGAATACGAAGAATAACAGAAAAGAAAAGCTGCTGCCTTCCTCAACAACCTGAAATACGACTTTTTTGCTACTGAGTACTTCTCTGATGAAAAGAACTCTGAGTGTACCAAAAGGTAAATCCCAGGAATGATCGCTGGATCTGTAAAGACCCCTCAAAAATACCTGTCGTGATGCACACGAAATTTCCTGCCACCGTGATGGTCTTTGGCGCTATCAGCAACGAAGGTGGTCATTCCTCCTCATTTCTTTGAGAAGGGCCTTAGGATGAACGCTGACACCTACATAAATGTCCTGGAGACCGTTGTGAAGCCTTGGATGGACATGGTGGCCTAAGGAGGAAAGACAGGACTCAGTTCCAGCCTACAAGGAAAAAAAGACACAATCGTGGCTGAAACTTAACGTCCCCAATCACTGGAGTTCCGATATTTGGCCTCCCAATTCTTCAGAGTGCAAACCTCTCGACTACAATGTAAGGGGCGTTGTTGAGAGAGATGTCAACAAAGCTCCCCACAACATCATCCAGTCTGTCAAGAAAGCGGTTCACACGGTGATGACCTAAATGGACAAAGTCATTGTCGTTAAGGCCTGTGTTTCATTCCGCATTCGCCTCGAAACTGTTGTAACTAATAATATAAACATACCGCATTGAAAAATCTACTAAACCATTTTATATCTACTACTGTGCCAAATATTATTTCAATTTCTTTTTAAATTTTTACTCGTAATAAATTTCAGTTAAAATTCCATTGATATTATCCCCAATTTACCTGAAACACCCTGTAGTTTATATTTCAAATTTCACTAAATTACTTCCAGTGATGTCAGAATGAGTGCTCAAAGTCAGAATAGATTGGTGTAGTTGACAGCGGACTTCAATACTAAATTGTGGGTTGGTGGAGTTGACAGCGGACTTCTATACTAAATTGTGGGTTGATGGGGCTGACAAAGACTTCAATACTAAATTGTGGGTTGGTGGAGTTGACAGCGGACTTCTATACTAAATTATGGGTTTATGGGGCTGACAAAGACTTCAATACTAAATTGTGGGTTGGTGGAGTTTACAGCGGACTTTTATACTAAATTGTGGGTTGATGGGGCTGACAAAGACTTCAATACTAAGTTGTGGATTGGTTGAGTGGACAGCGGACTTCAATACTAAATTGTGGGTTGGTGGGGCTGACAATGACTTCAATACTAAGTTGTGGATTGGTTGAGTGGACAGCGGACTTCAACACTAAATTGTGGGTTGGTGGAGTTGACAGCGGACTTCTATACTAAATTGTGGGTTGATGGGGCTGATAAAGACTTCAATACTAAATTGTGGGTTGGTGGAGTTGACAGCGGACTTATATACTAAATTGTGGGTTGATGGGGCTGACAAAGACTTCAAAACTAAGTTGTGGATTGGTGGAGTTGACAGCGGACTTCAATACTAAATTGTATGTTGGTGGGGCTGACAATGACTTCAATACTTAGTTATGGATTGGTGGAATGGACAGCGGACTTCAACACTAAATTGTGGGTTGGTGGTGTTAACAATGACTTCAATACTAAATTGTAGGTTGGTGGGGCTGACAATGACTTCAATACTAAGTTGTGGATTGGTGGAGTGGACAGCGGATTTCAACACTAAATTGTGGGTTGGTGGTGTTAACAATGACTTCAATACCAAATTGTAGGTTGGTGGGGCTGACAATGACTTCAATACTTAGTTATGGATTGGTGGAGTTGACAGCGGACTTCAATACTAAATTGTGGGTTGATGGGGCTGACAACGACTTCAATACTAAGTTGTTGATTGGTTGAGTTGACAGCGGACTTCAATACTAAGTTGTGGATTGGTGGAGTTGAAAGCGGACTTCAATACTAAGTTGTGGATTGGTGGAGTTGACTGCGGACTTTAATACTAAATAGTGGGTTGATGGGGCTGACAACGACTTCAATACTAAGCTGTGGATTGGAGGAGTTGACAGCGGACTTCAATACTAAGTTGTGGATTGGTGGAATTTACAGCGGACTTCAACACTAAGTTGTGGGTTGGTGGAGTTGACAGCGGACTTCAATACTAAGTTGTGGATTGGTGGAGTTGACAGTGGACTTCAATACTAAATCGTGGGTGGGTAAGGCTGACGACTTCAATACTAAATTGTGGGTTGGTGGAGTTGACAGCGGACTTCTATACTAAATTGTGGGTTGATGGGGCTGACAAAGACTTCAATACTGAATTGTGGGTTGGTGGAGTTGACAGCGGACTTCTATACTAAATTGTGGGTTGATGGGGCTGACAAAGACTTCAAAACTAAGTTGTGGATTGGTGGAGTTGACAGCGGACTTCAATACTAAATTGTATCTTGGTGGGGCTGACAATGACTTCAATACTTAGTTATGGATTGGTGGAGTGGACAGCGGACATCAACACTAAATTGTGGGTTGGTGGTGCTAACAATGACTTCAATACTAAATTGTAGGTTGGTGGGGCTGACAATGACTTCAATACTTAGTTATGGATTGGTGGAGTTGACAGCGCACTTCAATACTAAATTGTGGGTTGATGGGGCTGACAACGACTTCAATACTAAGTTGTGGATTGGTGGAGTTGACAGCGGACTAAATACTAAGTTGTAGATTGGTGGAGTTGACAGCGGACTTTAATACTATATAGTGGGTTGATGGGGCTGACAACGACTTCAATACTAAGTTGTGGATTGGAGGAGTTGACAGCGGACTTCAATACTAAGTTGTGGATTGGTGGAATTGACAGCGGACTTCAACACTAAGTTGTGGGTTGGTGGAGTTGACAGCGGACTTCAATACTAAGTTGTGGATTGGTGGAGTTGACAGTGGACTTCAATACTAAATCGTGGGTGGGTAAGGCTGACGACTTCAATACTAAATTGTGGGTTGGTGGGGCTGACAACGACTTCAATACTAAGTTGTGGATTGGTGTAGTTGACAGCGGACTTCAACACTAAGTTGTGGGTTGGTGGAGTTGACAGTTGACTTCAATGCTAAATCGTGGGTGGGTAAGGCTGACGACTTCAATACTAAATTGTGGGTTGGTGGGGCTGACAGCGACTTCAATACTTAGTTGTGGATTGGTGGAGTTGACAGCGGACTTCAATACTAAGTTGTGGATTGGTGGAGTTGACAGCGGACTTCAATACTAAATCGTGGGTGGGTAAGGCTGACCACGACTTCAATACTTAATTGTGGGTTGGTGGGGCTGACAACGACTTCAATACTAAATTGTGGGTTGGTGGGGCTAACAACGACTTCAATACTAAGTTGTAGATTGGTGGAGTTGACAGCGGACTTCAATACCAAGTTGTGGATTGGTGGAGTTGACAGCGGACTTCAATACCAAGTTGTGGATTGGTGGAGTTGGCAGCGGACTTCAATAGTAAATCGTGGGTGGGTGGGGCTGACAACGACTTCAATACTAAGTTGTAGATTGGTGGAGTTGACAGCGGACTTCAATACTAAATTGTGGGTTGGTGGGGTTGACAACGACTTCAATACTAAGTTGTGGATTGGTGGAGTTGACAGCGGACTTCAATACTAAGTTGTGGATTGGTGGAGTTGACAGCGGACTTCAATAATAGATGAAATATACCACTTTAATTCACCTACCAAGTTTATTAGCACAATATAATATATGTTTTTAAAAAAGAGATCAATTCGCAATTATTTAATTATTTAAAACAAGCTGCCGTTTCAGACCAAAGATTAATTTATTTATCGATATTTCTGTTGGCAGCACGCCAATCTTTATTGAGATAGAAAAGCATACTATTGTATGTGTTTTTATTCCTGCGACACACGTGTATATATGATGCAATATAGGAACTATACAATATACACTGCGTGACATTGAAAATGGAACACCAAGAAATAGTGGCCAGAAATTGATGAAACTCGGCAGACAGAGAGTGACAGGGACGAACAATAAGTGATCTTTATTTCAAAATGATAGTAATAATACAGAGCGAGAACGGCGTCGGCTTAGTAGCAAGTAGGACCACCGCGGACAGCGATTAACGCAGCAACACGTCTAGGTAGAGAGTCAATCAGAGTACGGATGGCGTCCTGAGGGATGGCTCTCCATTCCCTCTCAACCATTTGCCACAGTTCGTCTTCTGAACGCGGCTGTGGCAAGGCATGCAAACGGCGTCCAATGATGTCCCTGACGTGCTCGATTGGTGAGAGATCAGGAGAGTACGGTGGCCATTGAAGCATCTATACATCTTGCAGAGCTTGTTGGCTAATGCGAGCAGTGTGCGGTCGGGCGTTATCCTGCTGATAAAGGGCATTGGGTACCCCCTGAAGGTAGGGGAGTGTCACCGGTCGCAGCACATCATCAACGTATCGTTGGGCCGTCATAGTGCCCTGAATACGAAGTAAAGGTGACCTGGAATCATACGCGATTGCGCCCCAAACCATGATTCCACGTTGTCGCACGGTGGGGCGTTCCACAATTGCTGCCAGATTGGACCTTTCTCCACGTCGACGCCACACGCGTACACGGCGACTATCACTGGACAAGCAGAAACGCGATCCATCTGAGAACACGACCCTGTGCCATTCCGTCATCCACGTCGATCTAGCCCGGCACCATACCAAACGTTGGCGCCTATTCGGTGGGGTCAATGGCAGACTTCTTAGCGGACGGCATGAGTGCAAGCCATTAGCAACCAATCGACGGGAAATGGTTCTGGTCGAGATGGAGTGATTTAGGGTGCCTTGCACATGTTGCAGGATGGCGGTACAAGTGGCTTGTCGAAGGATACGCCGATCCACACGTGCTGACGTCACTCTGGTTGCACCGACATTCCTATATATTGCCACATTTCCTTGTTCCAACCATCTTCTCCACAGTCGGTGCACCGTGGACGCACCAAGGTGTGTATCAGCTGCGATTTGAGGTATGGACCAACCTGCCCTTTTCAGTCCGATCACCATGCCCCTAGTAAAAGCGTCTGTCTGCTTGAACTGTCTCCGTTTACGATGACCTGGCATTCTCTGTTATTACACGTGTCTTTTGACACAAGAACAAAATTTCTACAATGATTTTCCTTGAAGAAATAACGACACAAATACTGTCCTTTCTGCAAGTTCCTTCCCTTATATCTTACTCCATGTGCGCACGAGAGCTGCGCATTTTACATCATTTGCATAACTCGGTTAGGCGCGTCTACCCTGAAATTTGCATAATTTTCTGGCCACTATTTCTTGGTGTTCCATTTTCAATGTCACGCAGTGTATGAACTAATTTTTGATCCTAAATATGTCTCTTCCCATATAAACATTATTTTGTGTTTTTGCGCTTAGCTGCGATGTTCGTTTGTCAGCACTTCGAGCTGTAAGTTTTTAGAAACAGTATTCCGCAGCACAAAATCTCTCTCTCTCAATAGAAAACTGGAATTATATTACTCGTACCAAAATTTTAAATAATTTAGAGCCAAATATCTTCTTTTGTCTCAGCGTATATGCCTGGGACTGTAAGTGCGGTCAACTTAATAGCGGAATTTGCTGGAAAACGCCAGCTCAATTCTTAGCAAGTCCATTGGAATTCCAACCATCTTTGGATTCCTTATGCTATTCGTGGAAAATATGGCATGTTAGGAATGTTAATCATCTGGACTTGGTATGTCTATACAGAATAACTACGGACTTCGGTATAAAACAAATATTCCTAACTCTATAGTGTGTGCAATTACGTATCTCAAATGTTTGCTTCTATTCCAATATGTCGGCGACATTCCTTTGCGATTTTCAAGGACATAATATGCAAGGAAATAATAAAATGCTTTAATATATCCCTTGGAAAGAGAGAGAGACAGTGGGTTGCCGAAAGGTAGGATAAAGGAAATAATCTGTTGAAGTTTATTTAAAATCTACTGAACCTATCAAGTCCATATATAAGTTGTGGATGAAAACCAACATTAGAATCTCCGTAGGCTTCATAGGGACGACTGTATGCCGTACAAAGTTGCTATGGTAACAACGAACTTCGAGACAAACCACGATACCATAACTCGCTGTAACCTTCAAGTTTAGCAATGTTGGCGACAGCCATCTTTGTGGTTCCTGTGGGCCTCGTGGTGACGGTGGTATGGCGTGCACCTGGACCTCAGAGTTGACGTAATAACTACGGGGGCTTCGGTACAAAATTAAGACACGCGATACCTACCAAGTCTATAAAAGTTGGGGACAACAACCTCCTTTTGTCCCTGTGTGCCTCGTGGTGACCATTTATTTGGTCAATAATTTAGGCGGGCGGTGAGGCAACGGCGACAAAAAAGGGGGAAGAGAGAGCACCTGTCTACAGATCTACTCCCGGCTATAATCTGTATTGCCCAACTCCCTCCCGCCCCAAGGACATCCCGCCCTGGCTGTCGGTGGCTCCTTGCTCTTCTCGTTATTTGTCTTTGCTCATCTACCCACTTTATTTACCTCTTTTTTATATTTTAATTTTTGAGAGTTTTCACTAAAAATCTAACAACACCTATATAAAAATACTATTTTAACAATTTTACCTAGGCTTTTATTCAAACTGGTAGATCTCGTTATTTTAGTAAATACTTTAAAATCTGCCCTAAGTGGATGGTGCCTTTTAAACCCGGTTGTATGCATCACATATTTTCACGGGTATTATATAAATTTTTGATTGAACTGACGTAAAAAGACACGTGTTATTTAGCAATTTTTGATAGGGGTTCCCAGAATGAATTAGTAAGCCAAGTTGTATTATGTCGAATATGTATATGTATATAGCAAATGAAAACATTAAGACGCGAGTGTTTCTTTCACAAATAAATCAAACTTCTACTGTCCTTACTGCGATGAAAAAATAAATTGGGAGGGCTTTGGCTCATCATTGGTGAACCCTCCCAGCGGTTTCGCCAATTTAATGTACTAGACCGCTTCTTTGTATATGTGTGTTGGACGTTTAAACCTTCTTTTTTTTTTTCGTAAAGAAGCAAAAGAGGTGGATGCATTAATTTTCAGCTATCCTACAAATTTGAGGTTCAAAGAAAGAGAAACAGATAAGCAAACATCTGGGAAATGACTCTGCTATAAATATATTGAATTGTGTTTTTACTCACAAACACACTTCAATAGAAATTATTTCAAAAGAGCTCAATTTTATCTACTTAAATTTCTATTTAACATATGAAATAGAATTACAATTAAAATTGTTAAATAGAAATTTGAGTAGATAAAATTGAGCTATTTTGAAATAATTTCTATTGAAGTGTGTTTATGAGTAAAAACACAATTCAATATATTTAACAATTTCACGCGTCACAATTTCTATTTAATGATTTCACTTCACGTCACATTTTACCTTTATATCTCCGATCTTTTGGCGATGCAACATCTCGCTACTTTCTTATACAATCAAGGGCCAAAGGAGCATTTTTTTTTTATTAGAAAAAAATGTCCAATCCGGGATTCGATCCCGGGTTGTAGCGATCGAAAACCAAAGGTTTAGACCATCCTTGCACCGACCCTCGACATTCAAACGTTAAATCTAAGAGCAGAAAATTTATTATAATTTCTTCAATTAAATTACCATGTTTCTTTATATATTTCACTCCAGCAATCTAGAGTCTATACTGCCGCGTACACATTTGTCTATCTTCAGCAAGTTGTCTATTTCACTACACAACTTCCAATACTTTTTAGTTTTTCTCTGTCTTGTGGTTCTGGTCTTAAAATTAACAGAAGCGGTCAAACGCGCGCGTGTAATCATATAAAAAACACAATCACTTATAATATGTTGTTATTGTTGTCGTGTTCAATGAAGAGTCTCAGATGTCTCCATACACCTCTATCACAGCAGCAGCAATGCTCTTCATTGGAAAATGGGTGCCGTTGCCACGTTAGTCACATTGGAAACGAACCAGAATTTGGTCAAATATTCCAAGGGTCCAGGGAGGACCGCAGGGAGGTGTGGTCGGACTTCTCCCCTTTACTTATAATATAATACAATAGAATAATATGGATATGAATAATATATAAGCAATAAAACTTTTAAGCACGTAAGAATAGTAAAGACTTTGCTTTATTAGTAAAATAAAAACAATCGTGTTTAGTAGTTTTATTTCTTTTAGATGGCGCGTTATAGTACCTTATAATAAATTTATGCTTAACTGGCCTTCTCTATATTGTTTGCGGAAAAAATTCCCCTATGCAAATATTTATATGTAACTAGCCGAATGACCCGGGCAAAGCCCGGGTTTTACCCAATTAAATGTTTTTATTCAAATACTATTCGGTACAATTATAAGTTGGCAACGTGGATGTCACTCTTGTGAAACGTCCCGCTCCAAATTTGTGTCTGTGAAGCGATATTTTTATTGAGAGATGATCTGGCTTCGTGTCTTCTGCTCGAATGATTTTTTTTTTCTGTTAGAATTTTGTTCCTGAATACTAAAAATGAACTGGCTTTACCCGTGGTCTCTGCTCTTTGGAATTTTTCCCGATATTATTTTGTATTTGATAATCAAACGATGATACAGCAATATTGTCATCATCATTTTCTGACTAAAAAAAAAAAACTATTTTTGCCCAAAACCTGTCAATTTCAATTTTTCTTGGCTAAAATGCGACAAATATCCCTTCCATATTTTTATCTATGTCCTGTTAAAACCCCTTTTTACATGCACATTAGGTCAGCTGATATTACCTTCCATCTTCACGCTAGAGGCGCTGCTTGAGAGCGAAAGGGCAAATTTGCAACGCAATTTACAAATAACTCGACGAATATTCGGAATAGAGACCTGAAATTTTCACTATAAGTTTTTTCAGATTCTACTCTATATACTGTTAAAATTTCAGTCAGATTAGTAACGTATTGTGGACGTGTATAGCCGACATAGGAACAAACACACATACATACACTGACTTATATATATATAGGGATTCTACTGTTCTGAAAGCTTATGTCCATAGTTTGTTTAAATACCATAATTCCCAGCCTTCATTTTCTCATATATAATCAGATATTCCAATACAGTATTAGAGCCCTAAAAAGTGATTTGGTGGATTAAATTGGAGAAACCGCTGGGTGGGTTCACCGCTAATGAGCCAAGCCCTCCCACATTTTATCGCAGTAAATATAGTAGAAATTTTGTTTTTTTTGTAATGAAAGCATTCGTGTTTAATTGTTTTATTTCTTAAATAATGTGAGAAAGGAAACTTCCTGATCGTGCAACTGGATATTTCTGATAGCTTTCTGCCATCTATCGGAAATATAGCAGCTATCTATTAAATATTCTCAAAATAATTGCAAAAGTATAAACACAATAAATCAATTAATATAATTGCAATAAGTGTCTTTATTAATATAAAACGGCAAGTTTTCAAGCGTTAGCTTGTCATTAGGCCAATTGTTTCGCAAATGTTTACAATATATATAGAGGTGTATAGAAGGAATAATTTACATATTTGAAAAGCTAGCTAAAATCTAAAAAATACTTTGAATATTTATTCTCAAAACATCTTTTTTTTTTTCAGAGTCGAGCTATACCCTTTTCTGGAAAATTCAAGAAAATCCAACGACGTACATGCTTAGGTCTCTTAACCCTCGTTATTACTCAGTTGAGGATTTAATTAAAAAAAGGTCTCTATTATAGGAAGTTCGTACCTCCGCATTTGCCGGTCCCAAGCTCGGATGAAAAAGGAGGAGGGGGAGCAGTAACAAGCTCGATAAAAACCCGAGCTCAGCTGACCCGGCTGATAGCACCCTGTAAGGGCTCCTGATCAAGGGATACAGGATGGATAGCATCTGTACTCCATGTTAGGAGCGGCTGCATATGGTGTCTGTTCCTCGTGTCAGAGGCGGCCAATTCATAGTGGAGCTAAGTCGGCCTGCTACTGAGTAGTGCTCCCAGTCTTAATGATAAAGGCAGGCGCATTCTACTTCACCCAGTCAAGATGATGGTTGCCTACTCTTCAGGCTTGATACCCTAATATGATTGAGTGGAGATAAGAAAGAAGGTCGTGGTCCTACCAACTCTCTAGAACCTCCTCCTCTGCCCGCATTCTGATGAGAAGCTAGACACCAATAGACTGAGGGTGGTAAGGCCGTTTTTTGAAAATGACTTGGCCCACAAATCGAATTTAAAAATTACATTCCATTCCCAACAACAACAAAACAACAAAAAAGCCTTTATTCAGGGTTACTGACCCTATACAGGATTCACCAGAGGTATGCATAAGAACAAAGCAGTGAGACAAAGGAAATAACGATATATACAGAAGAAAAAGAAAAAAAAAAACAAGAAAGAGAAAAAGAGAAGCAGGAAAAACAACACAAAAAGAGTAGCAGTAAGAAAGTGAGGAGTGAGTGTCACTTGGCCTTCTTCTGAGATATGGACTCGTGGAAACCATAAAACGCCGTAGCAATATACTTATTCTGGGTCATATTGTCAATTATTGATGGAAGTGAAGCACAGAGTTGCCCAGTTTTGAGCATAAGGGTTCTTCTTTCTTCTTTCAGAGCATAGCAATCAAAAATATAGTGAGTGATTTCATTTTTTAATTTTGAATTACAGAAGGTACAAATCGGGTCCTCACCGCAGAGCGACATTCCCAATATTATATAATGTGTAGAGAATGGTGAGACCCATGAAGAACACACAAAATAACACATATGTATATCAGAATGTTGAATATACAATAGATCAGTAATTATAATTTTTAAAATGTAATTTAAAAGAACACCAAAAAATAATTAATTATAAATATCGCTACTGAATCAATAAAAATAATAATTGTGATATAATTTTACAAAAGAAATAAACAAATTTATTTCGAAAATGAAAAATAGTGAAATTGTACTGGAATCAGGTGAATAAATTAGGGGGAGGAAAAGGTATCTCCTGATCGTGCAACTAACATTTTTTTTTTCTTTATTAAGAAAGATTTTTTGTCATATCTACTATTTTTTTTCTGGATCCCAACAGGATTTAGAGATAAATTGATATGCGCCAAACATTTCACCAAATCAAAATTCACAACTCAGCAGCAATTTCCTCGGTTCGACGCAATACGAGAAAGAACGAGATTCTTGTTTATAACGTTTCCTGAAGCGCTCAGCTTTTATAAAACCTCAATTTCGATTGTATAAGAAGTGAATTCAAAGTATGGAATTTAATTATATTTATATCTTAGTTTTTATTCATAAATTACCGAAAATATAAAAATTAAAACTATAGAATCACACAAACACACAAAGCCTTTATTAGGGACATGTCCCATACAGATTCTCCCAATTGGGTAAGGTAACAATCATCTTGTGTTATTTACATAGGTAGTAAGATAGAAATTGAACTGGCTTTACTCTTCGTCTCAAAGTCATTCAATTGTTGACTGGTCCTTACATAATGATGATCTAAAAAGTTATAGTAAGCTATTGCCTTAGATTTGTTTGCTGATATTTTGGAAAGCAATTAAAACTATAGAATATCTAATACATACATACAGCTTTATTAAGACTGTCGGTCTTATACAGATTTACCGCAGGAAGGAAGCATAGACGGAGTTCCTATACCCAGGCAGCACAGAACCCAACAACAGCCTCCTGGTCCGACGCATGTCCAGTGGCCATAGATTCCGCCGTGCACACGTCAAGTTTAGCGTATCACTGAAAAGGAGAGTGTGGAATCAGTCGCGTTCTAGTCTTCGCTTTCCTCATCCAAATGGACCACGACATTCGGCGAATCCATTAATCTCCTCCGAACGGTGACTGCGACCTTGTAAATCTCTAATATTATATTGTAGCAGTAGAGAAATAATTGATTCGCTAGAAGAAAACAAAGTTGATATCTTTTTCAGAATGAAATTACAGCAATAACAATAAAGAGGAATAATTACTAGGGTTTAGGAACTTAATAGCGAAATGAATAAGGTTATGCTTATAAACCTAAGAAAAGGAATTAATCATAAAATAAAATTAGGGTGTTTATAATGTTTATTTACCGGTACTTTACTGTCGCCTTTGGCGCATTACAATATATCTGTTTGTTGTTGTTTTCTCATTTTCAGAAATATCTGTCTCTTTCTTTATCCTCTAGACAGGTGGGTGCAGGTAAATTGAATATAAACTATAGTGAATTTCTTAACGATTTATTTTTAAACTAGAAATCAATATGAAGAAATAAAAAGCTTCACTGAAGTAGCTAAATTGATATCATTCAAGACTTTACGACGATCTCCAGGGC
Organism: Cordylochernes scorpioides; assembly: GCA_030710605.1. NCBI lineage: Eukaryota > Metazoa > Arthropoda > Arachnida > Pseudoscorpiones > Chernetidae > Cordylochernes > Cordylochernes scorpioides. The sequence goes on along the minus strand of CP092886.1, from coordinate 31,108,172 downwards.
ACTGATGCAGGTGTCAGCGATCATTCAGAGGCCCCGAAGAATTGGGGAGTATGACATCACCCCTCTGCTGATGACTCTGAGGACCATCATGTAACATCGTGCGCACCACGACAGGTACCACTGAGGAGCCCTCAGTTACGGTTCCAACCTTCATTCCAAGGGTTCACCATTTGGTCCCGATCATTTCTCGTTTAATCAAAGAAGAATTTCAACTTGCCATATGTGTCGAGTTTCGGGTTGTTGGGGATGGAAGCGGCCTTTCCTTTTCTCTAATCCTTCACATTCTCGGTCAGCAACTGGCCTTTCCGAAGGACTTATCCTCGGTCAGCACCTTTCCGAAGGACTTGATACTAAGGTTTTCGTGGACAGTTCTGACAGCCGTCTTATGGTCGACGCCCATCTATCTCTTGAGAATGGCTCTTATGCACTTCCGAAGTTATCAACCAATATTCTCTTTGATATTTTTGACAAATTATTCGTCTTTTACTCTGTCCGATCTATAAATTGCTTTTCCTTTCAGACGGCATTCTCTTCTTATCATCACCAGCCTCGTCAAACTGTACACGTTATACAATGTCTTTGACAGCTTCAGAACTTCTACTATTCTCTTGGGGCTCCCGCTGCGTTGAATAATTATGATGGCTGCTCAATTATTGTATTCTTCAATATACCGCCCATACGTGTGCTGTTACATTTTATACCTCGATTTGGATAGGATATAGAGAAAATATATAAAATTATATTAATAATACATAAGATTTTATTCTTTGGTAAAAGTTTATTCCTTTTTTAACCCACCCAGTATATACACTCATGGACAAAATTTAAGGAAGTGGAAAGTCTTTAATATCGCCAGGTCGTCTTTTTTTATTTTTTTTATGTAGACAAAGGAAACTTTTCAACAGTTGGTTATCTTGTGTGTCTTCAATAAAAGTCACTGTGTATAAAATATCTGTCAGAGTTATTGTCATAATACCGATATCCATGCTAAAAGGTAAAACTTCCTTAAGTTTTGTACATGAGTGTATATAGATTCTTCAAAAGTAATATTTTGTATGAACACTCTATTATAAATATCAATTAAAATAATGTAGAATATTCCAGAAAAATTGGGGATGGCTGTTTTTATTGGCAAATGAAGGTTTCAAGAAATCCTTCATTTCAAAGGGATGAGAGGAGTTATATCTCTATCAATAACACCGACTCTTTCCTTTAATATTATTTACATGAAGGCATTTATAAAAAATAAAAAAATGATGTTGCGAACTTGAGAAATTTATAATACGAGATAAACATAAGGCATGTAGATTGAAACTTTAAATCAAACGACATTCTAAATCCAAAAAAAAACTCACCTGGTTAAACATTCTTTTAACCTCTTTATTTCAGGCGTCTGGTTATAATATTTGCAATCAATCCCAATCATTTTGAAATCGAATATTAATTTAAAACGAAATTTTCTATTTTTCTGGTAGAAAAATACATATAAAAATATATACATCAATTAAAATGTTACTTCTCAAAGTTTCAACAACCCATTGCCGCTATTTTCGAGGGAAGTTCCAAACGAAAATCTTTATGATGGTATTTATATATGGAGTACGTTCCTAGAAGGCTGGGAATGAGAAACCTAATTCCCAAATAACAAAACGGCGGATGTCCCAATGGAATTCTAAGCATTTCTTGAAAAGACCAAAAAGAAAGAATCCAGAAGGTAAAAAATGGAAGAGAACCACGAAAAGAATAAGTGCTGAAAAGAGACAAAAACGCAATAATGTTTTTGTCTATTTTCTCCACGGTGGCGGAATTGTTTCCGCGGTGGGCGCCACCAATTAAGTCCTTTTATATATATTATATATATGTATATTTATCATATACTCTATCTTATGAGAACTTTGTTAAGTTTAGAACTATTTGTACAATAATTTACAAAACACTACTAATCCATCGTGTAAATAATTAATCATATATATGTAAATAATACTGGCACAGAACAATAGTCCTTTGGACTTCGTGCTTTTTGTAACAATAAATAAAAAAAATCAATTTTATATATTTATATTTTGATGCATTAACGCGCCATCTGTTATGAAAATTCGAAACTATTATAGATGCGTATAATTCTTTAAAAAATTAAACAAGTTCTACTGCCATTACTGCATTGGAAAAATTAATGGGAGGGCCTGGCTCATCAGTAGTGAACCCTCCCGGTTTCGCCAGTTTTTATATATATATACTTATTTAATCTTATTTATTTATATTTCTTCATTTATTTTGTATTTAACCCTATATAATCTTATGTGAACGATATAATAAAAGTAGTTTCAATCTCTATCTTTCTATTGAGCTTAACGCCTGTGCTACATTTGTGCTACAATAAAATCTCGTTAAATCTGGTTTTAAAAAAGTATTTGTAAATAATGGACCTCATGTGTGTAGCATTTGCTTCAACTCCACGTTATTCCCAATGTACATGTTCACATTTTTCTCGCGGAGCACACACTCATGTACAAACTCTATAAAAAGCCTTGCGTAACAAACTTTGATAATGGCGACAGAAACGTTTAGAAAGAGCAGAGGAAGAATCCTTCGTTGATGTGAATTTATCATGATGATTAGCGCATATATCGCTATCATATACATGTTCAATTTATCCTCTATTTTTTCAAATGAAAAATCTACAACCCCACGCGCACACTAGGTTGGCGTTCAGCCAGCCGAAATATTGGCAAAATAAATATTTTATAAAATCCAATATATGCCTTTTATTATCTAATAAAAAATATATTGAAAGAGTTTGGCGCTCACACATTATAGGTGAACCCTTCTAAAGGTTTTGCCAAATTTTATCTACCAGACCGCTACAATTATTTACAGTACGTTTTTGCTTATATAGTCTTCGTTTTGTTTCTTAATTAGAAAAAAATATGTGTTTAGATTAGAATTATTATGCTTTTGAAGTTATAGAAATTATAGACATATTTTGCTTATAACACACATATTCATTATAAGGAGAAGCACAAAATAAATAAGCAGGTTTAGAAAACATGGAAAATTGTTGAAATAATGTAAATATTATTTATTTTATTTGTGTTATTTTCAGTTGTATATCCACATTTATACGTGAAGAAGCTCAAATAACCGAAGTACTCAGTATTAAGACTCTCTCGTAAGGAAGAAATAGAATATATATCAATACCCATCCGCGTGAATGTTGTCATAGAGTATAATCATTTCGGGAAAAACAAACGTCAAAATAAAAGAAAATAAGACCTAATTCAAATAATTCATTAGTGTGTGACGTTTCGGCAACAACGTTGTCACTATCATCAGACAAAAGAATAAATCATTTTGATTATAATCTATAATCCAAATTGCGCTTTATCAAACGTCAAAATAGAAGGTAACCGACTTTTTTCAAAGTGTTCGCCAAGTACATATTTGTCTGTGATGAAGACTCGGTGCTCCAAGTTGAACGATATTTCAGAGATCGCTGCAGCAGGCCCGAGGGAGCCCCGCCCTAGCAACAAGAAAGGCTGTCGCGTGGTGAAAGTGGAGCATTGAGGTGCACCTGCCTGCCCACTGACCCACCATCTGCTCGGGCCGGGCCCCCCTCGCCTCGCCGGGGCATTTTACCTTCTGCTGGACTCGCCTACTTTGTATCATTACGGAGATTGCGGCACGCGCTCGCTCTGTCTAAACACCAACACGTTGAAGAGGATTTCTATAAAGCCGGCGTATTTCTTTGTCCTAGTACGACAACTCGGGGATTACATCACGTGTCCACGTCAGTTATTCTCAACGGTTTGTGCGGCGCACCGAACCGTGACCAACTTTTACCGGCTCTCAGAGTTCTTTCTCCTCTCTGCGTTCAAAACTTTCTTATTTAAAAAATAAAATGTGCGATATACTTTACATTGATGCCTTAATTTAAAACTTTTGATTTTTCAAATAAGAATTTCAACTTAATTGTTAAACCGTGGCGTTAATATAAGAAATGATGCCATTTAACACGAATATTTTTTTTTCAAATAAAATAAACCTCCCACTATCCTTAATACGATGTAAAAATATTGGTGGGGCGTGGCTCATCAATGGTGAACCCTCCCAGCGGTTTCGCCAAGTTCTTTTTTTTTTTTTAATACTCAGTGGAGTTTAAAAAAATAATCCGCGAATTTTATTTCACAAGTTTTAACGTTTGATGGTAAAAAAAAAGGTTGAGAAACGTTGGTCTAAAGAACTTTTGAATATCGTATTGCTAATATCCTCGCATTTCTTTGTCCTGGTGCGCCAATAATGGGTATTACATCACACCACGAGCCCGAACAAAGGACAACACGCAAACAGCGTCTAAATATACCTTAGATTTAAGAGTTTTTTTCTATTTACGACTACAATGTTGGCATACCAAAGTTGACAATGATACAAAGAAGTACAAACATATTCATTTAGATGAGTTATAAGTACTGTGCCTCACTCCAATCCTACATTAATGTCCCCAAACTCGGGATAGAACCATTAGTCAACTGACTGTTCTGCAGCCTGAACTGACCGTGATCACCACAGTCTGTACCAGTCAGTCTTCTGTCTACCATGGAATCCATGTCATCGTCGTGTGCAGGCAACAAGTGCGATGGCATAGACGCATTCTCTCAATCCATGGCAGAAATACGACACCATGTTGAGTTGTACCATCGCATGTTTGTTTGTTAAAACGAACATTCTAAATACACTAGCCATTCTATGAATATTATACTTCTTTTTATTGTAATCAAAGTCAGATCAAACGTGGTCGTGAGCAGAGCATATACACAGTTAAAATTACTTCTATCGCAAGCTTGGTACCTTGGTTCCAATTTGTTATACTTGGACAATTATGCATTCTTTCCTAAAGAACCTATTGTAAAGTTGGATGCGTTAAATTTCATCTTTTAAATATTTGGTGTTTAATAAATAATTTTATACTTGTTTGGGAATAGAGAGATGTAGTACACTCAATTTACCCACATTGTTGTAATACTTTTATCTCTGAAACATAGAGGATGATATTCATGTATCGAAAGAGGCACACATCTCCCCTTAAATATGTATTAAAACAATGCATTAAGGTTCGTCACTCCAGTTAAAACTCAAAGGTGGTGATGGTGTTGGTGTCTTGTCCAATTTCTGATTTTGTGGCTCCATGGAAAGTGGGGATGCCATTGCCCCGTTAGTAAGCCACATTTCAGAGTTCCCTGTTCACGGTTACCGTTGCGGCTTGGGGCTCACGACACCTTACTTCACCCTACAGTCCCTTACTTGTGCTGCTTCTCCCGCCCGTCACGCAGAGGAGGGGTTGGACTTCTGGGCAGGAAAGGTGGTGATAAATAATGTTATGAAATCGAAGTACTGATGAGGGCCTAGCCCGAAACCATTGTATACAGGTTGCTAGCTTTTGTCTGAGTTGGTCAAAACTGGTGTTGTGGCTCATTCTTTATCATCACTTTTACATTTTTACTGGGGTGATGAACACAATGAATTTTTTAATGCATATTTAAATTGAAAAGTGCCTCATTTGGCCTACATCTATGTTTGTATAATAACTTAGCATTATTATATATTTACTTCAACCTTATAAAATTTATTTCGACTTTTCGGCAGCCAGTGTCAAGGGAAAACTATTTTAAATACCGTTTACTTGGCTTAAAATAGTTTTAACTGAAAAGGGCGACAGCGGGTCGGTAAAACGGCGATGTAAGTTTGAAAGGTTGAAGTAAATAATTATTTCTCCTCAATTATCAAGCCAACCTACAAAATGGTGGTTTCCATCAGTAATATTAGTTTTATAATACAATATAATATTATGCGGCTTGTGATTGTAAAACGACATTTGAAAACTATCCCACATGTGTTTCTTTTCAACGAAAAAAAATATTTTTCGTTGAAAAGAAACACATGTGGGATAGTTTTCAAATGTCGTTTTACAATCACAAGTCGCATTATATTATATTGTATTATAAATTACTTTATGTATTATTTACGAACGGAAAAATATGTCCAGGGTAGCCTAGTGTACATGGCATCTGCCCGGTAAGCGGAACACTGTGGGTTCGATTCCCATCTCTGGACAATTTAATTTTTCCGTTTATCATTACTCTTCATAATTCACCCTTTCATACCTCATCCCAAAGGTTAGAAATAATCGTTATTTCTCCTTGAAATAAATTTTGACTTTTCGTTGAAAAGAAACACATGCGGGATGGTTTTCAAATGTCGTTTTACAATATTAGTTTTATATTAATACAAAGAGGTAGAGAGTGGGAATTTATGCTGACTCCCCACTCCGTATAATGACTCTATGTGACAAAGTTAGCATTATATTAGTGTGAAAAGAGACATAGTACTATTACTTTCATCGCCAAACTCCATAGTAATATTAGTTATTTTTATTAGTATAAAAATATATAGATGTCATAGAATATATTCAAACTATGCGACAATACTTCTCCTTCAGTAAAATGACTATATGACAAAAAATCTGCTTATTTAATAAAACCAATAAAGTATCCAGGGTTAAGTTCCTTGTATGATTTTATTTCTCTAGCTTTCGAGCTAACATGCCCTTCAACAGGAACAACAAGTATAACTTCTAGCTAACTATACACTAATTTTCGGCATGTATAGTTAGCTAGAAGTTATACTCTTAGTTGCTTCTTTTGAAGCACATGTTAGCCCGAACGCTAGAGAAATAAAATTATACAAGAAATTTAGTCCTGGATGCTTTGTTTGTATTAAATTATAAGTTATATAGGGGAAGAGAACTTTTATTTCAAAATCAATTTTGTACTAATGTGAAGAAATATAGTGGCAATTTACACTTGACAGTAATACACTTATCCATTTCCGCATAAAAGTTCTCTATGTAAAAATCACTAATGTGAAAGTTAGTGTGAAGAGATATGTTAACTACACAGTAATACTTCCATATCGGTCTAAACCCTTTCTTTATGAGCCCCATCTCTATTTAAATACCGTTTTTCCTGTTTCCTTGTTTTTGTGTAGAGGCTTCCATTTTCAGCCTCTCGATAACATTATCTCGTTACAACAAGTGAATCTCGACAGTGAAGGTTTTCTATATTCCCTGATTATAAATATAAATAAAGGTTCAGCTTTAATGTGATACCTTTTATTCCGTCGCTTAAATAAGAATACTACGTGTGCGGAAACGATCCGTACAAGAATAGTAACAAAACGACTCAAAATGATCCAAGTCAAGAGAAGGCGAACCAATGCGTATGGTGGATTCTGTTTTGCAAGATTAAAATCGTTGATGTCCCTACTCAATGTTTCTAAGTCATGCTCTTTATCTACCGAGCGGACGAAACTAGGCATCGTTTATTTAGCATTAGCTCATCTCACATTGAGTCTATCCAATATTGCTCATTTCAAGCTATTTTCTCAGCTTCCCAAGTTGATCGCCTTCACCGTTCGCATAATTAGGTGGCGAAAATTTAAAAAAGTAATGAGTTCAGTAGACAGTGGATAACTATGTTAGTTTGTTCAATTCCAGATTTCAACGTGTTTGGCATAAGGTGTAATTAATGACAAAAGTGTATCTAAACAATTTTGACATCATTTTAACGGCCTGATCTTAAAAACTGCGTTATGTCATATAATTATTTTATTTTCATACTATTTATTTAACCTATTTCATAAACTACGTCCAGGAATTTGGGATATACATCAAGATATTTTCAAAAACGTGCACGTCCTTTTTGCAATATTTATTGCATTACATTTCTTAAAGATTTTTTTTACATGATTGTGTTATATCAGGATTGTTATATCGTGTGTGCACATGTGTCTTGATGTCCACAATAAATAGAAGTTCGATGGTTGTTCTTTTAGAATACTAGTTAGTTACTCTCCAGCTAGTGTTGGTTAGTTTAACTACATTTAAAATTATAAATTACAATATTTCTTACCTTAAGAATTGGGATGTTTCTTCGAGGTCACCCACAGTACGCCATTGTTTTAAAAAACAATATCATTGAATAGTTCCATCCACCATTATATGTTGACATTTTATAGAAGACCGAGCCACTGGGAAATATGCAATTTAGTCATTATTAGGTCGCTAAAGATGGATTTCTTTCCTATTTGTTATCCACTTCTTGTCTGAAGGGGAGAAGTCCGACCACACCTCCCTGCGGTCTCCCCTGGACCCTTGGAATATTTGACCAAATCCTGGTTCGTTTCCAAGGTGACTAACGTGGCAACGGCACCCATTTTCCAATGAAGAGCAACAACTTCTTGTCTACTTGGCACATAGCTTTCCATATGATACTTTCAAAGACATACTAAAACTTTAATATATTCCATCGTTTTCGTGGCGCGCGATTATATATCGTCTGATTATAATTATAGATCAGAATATTAGAGGTTCGAATCCTGGTAGGCTCGATATTTTTTAAATAGTGTGTTGGAGGGTTATCTCGAATAAATCATTTTCGTGACATTTGTGACATATTTTCGCCTTACAATGATATAGTGTTTTTGCTGGTTAATCATCGCAAGAGCATGTACCATTCTACAACACAAAATTATTGTTTTGATGAATATTGAGGTTTGTCGTCTTGCTATGCTATCGTAATAATTTTGATGGGAAAATATGCGCCTCTCCCTTTTTGACAATGTAAAAAGACAGTGTTTTAATTTGTGTGAGGTTTTACTCCACATCAGATAATGAATGGGTCACAACACCAGATTAGCAAACCTCGAACAAACAAGATGCCAATGGTCAGCACAACGGCGGCTATGATTTCGTAACATCCTACGGAAGGAGTTATGAAATCGGCTCAGACTGCCAAATATTTGCTATAACTGGTAGAGCCGAACTTAATTAGAATAAAATAATTACTGTGTAACTTTGCCTGGGTGTACGTTGGATGAAAACGAGAGATGGACAATTTAACTTACGGTTGATATAATATTTTGTGGTCGTTGCAATTTTCTTAAATAGTTTCCTCCTCGGACCGGTGTTTTCTTTGGGGATAATATTTATTCCAAAGTAACATGCTCTTATAGCAGAAAATAGTGGTTTATGGAATGAGTTTAGAAGGCTTATTACGACCCATGGAACCATCAAGTCCGGTAATATTTGTAGGTTGGGTTATAGTCAATTCTAGATATGCGTCAACCCTCTATTGACAGACGTCCCTTCAGAGAGGGCTCCGTCTGTTGTAAATATTATATGATGTCTTACCTCTCTCCCTACTGTTGACTCGATGTCAATAAACTGTTTTTAATTGTCAATTGTCAACCCTCTATAGATTTTATTTATCGATACTTCAGCGGCTCACTGCCGCCCTATTCAAGGTGGAAAACTGTAAGTGAAGTTTGTCTCTGACAACTGACTAGGCTTAAAGCTCACACCTTGAAAAGGGTGACAATGGATCGCCGAAACGTCGGTAGATAAACTGTTTCGAAGTTTTTGAGTCCATAGAGAATTGCATTCATTGTTTTTCTTGTACATCATTTTTAACGTTTCCTCTACACTCATGGACAAAACTTAAGGAATTTGTACCTTTTACCTTACCTTTAGAAATATATTTGATACTAAATGACCTTTATTGAAAACACGCGAGATAACCAAGTGTGAACAAAATTGCCTGTCTCCTTCAGAAAAAAAAAGAGGATCGGGATATCAAAGGCCTTCCACTTCCTTAAGTTTTGTCCATGAGTGTTTGTGTATATATAGACATTTATAGAGAACACCATATATATAGACATTTATAGAGAACACCATATATATAGACATTTATAGAGAACACCATATATATAGACATTTATAGAGAACACCATATATATAGACATTTATAGAGAACACCATATATATATAGACATTTATAGAGAACACCATATATATAGACATTTATAGAGAACACCATATATATAGACATTTATAGAGAACACCATATATATAGACATTTATAGAGAACACCATATATATAGACATTTATAGAGAACACCATATATATAGACATTTATAGAGAACACCATATATATATAGACATTTATAGAGAACACCATATATATAGACATTTATAGAGAACACCATATATATAGACATTTATAGAGAACACCATATATATAGACATTTATAGAGAACACCATATATATAGACATTTATAGAGAACACCATATATATAGACATTTATAGAGAACACCATATATATACATTTATAGAGAACACCATATATATAGACATTTATAGAGAACACCACATATATATAGACATTTATAGAGAACACCACATATATATAGACATTTATAGAGAACACCATATATATAGACATTTATAGAGAACACCATATATATAGACATTTATAGAGAACACCATATATATAGACATTTATAGAGAACACCATATATATAGACATTTATAGAGAACACCATATATATAGACATTTATAGAGAACACCATATATATAGACATTTATAGAGAACACCATATATATAGACATTTATAGAGAACACCATATATATAGACATTTATAGAGAACACCATATATATAGACATTTATAGAGAACACCACATATATATAGACATTTATAGAGAACACCACATATATATAGACATTTATAGAGAACACCATATATATAGACATTTATAGAGAACACCATATATATAGACATTTATAGAGAACACCATATATATAGACATTTATAGAGAACACCATATATATAGACATTTATAGAGAACACCATATATATAGACATTTATAGAGAACACCATATATATAGACATTTATAGAGAACACCATATATATAGACATTTATAGAGAACACCATATATATAGACATTTATAGAGAACACCATATATATAGACATTTATAGAGAACACCATATATATAGACATTTATAGAGAACACCATATATATAGACATTTATAGAGAACACCATATATATAGACATTTATAGAGAACACCATATATATAGACATTTATAGAGAACACCATATATATAGACATTTATAGAGAACACCATATATATAGACATTTATAGAGAACACCATATATATAGACATTTATAGAGAACACCATATATATAGACATTTATAGAGAACACCATATATATAGACATTTATAGAGAACACCATATATATAGACATTTATAGAGAACACCATATATATAGACATTTATAGAGAACACCACATATATATAGACATTTATAGAGAACACCATGATTTATAAGTAGGGTTATGATTAATTAAATATATTTGGACTCGTGAATATCAAAAAAAGGTTTATTTACCGACGTTTCGGTGACTCACTGGCGACTTTTTCGGCTACTCGAAACATCAAATAATTAAAAACAGCTTCAGTCAAAATATTTTAAAAATTCTTATACATAAACTCAGTGGATCTCATAATTTATATTTATTATTCAATCATATATATACATCCATGGACACAAAACTTAAGAAAGTGGAAAGTCTTTTTTTTTTGTTCAAGTCAATTTTGCTCACACTTGGTTATCTCGTGTGTCTTCAATAAAGGTCATTGTGTGTCAAATATCTTTCAGAGTTATGGTTTGAATCCCGATATACCTGTTAAAAGGTAAAACTTTCTTAAGTTTTGTCTATTAGTGGAGTTCTGGAGTAAGGATGTACGAAAAGGTAAAAAGAATTGCACAGAACATGAAGAAATGGTGTACCATGATGACTTCCTTAAGTTTATCCATGAGTGTATACATATAAATACCTTAATATTGTCGACCTCCAAAATGCCACGCTAACATGGGAAGTTGAGGGTTATATCACAAGTGCTCCCTATGTAAGGATAGTCCGACATTCTTTATCTACAATATACCTTATAGTATGTGGCCATATAAAAACCTTAAAATTTCAAAATAGACAAAAAACTCCAATAACTGTTTGAAATTCAATAGTGCAGAAGCTTCTCCGGAGCATATCTTGTTATGCTCAGAACTGACAATAGAGGACCTATTTTCCAGGCCTATAACTATCATCGCAAATTTGGAGAGGAGTGGACTTTAGGAATTGGTTTAACCATGGAGATAAGCACCACCACCACATTATAGTATTGTTGGTTACATGTGCGAACCGGTGGAATGCCGCGCACCAAAATATCTGCAACTAAAATCTCACCATAGTACATTGCAAATAGGATTTGAATGACTTTTTAAAGTATAAGTTTTGGGAGGAATATTGTGTGTCTCATTAGCTTTAAAAATGTGAATGCAATGTAAAATTGGAACCAAGGTTTTAATACAAATATAAAATTCGCTCTCTCTCGTCCACTGGCTCTCTAAATGTGATATATAAGACTGATAGATTAAACTTTAACAGTTAAAAAGTGTTGAGAGTTTTGATAAATTAACAAATTCATTGCGAAAGGATTTTTAAAAATCTCTTTACATAATATTATATGAAAAACAATAGAAAATAAGTAAGTCAGGTGTTGATATTAAAAATAAAAAAAGCCTATCCTGACCAGGAGCACATGTGCTTTTTAGATGGCAGAGCGCCATCTAGTGGTAAAGAAATCAACTAAACGTTGATTTAACTTGTTCCCTGATATTTGGCCAACCCAATTTCTTGATAAATCAAGAAAAGCCATCCACGAACGCGTTTCGTGCTGTTGGCGCTCGTCAGCGTGGAGCAGGCTGTACCACTGCGACCAAAAATATTTTTGGTCCCAGAGACTTCTTGAGAAAACAAGATAATATTATATCGCGATTTTTTAAATTTCAATTTAAAAATCTTGTAACGAAACTATTTCAAGCACAATATTAGTTTATAATAACAACAAAAACCAGCAGGTCCACCTCTCTCTCCTGGGAAACAAAACCGACCTATCAGAACACAGAGAAGTCTCCTACCAGGAGGCGGCCATGTATGCTGCTAGCATCGGAGCTACCTACTTCGAGACTTCTGCCTCACGCAACGAAGGTATTGAGAATGCATTCCTCTCCATAGGACTAAGGATCATCCATAACACACCGGAGATCATCCATCAAGAGAATTTCAACGGCTACACTTTGGTGACAGCCAGACCAGATGTCCTACCTCAATTGCATAACAGCTGTTGCTAATATTCACTGCCTTCATTTGTGTATCTTTGTTTTAAACTCATGTATCATAGAGAAAAAAAAATAATAATAAAATAACAACAAAAATAAAAGGTGTGGCTACATTAACCAATTTTTTAATTCAATTACCGACGTTTGAGTGATTCTCTGTCACTCTGCCCAGGAGGAACATTCCCCTGGGGAGAGTGACACAGTCACTGAATCGTCGGAGATTAAATAAAAAATTGGTTAATGTAGTCATATATTTTCCCAAATAAACTTACAACCAACAAATGCTCGCTAAAAAGTAATAATATTTAAAATAAACTATCTTGTATAATTGTCTAGAAACAAGCAGAACGCCATATACTCCTTCTCCTGCCGACAATGCCTCTTACATAGGAGAGACCAGCATATCAATAGACATAAGAGTTAAAGAACATAGCCGTAATATCAGAAACCAAGAAAACAAATCTTTAATATTCCAGCACGAAAATTCTACAGGTCATCAATTCAACCTACAATATGTCACGTGTCACTTCCATAACATATTCTCCAAATACAATAGACTCATTCTAGAATCTTTAATCTCCAAAGACAATAACAGCATAAACAGAAAATCTATCCCAACAGTTCCAGCATATTCAACGCAGATAATCTCACCCCCATTGAAACTGTGCCCCAAACCCTATAAAACTGGAAACTATTTTTATATTTGGTTTTTTGGAAATGTATTTCTGTGAATCTCTATATGTGTGTTGCACGCCTTTGCGGAACCAGTGACCTGATGAAGCGCGACCGCGCGAAAATTTACCTCCCGATATCTAATTAAAGAAACTCTGCAAATATTTTGAAATTCATTTGAATATATCAATTATAATATTATTTGCATCAATATTTCACGTACCAATTATCTATTTACCGATATCTTTGGTTTGACACAATCGTAGTTGACTATCCATAAATACTTTGGAAATATCTTTCATAGTTCCAGGGCAAGTAAATGATATATGTAAGTTTTTATTTTGTGAATTTTCATTATAAATTAACACTATGAGATAGAAATTTTGATAATTTAGAGACGGATAACTTATCGGTAAGATTATATCGTTTCTGTACGCCCGTAAGAAATCTCAAAACAATATAAAATGCAAACAAAATTACTTCAGAATCATGTGTTGCATGTTTTAAAATAAATTTTGAAAAACAGTTATCTGCAATACATGTAAATATTAATTATAATGCACACATGTAGTGTATTTATATTTTAATTGAAACTTTTAGAAATAATATTCGCTATGGGTATGTGTTTTACAATCACACAGCAAGGTTAATGGGTACAGAAGGTTGCTGTGCGAATCCTCTATGGCTGAATGCTGCCCTCAGTTCTTTTACCCTTTCCAGCCAGCCAAGCAGGTATGTAGTGGCGTACGAACAATGGACCTTTTTTAGCAAATGGCAAAAAATAGCGAGATGTGTTTTGAAGTTTTTGCGTCATCCTATCCGAAGAGAGAAGAAAATTGTTTTCAAGATCCATTGTTACGAGGAGGTGAAAAGAGCAAGGTCTAAGAGATTGCTTCTCTCAGTAGTTTTTCTCAAGAATGAAGTCTCCGAGTCGCGATGCTGAATGCTCGAGAGTAAGATAATTAAGTAGCAATTTATAAAGATTTCATTGTATCGTCATACTATCTAAATTAAATTATTTTCAAGAGTGATATTAAGAAGTGGCACACAAGAGAATGTCTTCTGAGATCTCTTCTCTTCAGAACATTTTCTCAGGAATTAAGGATGCTGTCTGGGTTGTGGTGGTGAGCACAGGACAATTAGGTGCCAATTGATAAGAAGGTTAGATTGAGAGATGTGAGGAGACATTTATGCAACCATCCGTGAATAAATCAGATTTATCTTCCAGCCAAATAATTACTGCGGTATTAAATTCGTAGACAATAAATTATCCGCATTTTTCCTCGAGCGTTCTTCTTTCGGTACAAACTGCGTCTAGAGATTGTAAATCTCTCTTGGAACTAATAATAAAAAAAAATGTCGCCAGCTTTCTCTCATCTTTTTTTTTTTTTTTTTGCGATGGCGGCGGTGTATTGTTTGGCCGGGTGACCTTCATTCCCCGTCACGACATCCGAGAACCGGGCTGGAACATACCGGACGATGTCGCCGCACTGTCTGCGACACCTCACGCATATTTTACATAATTACCTAACTGGAGATCATCAACATGTAATAAAGATGCACCTGCGCGTGTTGGACATGAATAAGTCACTATTATATAATTCTAAACCTTCTCTTTAAGGGTATATTAGAAATAAGAGAAAGAGGTTTTACTCCATTTCTGAAAGTTTTAATCAACTTTCGTGAACTTAGTGATAATTAAGAATTTCTACAAAAACTCCAAGCATATATATCTTGGAACGCAATCTTGCAGTCTATTCTGGCCTGAAAATCGGCCAATTCATCGATCCTATATATCGGCCTACCAGCCTAACCACCATTCTAGCATATTTGAACATAACTTTATTGTGAAATGCTAAGATGTCGAATTGTAATCGTTTTGTTGAAGCCTCAAGTTGTAGCGAAGAGTTTCTCCTTCTACCGGAAGGTTTAGTAAGGCGTTTTTAAAAAAAAAGGTAAAATATATCTGTCATTCTTTTGAACCCTTTAAAAAAAGTCCTGTAATTTTGCGTTAAAAGAAAGATTGACTCATCTCTTTGCCGAGAATGAGTTCAAATGTTTATTCTAAATAAAGGATTCGTGTTATGAGGGTGTTACAATGGTCCAAAGATATGGTCGAAAAGATATTGTAACCTAAGGGGACGTCGTAAGGATTACAAAGACGTGTAAATGAACTAACTTTTTGAAATTAAAACCACCTAGTTCAATTCTATGGATAAATTTGAGAAGTGCTTTTTTTGATGGGGAGGGCCTCACATGTGTTATTTTTAAAATAAATTAAGGAAAAGCCGTCTTGCGTAATACCTTATTAACATAATTTTGCTATAATTTCACAGCCACAAGACTCACACACGTCCTTCTAAAAAATCTATGTTGAATCGAGAAAAAGAAACAACGCAAAAATTTTATCGAATTTTTGCAAAATAATTTCCTTAGAGATTATTTTTTTCTCTTCATTCTCTCTCTGGCGACATTCCAATATCATAGCTTCCACAATGGCACAACAACACCGTTATCTCGATTTAGACTTCCTCCCAGTTATGAAACATCCACTCACAACACTTTCCTTTCACCAAAGTATTAAATTTACTAACATGTGTTATTTATCAAAAGAACCTTAGTCCGTTCGACGAACTGGTTTAGAATGACAGCCAGTCTTTAAACGTATTAGTTTCACCTCAGTAAAGCGGAATTATATAGTGTGTTTTGAATTGTATATTTTAAATTTATTTTAATGTAAATTCATGCAAAAAAAAAAACGAATAGCAAGTAATTATGTTTCAC
Organism: Cordylochernes scorpioides; assembly: GCA_030710605.1. Taxonomy (NCBI): domain Eukaryota; kingdom Metazoa; phylum Arthropoda; class Arachnida; order Pseudoscorpiones; family Chernetidae; genus Cordylochernes; species Cordylochernes scorpioides. The sequence continues at coordinate 31,091,628 of CP092886.1, read as the reverse complement.
TAAATTATTTAAATATTTTCTCAATATAATATGATAAAGTCACTAATTTACAATTTCATTATTATTCTAAAAGTGTTTCCATTAAAATTTTATATATATTCTATCTTTTGAGATTTTATTTCCACCCACACACTCACGATGATAATGCAATTATTTTGAATTATCTCTATTGAGTCATTTCAAATAAAAGAATAATGGTCATTCGCTAGAAAATATGTTCAATGACTTTAATTAAAGCCTTTTTTTTTAAATCGAAACCGCAAAATTTTGACTGCAAGTACCTTTCAACAATATGTGTCCAGAAGGACTCGGTAGAATTTGAAAATCGAAAAATCATCATCTCAAATAAAAATTGGTTTTAAAATAAATGAAGCGGGGAAGCAGCTTTAAACACGTGTTCGCTTATCGTGTTATCTAATGAAAGTTTTAATTAATTTTTATAGTTTTACCAACCAAGAACGCTCATACATAGATAAATACATCCGCGAGTGTTTAATTATATATCTTCAATGTATTTCTCTTCTCTTTTATGTGAAAAATAGTTATTTCCTTTACCCAAATAAATTGCCTTGTCACATTTTAACCTTGGTGTCTTCCTTTAGTTTCTTATTTGATAAAATTTATACTTTCGACACGATTTACCTTTACAGCATCTAACCATGTCATAGGACAAATGGAAGTCATTTAAAAGGCCAATTTGAATTCAATTTACAATGTGCATTTTATTTACGAGGGCAATTTGCATCATCAATTAATATTGTTATAACACACGGCTGTAGAGCAGGAATTGAAGATGTGGGAAGCCTCGGTTATAAATAACCTAACCACACAATAGAGAGTTCTAATTAGCACAATTTATCGCCCCATTATTGGTAGTTTGGTTAGGTAATAAATCGGTGGCGCTCCCACGGGGCTCTCCTTAGGGCGCTGCAAATTGATTTCGAAAGCTGCCTTCGATTCTTCAACAGATATTCCTTTATTTTATTTGAGGGAGTTGTGAGATTTTATATATAAACACATCTATATTTCACTCTTAATTCAATAAATCCTCCCATACGCGGCTTATATGATAAACGACCACTTCTCAAAAGCAACATATCTGATGAATGGCCACCTCCCATGAGCAACCTATTTGATGAATGACCACCTCCCATAAGTGACCTATCTGTCTAATGCCCACCTCCCATAAGCAACCCTTCTGATGAATGGCCATCTTTCATAAGTGACCTATCTAATGAATGGCCACCTCCCATAAGCAACCCTTCTGATGAATGGCTACCTCCCAAAAACAACCTATCTGATCAATGGCCACCTCCCATTAGCAACCCTTCTGATGAATGACCACCTCCCATAGTCAACCTATCTGACCAATGGTTGCCTTTCATAAGCGACCTATCTAATGAATGGCCACCTCCCATAAGCAACATATTTGATGAATGGCCACCTCCCATAAGCGACCTATCTGATGAGCTTCCACCTCCCATAAGTGATTTATCTGAAGGGTGACCGCCTCCCATAATCAAACGCCTGATAAATCCCACAACTCTGATGATTATTATGAAATAACAACCATATTTATTATCAAGATAACGTTACTCTAATTATATTGAAAACAAATCGTTAAAACTACTGAGAAATAAAGCGCCAACTTATTAATACATCCCGATGGGAGGACATCTATGTGTGTAGGGGGTTATTCTCTGGCAAAATAAATTGTTTGATTGAAGGTAGAGGTGGGGATGGAAAACAGAGCAGTACTTGTGTTGGTATTTGCAGTAAAAATGTCAAGCCATTGCTATTACACATAGTTATAGGGCCTTCTCTATATCGAGACAATGGAGCCATAAATGTCCAATGCAAAATTCCAGCAGCGATCTATGCCAACTTGGAACAATGGGAGAATGTCCTCATGTGCCACACAAGGCCATTCTGCCAAAATTCACGGCTCGTCCATCCTCAGCGACATCGATGTCAAAACAAATCCTTTAGGATATTTTTGCCTTATGTGCGAATGTCTGCAAGTTACTTTATACCTTTATACAAGAACATAATAACATGTTGTTTAGATACAAGCTGAATCCTTTTCAAAAATTTCTTCCTAAGGGCACTTCGTACAGACCATGATAAAATTATAATAGGTTGTTAGCGATTGCTTTTACTGTGAGTACACCAAATATTAACACATGGAAAAACAATTCGACTTTTGCGAGTTTTGATCCTGAGTCCACGATGTCAAATTTATAGCTAAGGAACACTATCTCTCCAAGAGATTTATTAGGATTTTTCATTTTTTGAAAACGCATTGGATGCAAGGGGGCTTATCCATGCTCCGTGCCTACGGCGGGTTCAAACCCCTCTGCATTGTTGAAAACGTTTTTAAAGATGTCCCTAATTTGCTAATGTCATTTCAAAATGTCAGAGTTCTCTCTCTCTCTTGTTGTAAATCGAAAGATTGTCCATGTTTCAGCATTAAAAGAAACCTTTGCGTAGAGAAGTGATGTGTCTTGAAAATATTCTTCTCTCTTATAACATTATTAGAACATTATCCCGTCGCATATGCGATCTCCTCAGGAGTAGGAATCATTGCAAGGAGGATCAGGGAAATTATCAATAATCTGCCAGCAGCCCAGGGAGTTACTCGAAAGTCGATCGTGACATATTTGTAGACTCCACGGAATTAGGCTTTTGGAATTGCGCTATAGAGCGGGAAGCCATATCTCTCCCTTAAATGAGGAGCCTGCTGAGCATCCTTTCGCCTAAGCCGAAGTCAGCTCCGAGTTCAGTTCTTGTGATTCTTATATCTAAAGTCGAGGACAAGTCCCTTACAATATACAACTGCTCTCAGAAGAGCAGCCAACAACCACTGTCTGGAGCACTGCGGTTTCTCCGATGAACTTTACATGTTGGGTGAGTCGTCCAATACACTCATCGACAAAACTTAAGGAAATTGTACCTTTTAGCATGTATATTTCGGTATTCATACAATAATTCTAAAATATATTTGATAGACAGTGACCTTTATTGAAGACACACGAGATAACCAAGTGTGAACATAATTGCTTTTGTCTCAAAAAAAAAACAGACGACCGGCGATATCAAAGACTTTCCACTTCCTTAAGTTTAGTCCAGGGGAATTTTTTAATGTTTACTTTTGTTTTACTTTAATATGTAAAATTGACTGTATGTCAATACATTAATTTTAATTGGCTATCTTAATATAGTACTTGTGCATGTTCTAATGTGGATAATGCATACCTATATTGCCAAAACATATTGTATATTCCCATATTCTCAATATAGACACACATACGGTATACATAGGCTATATTCCATAGCGCTTCTTTTAAACAACTAGTTCGCATTGATATTAAACCATTTATTTCAACATTGAGTTGATTCGGAAATTTTCTTTTAATTTTTTCAGAATTTAAAACTTATGAGTTACCTGCCTCTTTAAAAGCTAATTGTTTTTCAATAATCGAATATCGTCAGTTAGTCTGTGATTGAAATAGCAAACAGCTAAGAGTAGCTAATCTCTCTCTCTCTCTGCGAAATGCCCCTGGATTTGCAGGCCTGGTGGCTCTTCGGCGTCGGCCTCCATTCCGAGGCAATAAATATCACAAGTGTGGAGAAAGCTACCATCTACAAGTACCATCTTGGTCTTGAGCTGGGCAACGCCAGCCAACACCTAAACCTGCCCACTCTGTGGGAAAGAACTCTAGCAGTCCACCGGTGGCGGAGTCTTTCCCGCGGTGGGCGCCACCAATGAAGCCTTGTATATATCTTTATAATTCTGTATATTTTATCATTTAAAAAAAAATCGTATCTGTTTATTCGTATATTTGTAGTTATAAATTTTTATTTATATTTATTCTGTATTTAACCTTGTATAATTTTATATGAACATTGAAATAAAGTAGTTTCAATCTCTATCTCCATATCTCCCTCCTTCAGTGTCTTTCTCTACTGAGGGTGGGCCACATGGTCTCTCCATATCTCCCTCCTTAAATACCTTCCTCTACTGAGGGTGGGCCACATGGTCTCTCCATATCTCCCTCCTTAAATACCTTCCTCTACTGAGGGTGGGCCACATGGTCTCTCCATATCTCCCTCCTTAAATACCTTCCTCTACTGAGGGTGGGCCACATGGTCTCTCCATATCTCCCTCCTTAAATACCTTCCTTTAATTAACTAATTTTGTAAATATTTATGTTTTTATAATATTTTAATTCACTGGAAAGAATTTTGAGTCCCACGTGAAAACCCCGAACCATGGAAGACCTCCCTGCACCAGAAGTCCCCAACACTAATTTTACCAACCCCAAATACCCGGTAGGTACCCGTAAATATTCAATTTGGAAACTTCCAGAATGCCCAGAATTAAAAAATGAAGAAGATTCTCAAGCTTTGAAAAAATACTCCGGCGCGGTCGAAACCATCTGTCCAATACTTAAAGAAGGAAAATCCATGCATGAACCAACAAGCTACAGGCCCATTTCGCTGCTACCTGCCATCTCAAAACTATTCGAAAGAATTGTTTTAAGAAGACTCAGAAAATCCCTAGAAGAAAAGAATCCACTCAGGCCTGAACAATTTGGCTACCAAGCCAAGCACTCAACATTGCACCAGCTAGTTGTTGTCACTGAAAAAATAAGAAAAGCCATGGACCTAGGCCAAATACAAGGAGCCGTATTCATCGATATTGCCAAAGCATTCGATAAAGTCTGGCACGAAGCCCTTCTCTACAAAATGTGCAAAAAGCACCTTCCTGGAGACATCATAAAAATAACGCAAAACTTCTTAATAAATAGAACATTCAAGGTACGAGTCAAAGACGAACTTTCAACAGCTAGGAACATCCTTGCCGGGGTCCCCCAAGGATCAGTCACAGGACCAACCTTATTTGACATATATATAGATGACTTCCCCTGTATTGAAGACACCTCCTTACACCTATTTGCCGATGATACCGCCATTTTGGCCTCGACATACGACTTCGACAGACTCCACATGAAACTTCAAAAGGCCTGCATCTTTTCCACGCTCTGGTGTAAAGAATGGCGAGTCACAATGAACCCCCAAAAAAGTGAAGCAATAATTTTCTCCAGAAAAAAAGACAAAATTAAGAAACCTTTAGATGAACTTTTTGTTTTCGAAGACAATATTAAATGGAAAGAGAACATCCGATACCTAGGTATGACCCTAGACGAGCACCTAACATTCAAAAAACACATCGAAAACAGAATTAATTTGGCGAATGCGACCCAACACCGACTATCCCTACTTCTAGGACCGAAAAGCAAATTATCCCTTCATTGCAAAAGAACCATTTACACATCAATAATAAGACCAATACTCATATATGGCCACCCCATTTTTATGACAGCACATAAGACCATCCTTAAAAAGCTAGAAGACTTCGAAAATAAAATGATCAGAAAAATAATGTCTCCACCCTGGTTCGTTCGGAACACAATCCTCAGGAACGATCTAAATATCGAAAACATCAATGACTACATTATTAGACAATCATTTAAATTCTATGAAAAATCCGAAAAATTAGAAAACCCCACCTTTAAGGAAGCCACAAACTACAAATGCCGAAAAAGGAAAAAAGGAAATTTAAAACCTAGACAAATTCTTCATCAATTAAGCCAGAATGACGAAAAGTGGAAAAAAAGGAAAACCAAACCCACCTTGAATATCAAACAAGCCAGAAAAAACCTTCTCAAGAACAATATCCCCAAGGACCTGAGAATCCGGACCCAACGACATCATTATAAATTATAATTGTAAATGAACCCCTGTACATAACAACCCCCCTCAGTATATTGTAAATATGATGATCTAGGTTGCTCTTTTTGAGCGGCACCTAATAAAGTTATTAGGAACTTGGAACTTTAATTCACTGACAAAAAATTATATAGTTTTTCTTGGAATTCAAATATCTGAATAATATACAAAATTTCAATATATTTGCATATCATCATAGTTAAAATAAATTAATTTTAACAGTTATAATATATATAATATAAAAACACACGCAATATAAATTTTTCAATGATGCAAATTAAAATCGCTATAAAAGGACAAATATACATAAAGAACGAAAATTTTAAACTTATAAAAATAAATTAATAATTTATATAAACTTTATCTTATAAATTAATGGGTACAGAATGTTATGAAATATTTTTGATACTAAGAAAAAGTTAATATATAGTTATATTTTGAGAATTCGAAACTAATATAGACACGTATGATTATTTTAAAAGATAAATGATTATCTACTGCCCCTACTGCAATTAAATTAATAGGAGGACCTGCCTCATCAGTGTTGAATCCTCCCAGCGGTTTCGTCACTTTAATCGACCAATGGTTATAATTCTTTTTTTTTTAAGAATCATACGCGTCTTTAATAGTTTCGAATTCTCATATAAGATGGCGCGCTAATGCATCATATTATAATAGTTTTATTTATGTAAACGTCTTCAATTTTACATATTTTCTTTCCCTAAGAATTGATAGAGAAGCAGGACATAAGTAATTCCAAATCCACATGTTGACATGAAAGTGCCAAGATTCAGCTCCAAGAAATCTCCAGCTACTATAGACAAACCTGGGTTGATTTGTTCATATACTAATACATAGTACCGAATGTTTGGGTTTTCTCTTTTGATATAACTTGTCATTAGCCTTGATATATTCTTTGATTCTTTTTTAAGAAGTCTTCCCAATAGGCATAAAAATAGATGATTAGATATAATAATTAGATTTAACAAAAGGGACTTAAAATATTTTAAGATATCCATGTAAGTATAAGCATTTTGATATTTTATCATTGTGGTAAAACTACATAAAACCATACTACAATAAAACAGCAATGGAAGTGAATAAATTTCATTTAAACGTGATACTACATCTTTTAATTTATCATATTCTTCCAAACTTTTAATATATTCTTGCTGAGTTTCTAATCTTTTCAAAACTTGACGTTGGTTAATAGATATACTTATCAGTGTTGTCAATAGAAAGAAAACCAAACTAATATATGGGATTGGATTATAAAACCTTCAAATATTTTAAATATTCGTAAATAATCTATTCGTTTTTCATATCTGAAAATTCGGTAAAAAGAAAGTATATTCTTAATCAAATAAATTGTGATAGTTGCAGTGAAGAAATAAGGAAAAGATTTTTCGACATTTGATAAGGAGTAACCTTTGTCAAGTTTCTTCAGGTTTTTTCGGAATTCTCTTATAATTTCTCTTTTTAAGTAAAGATAAAAATTAGTAAACAAAATGAAGCATGTCGTGAAAAACGATCTAAATTTGAAGATATTACTGTTCATTATAATAAATTTCTCAAAGTATTCTTTTATCAGCTTTAAACAAATGAATAAAACAAAATTGTCCACCACCAAATTCTGGTAACAAAGCTCACCTTCATTATATAACAATTCGTTGTGAAATTTCCAATTGTGATAAGGTAAGTAGGATATATCCCCACATCATTTTTAGAATTTATAATTTCAATCATGTTTGCTTGTTTTCTGTATTTTTTAAAAGTTATTTTCTGTTCTAAGGCTCCAAATAAAAGAAAACTTCATGAAAAATACTTTTGTTTATAAATTACACATGATTTAATTATAATATAATTACTTTTTTTCCAAGTAGAATCATTCTATACGAACGAAGGAAATAATTTGGCAATAAGCCAATTCGATTGTTGAGAAAGTAAATGATACTATTTGTTCCTTTCTGTGTCACTATGCAAATAGCAGGAGAACCTCGGTGCGACGATTGCTGCGTACAATATTGCCGTGCACTCAGCGTTAGGTGAGAGCTCCCACTACATGCTTTTTGGTTACAACTAAGTCAATCATGACGTTAGCGATATTCAGAAAACCATCCTTGGTGGAGAGGCTGAAATAAATTCAAGATTCTAGGGAGGCAGTCAGAAATATATTGGCTGAAAACTATGATGAAAAAGTCAAAAAGTATATCCTAGATGTTCTGAATAGCAATTTCCAGACAAGGCTACACCGTGGTTTTGAATTATTCGGGATATTGAACCATCTCAGGAGGGGATCTTGATGTTTTCGTAAGTGCAGTGCTTGATATAGGTTCGGAAGCGTTGGGTGCAGAAGGATCCTGGAAGAGGTTGACTTAGATGTAGCTATTGACCCAATTCTGGTCGTCTCTATAGTAGATGACGATCCACGGTGACAAGAGGCATAGGCTTGCTAGTCTCATTGGGAATGTTTTGTTGAGAAGGAACTTGGTGTTTCTCTGCGACTCTGGTGTTCTGGGGGTCAGTTTGTCCTGGCGGTAGCCCATTGTGGTATTTATTACAATGAACTCAAAGAGGGAACAATTTTGTAGCGGTATATTTCCCAACCTTTATGTCGATACGCGTGCTTCTGGGTTTTAAAGCCTTAATTCAGTATGATGAAAGTCTTGCTGCCCATGAAGGTGTACCCTCCGACAGTGATGTAAACGGGACGGTAGATGCTACTAATCCGCAAAGAAATATGCCACTATTACATCGATGCTCTGGATGCAGAAAGGCAGGTTACTAATGTTACTAATGATTAGTTTTTTAGATATTTTTCGGAATAAGAAGGCTTTAAAGGCGGTGACTTCTATAGTGAGGTTCTCGTCGATAGATCGATTGGCGAAGTTTGTGGCTGAAGGGCCAACAAAGACGTGGCCATTCATCCACGCACATTGCAAAATGGCTCCCTCCCGCCCTGAATCTTGTTCAAAGCCTGATAGTATTGGAGCTGAGTAAAGTCCGAGAAATATTCAATATATACGTAATAGATTATCAAAAATACTCAACAATTAGATTATCCTTCTCTCTGCGATTCTCTCTCTCTCTCTGAATGAAAATGAAACCAGCGTAGCGAAGGCTACCATCTACAAGTACCATCTTGGTCCTGAGGTGGGTAATGCCAGCTACTTCATCGACCTGCTCACTCGTTGGGAAAGAACTCTCGCAGTCCATCGGTGGTCGAGTCTTTCCCGAGGTGGGCGCCACCAATGATGACCTTGTATATATATATATGAAATAAGTTGAGTTACTGTCGACTCACTGTAATAAGTGGAAGGTTTGGTTGTTGACTCTTGTAGAGAATCCTGTCAACTAACTTTGTGATGATGAGGTGCTGTTGACTCTCGCTATACTGTGTTGACCGAGAGGAACAGTCAGGATGGGGAGTTTTCCAGTACCTCTCTGCACCTTGTAAGTCCTTTAAAAGTTCTCACAGAGTACAGGCAGTCGTGGTCGAGGCGGAGTGGAAAGCTTGGGAATGTCCACACAAAAAACGAAGACACAGTTGCACTAAGAAAGTTCCGTTAACAGATAAAAGTTGAGCTAGGAGCGAAAGATGGAGATAGAAGAGTCCTTACTAGTCTACATGGTGAATGAGGAGGACCTTGGTGACAACCGACGTGAGCTTGCGCTGAGGGTGAAAAAAAAACTGTCAAGTGACTGTAAAGGGACTGTATTTATAGGTTAAAGACGGGGGGGCCTTATGTGACAGGGGGCCGTTTCTGAGAAAGGGGGCTTTGCATGTCACCAGGTGTGAGAGGGGGCTCTGCATTCCACCACATGTGAACAGTGTGGGTGTTCTGGTCCATTTTTAGACCTTGTTGTGGGCATTCTAAATCTATCTCGATTTTGACGTTATGACTTCTATCTCTTGCTTAGCTCAACTTTTAATCTATTACAGATTTTATTTATTTATCCTCAGTTTGTACAAATTACATTACATATGATGATGTAAAGACACATGTCAATAATACGTATAATCATTTACAGATGTATTTCTATTATACAACATTAAATCTTATTATAAGTTATATACACAATATGGGGTTGTTGGTTTAAATTACCATATATATATACAGTAGAACTTGGATAATTCGAACTTCTTTAATTCGAAAACCTCTTTAATTCGAATATTTATCTTGGTCCCTAGAATTTGAAATAAATAAAATTTCCGTTTTAAATTCGAATTTTTGGATAATTCGATTTTTTTTATGGTCCCTTGGGGTTCGAATTATCCAAGTTCGACTGTATTTATTTATTATATTTATCTATTTATATCTATTTTCCCTATATTTATCATTATATAATCATATTTATTCATATTTATATTTATTCTGTATTTAACCTTATATAATATTACTAGACGAATGGCCCGGGCAACGCCCGGGTTTTACCCGAGTGCGTATATATTTTAAAAACGTTTTAATTCAAATACTATTCGTTACAATTATAAATTGGCGCCATGGATGTCACTCTTGTGAAACGTCCCGTTCCAAACTGTGTGTTTTTAAAATGTTTTAATTAAAATACTATTCGTTACAATTATAAATTGGCGCCGTGGATGTCTCTCTTGTGAAACGTCCTGCCCCAAACTGTGTGTGTCTTGAAAATATAAAAATAAAAATGTGAATTTTCATAAAGATTTCATCATGTCGATTTTTTTTTTGCATTTCACCTACTAAATCGATAGAGATAATTACATTTGCAACATGAACTTAGGTATATTGACTAAATAGAAAACTGCATAGTAATAAAGATCATTTTTTAAAGGCACCATATCGTTTTTTTTTCAATAAAATCGAAATAAAAATTAACGATAAATAACGATAATTGCCTTAAAAAGAAATTGCCTTAAAAAAAAAGAAACATTCGCGGTGATTTTGTCTTGCATTCGTTTATACAATTATTATATACGAATGACCCGGACAACGCCCGGGTTTTACCCGATTAAATGCTTTTATTCAAATACTATTCGTTACAATTATAAATTGGCGCCGTGGATGTCATTCTTGTATATATATATATATATATATATATATATATATAAAAATGAATGTATGTGTGTCTGTTTGTTTGTTTGTTTGTTTGTCCTTTATGCCTGACCAAACCACTCATTGGATCGCCATGAAACTTTGGGAAGTTATTTAGTATAGTACTGGGAAGGTTTCTAGCAAATAAAATTTTTGAAATAACTTTTCGCTTAGAAATAATCAAGATAAATATTCTAATTTATCTGTTATAATTCAACAATCTGCTCTAAATATTATCATGATGATACGATGATTTTGTAATGTAGAAAATTAGAAAAGACAAAATTCAGGATGACACGGCAATTTATTTGAGACAAGAATAATGATACAATTCAAAGGCAAGATACTATTCCTTTAACTTCCAATTACCGAGGGAACCAATAAATATTGATTTTATTCAACTTATCGAGTATTTTTCAAGGGACCGGGAAAAAATGTTCACTTTATCGAGAGATTCGTTAAACAAACCTTTACTCGGGTAAAACCCGGGCGAAGCCGGGTACGTCCGCTAGTAATATATAAATGAGTTTTAAAAATTGTAAAAAAAAAAAAATCCATCGGCCGGGAATCGAACCCGGGCCGCCCGCGTGGCAGGCGAGCATTCTACCACTGAACCACCGATGGTTATGAAAATTCTCATCCGTGAGCTTCAGACAAACAAACAGACAGAATAAGGCAAATATATAAGTATATATGTGCATTGTAATAAATCAGTTTCTATCTCAATCTCTCTCTCTCGTTTGCCAACGCCTGGTGGCGGACAACGCGACGAGCGTCTACAGGGAGCGGACCTTGGAGGAAGCCGTGGTGCTGCGCGGGACGGCCACGCCGTTCTTGCGCATCAGCACACGCACTGCGCGTCGCATGTTGGAGCGTCCCCGCCTGGCCGCCGTTCCCATCTCGCGGTATCTCCGGCGCTGGGCGCCTGTCGTCGACGTGCCCTCCACCAGCCTGGCGTTCTCATCTCTCCGTCGCTGCTCCTTCGGGGGCCATGCAGCGGACATCGCTCTGCGGCTAGCCCTGCACGCCCTGCCTCATCCGGGGCACCCGGCGTCGAGCCAGCCCGTCTGCATCGCCTGCGGCTCCAGCGACCTGTCGCTGGCTCATCGCTACTGGTCCTGCAGCGCCGTCCGCCCTCTCATCCGAGAGGTGTTCTCCATCATCGGGCGGCCGCCGGACCTGCAATCCTGGATCTTCGCGGTGAACCTCGAGAACCACGCCATCACCATCTCCTCAGCGGCAAAGCATGCCATCTACGTCTTCTTCGTAGATCGCGAGATGCGTGGTATCTCTGGGGACCCATTGGCGATCTTCCATCAAACTCTGCAGCGGTGGCAGAGGCGCCATGTACATAGTTGTATTTTTTAATCATTTTTTAAATCATTTTTTATTATAACCATCATCCTCATTATAAATTTCTCATTTTCTTATAATTAGTGCGGACTGTGCACTTTACATGTATTGACAAGATGTCAATAAAAATATGTCAATTGTCAAATTGTCTCTCTCTCTCTTGAGGTAACATGGATTCCTGGAGTGTTCTCAGAGATTCTTGCCACCCTCCCTTGACTTCAGGGACGAGAAACCTCTTACTTGATGGCGATTATCCTGCAGGGACTTTTTCACACACACAGACTCATGGTTGATATTGTAACTTGATTTCTCAGAAAGTATTCGTGCATCAGGAAGGCTGAAACCCCCGCTCTTCTTCCTCTTTAAGTGTTTAGGTTTAATCAAACGGCAATCTTCTTTGGCTTCATTTGAGTCTATTATTTCAGCTTGATTTTTTTTTATTTAGACCCTGCTAACCCAGTTTATCCTAGAGTAAATATTTTCCTAATTAATAATGTTTTGACAAATATTATTCATTATGAATATATCTCTAATATTATTATTCTAAAAAGTGAAATATATATATATTTTTTAATTGAATGAAACGCAAAATAATAATGATAGTAATAATGATATATTATGAAAATTTTTTCGAAACCATAATAGACGCGTATGAGATTCTTTTAAAAATTAAACAATAAATATTTACTGCCCTTACTGCAATGGAAAAATTAATGGGTGGGCCTGGCTCATCAGTGGTGAACCCTACCATTGGTAGGTTAAGCTGGCGAAACCGCTGAGAGGGTTCACCACTGATGAACCAGGCCCTCCCATTAATATTTCCGTTGCAGTAAAGGCAGTAGATATTGTTTCGTTTTAAAAGAATCATACGCGTCTATAATAGTATCGAATTTTCATAACAGATGGCGCGCTAATGTATTATACTATAAATTATAAATTAATTGGATTCTTCTGGCTACTTTTTAGAGATAAAATGATCATGATAAATAGTAAATTTCTTAAAATAATCTGTTAAACATTGACTCGGAAGAAGCTGGTGGAAGCTAGGTCATTCAGTGTATAATATATAAAATTAGGATCAAAATATATAAAAAATATTTTGTTATTTGTCGGCTTTGAATGGCTTTTATATTTATCTATTAGCGGAAGTACCCAGCTTCGCCCGGGTTGACTCGAGTGAAAGTTACCCAAATGAATATTTGATCAGAAATACAGGGTGATCCAAAAGTCCCGCACAACTTTAAAAATTAATAACTCCGCGAATATTTGCGCTAGAGCAATGCGGTAAACAAATTGCGTTCAGGATGCAATGGGATTTTTTATGGCAATAATGAAAATTTCGATATTGTTACAATATCGTTATTAGTTACAATTTTATTCGCTAGATGGCGCTCTATCAGAATCAGAGATTCAGCGGCCAAATTGTTTGATAAATTGAAAAATATAACTGATCGACACGTATTTTTCCTTTTTGAATATCAGGAAAGAAGCCCAATAATATCAATTGATAAATCAATGAAACACCATTTCACCAAATGTTAGAAGAATTGGTTAACGATTTTTAAATACAATCTGAGATATGTAAAATAGGTATATGCAAATTAAAACATGTAGCAAAAAAAGTTGTATTTTAGATGCGGTTTGCTGGAATCCTTTTAATTTTTATAGTTCAACTCTCTCTCAGTATCGATTATATTTATTTTAAATCATTTGAAAAATATTTATCTATCTCTGATGATTTATTTTACTCTGGAATGCCATTGTTGTTTTTGTCGTGTCTAAAAAAGAGCCTCAGATATCTCCATGCATCTCTATCACAGCAGCAGCAGCAATGTCCATTATCTTGGATGTACGAGCTGTATAAAGCTGCTGCTCTGGGTCTATGTCAATTTTCTGCAAGGCTGCGGGCATGAGAATATGTGGGTAGGTGTTATTTCCACACTAGGACAGTTGTTGCATGTTCTATAGGGTCTTGTGCCATCTGGATGTATTGCCATTCCTTTATAATGATTTGTTCCAAGTCGTATTATAGTTTTGTCATTTTTCTCTCGGAGTTTATTTCACATTTTGATCTTTTCTTATTTTTGTTCAATTATATTGTATTTTTCGAAAGCATTAGCGTCAAATAATGACATTTGTTCTTTCCTTTGGCTCAACTTTCTGGCTTCCTTTGCCAATTCAACTGCCATTTCATTACCCCCAATCCCAGAACGGGCAGGAATCCATTGTAGAATGCAGTTATTCTCCAATGATTTCAGTTGGGTAAGTAACGAGTGTATTTTCTGTGTGATTTTAATATTGCCCTTCTGAATTGTTTCTAAAGCGGATATGGAGTCGCTGTATATTAAAATTCCTTCTGCTTGATGCAGGGATGGTTGGTTAAGGCATACATCAAGAGCTTTCCAGATAGCTGTCAGTTCACAAGTGAAGTTTGACGATATCTTTCCTTCTCCTTCTTTGATTTTGATGTATTTTCTATCTTGCAGTATTATGTTAATTCCGGCCCCTCCATTACTCAGGGTAAGGTCTGATGATCAATCTGTATATGCTGTTAAATAATTTCTCTTATCGCATAAACCAATTGCGTCAAGTCCTTTCTTTTTAAGTATGTTTTTGTTCTCTTTCTTATTGTAGGGTTCATTCAGTTTAAGATTGATTATTACATTTGATGGCATAGGAAAGAAAATATTGGTTCTTCTTGAATTTGAAATTCATTATGTTTCATATTTATGCTCTTTCTAATATTTTTGTGTACTGAAGTGTTGAAGATCTTTTGAGTCTTTCTTTTTGTGTCCAGTCTTGATGTATCTAAATTAACATGCAAATGTCTATATGAAATGTAAAATTCAAAATTCAATTTTTGTATAGAGATATATTTATAACCCAGGTTCTTGGAGCGCAGAAGGCCAACTACCCGGTATTGATTTGTGTGTGAATGGTTTAGAAAATAATTCAAAATGTCTAAAATATTATACCTATTTTTCAATGAATTTTAATTCTATGAAATTATTCTAAATTAAATTTTATTGCCCTCTATCGTTAATTTTTTTTTTTTTACACAAATAAATTTACTGGCAATGCGTTTCTTTTTTAAATCTCTACAGACCTTACTGCAATGATATGATTTAATGAATGAGAGGGCTTGGCTCATCAGTAGTGAACCCTCTCAGCGGTTTCGCCAAATTAATCTCTAGACCGCTCTACTATTGTATTGGACTGGTTTTGTTATATACCCTGCATTTTCTATGGAAGGCAGCTAAATGGTGTTTAGTGAACTATGGACATAAGCTTATAGGTCTGTAGAGGTACATACATATAAATTTCAAGGTATTGCATCGAGCAAAGCTCTTCCGCGCAAAACATGTTTTCATAACCATTATATATTAGTAAATTAAATTTTATTGCCCTCTATCGTTAAAATTTTACACAAATAAATTTACTGGCAATGCGTTTCTTTTTTAAATCTCTACAGACCTTACTGCAATGATATGATTTAATGAATGAGAGGGCTTGGCTCATCAGTAGTGAACCCTCTCAGCGGTTTCGCCAAATTAATCTCTAGACCGCTCTACTATTGTATTGGACTGGTTTTGTTATATACCCTGCATTTTCTATGGAAGGCAGCTAAATGGTGTTTAGTGAACTATGTACATAAGCTTATAGGTCTGTAGAGGTACATACATATAAATTTCATTTCTCGTTATTTCCGCGTAGAGTTGGCGTACTGTGCGCTCCTTGAATATATATCTCTATTTATTTTGAATTAATTATAATTCCATTAATGCTCCAGCAATTTAATTTTACTTAATTGCGAATATTCGTCGTTTTCAGTAGATATAGAAATCTGATTACAAACACAATATATTCACCTGTACTACTTTCAGTTT
The DNA here is from genome assembly GCA_030710605.1 of Cordylochernes scorpioides. Classification (NCBI taxonomy): domain Eukaryota; kingdom Metazoa; phylum Arthropoda; class Arachnida; order Pseudoscorpiones; family Chernetidae; genus Cordylochernes; species Cordylochernes scorpioides. The sequence goes on along the minus strand of CP092886.1, from coordinate 31,075,523 downwards.
ACAAACTAGATTCAATATAAGTGCGATACAATTTATAAAATAGAATATATTTTCAACAAAATTCAGGTAATGAATCTAAATATTCTGAGGCAAACAAAGAACATTTTTTCTATGATTAAATCAATAAAAAACAGTTCTCAAGTGAAGACAATGTTCTTGAATGCTAAGTTCTTCACATTAAAGAATCCTGCTGTAAGAAAAGCAATATGGCTAGGCACAGTGGGTTCCATTATTTATTATTACAGGGACCCCATTCCATTCACTAATAAATCATATTTCTCTCCTTGTAATTATTTGGTTGAAGCTTCTGCTACATTGGTACTTAAAAATGTTAAGTTTTTACCAGAAGACCATCCCTCTGTTCTTCATACAAAGAAATTGATGGGCAAGATAATTGAGGCAAACAAAGATGAAATCAAGGCCTATGGAAATAAAGTGCAATTAAAGGTGACTGAAAAACATTTGAAAGGTGCATTTCAAGAAGGGAATTTTATGATTTTTGATCTTGATTATTTACAGTTTAATGACGATATAATTGGATTTTCCATTGCCCATGAACTAGCTCATAAGATATTTCGCCATCAAGAACGTATGTTATCATTATTTTTCGATACTTCAATATTCCGCCTTACTATAATCTTTATAGCCTTCTATTTTAGGGTAAATTTGTGGTTAATTCCTACCATTGCAATATCTGAATTACTTTATACTTGTCAAATGGCAATCGATGCAAAATATAAAGAAATGGAAGCAGATATGTTGGGAATGGCTTTGGCTCATAAAGCTGGATTTGATTTAAATGGAGTATTTCCTTTTTTTGAAAAACCTTCACAAAAATCCTTTTATTTGAAAAGACTTTTTAATACTCACCCAACAAATGAAGAGAGACGAAGATTCCTAAAAGATTTCATCAAAGCTCACTCAAATTCCTAATTCCGTTTACTACAAGTATATATATATATATATATATGAAGAAAAACTGACCATTAAACTGATGAGGTCATTTTACAACTTTGCATTTGTTGAATAATATATTTGAATTAAATAAAAATGTATTTAACTTTTAATTATAATAAATGTTATCGTCTATAATATAACTCCTCTTTCCGATGCTGAATTTAAAAGTTGAGTCGCAATCTTTTTAATAGCTTTCCATATTTACCTGGTTCCATATTTATTGACTAATTTTTTTAGTTTTAAAATACCAAAATATTCAGTTTAAAAAATCAATAAATTGAGAGAGACATTACTGCATTATTCTTTCAATTTATTGCTTGCTACATTATGAGGGCAGAAGTAGTTTTCAACTTATGTTTGTTTTAATTTCTTCTGACTTCATATATTTTGATATTTTTAATTTCTTGAGGTTTTGGTTTTGTAAATTGGTATTATTTGTTTCAATATCAATGATTAAGAGCGTTATAGCTTCTAATAGTTCTCTAATTTGGTAATTGAGTTGTTTTTCAAGGTATTTTATAGAGTTTTTTTTTTTATTTGTTTGGAAATGTATCATTTCATGTTCGATGACTTTTTGATAAAAATCTCTTTTCAACCTTTTCTTGTGTTTTTTTTTTGTATGCGATATATATTCATTTGGACAAGGCACCTGCCCGGTAAGCAGAAGGGTGTGGGTTCGATTCCCGCCCCTGGACACTTTTTATTTTTATTTTTCCGTTCGCCATTACTCTTCATGTTTCACCTTTCCATACCTCATCCTCAAAGATAGAAATGTCGCTATTTCTCTTTGAAAATAAATTTCGATTTTTATAAAAGAAACAATCGCGGTATAATTTTAATTTTCGTTTTACAATCATCAGCCGCGTTATATTGTATTTTAAATATATATTCAGTAAATATTCAATTTATTATTAGAAATAATGAGCCACTTGATCATGCGAGATAATGAGCCACTTGATCACGGCCTGGCAATATGTGTGGCATACTAGACCTAATATAGATGGGGATATACCGCTGGGCTTAGTTTCTACACATGTTCTTTCTTAGACATCTATTTTATAGAGAGAGAGAGAGAGATTGAAATTGAAACTACTTTATTTTAAAGTCCATATAAGATTATATAAGGTTAAATACAGAATAAATATAAATATGATTATATAATGATAAATATAGGAATAAATAGATATAAATAGATAAAATAATTGATAAATATACATATATATAAAATATATACTCTATCTTCACCTGTTCTCTTATGTTTAATATTGTCTTTAACTCCACGGAGAATCCGTACAGGGCAAGATGCCCTAATAAAGCTGTTTTGTTTTTGTTGTATATATAAAATATATACAAGTTCTTCATTGGTAGCGTCCACCGCGGGAAAGACTCCGCCACCGATGGACTGCGAGAGTTCTTTCCCACAGAGTGGGCAGTTCGATGTGTTAGCTGGCATTACCCAACTCAAGAACAAGAGAGAGAGAGAGATGTTGTCTTATATTATCACATATATACAACAACAAAAACAAAAGCTTTATTAAGACCTTTTAGTCTTACACAGATTCTCCAAGCAGTAATGTAGGATACATGCAGGAATAACAGTAATAGTACCTTACTTCTGGCAGAGGCGCCATATTCATTGTACATAGTGTATATAATCCATATTATTATTATTATTTTTTTTTAATAATCCAGTAGTGTAAATGAATTCTTGTTAAAGGAATTTAAGCCAACTTTAATAATAAGCTTGGAGAGGTTAATAGAGAAATACTTCTAACAAATTATATTGTATTGTAGAAAATTTAGGAGAAACAAACTTCAGGCTAACACAAGAATTTTGTAAGTCACAAGCACAAAACGAAAATTGATAAAAATACAAGAGAAGCAATGAAGGAAGTTTACGTAGAGTAAAAAAAAAAATGTAAACATCAAAATTAATAATCTGTTAATATATATATTTTTTTTCCAAATCCATATTCTTATTTTCCATAGGATCATTCAAATAATAATCTGTATATATTTATCATGTGTATATAATCTTTCTCCATTTTTACCCCTTTGTATATTTCCCACTTTCATAGGTTTCTCCGTCTTGTAATCCCAAGGAGAATCCTCTGTAAGACCTGTATGTCTTAATAAAGGTTTTTGTGTGTGAAAAAAAATATGTTAATAAAATAATAAATACTTTGCTACAATATTATTCATTAAATAAATTCTTTTTGGAAAAAAATTTGAGCATTGTAATTATCCTTCTAGCATTTTCATACGAAAAAAAAAAATACAAACTTTAAAAATGACATTTACTCAAAGGTTATGAAATGTTTAAATATAGAATAAATTTAATAATGTCTCTTTAATAGAAGAGAAAAAGAACAATTATTTGATCAGACGATTATTTTTATCGTCTGCACGTTATCTTCTGTATGAAATATTTGAAACATTTTAAAAAACATTATTAACTTTTATAAGACTATTACAAACATGACTTTTTGAATTGTTTGCCTATATTCTGAAAAAAAAGACAAAAGTAAAAAATTGATTCTCTAAATAGAAGGAAGATTCTGAAAGTAAATTCTATTTTAATTTTCATTAATTTTTTTTTTTTTTTTTGCACTTTAAACTATATGGTTTTTACAAATACTAAAATGGCCAAACACTTTTATAGTTTTCAAATTGAAAATTCTAATTAAAATCATTTTTATATGCTAAAAATTTTGTTAGTCGATATTTCTATATATAATTTTAAGCCTAAAAATTATTTGCATATCTACCTTTTTAAAAAAATTTCGAAAGGTTTTATTGAAATTGAATTCCTGTGAGATCCACAAAATCCATAAAAACTAACATTATATTCGTGATCAGCACCTCTAATTAAGCTAGTAACTGATGAATTATCAAAAACATCTTTTTCAGTTTAGACCAGTGAAATTCTCTGTTTCAAATTTAAAAAAAACAAAACAATTATTTAGCATGACCTTGATTTTTGTGAACTCCTCGTGTAAATGTTTTGTCCAATGATTGTGAATGACTGTACAAATGTTAAAATTGAAATATGTCACAACCTACAAATGTAACTGAACACATTTTATTCAAGTTTAAAGATCAATTGACAAATACCATTACAAACATTTGACAAATATAGTAGGCATCAGGACTAACTATTGCAATTTTCTATCTTTCTCCTTTAGGGTCCGTGGTCGAAGGGCCAATCACTATGTAGACAATGCCACCCAGGAGTGCTCCAACTCCGACTAAACCTACGCAGAGAGCTGCTGTCTGTCGGTTGGCAGCTTTGATTTGACGAACACGCTGCTGGTTCATGGCTTCAAACCGTTTGGAGTTCCTCATGACCTTTGGAACTGTCTGGATAGGGTTCTTGATCTACTTTCACTTTGGCACTGTCTGGACAGGGTTCTTGATCTACTTTCACTTTGGCACTGTCTGGACGGGGTTCTTGATCTACTTTCACTTTGGCACTGTCTGGACGGGGTTCTTGATCTACTTTCACTTTGGCACTGTCTGGACGGGGTTCTTGATCTACTTTCACTTTGGCACTGTCTGGACAGGGTTCTTGATCTACTTTCACTTTGGCACTGTCTGGACGGGGTTCTTGATCTACTTTCACTTTGGCACTGTCTGGACGGGGTTCTTGATCTACTTTCACTTTGGCACTGTCTGGACGGGGTTCTTGATCTACTTTCACTTTGGCACTGTCTGGACAGGGTTCTTCTTCTTGGCGAATATACTTTCCCAAGGCTTTGACTCAAAAATGATCAATTTCTTCTTTATATAGTGTTTTAATTTTGCATAAATTTAGCCTGTTACAAATCTAAAATACACAATTTTCAATAAAAATAATTTATGTTTAGAAATATTTTACAAATATTTACATTTTTAAAAAGTAATTTATTGAAGTATGCAAAAATTTGATTTATGTATTGATATTAAGAATTATAGGGAGATAGCAATAAAATACGAGTATTATATACACTTATATGTAGTAAAAACATTAAAGTATATTATAAATGACTGCGGCGTATGATTATAAAGCAATACTTAAAGTTTAACCGCATAAGTTTCTTTTATTTGTGAAAAATCAATTTTAATTTCAAAGATAAATATCTAATATTTCTAAATTTTTGGATGACGTATGAAAAGGTTGAATATATGAAGAGTGATGGTCTATATATGATTGGATGACGTATGGAAAGGTGAAAATATGAAGAGTAATGGCGAACGGAAAAATTGATTTTTCACAAATAAAAGAAACTTATGCGGTTAAACTTTTTGCTTTATAATCATACGCCGCAGTCATTTATAATGTGTTATAAGTTACTTTAAGTATTAGTTACGAACGGAGAAATACGTCCAGGGTAGCCTAGTGGACATGGCACCTGCCCGGTTAGCAGAAGGTTGTGGGTTCGATTCCCGCCCCTGGACACTTTTATTTTTCCGTTCGCCATTACTCTTCACATTTTTTTACCTTTCCATACGTCATCCAATCATATATAGACCATCACTCTTCATATATTCAACCTTTTCATACGTCATCCAAAAAGTTAGAAATATTAGATATTTCTCTTTGAAATTAAAATTGTTTTTTCACAAATAAAAGAAACTTATGCGGTTAAACTTTAAGTATTACATTAAAGTATATTCGCAAAAAAAAAAAAGTACTTTTTACCTTAAGTTACAAAAACAATATATCCTTAATTTATCAACACACCACTGGACACACATCCAATCAAAAACAAGCATTAGCCCATTTCACAAAATAAGTCACTCAGTTTCAAAGAACATCCTTTACCTTCGGGAAAAACCTTATGGTGCGAAATCTCTACTTCTAAAATACGACCATATATCCCAAAAGAGTTCAGATTGACTATTTTCAAATCGATTCATGAACTGTCTCATCCTGGAATCAAGACGAGGGTCAAAGAAGTTACATCCCGCTATATATGGTTCAACATGAAAAGAGATATAAGGAATTGGGCTAAAAATGCCTAAGCTGCCAGAAAAGTAAATTTACTCGCCACACAAAGACCGAATATGGCAAATTCGAACTGCCAGATGACCGGTTTGGAACAGTCCAAATCGAATTGATTGGACCCCTGCCACCATCAGAAGGGAAAACCTATTGTCTGACATGCATAGACCGTTTCACCAATTGGGTAGTAGTTGTACCATTGGAGAACATTAAAACCGAAACTATAATCAAATCCTTCTTCAGAGATTGGATTAGTCGATATGGAACTCCATGCTACCTGATTACCGATCGTGGCAATGAATTCATGTCCCAACAACTGAAGGAATTTGCTACGATGTGTGGAATACAATTGAAGCATACTACATCATACCATCCCCAAAGTAATGGCAAAGTAGAAAGGTTTCATCGAACTTTGAAAACAGCAATAAGTGCTCATAACCACACCAAATGGACAGAAAGTCTGCCTACAGTCCTTTTTGGGCTAAGATCTTTAATCTACGGCACTTCTGATTACTCCATAGCACAGATGGTATTTGGCAAGACTATCAGGCTTCCAGGTGAATTTTTCAACAATTCAAAAGATACAAAACAAAAGGAAGGCTGATCTCAGATTTACAATGTGATATGTCAACCCTTCAACCATTTAAGTCGAAAACGAACATAAATCCTAACATCTTTATGCACAAAGATTTGAAAAGTTGCTCTCACGTATTTATCAGAAAAGACAGAGTGAGAAGAACTCTAGAACCAGTTCATGAAGGATCATTAAAAGTTTTAGAGAGGTCTGATAAATATTTTATAGTCTTGATTATAGACAAAAATCACAACATATCCCTAGACCGTCTAAAGTCAGTCTATATCCTGGAGGACTCTAATAATGCACATCCCAGCCAGCTACCAGACCCGAAATATAGTTTTATCAGGTGGAGGCACAATTTGCCAGCAATGGAATCAGCCAAGAAATTATTATAAACAAACAATTGATTTGTAGGCACTTGAAAACATTTATTTGACCATCAACTTATTGAACTGATCCTGGGCATCTCGCATGTGCTTGCACATCATGGAGTTGGCATTGTATTGTCACCGCAACTGTGACACTTAAGCTTTTATTTTCACAGGCAGTGTTAAAATGTGATGCTGCACAATTGACGAAGTAAAATTTGTCAATCTTCCCAGCCAAAAGCTTTGGGAAAAATATAAATGTCTTGGTCTAGCATCCTACAAGAATTCATGAAAACTGTATTAGGTATTTCTCACTTTGTAGCTGCTTGTATATGTGCACCAAAGAACGACGCTCCAAATTTTGATAAAAGCTTTGTTTCTTAATGAATTTAAATCCTTTTAAAAATATCAAACAAATATTTTTCCCCATACCATTATAAAGCTCAGAAATATTCAGAAATTTTATTTAGTATTTCTAAGTGATGGAATGTTTTTGAGGACAATTTATATATATATTCAAAGACCAATATTCAAATTTTTCCAATGGCTTATTTAGTAATTCCGGTATTGAAGGCTAACACACAAACATCAATTTATCTTCTACCTCTAGATTCAGTATAGAGTTGATATTCGAATTGAAAATATAGATAAAATAAATGTTCATTATGCAAATGTTTACCGCGGTGAAAAATCGTGTGAAGCTGGGTACATTCACTAGTAAATAAATAAACATACATACATTAACTATTAAAGAAAGATTTATTTATTTTACTTATATATATATTTCAACCTAACTTGTAAACAATCTGGTCGATATTTCAATAATATATAAGGTCGAGTCTGGAAAAGGAATTTTTCTATTTTTTAACCAAGTAAAATTAAAATTGAATAAACAATATATAATAAACTTATTTTTAGTTATGAAATGATCATCATAATATTGCTGCATCACATGATTGATAGGCACAAAAATATTCTTACTGCGAAACCTATACTTGCTTCACTCCAGGTAAACTGGTTATATCGAGAAATAGATTAATTCGAGCAGCATATCAACATATATGATGATGAAAGAGAACCATCACTTGAGCTTGTAAAAACACCACGAAAATTGAACATATGACAAAAAAAAACACCTCCACAAATGGAGCATGAAAAACGAAAAACATCACTTCAATTGACCCATAAAAGAGTAAAGCACAAGCCAAGACTGAAGATGACTCAACCAAATAACCAAAATGAATGAAACAAATAAAAAATATCAAATTGATTAGCCCATGACACAGCAAAAATATAAAAATAAATTGAATATCGTGCAACGAGATTTTCAAATAAATATTTCAATTTATGTACCTTATCCCAGTATAATATCACATTTGCCCTTTTTTTTCAAATCGAATATAGCATAGCCAAAACATCACAACAATGAATACAACATATGTTAAAAACTCCTCTCAAAAAGGCCAATATCACAACAGTAACACCACAACAAAGGTAGCATGAAACAACAAAATTGACACAAAAAACAAATATACAATAGCAAAATATTACAACATTTGCAGTAGGACACAGCAAAAACAACATTCGCAGTAGCACACAGCAAAATATTACAACATTCGCAGTAGGACACAGCAAAATATTACAACATTCGCAGTAGGACACAGCAAAAACAACATAATAGATGGAAGATGACGCTCGAAACAGTAGAAAAACGACAGAGCCAACACAATACAATAATCTATATATATATAATTGAATGTCTGTCTGTTTGTCTGTACTCTATAGATTCAAAAACCATACATCCAATCGCCGTGAAATTTTGGGATATTATTAGGTATATCACCGGGAAGGTTTTTGAAAAATAATTTCATGAATATCTTGAATATCCTTAGAGTTATTTGCAGATTTAACTCGCAAGCAGCGCCCCCATTGGGACGATGATAACAAGTTTTCTTATCACTAAGTTTGTTATCTTAAATATTATTTATCAAAAGTAAGATTATCTCAGGATGACACGGCAATGTGACACGGGAAAAAATGTTCACTAGATAAAACTATGATTTTTCTAATGTAGAAAATTAGGAAAGACAAAATTCAGGATGACACGGCACACAGGGACCGGGAAAAAATGTTCACTTTATCGAGAGATTCAAATTTACGAGTTTCAAATTATCAAAATATATCTTTTTTTTTTTTAAATAAGTTTTTAGAGAATTGTTTTAACAAATGTTCGCTAGACAAACCTTTACTCGGGTAAAACCCCGGGCGAAGCCGAGTACGTTTTATAAGTTTATAGAGAATTGTTTTAACAAATGTTCGTTAGACAAACATTCACTCGGGTAAAACCCGGGCGAAGCCGGGCACATCCGCTAGTTGTAATATAAAAGAACAAAACTCGTCATGCAAATGAATCATGATACTCACAACAAACTCAACACGACAAAGACAAAACATAGCACTAATCAGAATATGACAATATACGATAACAAATGGAGCATAACACTCAAAACATTACAACAAACTGAACAAGAGAGAAAAAAATTAATAGTAATCGAAAAATGACAGAGAAAATCCTCATAAAAAATGGAATATGAGACAGAAAAATTACCACAAAAAATGAAGCAGGACACTACAAAAGGAACATAACACTGAAAATATAACAACAAACTGGCATTACGAAGTCAAAACATTACAAAATTCGGAATATAACACACAAAAGCCTCACAATAAAACGGAATAAGATCAGTACAAACACCCTAAAAAATGCAATATGAAACGGTAAAAATACATTAAAATAAAACAAGACACAGCAAACAAAACATTACACTAGCAAACCTTTACAAAAAATAGGGAAAATGGAAATTTAAACACACAACAAAAGAAAATAATAGGCCAAATATATCTCAACATATAGAACAGAACATAGAAAATATCTACTCGAAATGTCCCAGGACACAAAAACAACACCAAGTAAACAGCATGGCAAAGTACAATTCCCCACGAGGCGGAACTTGTCAAGGCAAAAACACTTTAGCAAATGTAACATGACACATGGAAAAACCTGTTAACAAATTGAACATATAACTAAGAAAAATCACTTCTACAAATGAAACGTGATGCTTCAAAAAATCACAAGAAATGAACATGACGCAAGAAAACATTAAAACAAATCAAGGAGGACACAATTTAAGTACTTCCAAATGCCCATTACTCAGCAAAAACACCACAAGCCGGAAAGGATTTAACACACACACCAGAACAATCTGAAAGTGACACATCGGAAACACTATTTTATATACCCGATGACACAATAAGACACCACTTCAAATTAGCCATTACAGATAAAATTGACCACAATAAACGGACTATAGAGCAGAAAATACGATAAAAACATAATAGGACACAACAAATGGAAATTTTTACAACCAAAGCACTACAATTAACTAAATCTAAAAAAATATTTCAAACTAATTTGACAGCGACTGAAACGAATATTAACTTCAATAAGCTACAAGTAGGAAAAATAATATGAACTGGGCTTTCATATGATAAAAACAACAATTTTGCATGGAAAATTTGGAAGGGAACAGAACCTCGATAAAAAGCTAGAGGAAACCACTGTATTTATATATAAACATGAATTGGACAGCGTTTAGGCAACAGAAACATGGATAAATTTATAATAATAAATTGAATATTTATTGAATATATATCGCATACAAAAAAAAAACACAAGAAAAGGTTGAAAAGAGATTTTTATCAAAAAGTCATCGAACATGAAATGATACATTTCCAAACAAATAAAAAAAACTCTATAAAATACCTTGAAAAACAACTCAATTACCAAATTAGAGAACTATTAGAAGCTCTAACGCTCTTAATCATTGATTTTTGAAACAAATAATACCAATTTACAAAACCAAAACCTCAAGAAATTAAAAATATCAAAATATATGAAGTCAGAAGAAATTAAAACAAACATAAGTTGAAAACTACTTCTGCCCTCATAATGTAGCAAGCAATAAATTGAAAGAATAATGCAGTAATGTCTCTCTCAATTTATTGATTTTTTAAACTGAATATTTTGGTATTTTAAAACTAAAAAAATTAGTCAATAAATATGGAACCAGGTAAATATGGAAAGCTATTAAAAAGATTGCGACTCAACTTTTAAATTCAGCATCGGAAAGAGGAGTTATATTATAGACGATAACATTTATTATAATTAAAAGTTAAATACATTTTTATTTAATTCAAATATATTATTCAACAAATGCAAAGTTGTAAAATGACCTCATCAGTTTAATGGTCAGTTTTTCTTCATATATATATATATATATACTTGTAGTAAACGGAATTAGGAATTTGAGTGAGCTTTGATGAAATCTTTTAGGAATCTTCGTCTCTCTTCATTTGTTGGGTGAGTATTAAAAAGTCTTTTCAAATAAAAGGATTTTTGTGAAGGTTTTTCAAAAAAAGGAAATACTCCATTTAAATCAAATCCAGCTTTATGAGCCAAAGCCATTCCCAACATATCTGCTTCCATTTCTTTATATTTTGCATCGATTGCCATTTGACAAGTATAAAGTAATTCAGATATTGCAATGGTAGGAATTAACCACAAATTTACCCTAAAATAGAAGGCTATAAAGATTATAGTAAGGCGGAATATTGAAGTATCGAAAAATAATGATAACATACGTTCTTGATGGCGAAATATCTTATGAGCTAGTTCATGGGCAATGGAAAATCCAATTATATCGTCATTAAACTGTAAATAATCAAGATCAAAAATCATAAAATTCCCTTCTTGAAATGCACCTTTCAAATGTTTTTCAGTCACCTTTAATTGCACTTTATTTCCATAGGCCTTGATTTCATCTTTGTTTGCCTCAATTATCTTGCCCATCAATTTCTTTGTATGAAGAACAGAGGGATGGTCTTCTGGTAAAAACTTAACATTTTTAAGTACCAATGTAGCAGAAGCTTCAACCAAATAATTACAAGGAGAGAAATATGATTTATTAGTGAATGGAATGGGGTCCCTGTAATAATAAATAATGGAACCCACTGTGCCTAGCCATATTGCTTTTCTTACAGCAGGATTCTTTAATGTGAAGAACTTAGCATTCAAGAACATTGTCTTCACTTGAGAACTGTTTTTTATTGATTTAATCATAGAAAAAATGTTCTTTGTTTGCCTCAGAATATTTAGATTTATTACCTGAATTTTGTTGAAAATATATTCTATTTTATAAATTGTATCGCACTTATATTGAATCTAGTTTGTAAACTGAAAGTAGTACAGGTGAATATATTGTGTTTGTAATCAGATTTCTATATCTACTGAAAACGACGAATATTCGCAATTAAGTAAATTTAAATTGCTGGAGCGTTAATGGAATTATAATTAATTCAAAATAAATAGAGATATATATTCAAGGAGCGCACAGTACGCCAACTCTACGCGGAAATAACGAGAACAAGAATTTATTACATTTATATTTTAACAGAATAATTTCATAGAATTAAAATTCATTGAAAAATAGGTATAATATTTTAGACATTTTGAATTATTTTCTAAACCATTCACACACAAATCAATACCGGGTAGTTGGCCTTCTGCGCTCCAAGAACCTGGGTTATAAATATATCTCTATACAAAAATTGATATTAAGGCATTGAAAATTAATTTTGAATTTTACATTTCATATAGACATTTGCATGTTAATTTAGATACATCAAGACTGGACACAAAAAGAAAGACTCAAAAGATCTTCAACACTTCAGTACACAAAAATATTAGAAAGAGCATAAATATGAAACATAATGAATTTCAAATTCAAGAAGAACCAATATTTTCTTTCCTATGCCATCAAATGTAATAATCAATCTTAAAATGAATGAACCCTACAATAAGAAAGAGAACAAAAACATACTTAAAAAGAAAGGACTTGACGCAATTGGTTTATGCGATAAGAGAAATTATTTAACAGCATATACAGATTGATCATCAGACCTTACCCTGAGTAATGGAGGGGCCGGAATTAACATAATACTGCAAGATAGAAAATACATCAAAATCAAAGAAGGAGAAGGAAAGATATCGTCAAACTTCACTTGTGAACTGACAGCTATCTGGAAAGCTCTTGATGTATGCTTTAACCAACCATCCCTGCATCAAGCAGAAGGAAATTTAATATACAGCGACTCCATATCCGCTTTAGAAACAATTCAGAAGGGCAATATTAAAATCACACAGAAAATACACTCGTTACTTACCCAACTGAAATCATTGGAGAATAACTGCATTCTACAATGGATTCTTGCCCGTTCTGGGATTGGGGGTAATGAAATGGCAGTTGAATTGGCAAAGGAAGCCAGAAAGTTGAGCCAAAGGAAAGAACAAATGTCATTATTTGACGCTAATGCTTTCGAAAAATACAATATAATTGAACAAAAAATAAGAAAAGATCAAAATGTGAAATAAACTCCGAGAGAAAAATGACAAAACTATAATACGACTTGGAACAAATCATTATAAAGGAATGACAATACATCCAGATGGCACAAGAACCTATAGAACATGCAACAACTGTCCTAGTGTGGAAATAACACCTACCCACATATTCTCATGCCCGCAGCCTTGCAGAAAATTGACATAGACCCAGAGCAGCAGCTTTATACAGCTCGTACATCCAAGATAATGGACATTGCTGCTGCTGCTGTGATAGAGATGCATGGAGATATCTGAGGCTCTTTATTGGATACGACAAAAACAACAATGGCATTCCAGAGTAAAATAAATAATCAGAGATAGATAAATATTTTTCAAATGATTTAAAATAAATATAATCGATACTGAGAGAGAGTTGAACTATAAAAATTAAAAGGATTCCAGCAAACCGCATCTAAAATACAACTTTTTTTGCTACATGTTTTAATTTGCATATACCTATTTTACATATCTCAGATTGTATTTAAAAATCGTTAACCAATTCTTCTAACATTTGGTGAAATGGTGTTTCATTGATTTATCAATTGATATTATTGGGCTTATAAGTAAATGATACTATTTGTTCCTTTCTGTGTCACTATGCAAATAGCAGGAGAACCTCGGTGCGACGATTGCTGCGTACAATATTGCCGTGCACTCAGCGTTAGGTGAGAGCTCCCACTACATGCTTTTTGGTTACAACTAAGTCAATCATGACGTTAGCGATATTCAGAAAACCATCTTTGGTGGAGAGGCTGAAATAAATTCAAGATTCTAGGGAGGCAGTCAGAAATATATTGGCTGAAAACTATTATGAAAAAGTCAAAAAGTATATCCTAGATGTTCTGAATAGCAATTTCCAGACAAGGCTACACCGTGGTTTTGAATTATTCGGGATATTGAACCATCTCAGGAGGGGATCTTGATGTTTTCGTAAGTGCAGTGCTTGATATAGGTTCGGAAGCGTTGGGTGCAGAAGGATCCTGGAAGAGGTTGACTTAGATGTAGCTATTGACCCAATTCTGGTCGTCTCTATAGTAGATGACGATCCACGGTGACAAGAGGCATAGGCTTGCTAGTCTCATCGGGAATGTTTTGTTGAGAAGGAACTTGGTGTTTCTCTGCGACTCTGGTGTTCTGGGGGTCAGTTTGTCCTGGCGGTAGCCCATTGTGGTATTTATTACAATGAACTCAAAGAGGGAACAATTTTGTAGCGGTATATTTCCCAACCTTTATGTCGATACGCGTGCTTCTGGGTTTTAAAGCCTTAATTCAGTATGATGAAAGTCTTGCTGCCCATGAAGGTGTACCCTCCGACAGTGATGTAAACGGGACGGTAGATGCTACTAATCCGCAAAGAAATATGCCACTATTACATCGATGCTCTGGATGCAGAAAGGCAGGTTACTAATGTTACTAATGATTAGTTTTTTAGATATTTTTCGGAATAAGAAGGCTTTAAAGGCGGTGACTTCTATAGTGAGGTTCTCGTCGATAGATCGCTTGGCGAAGTTTGTGGCTGAAGGGCCAACAAAGACGTGGCCATTCATCCACGCACATTGCAAAATGGCTCCCTCCCGCCCTGAATCTTGTTCAAAGCCTGATAGTATTGGAGCTGAGTAAAGTCCGAGAAATATTCAATATATACGTAATAGATTATCAAAAATACTCAACAATTAGATTATCCTTCTCTCTGCGATTCTCTCTCTCTCTGAATGAAAATGAAACCAGCGTAGCGAAGGCTACCATCTACAAGTACCATCTTGGTCCTGAGGTGGGTAATGCCAGCTACTTCATCAACCTGCTCACTCTGTGGGAAAGAACTCTCGCAGTCCATCGGTGGTCGAGTCTTTCCCGAGGTGGGCGCCACCAATGATGACCTTGTATATATATATATGAAATAAGTTGAGTTACTGTCGACTCACTGTAATAAGTGGAAGGTTTGGTTGTTGACTCTTGTAGAGAATCCTGTCAACTAACTTTGTGATGATGAGGTGCTGTTGACTCTCGCTATACTGTGTTGACCGAGAGGAACAGTCAGGATGGGGAGTTTTCCAGTACCTCTCTGCACCTTGTAAGTCCTTTAAAAGTTCTCACAGAGTACAGGCAGTCGTGGTCGAGGCAGAGTGGAAAGCTTGGGAATGTTCACACAAAAAACGAAGACACAGTTGCACTAAGAAAGTTCCGTTAACAGATAAAAGTTGAGCTAGGAGCGAAAGATGGAGATAGAAGAGTCCTTACTAGTCTACATGGTGAATGAGGAGGACCTTGGTGACAACCGACGTGAGCTTGCGCTGAGGGTGAAAAAAAAACTGTCAAGTGACTGTAAAGGGACTGTATTTATAGGTTAAAGACGGGGGGCGGGCTTATGTGACAGGGGGCCGTTTCTGAGAAAGGGGGCTTTCCATGTCACCAGGTGTGAGAGGGGGCTCTGCATTCCACCACATGTGAACAGTGTGGGTGGTCTGGTCCATTTTTAGACCTTGTTGTGGGCATTCTAAATCTATCTCGATTTTGACGTTATGACTTCTATCTCTTGCTTAGCTCAACTTTTAATCTATTACAGATTTTATTTATTTATCCTCAGTTTGTACAAATTACATTACATATGATGATGTAAAGACACATATCAATAATACGTATAATCATTTACAGATGTATTTCTATTATACAACATTAAATCTTATTATAAGTTATATACACAATATGGGGTTGTTGGTTTAAATTACCATATATATATATTTATTTTATTATCTTTATCTATTTATATCTATTTCCCTATATTTATCATTATATAATCATATTTATTCATATTTATATTTATTCTGTATTTAACCTTATATAATATTACTAGACGAATGGCCCGGGCAACGCCCGGGTTTTACCCGAGTGCGTATATATTTTAAAAACGTTTTAATTCAAATACTATTCGTTACAATTATAAATTGGCGCCATGGATGTCACTCTTGTGAAACGTCCCGTTCCAAACTGTGTGTTTTTAAAATGTTTTAATTAAAATACTATTCGTTACAATTATAAATTGGCGCCGTGGATGTCTCTCTTGTGAAACGTCCTGCCCCAAACTGTGTGTTTCTTGAAAATATAAAAATAAAAATGTGAATTTTCATAAAGATTTCATCATGTCGATTTTTTTTTTTTTTGCATTTCACCTACTAAATCGATAGAGATAATTACATTTGCAACATGAACTTAGGTATATTGACTAAATAGAAAATTGCATAGTAATAAAGATCATTTTTTAAAGGCACCATATCGTTTTTTTTTTCAATAAAATCGAAACAAAAATTAACGATAAATAACGATAATTGCCTTAAAAAGAAATTGCCTTAAAAAAAAGAAACATTCGCGGTGATTTTGTCTTGCATTCGTTTATACAATTATTATATACGAATGACCCGGGCAACGCCCGGGTTTTACCCGATTAAATGCTTTTATTCAAATACTATTCGTTACAATTATAAATTGGCGCCGTGGATGTCATTCTTGTATAATATATAAATGAGTTTTAAAAATTGTAAAAAAAAAAAAATGCATCGGCCGGGAATCGAACCCGGGCCGCCCGCGTGGCAGGCGAGCATTCTACCACTGAACCACCGATGGCTATGAAAATTCTCATCCGTGAGCTTCAGACAAACAAACAGACAGAATAAGGCAAATATATAAGTAGATATGTACATTGTAATAAATCAGTTTCTATCTCAATCTCTCTCTCTCGTTTGCCAACGCCTGGTGGCGGACAACGCGACGAGCGTCTACAGGGAGCGGACCTTGGAGGAAGCCGTGGTGCTGCGCGGGACGGCCACGCCGTTCTTGCGCATCAGCACACGCACTGCGCGTCGCATGTTGGAGCGTCCCCGCCTGGCCGCCGTTCCCATCTCGCGGTATCTCCGGCGCTGGGCGCCTGTCGTCGACGTGCCCTCCACCAGCCTGGCGTTCTCATCTCTCCGTCGCTGCTCCTTCGGGGGCCATGCAGCGGACATCGCTCTGCGGCTAGCCCTGCACGCCCTGCCTCATCCGGGGCACCCGGCGTCGAGCCAGCCCGTCTGCATCGCCTGCGGCTCCAGCGACCTGTCGCTGGCTCATCGCTACTGGTCCTGCAGCGCCGTCCGCCCTCTCATCCGAGAGGTGTTCTCCATCATCGGGCGGCCGCCGGACCTGCAATCCTGGATCTTCGCGGTGAACCTCGAGAACCACGCCATCACCATCTCCTCAGCGGCAAAGCATGCCATCTACGTCTTCTTCGTAGATCGCGAGATGCGTGGTATCTCTGGGGACCCATTGGCGATCTTCCATCAAACTCTGCAGCGGTGGCAGAGGCGCCATGTACATAGTTGTATTTTTTAATCATTTTTAAAATCATTTTTTATTATAACCATCATCCTCATTATAAATTTCTCATTTTCTTATAATTAGTGCGGACTGTGCACTTTACATGTATTGACAAGATGTCAATAAAAATATGTCAATTGTCAAATTGTCGCTCTCTCTCTTGAGGTAACATGGATTCCTGGAGTGTTCTCAGAGATTCTTGCCACCCTCCCTTGACTTCAGGGACGAGAAACCTCTTACTTGATGGCGATTATCCTGCAGGGACTTTTTCACACACACAGACTCATGGTTGATATTGTAACTTGATTTCTCAGAAAGTATTCGTGCATCAGGAAGGCTGAAACCCCCGCTCTTCTTCCTCTTTAAGTGTTTAGGTTTAATCAAACGGCAATCTTCTTTGGCTTCATTTGAGTCTATTATTTCAGCTTGAATTTTTTTATTTAGACCCTGCTTCGCCCAGTTTATCCTAGAGTAAATATTTTCCTAATTAATAATGTTTTGACAAATATTATTCATTATGAATATATCTCTAATATATTATTATTCTAAAAAGTGAAATATATATATATTTTTTAATTGAATGAAACACAAAATAATAATGATAGTAATAATGATATATTATGAAAATTTTTTCGAAACCATAATAGACGCGTATGATTCTTTTAAAAATTAAACAATAAATATTTACTGCCCTTACTGCAATGGAAAAATTAATGAGTGGGCCTGGCTCATCAGTGGTGAACCCTACCATTGGTAGGTTAAGCTGGCGAAACCGCTGAGAGGGTTCACCACTGATGAACCAGGCCCTCCCATTAATATTTCCGTTGCAGTAAAGGCAGTAGATATTGTTTTGTTTTAAAAGAATCATACGCGTCTATAATAGTATCGAATTTTCATAACAGATGGCGCGCTAATGTATTATACTATAAATTATAAATTAATTGGATTCTTCTGGCTACTTTTTAGAGATAAAATGATCATGATAAATAGTAAATTTCTTAAAATAATCTGTTAAACATTGACTCGGAAGAAGCTGGTGGAAGCTAGGTCATTCAGTGTATAATATATAAAATTAGGATCAAAATATATAAAAAATATTTTGTTATTTGTCGGCTTTGAATGGCTTTTATATTTATCTATTAGCGGAAGTACCCAGCTTCGCCCGGGTTAAACTCGAGTGAAAGTTCCCCAAATGAATATTTGATCAGAAATACAGGGTGATCCAAAAGTCCCGCACAACTTTAAAAATTAATAACTCCGCGAATATTTGCGCTAGAGCAATGCGGTAAACAAATTGCGTTCAGGATGCAATGGGATTTTTTATGGCAATAATGAAAAATTCGATATTGTTGTTTTTATCATATGAAAGCCCAGTTCATATTATTTTTCCTACTTGTAGCTTATTGAAGTTAATATTCGTTTCAGTCGCTGTCAAATTAGTTTGAAATATTTTTTTAGATTTAGTTAATTGTAGTGCTTTGGTTGTAAAAATTTCCATTTGTTGTGTCCTATTATGTTTTTATCGTATTTTCTGCTCTATAGTCCGTTTATTGTGGTCAATTTTATCTGTAATGGGTAATTTGAGGTGGTGTCTTATTGTGTCATCGGGTATATAAAATAGTGTTTCCGATGTGTCACTTTCAGATTGTTCTGGTGTGTGTGTTAAATCCTTTCCGGCTTGTGGTGTTTTTGCTGAGTAATGGGCATTTGGAAGTACTTAAATTGTGTCCTCCTTGATTTGTTTTAATGTTTTCTTGTGTCATGTTCATTTCTTGTGATTTTTTGAAGCATCACGTTTCATTTGTAGAAATGATTTTTCTTAGTTATATGTTCAATTTGTTAACAGGTTTTTCCATGTGTCATGTTACATTTGCTAAAGTGTTTTTGCCTCGACAAGTTCCGCCTCATGGGGACTTTGCCATGCTGTTTACCTGGTGTTGTTTTTGTGTCCTGGGACATTTCGAGTAGATATTTTCTATGTTCTGTTCTATATGTTGAGATATATTTGGCCTATTATTTTCTTTTGTTGTGTGTTTAAATTTCCATTTTCCCTATTTTTTGTAAAGGTTTGCTAGTGTAATGTTTTGTTTGCTGTGTCTTGTTTTATTTTAATGTATTTTTACCGTTTCATATTGCATTTTTTAGGGTGTTTGTACTGATCTTATTCCGTTTTATTGTGAGGCTTTTGTGTGTTATATTCCGAATTTTGTAATGTTTTGACTTCGTAATGCCAGTTTGTTGTTATATTTTCAGTGTTATGTTCCTTTTGTAGTGTCCTGCTTCATTTTTTGTGGTAATTTTTCTGTCTCATATTCCATTTTTTATGAGGATTTTCTCTGTCATTTTTCGATTACTATTAATTTTTTTCTCTCTTGTTCAGTTTGTTGTAATGTTTTGAGTGTTATGCTCCATTTGTTATCGTATATTGTCATATTCTGATTAGTGCTATGTTTTGTCTTTGTCGTGTTGAGTTTGTTGTGAGTATCATGATTCATTTGCATAACGAGTTTTGTTCTTTTATATTACAACTAGCGGATGTGCCCGGCTTCGCCCGGGTTTTACCCGAGTGAATGTTTGTCTAACGAACATTTGTTAAAACAATTCTCTATAAACTTATAAAACGTACTCGGCTTCGCCCGGGGTTTTACCCGAGTAAAGGTTTGTCTAGCGAACATTTGTTAAAACAATTCTCTAAAAACTTATTTAAAAAAAAAAAAGATATATTTTGATAATTTGAAACTCGTAAATTTGAATCTCTCGATAAAGTGAACATTTTTTCCCGGTCCCTGTGTGCCGTGTCATCCTGAATTTTGTCTTTCCTAATTTTCTACATTAGAAAAATCATAGTTTTATCTAGTGAACATTTTTTCCCGTGTCACATTGCCGTGTCATCCTGAGATAATCTTACTTTTGATAAATAATATTTAAGATAACAAACTTAGTGATAAGAAAACTTGTTATCATCGTCCCAATGGGGGCGCTGCTTGCGAGTTAAATCTGCAAATAACTCTAAGGATATTCAAGATATTCATGAAATTATTTTTCAAAAACCTTCCCGGTGATATACCTAATAATATCCCAAAATTTCACGGCGATTGGATGTATGGTTTTTGAATCTATAGAGTACAGACAAACAGACAGACATTCAATTATATATATATAGATTATTGTATTGTGTTGGCTCTGTCGTTTTTCTACTGTTTCGAGCGTCATCTTCCATCTATTATGTTGTTTTTGCTGTGTCCTACTGCGAATGTTGTAATATTTTGCTGTGTCCTACTGCGAATGTTGTAATATTTTGCTGTGTGCTACTGCGAATGTTGTTTTTGCTGTGTCCTACTGCAAATGTTGTAATATTTTGCTATTGTATATTTGTTTTTTGTGGCAATTTTGTTGTTTCATGCTACCTTTGTTGTGGTGTTACTGTTGTGATATTGGCCTTTTAGAGAGGAGTTTTTAACATATGTTGTATTCATTGTTGTGATGTTTTGGCTATCCTATATTCGATTTGAAAAAAAAGGGCAAATGTGATATTATACTGGGATAAGGTACATAAATTGAAATATTTATTTGAAAATCTCGTTGCACGATATTCAATTTATTTTTATATTTTTGCTGTGTCATGGGCTAATCAATTTGATATTTTTTATTTGTTTCATTCATTTTGGTTATTTGGTTGAGTCATCTTCAGTCTTGGCTTGTGCTTTACTCTTTTATGGGTCAATTGAAGTGATGTTTTTCGTTTTTCATGCTCCATTTGTGGAGGTGTTTTTTTTTTGTCATATGTTCAACTTTCGTGGTGTTTTTACAAGCTCAAGTGATGGTTCTCTTTCACCATCATATATGTTGATATTCTGCTCGAATTAATCTATTTCTCGATATAACCAGTTTACCTGGAGTGAAGCGAGTATAGGTTTCGCAGTAAGAATATTTTTGTGCCTATCAATCATGTGATGCAGCAATATTATGATGATCATTTCATAACTAAAAATAAGTTTATTATATATTGTTTATTCAATTTTAATTTTACTTGGTTAAAAAATAGAAAAATTCCTTTTCCAGACTCGACCTTATATATTATTGAAATATCGACCAGATTGTTTACAAGTTAGGTTGAAATATATATATAAGTAAAATAAATAAATCTTTCTTTAATAGTTAATGTATGTATGTTTATTTATTTACTAGTGAATGTACCCAGCTTCACACGATTTTTCACCGCGGTAAACATTTGCATAATGAACATTTATTTTATCTATATTTTCAATTCGAATATCAACTCTATACTGAATCTAGAGGTAGAAGATAAATTGATGTTTGTGTGCTAGCCTTCAATACCGGAATTACTAAATAAGCCATTGGAAAAATTTGAATATTGGTCTTTGAATATATATATAAATTGTCCTCAAAAACATTCCATCACTTAGAAATACTAAATAAAATTTCTGAATATTTCTGAGCTTTATAATGGTATGGGAAAAAATATTTGTTTGATATTTTTAAAAGGATTTAAATTCATTAAGAAACAAAGCTTTTATCAAAATTTGGTGCGTCCTCCTTTGGTGCACATATACAAGCAGCTACAAAGTGAGAAATACCTAATACAGTTTTCATGAATTCTTGTAGGATGCTAGACCAAGACATTTATATTTTTCCCAAAGCTTTTGGCTGGGAAGATTGACAAATTTTACTTCGTCAATTGTGCAGCATCACATTTTAACACTGCCTGTGAAAATAAAAGCTTAAGTGTCACAGTTGCGGTGACAATACAATGCCAACTCCATGATGTGCAAGCACATGCGAGATGCCCAGGATCAGTTCAATAAGTTGATGGTCAAATAAATGTTTTCAAGTGCCTACAAATCAATTGTTTGTTTATAATAATTTCTTGGCTGATTCCATTGCTGGCAAATTGCGCCTCCACCTGATAAAACTATATTTCGGGTCTGGTAGCTGGCTGGGATGTGCATTATTAGAGTCCTCCAGGATATAGACTGACTTTAGACGGTCTAGGGATATGTTGTGATTTTTGTCTATAATCAAGACTATAAAATATTTATCAGACCTCTCTAAAACTTTTAATGATCCTTCATGAACTGGTTCTAGAGTTCTTCTCACTCTGTCTTTTCTGATAAATACGTGAGAGCAACTTTTCAAATCTTTGTGCATAAAGATGTTAGGATTTATGTTCGTTTTCGACTTAAATGGTTGAAGGGTTGACATATCACTTTGTAAATCTGAGATCAGCCTTCCTTTTGTTTTGTATCTTTTGAATTGTTGAAAAATTCACCTGGAAGCCTGATAGTCTTGCCAAATACCATCTGTGCTATGGAGTAATCAGAAGTGCCGTAGATTAAAGATCTTAGCCCAAAAAGGGCTGTTGGCAGACTTTCTGTCCATTTGGTGTGGTTATGAGCACTTATTGCTGTTTTCAAAGTTCGATGAAACCTTTCTACTTTGCCATTACTTTGGGGATGGTATGATGTAGTATGCTTCAATTGTATTCCACACATCGTAGCAAATTCCTTCAGTTGTTGGGACATGAATTGCATGCCACGATCGGTAATCAGGTAGCATGGAGTTCCATATCGACTAATCCAATCTCTGAAGAAGGATTTGATTATATTTTCGGTTTTAATGTTCTCCAATGGTACAACTACTACCCAATTGGTGAAACGGTCTATGCATGTCAGACAATAGGTTTTCCCTTCTGATGGTGGCAGGGGTCCAATCAAGTCGATTTGGACTGTTCCAAACCGGTCATCTGGCAGTTCGAATTTGCCATATTCGGTCTTTGTGTGGCGAGTAACTTTACTTTTCTGGCAGCTTAGGCATTTTTAGCCCAATTCCTTATATCTCTTTTCATGTTGAACCATATATAGCGGGATGTAACTTCTTTGACCGTAGTCTTGATTCCAGGATGAGACAGTTCATGAATCGATTTGAAAATAGTCAATCTGAACTCTTTTGGGATATATGGTCGTATTTTAGAAGTAGAGATTTCGCACCATAAGGTTTTTCCCGAAGGTAAAGGATGTTCTTTGAAACTGAGTGACTTATTTTGTGAAATAGGCTAATGCTTGTTTTTGATTGGATGTGTGTCCAGTGGTGTGTTGATAAATTAAGGATATATTGTTTTTGTAACTTAAGGTAAAAAGTGTACTTATTTTTTTTTTTTGCGAATATACTTTAATGTAATACTTAAAGTTTAACCGCATAAGTTTCTTTTATTTGTGAAAAATCAAATTTAATTTCAAAGAAAAATATCTAATATTTCTAACTTTTTGGATGACGTATGAAAAGGTTGAATATATGAAGAGTGATGGTCTATATATGATTGGATGACGTATGGAAAGGTAAAAAAATGTGAAGAGTAATGGCGAACGGAAAAATAAAAGTGTCCAGGGGCGGGAATCGAACCCACAACCTTCTGCTAACCGGGCAGGTGCCATGTCCACTAGGCTACCCTGTACGTATTTCTCCGTTCGTAACTAATACTTAAAGTAACTTATAATACATTATAAATGACTTGCGGCGTATGATTATAAAGCAATACTTAAAGTTTAACCGCATAAGTTTCTTTTATTTGTGAAAAATCAATTTTTCCGTTCGCCATTACTCTTCATATTTTCACCTTTCCATACGTCATCCAATCATATATAGACCATCACTCTTCATATATTCAACCTTTTCATACGTCATCCAAAAATTTAGAAATATTAGATATTTATCTTTGAAATTAAAATTGATTTTTCACAAATAAAAGAAACTTATGCGGTTAAACTTTAAGTATTGCTTTATAATCATACGCCGCAGTCATTTATAATATACTTTAATGTTTTTACTACATATAAGTGTATATAATACTCGTATTTTATTGCTATCTCCCTATAATTCTTAATATCAATACATAAATCAAATTTTTGCATACTTCAATAAATTACTTTTTAAAAATGTAAATATTTGTAAAATATTTCTAAACATAAATTATTTTTATTGAAAATTGTGTATTTTAGATTTGTAACAGGCTAAATTTATGCAAAATTAAAGCACTATATAAAGAAGAAATTGATCATTTTTGAGTCAAAGCCTGGGGAAAGTATATTCGCCAAGAAGAAGAACCCTGTCCAGACAGTGCCAAAGTGAAAGTAGATCAAGAACCCCGTCCAGACAGTGCCAAAGTGAAAGTAGATCAAGAACCCCGTCCAGACAGTGCCAAAGTGAAAGTAGATCAAGAACCCCGTCCAGACAGTGCCAAAGTGAAAGTAGATCAAGAACCCTGTCCAGACAGTGCCAAAGTGAAAGTAGATCAAGAACCCCGTCCAGACAGTGCCAAAGTGAAAGTAGATCAAGAACCCCATCCAGACAGTGCCAAAGTGAAAGTAGATCAAGAACCCCGTCCAGACAGTGCCAAAGTGAAAGTAGATCAAGAACCCTGTCCAGACAGTGCCAAAGTGAAAGTAGATCAAGAACCCTGTCCAGACAGTTCCAAAGGTCATGAGGAACTCCAAACGGTTTGAAGCCATGAACCAGCAGCGTGTTCGTCAAATCAAAGCTGCCAACCGACAGACAGCAGCTCTCTGCGTAGGTTTAGTCGGAGTTGGAGCACTCCTGGGTTGCATTGTCTACAAAGTGATTGGCCCTTCGACCACGGACCCTAAAGGAGAAAGATAGAAAATTGAAATAGTTAGTCCTGATACCTACTATATTTGTCAAATGTTTGTAATGGTATTTGTCAATTGATCTTTAAACTTGAATAAAATGTGTTCAGTTACATCTGTAGGTGGTGACATATTTTAATTTTAACATTTGTACAGTCATTCACAATCATTGGACAAAACATTTACACGAGGAGTTCACAAAAATCAAGGTCATGCTAAATAATTGTTTTGTTTTTTTTAAATTTGAAACAGAGAATTTCACTGGTCTAAACTGAAAAAGATGTTTTTGATAATTCATCAGTTACTAGCTTAATTAGAGGTGCTGATCACGAATATAATGTTAGTTTTTATGGATTTTGTGGATCTCACAGGAATTCAATTTCAATAAAACCTTTCGAAAATTTTTTAAAAAGGTAGATATGCAAATAATTTTTAGGCTTAAAATTATATATAGAAATATCGACTAACAAAATTTTTAGCATATAAAAATGATTTTAATTAGAATTTTCAATTTGAAAACTATAAAAGTGTTTGGCCATTTTAGTATTTGTAAAAACCATATAGTTTGAAGTGCAAAAAAAAAAAAAAAATTAATGAAAATTAAAATAGAATTTACTTTCAGAATCTTCCTTCTATTTAGAGAATCAATTTTTTACTTTTGTCTTTTTTTTTTCAGAATATAGGCAAACAATTCAAAAAGTCATGTTTGTAATAGTCTTATAAAAGTTAATAATGTTTTTTAAAATGTTTAAAATATTTCATACAGAAGATAACGTGCAGACGATAAAAATAATCGTCTGATCAAATAATTGTTCTTTTTCTCTTCTATTAAAGAGACATTATTAAATTTATTCTATATTTAAACATTTCATAACCTTTGAGTAAATGTCATTTTTAAAGTTTGTATTTTTTTTTTTGTATGAAAATGCTAGAAGGATAATTACAATGCTCAAATTTTTTTTCCAAAAAGAATTTATTTAATGAATAATATTGTAGCAAAGTATTTATTATTTTATTAACAGATTTTTTTTTTCAGACACAAAAACCTTTATTAAGACATACAGGTCTTACAGAGGATTCTCCTTGGGATTACAAGACGGAGAAACCTATGAAAGTGGGAAATATACAAAGGGGTAAAAATGGAGAAAGATTATATACACATGATAAATATATACAGATTATTATTTGAATGATCCTATGGAAAATAAGAATATGGATTTGGAAAAAATATATATATATTAACAGATTATTAATTTTGATGTTTACATTTTTTTTTTACTCTACGTAAACTTCCTTCATTGCTTCTCTTGTATTTTTATCAATTTTCGTTTTGTGCTTGTGACTTACAAAATTCTTGTGTTAGCCTGAAGTTTGTTTCTCCTAAATTTTCTACAATACAATATAATTTGTTAGAAGTATTTCTCTATTAACCTCTCCAAGCTTATTATTAAAGTTGGCTTAAATTCCTTTAACAAGAATTCATTTACACTACTGGATTATTAAAAAAATAATAATAATAATATGGATTATATACACTATGTACAATGAATATGGCGCCTCTGCCAGAAGTAAGGTACTATTACTGTTATTCCTGCATGTATCCTACATTTCTGCTTGGAGAATCTGTGTAAGACTAAAAGGTCTTAATAAAGCTTTTGTTTTTGTTGTTGTATATATGTGATAATATAAGACAACATCTCTCTCTCTCTTGTTCTTGAGTTGGGTAATGCCAGCTAACACATCGAACTGCCCACTCTGTGGGAAAGAACTCTCGCAGTCCATCGGTGGCGGAGTCTTTCCCGCGGTGGACGCTACCAATGAAGAACTTGTATATATTTTATATATACAACAAAAACAAAACAGCTTTATTAGGGCATCTTGCCCTGTACGGATTCTCCGTGGAGTTACAGACAATATTAAACATAAGAGAACAGGTGAAGATAGAGTATATATTTTATATATATGTATATTTATCAATTATTTTATCTATTTATATCTATTTATTCCTATATTTATCATTATATAATCATATTTATATTTATTCTGTATTTAACCTTATATAATCTTATATGGACTTTAAAATAAAGTAGTTTCAATTTCAATCTCTCTCTCTCTCTCTATAAAATAGATGTCTAAGAAAGAACATGTGTAGAAACTAAGCCCAGCGGTATATCCCCATCTATATTAGGTCTAGTGTGCCACACATATTGCCAGGCCGTGATCAAGTGGCTCATT
Organism: Cordylochernes scorpioides; assembly: GCA_030710605.1. Lineage (NCBI taxonomy): Eukaryota > Metazoa > Arthropoda > Arachnida > Pseudoscorpiones > Chernetidae > Cordylochernes > Cordylochernes scorpioides. The sequence continues at coordinate 31,047,895 of CP092886.1, read as the reverse complement.
ATCCCGCGGGGAGAGTTATGTCCGGGCGTCGTCTGTCTAATCTAGTGCCTGCCAGCAGAGCCATACGGCGCCTCCAGGGCCATAACGTATGCCACACGTTTTCCTTTGTGAATGCATACTAAATCTTGCCTTGGTTAAAAATAAAACGTGACCCCGCTCTTTCTGTGAACAGAATAATGGCCGAGGTTAGGTCTGCTCTCCTAGGACAACTTCTGGGAGGTTTCCACAGCATTCCCAACCACAACTTCCTGGATCTAGTAGAGAATTAGTAATGAGAGCAAATGTTTTAAATATTGGGATTCAGTTATGAACTATTAAAAACATAATTTATCTTCGCTCATAGGAATATTTTGCTATTTTCTTTTAAAAATGGTCGTTAATATAAATAAATATAAAGCCTGTTTGGGATTTATCTATTTGTGTAAGAGAACAGAGCGTTTTTTTATATTATCCTATTGTATAATTATACAAAGTCATGGAGACTGAATTTATGGATTAAATTAGTCCATAAGGCTCCAGGAAGGGTAAAAAGAGCTGCTGTCGTTGGTTGACTATCCACCACATCACACTCAGACTTTGCTCCCCGAGTAGAGCGTTCATCTTCAGAAAACGATCTGCCATTAGAACTATTCGTTTATTGGTAATAACAATATATAAAAATCCATACAGAATAAGATTTATATTCATATATTGTTATTTCAGTCTTTTTTTTAAATGTCTTCTTGGCTTACCTCAAGAGATTTAAATGATTATAAAAGAAGACATGCGCTGGTTACGACTTCTTGTAGTTATTTATTCTTATGGGATTTTTTACAAAAGAAGTGCTAATATACTTAAAACAAAAAACAATAGAATATACATAATTAAATTAATAAATACATATCTAGCATAAAGTTACGAGAGGATGATATCCATAAACCAAAATTGGCACCTCTCCATTTAAAAATGCATTAAAACAATGAATCTGGTTTAAGGTGGTGATTTATTTATTTATGCTTATGAGGTGATACAGCAACATCTTTACAATTAGAGAGGAGACAAAATGAACCAAATCTAGAAAAAAGAAGTGAGGACATATCGGTCATTAAAGTCTGAGAGGCAAGGCGTTTAATGACCGATATGTCCTCACTTCTTTTTTTCTAGATTTGGTTCATTTTGTCTCCTCTCTAATTGTAAAGATGTTGCTGTATCACCTCATAAGCATAAATAAATAAATCACCACATTAAACCAGATTCATTGTTTTAATGCATTTTTAAATGGAGAGGTGGTGATAAAGCCACAACATATGCAAATTGTCTGTAATTGTCAAAACTGGTGTTGTGGCTTATACTCCAGCATTGTACTGGGGTGATAAACCAGATGTGGTGATAAAGCCACAACATATGCAAATTGTCTGTAATTGTCAAAACTGGTGTTGTGGCTTATACTCTAGCATTGTACTGGGGTGATAAACCAGATGCATTGTTCTTATACATTTTCAAAGGCGGAGGTTCTCTTCTGGTACATATAATATTATGGAGAATAATATTGGTATTTCAATTCTTTGCAAGTGTTTACAAACCTTTGGGACAACCTTGTATTATGATTTTTGACAACGTAAGTATTGGATTTTAAATGAGTATTGATATCAAGCCGTTAGGGAAATCTTCACATATTTTACTAAACACCATATTGCGGGTCTCGCATACTACAATGGGTAGTACTAATGATTGATATGATATTAAAGCAAACGATGTTTACATAATTTCTCTCTACTAAACTACACTAACAAAATACATTATCTTACCGCGGAAAATATAATCATTTGAGAAACTATTAGGATCAAGATATTAGGTTTTAAATTTTGTTAAAATAGGTGCGCGCCGCTTGTAGACAGCAGTTGCATGGGTCTGAAGATATTTAGTTTTGCTCAGGCACTTGAATTATCATTATGGTTTGCTTTCCTTGAGACTTAAGTAGACTAGGAGAGTAATATTATTTTTAAGGCATATTAATGTGCTGTTCTCTATCATAAAGGTATTAAAACTATGCCGCGAACCCATGAATAAACCGCCGGACTAATTTTAAAGATGTAAAAATCTGTATTCATCTCGAGAACGGAGGGGACCAATATAAATCTGAGAAACCTTGCCAGCCAAGAGGAGAAGCAATAATGCTTTATCAAGATGTTTTTCTCATTAAATCTCAGATTCCTTGAAATTATTGCTTATAGTGCATTTTTCCTTGAACAACTTTTTTGGATGAGAGTGCGGGTAGATGTTAAATGGAGACGAATGTTCCACGGCCGCGGTTTACGGCGCCATTAGGCAGTCGGACTTGAAGAAATAAATCTGAGGTGGGCCGGACCATTTAATTGTGTGTGCTCCCCGCCCTCCTGTGTGGGAACTAGTCTCCTATGTCTGCACTTGTGGCTTTGGTTTCTGTATCACTAATGAAAGGATTAATCAAGATTTCACTGTCCGGCTTTGGAGGATGAGAGAGTAATTCTCCCCGCAAAAAAATTGATTATGAAAACAATTCGCCATATGTTTTAGTGGCAAAAGTAGTGAAAAGTAAAACCAATGCATTAGATTTTCACTAATTCTGGAGAACAGCGAAGTCAAAAGGCGTAGCACAGAAGTGTTACGAAGTCTCAAGTAATTGCTTTTCTTAAGAATCCTGCTACCTCAATGATAGCTACATGATATGTTGCGTAAAAGCATATTTACTTGGCATTGGAAATTGTTACCTACCCAATTCTCGATTCAATCTCAATAATAGAACTTAGGGATAACATTCTAGATATACGCATTAATTTGAATTAACATTATTTGGAATTTATACATTATTCTTAAAGGGAAAAAAAAACACTTCTCTAGAGAGTTAACATTAATTGATAACTACTTAGTTCTCTACATCCCAATTAGCATGATTTGGGATCCATTTTGGCCTCTACAATAGCACGTATAGCACGTAAATAAAAATGTGACAAAGTTCTAGACAATATATGTTCATAAAATAGTATGATTTGGGGTCCCCATATCGGTCTCTGAAATATATTGTATAGTTAATAATGTCATTGTGTCATTGACATTTATTGATGTTATTATGTCAGAATTGTCATTTTAATTGATACTTCAATGATGATATTACTTCTAGCGCTACGGAAGTTCCTGACCAGGTCTTGTAGTTATGCTAAGCAATATTCTCAAAGCGAGATTGATATTTAACGATGAACAACATACTTCGTTCCACGTCGAGCGTGACGTGTACTATCGCAAGCGTAGTTAATTGACATAATTGGTGGTCGGATGTGCTGCAAATTTGCACTTAAAAGAGGAACAAGTGTAGGGACTCGCCATCTGTTCTGCAGCGGACTATTTGTCTTGTTGGGAAATCTCGACGGCTTCCATCTGGGCAGGCGTCCATCTGGCACCTCACCCAGCTGCCTTGGCTTCCGTATTCAGGAATGTAAACACGGGTTGTGCAGTCTTGTGAGAGACTTACCTCTCTATAACCTATTCATAATCCTGAAAATTACTAGTTTTGATGATTAAAAACTATACGAGTATGTGTGTTTGTGTGTGAAAAATAATGGGAAAAATGAAAAAAAAAAAAGGTCAGGTGTTGATATTTAAAAAAAAAAAAGAAAAAAAGGCATATACTGACCGTTCACATGAACATTTTAGATTGAAGAAACCATCTAGTGGAACAAATATCAGCTTAACGTTGATTCAACTTGTTCCATGATATTTGGCCAACCCATTTTCTTTATAAATCAAGATAAGACAACCACGAATGTCTTTCGGGCTGTTGGCCCTCGTCAGTGTGGTGTAGGCTGTACCTCAACGATTAAAATTGTGTCCATGTTAGCGGTCAGGATATGCTTTTTTTTTTTTGTTTTTAATATCAACACCTGATCTTTTTCTATATATTGTAGCGTAGAAATTAAGCCTTGAAATATCCTAAGATGTAAAAGTATTTATTGATGACGTCACAGCGACGAGTCGACAATTATTAACAGGTCAGCCAAAAAAACTATCTACAGCTAGGGATTCTTAAGCAAGCAAGCAAAGAAATATTTTGAAGATGATTTCACAAATACAGAGTAATATATATTTTTATAATCTGTTGAATATATTCATTGAATAATAATAAATTAAATAATAAAATATTTCTTTGTCACAATATATATATATGGTAATTTGAACCAACAACCCTATATTGTATACTACTTATAACAAGATTGTCATGTTGTATATAGAAACACATCTATAAATAATTATACGCATGATTCACATGTGTCATTGCATCACCATATGTAATGTACTTTGTACAAACTGAGGATGAATAAATAAAACTATGTGATAGATTAAGAGCTGAGTTAAAGCAAGATTGAGAAGTTCAAAAACGTCTAAAATCGATAGAGAAATCCAACAACCCTGAAGAGGAATTTGGCAGCCCGTTGCCATCGAGGTCAAAGGGTGCAGACGTTCAAAGTCCAACTCCCCCCCTCCTCGGGAATGGTATATAAAAACCTCGGTTTTAGCCCAATATAGTCAGTCTCTTCACCGTCGGCGTGAGCCCTTGTTGGTCGTAGCCAGGACCACCTTATAGCCATGTGAAACAGTAAGAACCCTTCTAACTCCATCTTGCTCTTAGCTCGACTTCTATCTGTTCATGGAACTTTCCTACTACAACTGTGTCTCTTCGTTTTATGTGTGTGGACATTCCCAAGCTTTCCACTCTGCCTCGACCACGACTGCCTGTACTCTGTGAAAACTGTTAAAGGTCTTCCAAAGTGCAGAGAGGTACTGGAAAACTCTCCACGCCCTGACTGTCCCTCTCGGTTACTACTGGTTTGACCCTCGGTTACCACAGCTTATAGCGAGAGTCGACAGGATGCCTCATCACAGATAAGTCGACAGGACCTTATCACATACTAGACGAATGGCCCGGGCAACGCCCGGGTTTTACCCGAGTGCGTATATATTTTAAAAACGTTTTAATTCAAATACTATTCGTTACAATTATAAATTGGCGCCATGGATGTCACTCTTGTGAAACGTCCCGTTCCAAACTGTGTGTTTTTAAAATGTTTTAATTAAAATACTATTCGTTACAATTATAAATTGGCGCCGTGGATGTCATTCTTGTATAATATATAAATGAGTTTTAAAATTGTAAAAAAAAAAAAATGCATCGGCCGGGAATCGAACCCGGGCCGCCCGCGTGGCAGGCGAGCATTCTACCACTGAACGACCGATGGTTATGAAAAATCCCATCCGTGAGCTTCAGACAAACAGACAAACAAACAGACAGAATAAGGCAAATATATAAGTAGATACGAATGACCCGGGCAACGCCCGGGTTTTACCCGATTAAATGCTTTTATTCAAATACTATTCGTTACAATTATAAATTGGCGCCGTGGATGTCATTCTTGTATAATATATAAATGAGTTTTAAAAATTGTAAAAAAAAAAAAATGCATCGGCCGGGAATCGAACCCGGGCCGCCCGCGTGGCAGGCGAGCATTCTACCACTGAACCACCGATGGTTATGAAAAATCCCATCCGTGAGCTTCAGACAGACAAACAGACAGAATAAGGCAAATATATAAGTAGATATGTATACTAGACGAATGGCCCGGGCAACGCCCGGGTTTTACCCGAGTGCGAATATATTTTAAAAACGTTTTAATCTTCATCTAGATCTTCATCTTGTCTACACCTTGTATACATCTTGCTTCCTAGGGTTGCCTAGAGTGGCCGCTATAGACCGGGTGGTCTGTATAGACAGGTGGATGTATCACACAGCTGATAACAGGGTTGCCTAGAGTGGCCGCTATAGACAGGGTGGTCTGTATAGACAGGTGGATGTATCACACAGCTGATAACAGGGTTGTCTAGAGTGGCCGCTATATACAGGGTGGTCTGTATAGACAGGTGGATGTATCACACAGCTGATAACAGGGTTGTCTAGAGTGGTCGCTATAGACAGGGTGGTCTGTATAGACAGGTGTATGTATCACACAGCTGATAACAGGGTTGTCTAGAGTGGCCGCTATAGACAGGGTGGTCTGTATAGACAGGTGGATGTAACACACTGCTGATAACAGGGTTGTCTAGAATGGCCGCTATAGACAGGTGTATGTATCACACAGCTGATAACAGGGTTGTCTAGAGGGGGGCAGGGAGGACACGTGTTCGCCGGCAGCCAATGGGCGCGCATTCTATCCGTGAGCTTCAGACAGAATAAGGCAATTATATAAGTAGATATATATTTTAACATGAACAGCATATTCACACAAATTTGGCCTTAAATGCCCATTTCTTGATTTCTTAGGAAGCATTTTAAATAAAATTTTTGATCGTTAAGGTACAGTCTGTACCACGTTGACGAGGGCCAACAGCCCGAAACGCGTTCGTGTTTGGCTTTTCTTAATTTATCAAGAAAATAGGTTGGCAAATATCATGGCACAAGCTTAAATCAACGTTAGGTTGATTTTTGCTCTACTAGATGGCGCTCTTCAAAATAAAAAAGGTCAGAATATGCCTTTTTTGTTTTTAATATATATATATAGGAATGGTTACACGGCAACTTTTTAAAGCTAATAAAAGGACATTTTAGGCATGCCCCGCAGCAGCAAAAATTAAGAACGTAATGACGCGATAAAGGATAATTTACTACGTTCTTAAGTTTATCTGATGAAGGGCATATCCGAAAGATTCTCGTATTTCGCTTGAATAAAAAAAAGTTGCGGCTCAACCTTCCTTTTTCAACTATTACATATTTCCTTACAGATTTTACAACACTCGTCACCTCGCTAGCATCCTGTGGTGTATTTAGGTTGATTTAAAAGTAGAAATATATTTTAGGCTTTATTTATTTAAATGGCTTTTATTATATTACACCGTATTAGATGCAAACTTAAGAATTACAAGTTAACAATCGAATTATATGATGATAAATTATATGTTATGATATAAACAATATATCGCAGATTCTGTGGATTTAATATTATTATTATATTAATATATTATATACAATATTATATTATATAAATAAAATATACGACACATCCCCCAATGCCCCATACTTGTATTTTATTTTTAATTACTTTTTCTTGCATAATATGTTTATTACTGATTCTGTCTGAAAAAAAAATGTAAATCGACGCAATTATCCCTAGCCGGGATATCGCGTTTTGTGTGTTGAAATAAATAAAGAAATACTTGTATAGTAGGAAGAGATGACCTGGAGGACATTGATCTATAAGAATAAAGGACCATTTAGCCCGAAACCATGGTCGCCAGTTGAGCGCTTTTCAATTTTCCAATGCTGGTGTTGTGGCTTTTTCACCGACCTAAGTCTGCTAGTTAGCGGAGACGGTCAATAGATAGCGCTTAGTTTTATTGTCTATCTTAATGGGAGAGATGACCTTCACTTTTATAGTATATGAGGAATTTTATCTCAGTAAGTTAAAGCCCTGTATGAATAAGAAAAAGATCAAATCCAGCAATGACTTCCAATCTGTTATTTAAGAATATTTATAAGTTTGGGGTAAAATATTTGGAAACAGAAAAATTGAATAACAGACTTGAATTTTTTTTTTTTTGACGTTATGTGGCGCTGAGTTTGTTGTTGACATACTTTAAAATGTTATAACACCTTGATAAAGGTTGGCGTTCAGCCAACTGAAATATTGGTAAAATAAATGATATTTTGATCCAATATATGCCTTTTTAATCAAAGATTTATCTATGGATTGCTCTAGTTTCAAAAGACTTGAAAATAATACGTGAAGTCGCGAATTTAAAAGAAAATATAAATCTTTGTAAATTTCAAAAACGAATTATGTGAATATACCAGAGAAATGTACTTTGAAAATAGAAAGGAACAAAATTCCGAGAATGAGGCCTAATGGATTTGTTGAAAGCAGCATGACAAAATTCCTCATTTTCTTTCTTCAACTTCTCCCCGAGAACAAAATAACTTCAATCTTCCGAGAAATCATTTTTTGCCCTCATGTTGAAACTCATTAGTACAAAATAATACAAGGTTGTCCCAAAAGTTCGTAAACACTTGCAAAACATTGAAATATCAATATTATTCGCCGTTATGTTTAATGTCTTTGTATTATGTATAAAGTAATTGTATTATGTATTCACCGTAATAATATTATTTGCCAAGTAATAAAAACAACGTTTTAAGAAAAACACGAACTTTTGGGACAACCTTATATAAATGACTGATGGAGTATTTTATTTCCATCCACCTGAAATAAACTGACTACAGAACTTCTGGAGTAGATACTGATATACAAGAACGAGGAAAGACAAATAACGCTAAGTGAGAAATGTTGATTTCATCGAGTACTATTCATACCAATAACCAGTATGAATCAAAATTAAAACGAATAAAAATAACTCATGCGAATATTTAGATAAGCTTTGATACAAATAAAGCATCCAATTTGAATTTATATGTTTGAGGGTTATTTTCAACTATATGGCAGGTGATAATATTCCTGCAGGTTTGCCGACTCGAGTAGCGCTTCACGTCGAAAAAAATCTGTGAAGATTATTTTACAGCAAAAATATTATTCATAACATATATATTGATTACTTCATTTTAAAGGTTATAGCTCCCATTAAATGTTCTCTAAACTTTCTTTTATTCAAATCTCCGTCCATTTGATCTTGAGGATTTTTCTTGCATATCAAATGTCAAACGAGATTGTTTTTAATTTTAATTCATTGGTCATTGTGAAAATAATATGAAAAATTATTTATTATGGCTATATTTCTTTTTTTTTACTGATGGCCTTTAGTGCAAGTTGAGATCCTTGTATTAGAACTCATTCAAGGATATACGTTCAAGAAAAATGCATAAAGAGCACAAAGTGAGAATAGGCAGAAAATACCCAGCAATATTCTAGTTCACATATCATTGCACGGATTCTACATTATCCACATGGCATTACAAATTTAAACTTTTCTTTTCCCAACGCTTATATTGGGTACGTGCTCAACTGGTATCTGATACAATGGTAGGGATATCGTTTATCCAGGCAGCGTCTTCACATTTACGGCACGATATCTTAATTGCTGCGGAGAAATGCCCTTCCGGACGGCGGCAAACAGGTTGGACGCTGCGACAACACTAATTGGGCCCGTTAGCTGCCTACGGGAATAATCTGCACGAAACCTTTTCTTTTTTCATATCTTATTTCTTTTGTATTCCTCATGCGCACACACACACTTGAAAAAAAAATGAATATGTATTTGATATAGATATAAAAACAAAGGATGATACAAAGAAAGGATGACGTAGAACCATTGAAATATTTACATTGTCTATGGCCGCCCGCGCGAATTAGGTTAAAACCCAGAATAAATAAATTCATAAGTTACAGTATTAGAAAGAGTGGCATATAGAACTTTGAATAGTTAGAAAAATAAAATGTTTCATAACAATTTGCTAATAATAGACCGGATGTTTTCTAGCCAAAGTCGAACTCGGCGAGCATATCAGTTGCAGAGCCTTGGTCGCACAGACCTAGTGGACATTTTGAAGGTACTCTATTTATGTTCAAAATTCTGGGACCAAATAATTTACTTATTTATAATTTACTCGCTCTCTCTTTCTAAACAAAGATTTTTAAACAATTCCAGAGCTAGTAAGGGACTCTCTTACAATCCCATAAAAGGTCAGAAGCACCCTGCACCTCTACTGTTTCTCATAATCCCAGAACAGGTCAGAAGCACCCTGCACCTCTACTGTTTCTCATAATTCCAGAACAGGTCAGAAGCACCCTGCACCTCTACTGTTTATCATAATCCCAGAACAGGTCAGAAGCACCCTGCACCTCTTCTGTTTTTCATAATCCCAGAACATGTCAGAAGTACCCTGCACCTCTACTGTTTCTCATAATCCCAAAACAGGTCAGAAGCGCCCTGCACCTCTTCTGTTTTTCATAATCCCAGAACAGGTCGGAAGAACCCTGCACCTCTACTGTTTCTCATAATCCCAGAACAGGTCAGAAGCACCCTGCACCTCTACTGTTCCTCATGAAATCAGAACAGGTCAGAAGTACCCTGCACCTCTACTGTTTCTCATCCCAGAACAGGTCAGAAGCGCCCAGCACCTCTACTGTTTCTCATAATCCCAGAACAGGTCAGAGGCACCCTGCACCTCTACTGTTTCTCATAATCCCAGAACAGGTCAGAAGCACCCTGCACCTCTACTGTTTCTCATAATCTCAAAACAGGTCAGAAGCGCCCAGCACCTCTACTGTTTCTCATAATCCCAGAACAGGTCAGAAGCACCCTGCACCTCTACTGTTTCTCATAATCCCAAAACAGGTCAGAAGCGCCCAGCACCTCTACTATTTCTCATAATCCCAGAACAGGTCAGAAGCGCCCAGCACCTCTACTGTTTCTCATAATCCCAAAACAGGTCAGAAGCGCCCAGCACCTCTACTCTTTCTCATAATCCCAAAACAGGTCAGAAGCACCCTGCACCTCTACTGTTTCTCATTATCTAATCGATTTAGGTCAGAATCCTTTTCAGCCTAATCGTTTATAATTCCAAAATCGGTCAGAGCCGCCATAAGCAGATTTATCTAGAAGGAAAGAATAAAATACCTAAGCATGAACTTTTTTTTTTTTTGCTTATCCCTAGTACACGTGGTACAGTCCATGATAATCATGGTGGGTAGTTAGCGACTGCTTTTACTGTAAGCGCACCACATGTCTACACATGTGAAAAGCAGTTGGAGTTTGCACTTACAAATGTGCCAGAGCCCCGTTTGGTTACTTGCACTTGCTGGTGGAGTTGGACTTTTGCAAGAATCGGGGGCCATTGGAGCTTTTTTTTTTTTTAACAGAAAAAAGTGTCCAATGCGGGAATCGAACCCGGGTCGTAGTGGTCGAAAACCAAACGGTTTAACCAGCCTTCCACCGACCCAACAACATGAACTATAAATTAAAATATCAATATTTTGAAGAGGGATCCTACTCAATTTTGAAGAAAATCTCATTTGCGCCGACTGTCCTACTTATAATACTAAAAACAATATAAACATTTTGTGGCATTTTTGAAAATGAAGTTTGGCGTTTACGGTAAAAGAGGCGTCGAGGGTTAACCGTCTTGGTTTGAGAACAAATATTTTTATAAAGTAAATAAAGCTTCCAGGGTAAAGTCTTGTTCAGATATTTTTGGCACATACGCCATAAATTATACTTTAATAAGAAAATCCCTGTTTCTTTCACAGTTACGTTGAAACTCGTTTAAAATGTGCTGACATGGTTCCTCATATGATCATACCCCTTTCAGATATTCCAATCTAAAACTATCGTTTTTCGGTATTTTCGTTTCCATTTTAAAAATTTTCTTTTCTATCTGATTTGAAGCGCTCGATTATTTCGGCTCATTCTTAGATTTCTAATAATTGGACTGGTTTCTGTGTTCAATTTTTTTAAACAACTTCAGTCAGTAGAATTTCATTCTTCTCGTCGTTTCGAAAAAAATAAAGATTTCGTCCTCGCTAATCTAAAAATTGATTACGCATTAAATTTCCAAAATACCAAATCACGTATCGAATATTTCCAAAAAAAAAAGAATCATTTAATCAAATCCTAATATTTAATGCATACTACCATTATCAAACCAATTGCCTCGAACATTTTGCCTTTTCAGACGTCGATTTTGTTTGGAAACTTTTCAACCAGATCTGTCTGGCAAATACATTCTCAAGAGTTCCTATTTTACCGCAAAAGTCAAAATAAAATTAATAAATTAAATAAAAAATGAAAGTGTCTCTCATTAGTGAAATTGTCCCTCCAACAAAAATTTCGCGTAATTACTTATTTGAAATTGGTCTTGTTATTATTTAAAAGTTAAACGTCAAAATAGTGTACGCGCGTTTTTATTTTAATACAAATTATTAATCCCTAAAAATAGTTGTCTCTGTTATTTTTATGCCATACAATAGCTCTTTTGTTTGGGTGATGTGTTAAAGAGTTAATTTATGGATTTCATGCTTATCAACTAAAGAAGCATTTCACTTCACGATCATTTGACTACAGAACTAACGGGCGATTGTTCCTTGTCACAATGGAAATACGAGCAAAGAGAACGTATTTAAACTAGGAAATTGATCTTATTGAGTCATTCGGGTATTGTGGCGTGGACGGATGGCGGGAAGCCACCGAGCTCAGGTGACGGCGGACGTACTTTGTTTATCTCGGGCAACTTTTGAAGTCGCCGCCACTATCAGCTGACGGCGATTGCGGAGAGGAAGGGGGGATCCTGTCACCTTCCCGGCCTTTTCTGCTGACTCTTAGTCTTCAAGATCTTTTCGTTTCATATGTCCTTTAGTTTCTAAATAACCGACAGAGGTTTCAATCTGTAACGAAACGGTTTTTTTTTTTTTATGAAACAAATCTTGCGATTATTGTACAAGTCCAACTAACTCGTAAATGTAAGAAACCAAACGGGATCGTGACACATTGTAAATAAATGCAAAACGGGGTGCTTCTGCAAGTGTAGGAATGTAGCAAACTTGCGGTGTGTGCAATCTCAACCCTCGATTCACTTACCATGGCCCATTCCATTTGGAATTCGCATTTTGGGATTGGTACGAACACATTGTGAACTGTGTGATAAAGCTCTATTTCTAAATAAAGTCCACTGTCATTTGCCCATAACGCCCTGTTATGGACATGTGTCGTGTTCAAAAGTAAGGCCAAGATCCACCTGCTGCCCAAGACGCCTCCGAAGACGTTTGCAACGGTTGCCAGGACAGAGTAAGAAACGGGACTCATCACTAAATACTTTACGTCCCAAGTCAGCGCAGTTCCAAGTTAATCCCTCCCGACAACACTGTAGCCGGCCTTTTCGGTGTACGGGTATGAAGGGAAGGCATCGTAACGGTCGGCGAGTTCTTAGATTCCGCTCTCTCAGTCGTCTGTTAATGGTCATTTTGAGCACTTGTGTTCCGGCGGTCACACGTTGAATGGTAGATAACGTCGAATCCGGTATTACGACATCCGTTCTGACAATCTCCCTGTCCCCCCGTTCTGTTGTGTCCCTTGGTCGACCTCTACCGTCCTCACATTGCATTCTTCCGTTGTTGACCCACCCTTGTCAACATCGTAGAATTGCCGCATCACTTTGAAACAGATGTCGCGCGATTAGTCGATTTGACTAATCAATCTCTTTCAATCCAATGGCACGACCTCTTTCCAACTCTGACATTTGTTCGTAATGAGCACGAATCTTTGCCGAGGCATTGATACAGTATAAATAGGCATATTGCAAAAAAAAAAAAAATAATAATAATAATAATAAATAAACGGATATTTTGAAAATCAACTCGTGCCACGCCGAATATTAAATTTAGAATACACGTGCTGGATGCGCGTTCAGATGGGCTGGAGCTCTTGCTTTGCATAAATCGGGCACCAAATTTCAATCATTTGCATGTTTGGTCGAAACGTCTTTGTATACGTATTTTCATATAAATCGGACAACTGCTTATTGGTGCGTCGATTTTTTTCTGTTAAAGAGTATATAAGCCAATATGTACATAAATAGTTAATCTCAGTTCATTCTAGAAAACTACATTCACACACATAATCATGATTGCATCGATAGAATTTTAGGAGAGATCATCATTTCCAATATCGACCCTGGACCCTTGGTCGATGATGAAACCTCCTGGACCGACGCCATTGATGCCATCCTACATCCCCATTCTAGGGCGCCTTTCCTTTCGAGACTCTCGTCTATTTTGAAGAAAAACTACGCTGTCTTTTTCGAGGCGGCCATCGAGCGCGCTCGGGATTCCCATCCCAGGATACTCAGCGGGTTGTCCGAGCTCAGGAGGGCCTTGGCTCCCAAGACTAGACGTCACCGCGGCAAGCGCTAACCTAATGTATATACCCCTCTCTTCTCTCTTTCTCTTTGAGATGTAACATTGTCTAGAAGACAATAAATAATTTTCAATTGTCAAAATTGTCACATAATCACAATATATTCAAAAAAATGAAGTTCTTCTCTAATCCAGTCCCACACAGGAGAAAATATATCATAGTTAATAATTTTTCACGTTGCTCACTTTTAGTCTTAATGTTACTCATTATCGTAGATTAAGAACGTGATCCCAATATATATGGGCACCAATCATTGTGTACGGCTTACTTATCTCAACACTACATCTCCAACGTTTATAAATAATGGAGGAACGCTACGCCAAGAACTAAACTATACTTAGCTTATCCACCGATGATATTTATTACTTTAATTTCGACTCCGTTATCGACAAAAACGCGCACGTACAGGACTCGACCACATTAACATATTACAATTGGCTTCTAAATATAGAAAGGTATAAATTTGACGAGGCCAGCCTTCGAATTAATTTAAAGTTCTGGAGGCGGTGAAGGCGGCCAGATTTATGGGGGCCCGGCCAATTGGAATTCTCTGCTGACAAACGAGATAGCCCGATGCGTGTTTTTCTTCTCTAAATTCAATCATCCCACACTTGTGGAAACAGATTCTTTATGTGTATGGAATAGTGCTCTCGTTGAAATATAGTCGGCTGTTTGTTTTTCGATATTTATAGACTTTTTTTGCTAACGTGTTATATAAAGTTTGTATGTTTTGAATACTATCTTTCTAACACAATCGTCTTCGCTGAGAGTCATAATCATATTGGCGATTTTTATAAAATATAACCAAGAGTAGTTCCGAAAAGGTATCCGAGTGCTAAAAGCATTGCAGCCGAGAAGCAGTTCTTGTTCGAGCAATTACAAAACTAACTTCTCACGTTTAAAAAAGCTAGATAAAAATGTTCTAGTGATGTAACTTCCTCTGAATATAATAGGACTGTATTAGATTTCTATTTCGAACTTATAAAATGAGAGTAGAGCAAATAGTTTCCTTATTGAGGCTGTCACAGCCGTCGCCGCATTGCCGTCTTTAATAAGGAAATCCTACTCAAGCTGCGTCGGCTCTATTTAAGAAAGGCTGATGTGGCCCTGAGAAACTTATTGCAAAATCTTTGTAACCAGGCGTTGTTCCTTGCTTACAGAATGCTCTCTCATTTACAAAGCCATTTGAACTGCCTCGTTTAGAAAGAAACTTTGAGATACAATTTTGAACAAAGAACTCGAGGCAGAGGAATCATCCAAGATGATCCATACCGGCCACAGGTTGCGTAAACTTGGCCGCGGTCAAATGATGTGAGGCCACGCCGAATCCATTTATCACAACCCTGGATAATGTTGCCCTTAATGCGATAACAAATTAGAAGCTTGGGTTACCTCTCCTGTAATCCCTTGCATGACACAAACTGCAACATGCCTCCTCAATTTTAGAGCCGCTCTGACGTCTGAATTATTACGCAACTAAATAGAATAAAGTATTTTCGCTCTTTTAACAATTTTTACAAAAGGTTGCAACATTTTTACTGGTCGTCCAGACTAATTATTTAAAAAAAAATGCAATAAATAAACATAAATATTTATTGAAAATGTAAACTATTTACAGCGCGAATGTTTCTTTTCAAATAAAACAATGTTCTACTGCCCTTACCGCAATGATAAAAATAATAGTAGGGACTCTGGCTCATCAGTGGTGAACTCTACCAGTGGTTTCACAAGTTTAAGTTCACCAGTACTGGTGTATTAAAATGGCGAAACCGCTGGGAGGGTTCACCACTGATGAGCCAGAGTCCCTCCCACTATTTTTATCATTGCAGTAAGGGGTAGTAGAAAAAATAGGAAACACATACGCTCTGTAAAATAGTTTACATTTTAATTACAGATGGCGGGTTAATTCATCTTGTTCAACTGGTTATTCATCTTTTTTGTTCGAAACCTAAAAACTTTTTACATTTGGTTTGCTTAGATTTTCCTTCGTCTGCATCCATAAGAATAAGGAAATGAAGCAGAAGTTTAGCGACAGCCATAGGTTGCCTTTGTTCGATTCCAAGGGCTCCTACGGAGTATCAACTTCTTACCAGGATTTGGGCATTAACAATGATTAAAAGTTTATCAACGATAAAAGGAAGGCAATAAACTTAATTATGGTCATAAAAAGCGACTAGCCTTCGAATGGACATAATAACATCCGTGGATGGTTTCGAGAAGGAAAATAGCAACATCTCCGTGTCAAGGTGATTTTGTCGTCACAAAACAATTTAATTCCAATGAGGAATTTGACCGTATCCTACTATGGGACATGTCCGTGAGCTATTCCTGTGATCCATAGGAGGACGGCATCTTCTTGTACAGAGTAAAATAAAATAAGGCATTGGATGATGGAAGCCCATGGTGGCTTCGGGAACGAAAGGAAAAGCGATAGTAAAAAACAACGCACTTCTCTTAACTCTCTAAAATCCAACTTCGATAAAACTAGGAAAGAGCATCTCCTGATC
>CP092886.1:30989116-31031365 GCA_030710605.1 Cordylochernes scorpioides | reverse complement strand
GCGCAACAAAAGGTTGCTGATAGCTTGCGCTATTTGTCGAAATAAATATCAACTATTCGTTGTCGAGTGGTCTATTAAATCGTAATATAGATTTGTATAATGAAATGCGAAATTTTCAAAATAAATTTCAAGGGGTTTTACATCAAAATATATTTAACAAAATTATATTGACGATAATCCAAACGTTATTTAACGCTAAAACGAGTATATGAAGAAATTTTATAAAACAAATTACGTCATATAGGTCTTTTTAGCGTTAAATTATATTGATTGCTTCATGAAAATATTAACGGATTAAATGTTACTCTCATATTTCGACCAAGTTAATTCTATTTGTGCTGCCTATGTCTCGACTTTAAGAGATTCCCATCGATCCAAATGCAACATGTCTGAAGGTATCTGAGATATCCTGTGGATCTTGGCATTCCGACTTCTGACCTACACATTGTTGTTAATTCTAGACTAGCCTCGAGGATATGTAGCGCGGTTGGGATAACGACACCCACGCCAGCCTATAATTCGACTTTTGAATAATAAACAAAACGGCTTCCAATTCCAAGGATGAGTTTCTTGTCTTATTTTATATTCATCTCAAGATTTCGAGTATCACAAACCTTTCTAGAGGAGAGTATACCATATGTTATCATATATATATAAAACTCCTGTAGAAGGGTTTGTGATACTCGAAAGCTTGAGATGAATATAAAATAACATAAGAAACCCATCCTCTCTCTCTCTCGGAATCCGTTTTGTTTATTATTAATAAGTATTGCAGAGAGAGAGAGAGAGAGATACTTTTCCGAATTTACAAAAGTTAAGAATACATTCAACTCAACCTGAATAACATCATTGACTCTAGGGGTTTTTCTTAAGAACTGTAAAGATTATATGGTTGTGCGAGGAGAAATGCCTAGAATAGTTGAAACCACAGTGGACCAGCTACTCCAATTTGACCGAGCTAAGATACAAAACTCAACTCATTTTATTCACTATCAATATCTAAGTAGCTCCTTTATGACGGAGGACTACTTACTATCAAACCTCCCTTTGAAAGTTAAATGATTTATAGCCCGTTAAAGGATTCTATGGCTACTTTTCCGCGAGGTTATCACGGGATTTTGGAACAGCGACCCTTTAAATTGCTACTTCTGCAATTTTGTCATCCAAGACAATTTGGCCCATTATCTATTCCAATGGCCATTTCTACAGGGAAAGAGACCGGAAATTCGCGAAATTTCGGGGCTAACTCACTATAATGAACAACATGTATATAAAATTTTTACTACTCTCCTACTAGCTAAAACATTTGTTTATAAATATTTTAAATTTTTCAAGGCGATTGATAAAATGAGGGAAGAAGTGCTCAACTCCACAGACAACGGCTGATTGCTCTCCTTCTCCTCTAAATTGCTTTTACTCCTCACTCATGTATAAATATAACCTTTTAGGGGAATCCCCTTGTAAGACAATAGTGTCTTAATAAAGGTTTTTGCTGTTAAAAAAAAAAAAGAAACATTCAACTCATAATTCGAATTTACTATTTTCTTATACATCTGTATTTATAGAAGTTATTATTGACATGAGTGTGTCGTATATATACAGAGATTCTCTCCTTAGAGATTTAAGAAATAAATGGAAAAGTAAAAGAAGAAAGAAATTCAAATTAAAAAGTTCTATGGGAAAATGGAACATAGAGCTATAATATACTTTGATATTATGTATAAATTATTATAATTTTTAAATATATAAAACATAAGATTAATTAGCGTTTTAAACATTGACAAAAAGAACATTTATTCTCTATTTCGTTTTATTTTTATTGTATTAAACATTAGATTTAAAATAAATAGACATATATTAAAAAAAGATGCATATATTGGATTCATAATTATTTTATTGTTCCAATATTTCGAGGGGCAACTCGCCTCTCTTTATCTAAGATGTTTGTGTTTTTTTACAAAAACATGCGAGCACGCGTACACCACTCTCGTTCTATAAGGCCAATGAAAGACATATACGTATATATATAAATTATTAATCTCAATGTCTTTATAAATTGTTTTCTGAAATTTTAATTTTCAACTTCCCAGCACGCCCTGACCATCCGTCTTGTGGAAGACCTTCATGTGTCGCCTGCGGGTTGAACGACAGCTACTACCCTCCCTCCCCTCGTTCTAATCAAGAAGGTCTTCTTTCTCTGTCAACGACTTCCGGGGCTTCGACTTCGTTGAGACGACACTAGGCTTGACAAAAGAATGTACACAGTACTTACCCTAACTCGCCTAATGGACCTGGCTTCGCCTAGGTATTGTGTAGGAACATTTTAGCCATTTTTTGACAATAGACAATATTCAGTAAAATTAATCAGGCCTTCAGGGAAAAGTATCTTTTCAAAACATTTTTATTCTCTAGCTTTCGGGCACGGACGCCCTTCCACAGGAGAAAACTTGAAGGGCTTCCGTGCCCGAAAGCTAGAAAATAAAAATGTTTTAAAAAGACACTTTTCCCTGGAGGCCTGATTAATTTTACTGAATATTGGCACAATGAATTATTTTATTGAATAGACAATACATTTATTGAGCTCAGTCCACAGTTAGAATGGATAGGATGGTAAACACATATTTACATTCACAACCTAAGAGACTGAGGGGGGATTCCTTTGTTAATAAATAAACGTAGATAAGCACCACCACATAAATAAACGTATTGCAAATATATTCTCATTTGATATGTGTGGCGTGAAATTATCCTTAGAAACTCTCAAGTAAATGTAAGATATTCGAAGAATATTTTAATTGAGAGTGAAATCATCTCTTTGAGCTGTAGTGAGTTGTTGTTGTGAACCTTGCAACATTGTATTCCGCTCGCACAGAAACTTGACGACACAATTGATTTAAATATCCTAGATATTGATCAAATAATACCACAGGTTTCTGGTTTAACGTATTTACATTTGATGTTGCTGGTCGTCTGTTATTTTTAAGGAGACACAGTCAATTATGTGCACACTTGGTTATCTCGTGTGTCTTCAATAAAAGTCATTGTGGATCAAATATATTTCAGAGTTATTTTCTGAATCCCGATATAAATGCTAAAAGGTACAACTTCCTTAAGTTTTGTGTTCATGAATGAATATGCGCTATATATTTATTTCAAGTGAATCAGTCGGTATCGGCGATAGACATATGGCCATAGTCTGGGGTTAATATTTGTGCCTTGTTTCGTTCATTGAGGATTTTCATTGGAAAAATCATTCGGGGATTTACCCTTGTTTTCCGCATCCATGTGTCGTTTACCTAAAAGTAAATCCGTCCGCCTTGTAAGCCGTTTCCAACTTCAAGTAAAATGAGAACCGTCCTCCATATTGGGAAGGAGTTGGAGACTTTTGGTTCGGTCCTTCCCTGGATTCTGGAGCGTAATTCACCCTCCGCCACGTGGAGAGAGGCACCGGGGTGAAAATTTCCCTTCAGGGACATAAGTAAGGCATTACTCCTCCAGTACTTTTGGGGTCATGTCATATACGTATTGATGACCATGTATATTGCGATATAGCATCCGATAAAAATAACGCGTAGGAATGTATGAAAGAGAAAAAGAAAGAAGAATCCAAATATGAATATATTGTCGTGACCTCGACCCGGAAATAGCTTATAAGGGTTTGGTCCCTTACTGATAAGACTGAACCAATAAAAGTGAGGTGAACAAGAGGCGATGATACAAAAATGATGCTCCTAACTGTTGCAAGACAGCAGTTCATTTTTGAAACCTAATATAAGTAAGTGCTGAATGGCACCCAAGTAAAATTTTGCCAAAGTCTTAGAAAACTGAAGAAAAATTCAGGATATCTTGGTCTTTGCCGGCAACATGAGAATACAAGGAGTTTTAACATTAGATTTTTAATGACAATTCGCCCAATCTGGTTCCTTTAAACTTTTCCCCAAAGAATTGAAATCAGCTTCATGGGATTAAGATTTTAACCTTCTGAAACACGGGATGCCGGTGCTTACTTAGAGGCCTTGAAAACTAAAATATCCACAAGAAAGTTAAAATATTGTGAATCTTAAATCAATTTAGGGGAACGCCTGACATATTTGATATATTTATATAATAGTTTTGTTTATTGAACATAAAGCGTGTTTTAGGCCCGTCTGATCAAGACAATACCAGGCTGAGATTGCCAAGTCACCGTGGCCTCCTTCCGCCAGCAATTTACCGCCGGTGTAAAAGTGGCTTCCCAACTAATGGCATCCAAAACAGTTCTCTACTTCTAGAATGTTTGCAAAAACTGCGACCAGCCACCCTGTTAAACCTCTGGTAAAATACGAAATGTTCACTAGAATCTACCTTTTTAAAATGTTATCAGAGGTGTTTCTAAATACCGCATCGTATAAAACGGTTACATAGTGCAATCGCCATATGGTATTCAAATAACAGAACTAACGGTTTGATCGAAAGCCAACATTTATTTATGGAAGTAGGGACAATAAACTTCTGTGGTGGATAGGAAATTTCAGATTGTAACTCAAAAACCTTCCCAGCAAACAAAAATAGTGCTTTTTTATTTTTAATTCTATATTGCTTAGTATTAAGTGTTTTTTCGAGCCAATTAGGGTGTGAAACAGCCAATACAAAGGTTGGCCATAACGGTGGGACATGAGATGATTACCCCGCTATTTCACGGCCAGTTCCGCCCAGCTCGAAACTGGATTGAGAGTAAACAAACCGATATTACAAAACAATGAAAACGATTCTCCTGATATTAATCAAAAGAGTTTTTCTGAAATATTTCTACCTTTATAGATAAAATATAATTTTGCCCAACGCGTGGTAAGACGAAGGTGAGCTAAGACAATCTCCCGCAGGTTGTGACAATTCGCGGGGTGTCGCGCACCCTTCCCGCCGTCCCAACAGATGTAGAGCAGGTGGCAGTTGCCAGTTCCCACACCGACGTCAGGTGCGCTTCCAACCTACTCCAACTGGGGATCCAACGACCTTCCTAGTTTACGTAGCGTCTTTCTTTAAATAGCATTCACTATACACGTAGGTATTGAAAACGGCCAAATATATACAAGTCGCTATTAAAATGTAACGGAATGATGTGGTCGGGTAAAACACCGTTAGATGCCATCCGCGGTAGGAGTGAGATTAACAGGTTGTGGCTTCAACCCGAACATGAAGGAAATCCACTTCTTAAGTAGAGTCTCTACTAAACAGGGAACATTATAATAGAGTTTTTTTTTGTATATGTGGCCATATGCAGGATTGGCATACAAGTTGTTCAGTTGACATAAATGATTAGAACAGCAGGACGGTACAGAGAGAGGATACCCTGAGGTACAGACAGAACACAGTGCCCAGGAAGGAGCTACTTGCTCCCCTGAACCACGGGCATCTTGTTACAGAACCCTCTTGTTCGTGAACATCCCCGTTCCTGAACACTGCCATACCTGGACTGCATCGTTCCTGAACTTCCCCGTTCCCGAATACTTCCGCACCTGTTCTCTCCCGTTACTGAACACTCTCATACAGTAACACTCTCGTACCTGGACATCCTCGTTACTGAACACCCTCGTACATAGACACCCTCGTTACTGAACACTCTCGTTACTGAACAATCTCGTACATAGACACCCTCGTACATGGACACCCTCGTACATAGACACCCCCGTACATAGAAACCCTCGTTACTGAACACCCTCGTACATAGACACCCTCGTTACTGAACATCCTCGTACATAGACATTCTCGTATCTGGACACCCTCGTTACTGAACACCCTCGTACATAGACATTCTCTTGTCTGGACACCCTTGTTACTGAACACCCTCGTACATAGACATCCTCGTTCTGAACACCCTCGTACATAGACATCCTCGTTACTGAACACCCTCGTACATAGACACCCTCGTACATGGAGACCCTCGTACCTAGACACTCCCGTACATAGAAACCCTCGTTACTGAACACCCTCGTACATAGACACCCTCGTTACTGAACATCCTCGTACATAGACATTCTCGTATCTGGACACCCTCGTTACTGAACACCCTCGTACATAGACATTCTCTTGTCTGGACACCCTTGTTACTGAACACCCTCGAACATGGATACTCTCGTATCTGGACATCCCCGTTACTGAACACCCTCGTACATAGACATCCTCGTTACTGAACACCCTCGTACATAGACACCCTCGTACATGGAGACCCTCGTACCTAGACACTCCCGTACATAGAAACCCTCGTTACTGAACACCCTCGTACATAGACACCCTCGTTACTGAACATCCTCGTACATAGACATTCTCGTATCTGGACACCCTCGTTACTGAACACCCTCTTACATAGACATTCTCTTTTCTGGACACCCTTGTTACTGAACACCCTCGAACATGGATACTCTCGTATCTGGACATCCCCGTTACTGAACACCCTCGTACATAGACATCCTCGTTACTGAACACCCCCCGTACATAGACACCCTCGTTACTGAACATCCTCGTTACTGAACACCCCCCGTACATAGACACCCTCGTTACTGAACATCATCGTTACTGAACACCCTCGTACATAGACACCCTCGTTACTGAACACCCCCCGTACATAGACATCCTCGTTACTGAACACCCCCCGTACATAGACACCATCGTTACTGAACACCCTCGTTACTGAACACCCTCGTATATAGACACCCTCGTTACTGAACACCGTCGTACATAGACACCCTCGTTACTGAACACCCCCCGTACATAGACACCCTCGTTACTGAACATCCTCGTTACTGAACACCCTCGTACATAGACACCCTCGTTACTGAACACCCCCCGTACATAGACATCCTCGTTACTGAACACCCCCGTACATAGACATCCTTGTTACTGAACACCCTCGTACATAGACATCCTCGTTACTGAACACCCCCCGTACATAGACATCCTCGTTACTGAACACCCTCGTACATATACACCCTCGTTACTGAACACCCTCGTATATAGACACCCTCGTTACTGAACACCCTCGTACATAGACACCCTCGTTACTGAACACCCCCCGTACATAGACATCCTCGTTACTGAACACCCCCCGTACATAGATACCCTCGTTACTGAACACCCTCGTACATAGACAACCTCGTTACTGAACACCCTCGTATATAGACATCCTCGTTACTGAACACCCCCCGTACATAGACACCCTCGTTACTGAACATCCTCGTTACTGAACATCCTCGTACATAGACATCCTCGTTACTGAACCCCCCCCCCGTACATAGACATCCTCGTTACTGAACACCCCCCGTACATAGATACCCTCGTTACTGAACACCCTCGTACATAGACATCCTCGTTACTGAACACCCTCGTATATAGACATCCTCGTTACTGAACACCCCCCGTACATAGACACCCTCGTTACTGAACACCCTCGTACATAGACACCCTCGTTACTGAACACCCCCCGTACATAGACATCCTCGTTACTGAACACCCTCGTACATAGACAACCTCGTTACTGAACACCCTCGTATATAGACATCCTCGTTACTGAACACCCCCCGTACATAGACACCCTCGTTACTGAACATCCTCGTTACTGAACATCCTCGTACATAGACATCCTCGTTACTGAACCCCCCCCCCCCCCCCCGTACATAGACATCCTCGTTACTGAACACCCCCCGTACATAGATACCCTCGTTACTGAACACCCTCGTACATAGACATCCTCGTTACTGAACACCCTCGTATATAGACATCCTCGTTACTGAACACCCCCCGTACATAGACACCCTCGTTACTGAACACCCTCGTACATAGACACCCTCGTTACTGAACACCCCCCGTACATAGACATCCTCGTTACTGAACACCCTCGTATATAGACATCCTCGTTACTGAACACCCCCCGTACATAGACACCCTCGTTACTGAACACCCTCGTTACTGAACATCCTCGTTACTGAACACCCCC
This sequence comes from Cordylochernes scorpioides, assembly GCA_030710605.1. Lineage (NCBI taxonomy): Eukaryota > Metazoa > Arthropoda > Arachnida > Pseudoscorpiones > Chernetidae > Cordylochernes > Cordylochernes scorpioides. The sequence goes on along the minus strand of CP092886.1, from coordinate 31,023,396 downwards.
CGTACATAGACATCTTCGATACTGAACACCCCCGTATATGTACACTCCGATACCTGTCTCTATATAATCTCGGGTAATGGAAGAGGAATAGTGTTGATATTGGCTGGCGGAGCTATATTTCTCTGTGACCTCATCCAAATTATTTGTAACTAAGATGACATTGCTATAGAGTGCGACATGTAGAAGGCAAATGTTTTTAACGGTAGAAGAGGAGGAGAAACCTACAAATACTTTACTGACGCCAGGAGTTACTTTGGTTTAATAAATCAATCTTCATACGAAAAATATATATTGAATTAATATAATAAATCAGGTTCAAACACACTTTGAAACTAATTTTATTTTCGACATGAAAAAATTCTACAACCTCTATACGGAAAAATCTGTAGGTCCTGTTTATTTATTGGTGTACCATCCCAGAAGTTTCGCAAGTTGAATCTACTAGGCCACCATAAATATTTCGCTAGAAAAGAAACGTGAAAATATGTTTAGAGGAATAGGAGCGCGCGGAGTGGCATAACTGTCGAGTTGCGGCAAACAACCTGGGATAACCCGGGGTCGAATCCCGCATTGAAATGTTATATAAATTGCATCAATGGCCACCAACTTCTGCACAAGTCCAGTTCCATTAGTTATCGCAAAGTAACCAAACGAGGATCTCGTTCCGTTTAAGTTGAAATATCTAACTGCTTGCTGCATGTGCAGACATGTGGAGCACTTAGAGTTTATTCAAGTCGCGAACACCTGTCCTTAATGATCATCATGGCCTGTATCATATGCATTTGGGATGAGTGCCATTGCGATATTTTCATTTTTCTCCACAGTAGTTTTAGTGATGTGGTGTAAATGAAATATATAGAGAGATAAAATATAGAGCTGAATATATTGAAGACGCTCTGGGTCTTGTGTCAGTACTATCTTTAAGCATATTGCTGAGTACTTAAGAAGACACTCCCACAGCCCGGCCGCTAGTTGGACTTTTGCCAGACTGAGCTTTTCTTTCCCGCCATAAGCTCCATCGTTACAAAGCAACAATTGGCGGGAAGCGGGATATTAGGTTGTGCAGCTGTCGTCGATGTGAATACTTTTACATTTTGATTTCTTGAGCGACTACGAATTGCCGGGAGAGTGAGGCGTGGTTTCTAGACAAGGTAAACAAGCAGAACGGAAGTAAATAAGGAAACGGAGGTTTTGACGAGTGAAAGAACGGCAACAGGAAGATTAAGGGAAGGCAAAGAATCCAAAGACCTAAACAGGACCAGCCGCGCAAAAGTAGAAATGCCAATGAAAGAAAACTTCTCAGTAAATGTTACTGCAGGAATTGAATCTGAAATAGATCTGAGAAGGTTAGTTCTATATTTTGTTCACATTGATAAGAAACAATACTAATAGTATGCAACATTGTTCAGTGTTTATTTTATCTAAGTCTCTCTAACCTATTTTACATTTTAAATTGAGCATTTGAACAAAGGCGCTACAATGGTTCATTCACGTAAGATTCCATACGTTCTCAATCTACCTCGCAAAATATCAATATTCATACTCTTAGTGACGATCCAATGTATGCCCCTGTTTATTATAAAACTAGATGTGGAAATACACGCATGGGAGACAAAGGAATTTATAACATTGCAAGTTGGATTATTTTCTCACTCTCTCTAGTCAAAATAAAACTTCCCATTTTAGTTAAATTTTTAAAATAAGGAAGAATTTAGCTCGATTCTAAATGTTCTTTTTTTTTTTAAGAGTGTGAGAAGTGATTTAAGCTTTTTAAATATATTTTTTTCATGAGATCCTATAGTCAACATCTAACGCTTCCATATTCATAAAGATTTCAAGGCTCAAACAAGGCAAGATACTACTTGTCCGCCTTCCGACTACAGTATCTGACACCATAGCTTCTCTCCCAGGATGGAAGTTGATATTGCCATAAACCTTATGGCGGTTCCCGTGTTGGAAAAATTGTTTACGGTGTCTCTTTCCCTGGTGCTTTTTCTTCGAGTAATTGCTAGCAAATGCTGAATTAATATTTTGTTGTTGTTGCTTATTCCTCAAGTCGTTTAAAACAATCTCCATTAGGTTCCATTGTCTCAGCTTTTCTATTATATTAGAAATCATGTAGAAGGAAAGAGGGGTGTACCTATATTTTAGCTTTGGGTATTGGACTTTTTTAATCATTTATTATATATAGGGCCTAGGGGTTTGTGCATTAAACTGCTAATATATTACGGGGTTATATCAGTGAACAACGTATAGGAGAAGATAGGACACATGTGCTACCTAATAAAAAAGAACAAGCTAGTTTAAACTCCTGTACAAGCAAGAAAAGATGCGCAAAGTCCTTCCAGCCGACAACTATAATTCTCAAATACATCCTGTCCCGGACACCTCCTCAGATGAAGTCAAGACGTCGTTGGTGGCCAGTGTCCGCCCACATAAGCAAGTCCCCTAGCTGTCAAACCTTCTCACGTCTGGGAGGATTTCTTCATCTTCCTCGATCAACGGAGAACTTCCGCCTTCTTATTCCGGACAACCTGTAAAATAAACATAAGGCATCTATAATAAACTAAATAAAGCTTCCAGGGCTAAGTTTCTTGTGCAAACCTATATTTTCAAGCTTTGAAATTGTCAGTCCTTCTTCAACAGGAGTATCGCAATAATGATAAATACTATAAATCAGAGAAGAACGCTTATTTTTAATCAATAGTTATATGATGAATAAGGCGTCTATATATGGAAAATGAAACTATATAGCGCGATTTTTCTTTCTTACCTTTTTTTTTTTAAACATCTTCCAACTATCTTATTACGATGGAAAACTATTGCGAGAGACAGGCTCATCATAAGAGAACCCTCTCAGCGATGAGTCAGGCGCTTTCAATATTTTCCTATCGCAATAAGGAAAGTTTTGAAAATAGAGCAATCCATAAATAAATCTTTAATTAAAAAGGCATATATTGGATCAAAATATCATTTATTATACCAATATTTCAGTTGGCTGAACGCCAACCTTTATCAAGGTGTTATAACATTTTAAAGTGTGTCAACAACAAACTCAGCGCAGCGCAACCTACTCAGCAAATAAATGATATTTTGATCCAATATATGCCTTTTTAATTAAAAATAAGAAAGTAGGAAGTTGTTTTATTTTAATATAATCGTGGTAAATAATTTCATTTCTTATATAAACGGTCAAATGTTTAAGGGGAACCTAAGGATAACAGTGGAGGGGCGAACTCAATGCCGACCAACAGATATCCAAATTCGCCACATATTGAAGTTCTGTTGAATCGCTGTGGTATTAAACCGACCGATAATTCAAAAGGCAAAATAAACACAGTAAAGAAGGTTTCCAGATGGGGAAAGCAGTTTTTTTTTTTTTTTTTTTGTGGATGACTGAATCAATCAGGGAACGATTTAAGATCATAAACCTTCACTAACATAGGACAACCATCATGACTATGTACTAAGTGCAATTCTCAACCTGCAACCCCAAACACATTATTGACTCATCCATTGATGAGCTTTACTCATCCTCAGTAGACACCATCAAAAGTCTCAAGCTCTAGAAGTTTGATACCCTAATATGATTGAGTGGAGATAAGAAAGAAGAATTAGAAGACTAAAGAGGGACAAGCAACGGTTCTGTCCTCCCAAGAGAACAGCAGCCTTTGATTTCTAGACTTAAGTCTGGCCATCTACGGACAATGACTTTTCAGAATGGTTGCAAGGTTTTCCCACTATATACTAAGCGCAATTCTCAACCTGAAACCCCAAAACACATTATTGACTGTATTGACTCATCCCTTGATGAGCTCTACTCATCCCCAGCAGACACCATCAACAAGCTCTACAAGCTTGATACCCTAATATGATTGAGTAGAAATAAGAAAGAAGAAGACTAACATAGGACAGCATGTATGACTCATTTTTTTATGATGTCGTTGTAAATACTGTCTATTTATTTTCTCAACTCCGAGGTTGATGGCGGTTCCTATCCTCTCAGTGTGACCTTTCAAAGGCTAGTCGTTTGATAAAATCGTAGCGTATTGTCCTCAAATTGTCCATGAATTTATTCTCGGCCTTCTTCTTCGTGGTCATCCTTTCATACCTCCTTCCAGCAATAACTTTACTCATTCCGAGAGTCGGACGGAATGTCTAGATATACTAACTCTCTTCCACCTTATAATTTATATGGATTTATATTAATTTAACTATGGCCTGTCCTATGGTACAAAAATAATAAAGATATAAGTTATATCAATAGTTATAATCAATTACATGAAGTATATGGTGATAGCAGATTAATATGGTACAAGCTTAGATAAGGATTATTAACTTAACTATGTTTAAATTACGATATATATTTTGTAATATATTCTCATATATACTTGTATAATACTAACTCTCCTTCACTTCTTCAGAAGGCCACATTCCCTCCTCGATTATTTTAAGGATGAAAATTAATGCTGCGATATACTATTTTAGGCAGATGTCACTTTTATCAAATTACGAAACTATTCTAGACGCGTAATATTCTTTTTAAAATAAAACAATTTCTACTGCCCTTACTGCAATGGAAAAATTAAAGGGAGGGCCTGGCTCATCAGTGGTGAACCCTCCCAGCGGTTTCGCCAGATATCACTTTATTATATACTCCTTTAAATTTTTTATAATTTTACTGTAAGATTTGCGCACTTTGTATGCGGAAATAAAGATATTAGGCCATTGCATTAATTTATACATTTGCCATTAAAATATAGATTTTTTTTTTTAATATTAAAACATCGTTATACACTGCGTGACATTGAAAATGGAACACCAAGAAATAGTGGCCAGAAAGTGATGAAACTCGGCAGACAGAGAGAGACAGGGACGAACAATAAGTGATCTTTATTTCAAAATGATAGTCATAATACAGAGCGAGAACGGCGTCGGCTTAGTAGCAAGTAGGACCACCGCGGACGGCGATGCACGCAGCAACACGTCTAGGTAGAGAGTCAATCAGAGTACGGATGGCGTCCTGAGGGATGGCTCTACATTCCCTCTCAACCATTTGCCACAGTTCGTCTTCTGAACGCGGCTGTGGCAAGGCTTGCAAACGGCGCCCAATGATGTCCCAGACGTGCTCGATTGGTGAGAGATCAGGAGAGTACGGTGGCCAGGGAAGCATCTGTACATCTTGCAGAGCTTGTTGGCTAATGCGAGCAGTGTGCGGTCGGGCGTTATCCTGCTGATAAAGGGCATTGGGTACCCCTTGAAGGTAGGGGAGTGTCACCGGTCTCAGCACATCATCAACGTATCGTTGGGCCGTCATAGTGCCCTGAATACGAAGTAAAGGTGACCTGGAATCATACGCGATTGCGCCCCAAACCATGATTCCACGTTGTCGCACGGTGGGGCGTTCCACAATTGCTGCCGGATTGGACCTTTCTCCACGTCGACGTCACACGCGTACACGGCGACTATCACTGGACAAGCAGAAACGCGACTCATCTGAGAACACGACCCTGTGCCATTCCGTCATCCACGTCGTTCTAGCCCGGCACCATTCCAAACGTTGGCGCCTATTCGGTGGGGTCAATGGCAGTCTTCTTAACGGACGGCATTAGTGCAAGCCATTAGCAACCAATCGACGGGAAATGGTTCTTGTCGAGATGGAATGATCTAGGGTGTCTTGCACATGTTGCAGGATGGCTGTACAAGTGGCTTGTGGGGCCGCCACTGCTTGTCGAAGGATACGCCGATCCACACGTGCTGACGTCACTCTGGTTGCAGCGACATTCCTATAAATTGCCACATTTCCTTGTTCCAATCATCTTCTCCACAGTCGGTGCACCGTGGACGCACCAAGGTGTGTATCAGCTGCGATTTGACGTATGGACCAACCTGCCCTTTTCAGTCCGATCACCATGCCCCTCGTAAAAGCGTCTGTCTGCTTGAACTGCCTCCGTTTACGATGACCTGGCATTCTCTGTTATTACACGTGTCTTTTGACACAAGAACAAAATTTCTACAATGATTTTCCTTGAAGAAATAACGACACGAATACTGTCCTTTCTACAAGTTCCTTCCCTTATATCTTACTCCATGTGCGCACGAGAGCTGCGCATTTTACATCATTTGCATAACTCGGTTAGGCGCGTCTACCCTGAAATTTGCATAATTTTCTGGCCACTATTTCTTGGTGTTCCATTTTCAATGTCACGCAGTGTATTTCGAACGAAAATGAACATTTGACGCCGATTTTATTTCTGGTCTTAAAGCGATAATCATATAGTATAATCGTGATTTTATTGATGGGCACCATCTATCGAAACTTCTCATAGTCAGATGTATTAAAGCGCATATATATAAAAATTGAAAATTATGAAGAGTAAATAAGAGAAACAAACGTGAGTATATATATAAGAAAATTTATATTTTTACTTCTGAGGTGAATATTCAAATAAATATTTTAAATCTCTATTCATGATGAAATCGTGAAAAATTTTAAAATTACAAAATATTTCCTCACAATGAGTTTCTTTTTATTTTAAATTGTTATCTTTCAAGTTGTAAATACCCACGCTGCGCGCGTTTGTATTTTAAATATTTCTTGTTAGATATTGTTGCACCAAGTTTCAGCTTTGCAGGGTCTTCGACCTTGGTTTCTTCCTTCTTGGTATCTTACACGTTTTCCGAGCGGGTTTCCATACTCAAAGCAAATAAATAAAAGTAAATAAAAATAAATTACCTTTTAAAGTTATTGCGCTTATTTATTCGTTGTCTTCCTCGTAGGTCGCGATCCGCAGTCTTGGTTTAGGTCCTCTCTCGCTCCAATAACCAATCAAGATATATGTACAATAAAATATTACAAAAGGAATGAAACTATTAAAAGGAATGATGATATTCTAAATAATCTGTTTTAAATAAATATTAAATATCATTGAATATTTTGAATAAGTGTAGGGCATATTAAAATTGATGCAACAATATAGTAGATATTTTTTAAGCCCGTTGAAGAACAATTACCGCTTGAAAGCTAGCAATTTTAAATAAAAATAAACTCATTGTGAGGAAATATTTAAAAATATTTTAAATGTTTAAAGCAAAATTCAACAATGTAAACAAGTTTATAAATCGGCTTTTAGGGTGTCATGAACTTGTCCAAAGAGAAATAAATAAAAAACTGGGGTAACGAAGCAGATATCCTTCAATGAAAACAAAAAGCCCTTGCAATTTTGTCATCACTTGTCACAACTTCTTCTTATCAAACCACTTCCTATCTATTCAATACTTTTGTTTTTATAATGGCTTTCTTCATTTGACATGTAGTAGACAATATATAGTAATTATAAAACAAACAAAAATAATTATTTAAAAATTTCAAACAAAAATATTATATTAGATAATAAAAAGGCATATATTGGATTGCATAAAATATTTATTGCCAATATTTTATTGTTGTTGTTGTTGTCATGTCCAATGAAAAGCCTCATATGTCTCCATGCATCTCTATCACAGCAGCAGCAATGTCCACTATCTTGGGTGTGTAAAGCTGCTGCTCTGGGTCTATGTCAATTTTTTGCAAGGCTGCGGCCATTGCTGGGCATGAGAATATGTGAGTAGGTGTTAGTTCCACACCAGGACAGTTGTTGCATGTCCTATAGGTTCTTGTGCCATCTGGATGTATTGTCATTCCTGTTTATTGAATCCAATATATGCCTTTTTATTATCTAATGATTTAAGTATGGATTGCTCTATTTTCAGAAAAATATTATATATATAATGAAAATATGAAAATAATTTTTAAAAAGCAAAATAAACAAACTTTTTTTACTTTTTCCTTCTTATTTTGAAGAATATCTGAGTTCGTTACCCCAATTGTTTTGTTTTTTTTGACAAGTGTATGACGCCCTATAGCCGATTTATAAGTTTGGTTCCGTTGTCAAATCTTTCTGTTGGCATTTATACAGGGTGATCCAAAAGTCCCGCACTATTTTAAAAATTAATAACTCCGCGAATATTTGCGCTAGAGCAATGCGGTAAACACCATTGTGTTCAGGATGCAATGGGATTTTTTATGGCAAATAATGAAAAATTCGAAATTGATTTTAGTTACAATTTTATTCGCCAGATGGCGCACTACCAGAATCAGAGATTCAGCGGCCAAATTGTTTGATAAATTGAAAAATATAACTGATCGACACGTATTTTTCCTTTTTGAATACCAGGAAAGAATCCTAATAACATCAAATGACAAATTAATAAAACACCACTTCGCCAAAAGTATGAAGAATTGGTTAACAATTTTTAAATACAATCAGAGATATGTAAAATAGGTAAATGCAAATTAAAACATGTAGCAAAAAAAAATGATATTTCAGATACGGTTTGTGTTTCCGAATATAATAAATTTCTAATATTTTTAATTCAACTCTTTCTCAGTATCGATTATATTTATTTTAATTCATCTGAAAAATATATATCTATCTCTGATAATTTATTTTACTCTGGAATGCCGTTGTTGTTGTCTTGTCCAATAAAGAGCCTCAGATGTATCCATGCATCTCCATCACAGCAGCAGCAATGTCCACTATCTTGGGTGTGTAAAGCTGCTGCTCTGGGTCTCTGTCAAATTTCTGCAAGGCTGCGGCCATTGCTGGCTATGAGAATATGTGGGTAGGTGTAAGTTCCACACCAGGACAATTGTTGCATGCCCTATAGGTTATTGTGCCATCTGGATGTATTGTCATTCCTTTATAGTGTTTTGTTCTAAGTCTTGTTATAGTTTTTGTCATTTTTCTCTCAGAGTTTATTTCGCATTTTGATCTTTTCTTATTTATTGTTTAATTATCTTGTATTTTGACAAAGAATCAGCGTCAAATAATGACATTTGTTCTTTCCTTTGGCTCAACTTTCTGGCTTCCTTTGCCAATTCAAATGCCATTTCATTACCCCCGATCCCAGCATGGGCAGAGATCCATTGTAGAATGCAGTTATTCTCCAATGGTTCCAGTTGGGTAAGTAACGAGTGTATTTTCTGTGTGATTTTAGTATTGCCCTTCTGAATTGCTTCTAGAGCGGATATGGAGTCGCTGTATATTAAATTTCCTTCTGCTTGATGCAGGGATGGTTGGTTAAGGCATACATCAAGGGCTTTCCAGATAGCTGTCAGTTCACAAGTAAAGTTTGACGAAATCTGTCCTGCTCCTTCTTTGATTTTGATGTGCGTTCCATCTTGCAGTATTATGTTAATTCCGGCCCCTCCATAACTCAGGGTAAGGTCTGAAGCTCCATCTGTATATGCTGTTAAAGGGGGTGGCCTAGTAGTTTTAATCAAGAATTTGTACTATGAGGACATAGCCGTTAATATTTCAAACACATTAGACCTCGAAAAGCCCAAGATATCAAAGTCTACCTCAATCAAAACAAAGCCATCAACATATACAATATGTATACCCTCCAAACAATACACTTATTGACGATGGAACAATGGCTCAATTTCTTACAGACAACTCTTATTGTAGGTGACCTTAATGCCAAACATCAACTATGGGGATGTTCCACGCCAAACCCAAGAGGCAAAATACTTTCAAACATATTTGACGACAATGCCATCATGTGCTTAAATGATGGGAATCCTACCCATTATTCATACAGCTATAATACTGCACAAGCCCTTGATATAAGTTTTTACTATCCTGACATTTTCCACAAATGCAAATAGCAAATATTAAAAAGTATTGGAAGTGATCATTTGCCTAATTTGATAGAAATTAGCACCAAGACCAAAACCAGCTCAATTAAGAAAAATTCAGGAACTTCAGAAAGGCTAATTGGATATCTTTCGAAAACACCATTATTAAAGCAGCCACAGTTTCAATACCAAGAGGTAATATTAAGAAATGGATTCCAAATTATACACACCAGGCAAAAAATATTCAAACACTTATAACTAAAAGAAATGAACTACAAAAAAGAGCACCCAAAACCAAACAAATTGTAGAACTGAACTGAACATTGTGAATGCAAAAATAAAAAGATTATACGTAAATGTGAAAAGGGAAAAATGGAAACAAACTTGTGAAAACCTGAACCCAAGAAACCCAAATACAAAACTTTGGAATTTGGCAAAACAAATTGACAGATCCCAGTCACAAACCGAAAAAACTAATATGATTAAGAATACAGATGGTACACCAGCAACTAATGACAAAATTGCTGCCAATCTTTTAAGTAATTCATATCAAATAAGTAGTAAAATCAAGGTTTAAACAAACGCCCGAAGGATTATTCATGACTGTAAAAATGTCACCAACACTCATAATATTTTCCATGAAAAAAATCAATATGAAAGAGCTAGCTTATGCATTAGAAAACACTGACCTAAACAAGACTCCTGGGCCAGATGGAATCCATGGCCGAATGATATCAAACTTGGGAAAAATTGGGCAGTGATCTACCTCTAAAGCATTCTGCCTTAGCGAGCCTGTCTGCGAACTCATTACCTTCGATGAGGCTGTGTCCCCTAACCCAATGGAGCTCCGGAGCCCGCGTTATCATCTCCAGCTCCTGGATTATTTGATGCGCGAGTTGCCCTTTCACCAGATTGATGGCGACGAGGGCCGACATACAATCTGAATAGAGGCGGTTCGGGCTGAAGTTCTTCTCGGCACACACTCTGAGGGCTACCCTGATCGCAACCAGCTCGGCTGAAAAGACCAATTCGTCCACTCTGAGTGTTAAGCTTTCTTGGAAGATCAGCTCTCCTTTAGTGAAAATCACTACTCCAGCTCCAGTATTGGTTCCAGACTTACTACCATCAGTGAAAACCTCCGTGTCAATCCCTGTCGGCCCTCCAGGACTCCAATTCCACTTTGGCAACCACTGCGGAGGCTTCCTTGGGTCCCTCTTCCATTCCAGGGCACCCGCTTCAAGTCCCAGGGCATCTTCCCTGTTCTCCCAGATCTTCTGTCTGATGGTCTCCTCCTCTAGTTTCAATCCCAGGGGAATAAGCCCAGCGAGGACCAAAAAGGCCTCACTGCTGGTAGTGCGATATTCCCCTGTGATTCTGAGTGCCGCTGTCCTCTGCACGCTCTCTAGAGTTTTTGCCACCTTCTGATCCCTGTTATAGCAGGATTGGCTCGACACAGGAGAGGCAGAGTTTCCTAAAAATAGTACCCTCCTTCTCCCCCTATTGAGAGCCAACCAGGACAGGCCTGCACAACGCCTCCCTGCCTCTCGTCACCATCTCCTCCGCCTGGTGTTGCCAACCCATCTTGTCATCAATGACCACCCCCAGGATGGTCATCCTATTGACCAACGCTACCCTCCGTCCTTTCATCCGGATAGCCGGCTTGTGCTCCCATTTGATCCCTTTCCTTTTAGTTCTTATGTCCCTAGGCTTAAAGCTGAGGGCTTTAGTTTTGGAGACATTGAACTTAAGGCCAGAGTCATGGGCCCAGTTCGAGAGGATTTGGAGAGAAGCTTCAACACACTTCTCAGCCTTCGCTCTCGAAGCAGCCTCAATGATGAGGAACTGGTCGTCAGCATAGAGAACCAGCCAGGCTCCCTCAGATAGCTCCTCCTGGAAAACGGTGTTTACCAGGATATTCCACAGAATAGGTCCGCAGCAAGAGCCCTGGGGGCAACCCCTAGCACAGTTTCTTTCCAACTTCTGCCCACCAAATCTGAGGCTAATCCGTCTATCCCTCAGGAAGTCACGAACCAAGCTGCACAAATTATCAGGACAACCCATGTCAATCAAATTTCATCAGCTTGTTCCAGCTCATGGAGTTGAACGCGCCATCAATGTCCAGGGCCACGAGAAGAACCCAAGCACCCTTATTTAAGCCCATCTCAACCCCTTCTAACACCTCGTTCAGAGCCATGGTTGTGGAGTTCCCTTCCCTAAAACCATGTTGGAAAGAGGAAAGGAGCTCATTACTCTCTAGCCAGTGCTTCAGTCGCTGAGCTAGTAGGCTATCCAGGACCATACCTAGACACACTAGTAAAGAAAGGGGACGATAATCATTAGGAGAATTACCCTTTCTACCAGACTTTTCGAGAAGCACTACTCGGGCAACCTTCCATGCCTCAGGAAAAGTACCAGTGTCCAGGCACCTATTGAAAAACCTGGCAAGAAGTGATGGGTGCATTCTTAACAGGGCTTTCACGACCGTGTTATCGATCCCTTCGGGACCAGGAGATTTCCTTTTCCCGAACTTGAAAGCCGTCAGTTTCACCTCATTCTCAGAAAAGGGCGGATCCACCAAACCACAAGTGGTCAGAGAGATCTCGTCCTTTGGTTCCTCGTTTCCGAAGTGCCGATCCAAGTTGTTTTTATTTTATCTTCTGCTTTCGAGTGAGTAGGTCTAGAACACATTCTCTCTGAATTTTCTCATTGTTGGTGGATAAAACAGCACCAGTGATTATTTTGGCCGCTTTTGCTTGAACACTGTCTAGTCTTACTTTTAGTGATGAGCTTGAGGGAGCCCAGACCGGTGTTGCATATTCCATTATCGGCCTTATTAAGGTGATATATTTTGTTCTGAGAATTCTGGGTTTTTTTCCCCAATTTGTTCCACATAGCCATCTCAGAATGTTTAGTTTTCTGGTAGCTCTATTTGAGGTTCTAATTATGTGTTTTGAAAATTCCAATTCCTCATCAAAGATAGTTAAAATAATTTTATTGACATCTTGTCAATACATACAAAGTGCACACTCTGTACTATTTAAAAAAAGATAATATGCATTATATACACTATGTACAATGAATATGGCGCCTCTGCCAGCGCTGCAGAGTTTGGTGGAGAATCGCCAGTGGGTCTCCAGCGACACCACGAATTTTGCGATCTACGAAGAATACGTAGATCGCGTACTTCGCCGCTTAGGAGATGGTGATGGCGCGGTCCTCGAGACCAACTGGAAAGATCCAGGACTGCAGTATCACACCTAGGTATTTTGGATTTCTATTTTTATCAATTATTTGTTTGTTTATGCTTATTTTGTGGTTATATTTATGCCTTTTTCCCTGTCAGTGGAGAAGACGCATAGGTTTGGTTTTATTGGGTTTATGGTCATTTGGAGTTCCATTGCCCACTTCTCCAGTCCTCTCATTGATGTGTTCAGTATTTTTTACGATTTTTCTATGCTGCTACTTGTGTGCCATATGGCTATATCGTCTGCAAAACAGGCAACCTTTGAGTCTTCAGTGAGGTAAGGATGGATGTCGTTAATATATAGCAGATAGAGTAGAGGACTGAGCACAGATCCTTGAGGTACACCAGCCCATGTTCTTCCTTCCTTGGAAAATTCTCCATTGACCCAAACCTTTAACCTTCTTCCCCTTAAGAAGTCTGCAATCCAGGTTAAGGTTTCTCCTCTTACTCCGATGTTGTGCAGCTTTTCACGTAATTTCTCCCTCCACACTCGATCAAAAGCTGAGGTCATATCAAGGAATATAACCGTGGTCTTCTTTGGCGGTTGTTCCTGGAAAGAATCTATTATTGATTGACAGAAGTAGAACAGTTGATCAGTCGTACAGTGCTGGGATCTATAGGCAGTTTGGTAGAAGTTTATTTTATTAATGTTAGTGAGCCAGACTATGAGCCTAGAGTGGATAATTCGTTCTGTTATTTCACAAAGTATGCTGGTGAGAGCAATTGGCCGATAGTGCTTGGATTCCTTGGCATCTTTGTTTGGTTTTAGTATTGGCACAGTAATTGATATCTTCCAATTCTTTGGTAGTTCACCAGTTTACCATGAAATGTTCAGTATTCGTAGGAGTTATTTATTTGCTTTGTCTTCAAAGTGTTTAATCATTTGACCAAAGATTAGATTATCTCTTGGTGACCTCTTAGATTTTTTTATTGATGAGTTTAGCTCATTCAGTGTGAAGTCTCTCGAGAAAATATCTTGTTGATGGAAGTTTCTTGCTTGTTTAACTAACTTGTTTATATTATTTTTAGAGTCCTGTCTTCATTCGTATATTTGAGTATGGAAGTGCTTGAAAGATATTCAGCAATTATGTTAGTCATCTGTTTGTTCTCGTTCTCGCTGTTCTATTCATATCGGTTAGAGTATTGGAGGATTGGTGTTGGTTTTGATTGTTTTCTAACACTCTAATCATATTCCAGTGTTGGCTGTCCTTTCTTGGATCCATTTTTTCGCAGAATTCTGCCATTTTTCTCTTGTTTGCATATCCAAATTTCTTGTTCTATTTTGTGACTAATTTCAATGTGTTACTTTCACTTTTCTTCTGTTTTATTTTTTAAAGAAGTTCATTGATATTGTCTCTCTCTGCAATCATTGCCTCGATGTTGTGGTCCTTCCAGTAAGGTATCCACAGGTCTAACGTCTCCTTCTAGGTATCGATGCTTTTGATATATTCGAAGAGAAGTTTTCCAAGTTTTTGTCAAGCGTTCTGTAATTCAATTTTTCGTTGCACAGTTCTTCAAGCTTTTCTGTGAATTTTTTTCAAGTCGGCTTTCCTAAAGTTCCATGTTCTTTTATTCTGTTGGACATTCTCAATTTTGAAGTTTAGGGTTGTTAAAATTGGTCTGTGGTCACTGATTGCACCTCTCAGGATTTTCCATTGTGTTGTGGGTGCGATGTTGTAATTTATCGCTGTGATGTCTATTGCGGATTCTGTGCCTGTCGACTTGGATAGATAGGTGTTCTCTCCCTTATTTAATGGTGTAAGGTCGAAGTCGGTGACCTTTGTTATCCTGGACAGATGATCCCCAAGTTGAACTTTTGGCGTTAAAATCGCCGAGTATGATTGTGATATCTGAAGACGCTTCACTTAATGTCTCTATTGTGTGTACCCATACAAAATTCAAAGATTTCACGAGCTGAAAGTTGGCGATTTTGAGATGCGTCAAGAATTCGCTGCATGGGTTTTATGGCAAATTGATATTGATGAAAACTGGCTGTCGAATGTTGTGTGGACAGATGATGCTCACTTTTCTCTAAACGGAGAATTTAACAATCAAAACAGCCGCTTTTGGGCAACAGAAAACTCTAGGATTTTTACAGAAATGCCACTTTATCAGCCTAGAGTTACAGTTTTGTGTGGGTTCACTTCTTATTTTATTATTGGGCCATTTTTCTTTGAAAAATCAATGGAAGAACTTTTAAAACCGTTTTTGTATTCCCATATTGCAGGGAAAAAGCACTAAGCGAAATACATTCATGAAAGTTGGAGGACCTCCTCATATCTCCCGAGGTGCCAAACAATTGCTGAAGAATACGTTCGTTGAAAATCGTGTGATAAGTCGCCACTTCATACACCAGTGGCCTCCAAGATCACCAGACTTGACGCCTTGCGATTTTTGTTTATGGGGGTACATTAAATCGTGTGTTTATCGATGCTGGCCTACCACATTGGCCATGTTAAAGGCTTCTATCAGATGGCACGTTTTATCAATTTCAACAGATATGTTATTTAATGCTGTCCATTCTGTCATTTATCGTCTGCAGGCGGTGATTGAGAATGAAGGGTGCCACATTGAGCAAGGATTGTGACCTAATACAAGAGAGAAGGCAGTTACCTCATGTGTTATATAAGCTGCCATGTATTATATTATCTACCAATATTTTGCAGCTCTTTGTGTTGGGATATGGGGATAATAAATGCTGTCCTCACATCTTGACTCTTTTTTTTTGTGAACAGTAATATTTTGTTTGTCATTTGCTCACGTATTATGTCATGCAAACCAGAGTGTTATAACTTCTCGAATAACACTGGTACACACAAATTTCCCCTTATGTTTAGTTTTTCGCTTTCGCTCATTAGAAGAAAAAACATAAGGAATATTTTCTGTACACCAATAACTTTAGAAATTTTGTGCAAAAAAATAATACAAAATGATTTTACTACCACGTTTTTCAACGCAAAATATTTTTATTTGAGGGGACACATTTTTTAAAATTGGGTACAGTATGAGAGAGAGTTGAATTAAAAATATTAGAAATTTATTATCTTCGGAAACACAAACCGTATCTAAAATATCATTTTTTTTGCTACATGTTTTAATTTGCATTTACCTATTTTACATATCTCTGATTGTATTTAAAAATTGTTAACCAATTCTTCATACTTTTGGCGAAGTGGTGTTTTATTAATTTGTTATTTGATGTTATTAGGGTTCTTTCCTGGTATTCAAAAAGGAAAAATATGTGTCAATCAGTTATATTTTTCAATTTATCAAACAATTTGGCCGCTGAATCTCTGATTCTGGTAGTGCGCCATCTGGCGAATAAAATTGTAACTAAAATCAATTTCGAATTTTTCATTATTTGCCATAAAAAAATCCCATTGCATCCTGAACACAATGGTGTTTACCGCATTGCTCTAGCGCAAATATTCGCGGAGTTATTAATTTTTAAAATAGTGCGGGACTTTTGGATCACCCTGTATATATATATAAAATATTTATTTGAACATTTGGAAGATTCACCTCAGAGAAATAAAAGTATAAATTTTCTTATACTCATTCTCAGTTTCTCTTCCTTACTCTTTATTAATTCAATTTATATAAAATTAGAGTGAGCATGCTTCTCTGTTAAATATATATTTAGGTACATTTCTCTCTTCGCGAATTATTTATATTAATTTTCTTTATATATATATATTAAAAATAAAGAAGGTATTTCCTGACCACGAGCTGGTGTTGTTAATTTGTCATTGACCCGAGGCCGCTAGTTTGCGGCAACGGTAAATAGATGACGTCAATCTTTGACGTCTATTTCCATCTATACATATAGGCCTAGACAACAAAGTCCGCCAAATATTGAAATAAAATCTTTCGAATTTAGCAAGATTCAATATTCTTCTTTCGAGAATAAAGCAAGATTCATCATAATTTAACCATATTAACACCTGACTCATCTTTTATTTTTTTATTGTTTTTCATATATACATGTATTTAAATATTAATATTTCTAATTATTTTTTTCCCTTTATATATAATATACAAAGGTCATTTCTCCCGTAAAAATGGACGTCGAAGCTAGACGCCATCTATTGACCATCGCCGCAAACTAGCGGCCTTGGGTCGGTGACAAATCACAACCCCAGCTTTGGCAAACTGAGAAGCGTCCACCTAGAGACCATGGTGTCGGGCTAATGGCCCTCGTCAGCCTAGGGCGGACTTTATTCCATGAGATCTACACGGGATCTAATGGAACCTTCACAATCTGCCGAAGAGGTGTTTAGCTGGCAAAGTGACTAGGCAAAATATATGGCTAAAATATAGATGGAAATTTTGCCGGAAGGATATTGATCTACGAGAAAGATCTAGACAAAGGTCGCCTCTCCCGTCAAAATAGACGTTGAAGATAGACGCCATCTATTTACCGTCGCCGCAAACTAGCGGCCTCGGGTCGGTGACAAATTCACAACACCAGCTTTGGCACTAAAAAGCGTCACCTAGAGACCGTGGTTTCGGTCTAATGGCACTCGTCAGTCTAGGGCGGACTTTATTCCATGAGATCCACGAGGGATTGTGAAGATTCCATCATATCCCTTGTGAATCTCATGGAATAAAGTTCGTCCTGGGATGACGAGGGCCATTAGATCGAAACCATGGTCTCTTGGTGACGCTTTTTATCTGGGCAAAGCTGGTGTTGTTGTCATTGACCCGAGGCCGCTAGTTTGCGGCGACGATCAATAGATGACGTCAATCTTTGACGTCTATTTCCATCTATATATATATATATATAGGTCTAGACAACACACAAAGGCTGCCAAATATTGAAATAAAATCTTTCGAATTTAACAAGATTCAATATTCTTCTTTCGAGAATAAAGCAAGATTCATCATAATTTAGCTATATACACTCATTGACAACATTTAAGGAAGTGGAAAGTCTTTGATATACGGTCGTCTGTATTTTTTTTAGAAAAAGGCAACTTTGTCCATACTTTGTTATGTTTGTTTTCAATATAGGTTACTGTGTATCAAATATATTTCAGAGTTATTGTCTGAATCCCGATATTCATGCTAAAAGGTACAAATTCCTCAAGTTTTGTCCATGAGTGTATATTTAAGGTTCGCAATAAAGACTTTTATAGCAATGAATTCTGTGTTTCTATGAGAGTGCAAGATTCAGTATGTAATTATTTATTATCGGGAAAACATCATCATAAATGCTCTATCGATTTCAATGAAAAAATCCATACGCTTCTATCGGAATAAATACAATGTTGAGCTTCTTTTTTTATTAGAGATAAAGTGCAATATTATTCTCTGTGAAAATAATGTTTACTATACCTGATTTGCAGTGAATACAAAATTTCATATGCTTCTATGGAAATAAAAATATTAAGCATGTTTAATCGAAGTGAATGCAAGAGCATAGACATTTTACGAATGTAAATTCAATGTGCTTCTATTGAAGTGAATGCAAAAAGGACATTATATCGAAATAAATATACACCATGCTTCTCGAAATGAATGCAAAATTCAACATGATCCTATGTCAATGCAAGCTTCAGTATGCTTTGATCGATATATTGTTCAATATTCAATGCTTAATTATTGAAGAATATACAAAAGAAGTTGATATGCTTCTCAACATTAGGCATACTTTTATCAAGATAAATGCAAGATAGCGGCAACTTTCAAATACAAGGTGGGATCAATAAATAAGGTGAATTATAATTTATTAAAAAAAATAAGAACGATATTAAAAATTAGGACTTGATTTATTCAAAATAATCACCTTGGCTTTCTATACATCGTCTCCATCGTTCTGGCAACTTGTAAATACCCTCTTTATAGGCACTCTTAGGAAGCGTGTGAAAAAATATTGCACTACTTTCTGGACATCTTCATCCGAGTCAAATCTCTTTCCCTTTAACTCCTTCTTTAGTAGTCTAAAAAGGAAATAGTCAGAGGGGGCTAGGTCTGGACTATATGCAGGATGTGTTCTAAAACTTCAAAACCTAATTTAATGATTGTAGATACTGTCTTACATGATGTATGCGGCCTTGCATTATCATGAAGGAAGAGAACACCTTTACTAAGCTTCCCTCTTCTTTTGTTTCTTATACCGGGCTTTAGCTTATTTACAAGAATGTCACAATAAAGGTCGCTGTTCATACGTTGCCTTGAGGATAAAAAATCAAGACAGATTGGTCCATCAACATCCCAAAAAAATTGTTAACAAAACTTTACCGGCCGAACGTTGAGACCTGATTTTTTTTGGTCTTAGAGAGTCGCCTCGTTTCCATTCCATAGATGCACGTTTTGTCAAAGGATCATAATGATAACACCAACTCTCATCTCCAGTTACAATTTGGTCAAGAAAATGATCACCTTCCTCTTCATACCGCTTTAACAGATTTGAAACCCGAATACGATTAAGTTTTTGGTCCAAATTAAGGAAATGTGGAATCCATCTGCAGCATATTTTTCTAAATTGCAATTGTTCTTTAATAATGGTGTGCACAGTTCCATAGCTTATATTCAAATTGTCGGCTATGGTAAAAATGGATATTTTTCTATCCTCCAAAATTAAGTTTTCAACCGCATTTATCGTGCTTGACGTCGCTGTAACACTTGGTCGTCCAGGTCGCTCAATATCGGTACATGTAATTCGTCCATTTTTGAACTCGTTAACCCATTTATAAATGGTTTTTTTTTTTAGACAAACAAGACTCACCATAGATATTTTTTATTCTTTGGCATATTTGAGATGTTTGAATACCTTCTGCATTCAAGAAACGAATAACTGCACGTTGTTCAAGCGTGGTGCAATCCTTCAAGGGAGCTTCTATTTTAGTTTATTTATAAGTCTCGCGCCGCGCGTGGGGAAAAAAGAACAGAACACCTTAAATAGTCTCTCGATGTTATATTTTAATATTCTGTGGTTTAAATTATTTTAGCTTTTTTAATTTTTAAGAAATAAGATAATTCACCTTATTTATTGATCCCCCTTGTATATATGTGCAAAGAAATGCATAATCACTATTCCGGGATTGGTGAAAATGACAATATTAAAAGTTTCAAATTATATTTTGCACAAAATAGACATTTTTAATCCCCTTGTATTATTCTTACAATTTATAGTTTTTTATCAAATCTGTTCGCTCGAAACTTTCTGCGAATTCCGCCTTTCCCTGACAGTTAGGCTCGAGAATATAACTTGCCGCAAAAGGCCTTATAGGATTTTAAAGTTTTTGAAAATAGAAAAAAAAAACAGTAATAAAAATTATATACCATTTAATTTTCCCTCAATAATCTTGAATATGGTAATATAAAAGCGCGCAATATATTGGTTTTTGTTCGGGTGCTTTAACATAAGGGCGCCATCTACCGAAGCTTCTCTTAACTATAATTCTTAAAGTACGGCTGCATTTTATAGAGGCAAATCGAACAGTGATTCCTGCCACACAAATATGTAAAATAATAAAGCGTAATGGCATTTAACGATTTGAAAATGAGAAGCCGTAGTATGAAAGAGGCGCTAGAGCGAAGAAGATAATAATACCAGCTAGACACACGTGGGGGAAGAAGGCGAAAGAGGGGGGAGGAAATGGGGGAAGAAAAGGGGGGGAGGCTGGAATGGTCCTCTTTATCGCTCAGCCAATGGGATGCCGCGCTGGTCACGTGGTAGTAATGCCCCGCGCGATAGGCCAATAAAAGGCGGCGCACGGTTTGTTCAGTCAGTTGTTTTGGCTTCTCCGCGCACTAACATGATTCTTCCACGCAAGACTCCTTTCCGTCGCCCCAGCGATGCCGTTCTTTCCAGGGCCCGCCGTGTCCTTTTCCCCCCTGCAGATCCCGAGGGTGCTCTTCTTCACGCCCGGCAAGAACTTGCCAAACTTATGGACAGCACCTCAAGGAAATGGAACTTCGACTTTGCTAACGGAGTGCCCCTACCTGGCCGCTACGAATGGGAGCCTGTCACCCCAATCAAGGGAGCCGCTGTCCAAAGCCAAGGAAGTCTTCCCCCCAAGGGCCAGTCTAAGATAACCGGTGAGTTAACCCTTTCTTTACTAGATAGGACCATTCCTAGTAGTTCGTGCTTTAAAATATACATCATCGAATGTACGCATGTCAATTTCATTTATTTTAGTCAGATGAGAGAATTGTTAGTTGAAACCTCCTATATTCTAGATTTAAACTTTGTTTTAAAAATCGCTTCTCTTTAATATTTGAGAGGCTCCTTTTATTTTTTTGACCGCAAACGTTTAGATTGAGAAATTCCCCAGCATCTGCGTTCACTTTTATAAGAGTTTTTACATAGGGATAAAGCTTTATATGTGAGAGAATGGATTACATATGAATAATGTTTACCATACTTCCCTGTGCTATGTTGAAAACCTCTTTTTTCAAGATATTTCGAATAATATACTTTTATTTTACAAAATACTCCAAGTAGTATTATACAAGTACACAATAGTAATGTTATTGATATATATATATAAAGTTAAAGCGTTTGGCATTTAAATATTTATCAATAGTAATGCCTACTATATATATTATATATGAGATACTAAAAAATATGGTTGAGAGATGTAGTGGCAGTTGAAGGCTCGGAGGATTTTGGACTTATCTGCTTCGCATTTCTACATGTGTAAATTGTAAAGTTTAATTTTAATAGAATGTGAGAGAATATGATATGAGAGCATAGCAAAAATATATATATACAATTATATATATACAGCCAACCGAAATATTGGCAAATATTTTATTCAATCCAATATATACCTTTTTATTATCTAATTATATATATAGTTTATGTAGAATTGGTATTATATATGTTATTTTCTAGGTGTTTTTTCTTAAAATTTCCCTAACAGCTGCTCTAGTTCTACACAGCTACACTACTAGTCTTATTTCCTAATAATTGTTTCCAGTTCTCTAAATATCTAACTTATCAAGTAGCCACATATGGGCGAGTTTTCTTTTTAACTTAGTAATATTTGTGCGAGTATTTGTGTATAAAACTCCTATTTAAAATAAAATAAAAACATAATTATTTATAAAAATATTTCAATTGTATGAAAATTAAGACATTTTTTCGTCTGCTAATCTGTAATGGCCAGATAGTTGGTCGGATAGATTCCTGAGCTCAGCGCGCTGTTGGAGCCATTCTACAAGGCCTAGTGTTTTGGCGCCATTTTGATACCTTATTGATTGATTGATTGCCTACGTGCTTAATCAAAGCAAGCTTTGCAGTTAGACATTTTAATTTTATCTAATGCAATATGTCACATTATCTATTTTACATCGGTATTTTCAATTATTTTGGAGAATGCTAAAATACTAAACACAATATATGCATCTCGTTCAGTTTATGCTCTATAGAATGCACTTCACTCTCAATGTTTAAAGTTATCTTATTAAATATATTTACGTGTAAAATGTTATATGTATCTTCGTTTTACTTATTGTGTCGATGTGTTACAAAGATATAACATATGGAATGATTTTCTGCTCTAGCTATATTGTCTGCATTATAAATTGGAAAAGATTTTGCATTTAAAATGCGAACTCGGTGACGTTTGTAAAAGGTAAATTTGGAGTATTTCCTGTGTTCACGTTGAAAAGAAGCCGGCTAGGTAGGGAAGCCATGCGGCCGCCACGCCCGCGCGTCGGCCTGACGCAACGTGGCGCGACCGTTGGAGTGACGTCAGGCGACGGTTGGGGGACACCAATGGGTGCTACTAGGAACGGCTTACTCACCCGCCTTCGCATCCACAACAATTCCATTTTATATGGCACGATAAAATATATAGGTAATTTATTATGAGGTTAGACCATTCTGATTATAGGTAGACCTTTGCTAACTCGCCTAGAATCTGATTTCCCAGATGTATGGAGGTATAATCTATTTGAGAAACGTTTTTCATGGACATACAAATACCTTATATAGAATTTTTGCTTATCCCTATATTTACAAAGCAAACTTTTGCTAAATTTCTGAATTGCGAATGATTTGCCTATTGTCGTTACGACGCCAGATGTTCCCGACACTAAGAATGGATTAACGCCGATGAAAAGACGCGCAGGTCAGCTGGCGGAAGGGTCAGGTGGTCTAGATGGGGCCTCTTAGCCCTTTGTGACCCTCCTTCCCCTCCTCCATGAAAAGGCTTTTAATTAAGTTTTGGCGGGGTGGCGTGTGCCGTCTGACAGCGGGTGATCCATAACTCCTTTAGGCCTAAAGTTTAAGCCAGACGTTCTTATGTCACCCGATAGTTGTGTGTGGCACTTCCACTGCCAGACAGTCCAGTTTTGTGTAGCAGCTCTTTAGAGAATGGCCTTTAATTTATTAAAATATTTCGAAGTAGCTCGTGAAGGCTGGTAGATAAGTAAAAAGATAGTGAGGTTGGCCTGGTATAGCAAGCCGTTGGTGGTCAGGTAGACAGACAGAGGTGGGAGCAGCAGGCGAGGCGCCCTGAGGGAGCGAACAATGACAGCCAACCTGCGAGCAGATGGCGGGAGGAAGGACAGGTGGGGAGACCTGGGGGCCGCTCGACTTGTCTGGCCCGCGCCGTTAATTGGCCAGCCGTCTTAGCAAAAACTACTTGGAAACGTGACTTTTACGGATCTTGTTTGTACAAAATTCGATTGAATAATAGCTTTGATTCCAATTCAGTAGCCGTAAAATAATGGCATTTTCTAATTACCGTATGTACGAAAATATTTAAAACAAAATTGGCATTTCCTGACCGCTCCCATGAGCATTTTAAATGGCAGATCAGTTAAAGAAATGCCAATTTTCTTTTTAATATCAACACCTGACCATTTTTTTGTTCACATTCAAGAGTATATCGCTAACGTTCAATGTAAATGCTCGCACGTTCAGAATATGTAGCTGGACATTAAGAATAATTGGCCGTTTCTCCACAAAATCAGTAGGGGTGGGATGTATAGACACGTGAGAGAGAGATTGCCGCCTATTGGAAATAAAAGATCTCACGTTTAGAATATACTTTTGACGTATTTTCAGAGTATGTAGCTAAATGTTCATGTAAGATGTTTTGTCGATACATAAAAATGTTACATCTTCAGCATATATTTCGGGAGTCACGGGAATTGTCTAGACGAGCGATACCCGTACTTTAAAACTAAATGTTCAAAATGTGTTTTCAGAATGTTTGTGCGAATGAATTGCCACATATTTTAGAATATAATACGTTCAAATTGACATTCCAAATAATCAGTCGTACGTAGCCATAAAGCCCCAGGTCTTTGGCCGTACGTTCAACGAACGTGGCAACAAGATGGGTTAAAATGAGTTTATAATCTACACCCAAACTTTAAATTCTTTCTTGGTCCAAATATGTCGCACTTAAAGAATTAGATACCAATTCATATATTACACAATATTGTTGAAAATAAAAGTCTATTGTCACCATCGATAAACTTTGAATATAAAACAGAATATTGTGTAAACATAGCTGTAAATCTCTACAAAGGGGGAACCCGAGGGTGTCGCGCACTCACGTGGTGTGAGCTTCCGCTCTCAGCCTTCACTTCCGCCAAGCACAAAGAAGTCGAGCCCCTCTGCAGGGAAGCCCTTTGCTGCTTTTTCCTAAGCGGGTCCCGAGTCGACTCGAGTTTCCCACGGTTATTGCCCAAGCTTTTCCTCTTTAGTAAATTGTTTTTGGTCTAAGATAGTATCATGTCCTGTGTTGGGTGGAGCCTACTCCAGATATCGTTGAGGACGTAGTGTGACCTTGCCAGGTGAGCTGAGATTTGGCGGGTGACAGGTGGCTTCCCACCTGCTCCTTCTCCCTCTATATTCCACGACCATCTTGTTCTGGCCAGGCCAGTCGTGGAACACGGCTTCGTGTTTGAAACGCCTTCGTGATTTGGAGTTTCCCTTTATTTTTTTTACACTATTCATATTTTTTTTTTCTATTTAAAAAAGCAAAATAGAAAATTTGGTATATGATCCCCCGACACACATATCTAAAAGGCAATGTTGTGTTTTTTAGATTTCATGCGCCCCCACAAGTATGCTGTCGGTACAAAAAGGAGCCGGAGAAACAGTGCTCCAAGTGCCTTCAGAGCAGCGCTTGATGAAGAAAAATCCGATCGACCCATGTCTGCTGGATTCGAGGCTGCTGCGGCCGGTTTGGCTGAAGTTGAACTTGACCGGGCCGAGCCAATTGGATTCAAACATGGTGGATCCGAGGGATCCATGCAAGAAGCTGATAGATTCGATCCTGAAGATGAGATGGTGAAACTCGGGCTTGAGGAAGCCGATGTGGGAGGTAAGGCTGCAGCCTCCTCCAAGTAAAATTTTTACTTTAAAAAAGAACTTTCAAATTTAAAATATACTATTAGTATCCATTCATTTACCACGTATATCATTTTAGTTTTTTTTTAATCGCTCACACTATCTCAATTTTTTTTTTCACTTTTCCTCTCTTGTTAGTTGTTTAGTATAATTTGCTAAAATTATGTTTACCCACCTTTTTTTTTAAACCATTGCCAAATGGCACTTAGTACTACATAGTAACGAGACAATATTTTTTGTGCCAAAAGTACAGTGCCCATTAGTCTAGTTAAAAAATTTCAGACAAAATATTTCTACACTATTTTTTTTTTATTATAAAAAGTATATATATATATATTTAATTTTTTAGCTTATGCCTTCTATAAATTTAAATACCAGTTCAATGTATATGGTTGGCATGTGCTATGGGCAATATTTGAATTTGATAAAAAAAAGTTAATCAAAACCTGCAATGTCATTTTTAAAAAATGTAATGTAATTATATGTAAATTGTAAATAGATATAAAATGCATTTCACACACAATCTAGGGCATGTTTACCAGCACCAATATTATAGCCAAGGGCATTTAAACCAGGAATTGTGTAAAGAGAGAGCGAGATGTAAATAGCACCATCCCAAGTTATATCAGCTACAATATTGATCTCATATTATCCAGAATTTTCACTAGGTACCTGTACTAGCTTCTGCGGCTCTTCTTCCTTGTTAACATTTCGGTTCCCTAACTTTCCTTCACTTAACACGCGAAGAAATCAAACCACTGATCTCACGCCATATGTTAGAATAGTTCATCCCGATCTAGTCCCTGCAGAAATATTGGTTTAGAAGTTGCATTTTGCCCTTTTATATTCACATTATAGCGTTTTATATCATTTTTTAATGAAGTTATATATATATATAGTTGTGTGTTCATAGCCACGATCTCGCATGCATGCTTTATCCACATATATTATTATATATGCATATATATATATAGATGACCTTTTCCTATATCTTGTACCTTTTTGATTTGATTTTCATGACAACCATATTAGTCTTAAATAAATTGCTATACAAAAACTCTTGTATTCCTTAAACATCAGAATGTTCCTATGTGTTAATTTATAACTTGGAATTTGCACCACGCGGAATTTTCTATTACAACATTGTGAAATTTAGCATTTAAAAATTATTAGTAAAGTTTATAGAAAGTAAAAAAAAAGGCATATGCTTTGAAATTCGGATCTCTCTCTAAAAATGTAACTTATTTATTTATAAATCTTTTTAAGTCATGTTAATATATCTTGCATATGCTATCATTAATTTAATGGGTATTAAATTTTAGTCATTTCAAGTTGTTATGTATATAAATATATATATTTTGTAAATATAAAAAAAAAGAAATGAAAATAAATAAATATCTTTTTATATTAATTGACATAAAATGGAATAACATAATATTTTTGAAATCACACGACAAATAACATAAACATAAAAAAATGGCATAAACCATAAAAAAATGACATAGAATATTGCATATATAAATTGAGAATATACATAAAAAGTGACGCATATGTATTCAAAATGAAAAAAAAAAAAATGCAAATCTCTTCAGCAAGTAATATTTGAAGATAAAAGAAAAAAGAAATTTGACCAAAATTGAACATTCAAAAATGGTAATATCCAAAGCTTGAAGAAATCAAATGTAAAACCAACTGTGTGTTAAGGCTCTGTCATCATGAGGTAGAAGGTTTATGTGATTGGGAGTCTGCTGCACATTGGTTAATATATGTAATAGAATATATCAGCAAGGGATC
The DNA here is from genome assembly GCA_030710605.1 of Cordylochernes scorpioides. Lineage (NCBI taxonomy): Eukaryota > Metazoa > Arthropoda > Arachnida > Pseudoscorpiones > Chernetidae > Cordylochernes > Cordylochernes scorpioides. The sequence continues at coordinate 30,996,354 of CP092886.1, read as the reverse complement.
TTCAGGAGGTTTGTCTCATTGGACTACCTACCACAACGAATGGTCCATTTTTAGTGCCAAGTCTACTTTGAGTAATGTTTGCTTTAACGTATTATCTCTAGTACACGTTGTACAGGCCATGATAATCATAATGGGTGGTAGTTAGCAACTACTTTTACTGCAAGTATACCCCATGTCTACACACGAGGAAAAAAGCTTACTTTTACACTTACAAGTGTAAAAGTGTGTAGACATGGGGTATACTTGCAGTAAAAGTAGTTGCTAACTACCACCCATTATGATTATCATGGCCTGTACACGTTTACTAGAGATAATACGTTAAAGCAAACATTACTCAAAGTAGACTTGGCACTAAAAATGGACTATTTACAAGTGTGCCCAAACCCCGTTTGGTTACTTTTACTTACTGGTGGGTTGTTGGGCTTTTGCAAGACTGCTACGGTGACTGTTTATAGTAACACAAAGATCTGCAGGTAATGGGAAGGAACACAAGACCATGTTGGTCGCTGGTGTGCCACGGAGGAATGTGTGCATCCACTCTGACTGTCTATAGTAACATCGTACACAAAGATCCATATCTGCAGCAATGTTCAGAAATTTCAGGAAGTAATGTGAAAGCACACCAAAATATGCCCGCTGAGAAGACTTCAGCTGGCGTGTGCCACGGAAGAATGTTTAACATGGTAGGAGGTTCCACCACTGATGAGCCAGGCCCTTCCATTAATTTATCATTGCAGTAAAATAAACACTTGTCAAAATATCGTAAATATAGAGGCTGACTGGCCGGCATTCATAGTTCTTCAAATTAAAGATACTTCGGCCATTAAATCTTTTTATTGTCTCGACATTTCGACAAAAATCTTTTGTCCTCGTCGGGAGCGAACAAAAATTGAAACATTTGGCAAAGCGTTGAAGTTATTTCACGTTTTGCCAAATGTTTCAATTTTTGTTCGCTCCCGACGAGGACAAAGATTTTTGTCGAAACATCGAGACAATAAAAAATATTTACTGGCCGAAGTATCTTTAATTTGAGGAACTACTTGTCAAAATAGTTGAATTTTTTTTTTATAACTGAAGATGTGTACATTTACGGTAACTGGTTATAGTAACAAGATCTATATGCAGGTAATGTGCAAGCACATTAAAATATGTCCGTTAGGAAGTGTTCTCAGCCGGCGTGTGCCACGGAAGAATGTGTACATTTAAGGTAACTGGTTATAGTAACAAGATCTATATGCAGGTAATGTGAAAGCACACTAAAATATGTCCGTTGGCAAGACTTCACAGCCGGCGTGTGCCACGGAAGAATGGGTACATTTACGGTAACTGGTTATAGTAACAAGACCCTTATGCAGGTAATGTGAAAGCACACTAAAATATGTCCGTTGGCAAGACTTCACAGCCGGCGTGTGCCACAGAAGAATGTATACATTTACGGTAACTGGTTATAGTAACAAGACCCTTATGCAGATAATGTGAAAGCACACTAAAATATGTCCGTTGGGAAGTCTTCTCAGTCGGCGTGTGCCACGGAAGAATGGGTACATTTAAGATAACTGGTTATAGTAGCAAGATCCATATGCAGATAATGTGAAAGCACACTAAAATATGTCCGTTGGGAAGTCTTCTCAGTCGGCGTGTGCCACGGAAGAATGGGTACATTTAAGATAACTGGTTATAGTAGCAAGATCCATATGCAGGTAATGTGAAAAAACACTAAAATATGTCCGTTGGGAAGTCTTCTCAACCGGCGTGTGCCACGGAAGAATGTGTACATTTAAGGTAACTGGGTATAGTAACATTGTACACAAAGATCTGTAGCAATATTCAGAAAACGCAGAAGGTAATGTGAAAACACAAATATTTTATTCAATATTATTATATATAAATATATAAAATTCAGGGCGTGCCTGAATCTGAAAGAAAAAAAAAATCTCAAAATATTTCGAGGGATTGCTCCCTATTTATCAATTTATTGCACAATAGTTAATTTACAAATTCTTGTAGATCATATGGAAACAACTTTGTCATTGTTTCTATATGATCTACAAGAGATTGTAACTTAACTAAAGTTCATTGTGCAATAAATTGATAAATAGGGAGCACAATCCCTGGAAATATTTTGTGAGAAAAAAAGTTTTTTTTTTCTTTCACAGAACCAGGTACGCCCCCCTTTTTTTTAAATATATAAACACACTAAAATATAGAAAGAGGGAATCATATATCGCCGCAACTCTTTTTATTAACGCGATTAAGGAAGCTTTCGGGCAAGCCCTTCTTCAGCTAACTATAGTGTACAAACAAGGCAAGCGAGAGAGAGATTATATTGCCTTGTTTGTACACTATAGTTAGCTGAAGAAGGGCTTGCCCGAAAGCTTCCTTAATCGCGTTAATAAAAAGAGTTGCGGCGATATATGATTCCCTCTTTCTAAATTGTCGAAATCCGCAATCCGTTTACCATGAACACTAAAATATGTCCGCTAGGAAGACTCCTGAGCTAACGTTTATCATGAGGAAGGTGAGGTACAATTTATTTTATTTTAATTTTTTAAATATTAATAACAAACATATTATACCAATGAGTGGTTTGGAATTGTAAGCACAAGTAAAGGACCCTCGTCATAAGTTTCAGAGGAACTTGATGTATCTCGGCTTTTTCTATCCACTTTTTGCTATAAACATCTTATCGAATGCTTTGCAACAACTTAGCAACTAAATACCTACGAATATGATCAATTGTAGTACAGAACTATTGTAAACCAAAATTACCCATTGCTACTTATAGTTTTCTTAAAATAAATCACAGAGTCAATACGAGGTAATAAGACCAAATCCAAATAAATAAATAGTTTGTGACGTTTCGGTAACAACGTTGTTACCATCTTCAGACAAAAGTGCTGAATGCGAATTTAGATGGTAACAACGAAACGTCACACACTATTTATTTGGATTTGGTCTTATTACCTTGTGTTTATAATCTATATTCCAAATTGTGGCTTATCATAAACCACAGAGTATATACCGATATATTAAAAACAAAAGAGGCATATCGTGACCAGGCTCACATGAGCATTTCTAGATGGCAGAGCTCATTCTCATGTGAGCCTGGTCAGGATGTGCCTTTTTTTGTTTTTAATATCAACTCCTGGCCATTTTTATATATTTTATTGTTTTTTCACATACTTATATATTAAAAATATAGGAAGCATATCCTGACCACGAGTATTCTATTGTTTTTTCATACTTATATATATTTATTTAAAGACGATAGATATTCACGTTTTTCATAAGAATACCTCTCTCATCTATCGGAATAAATCAAAACAAATACTGGTGAAAAATTTTCTTGGAAAAAAAAAAGTCATCTACGTACGGCTTTTGATCTGTAGGCCCTCATCAGCATGATAAAGAATGTAATTCGAACCAAATACCAAGTGATCAAGCTTGATAAATTTCTGAAAACTATTTATGAATTAATAGACTTGAATAGGTTTCAACACGTAAAAAAAAAAGAGAATATTAGAATGTTAACATGATACAAAGTCATCGGCTGCCGTGTGACTGAAGGTTGTGAGGTTCCTACCGCCATTTGTATTGTAGTGAAGAAATGATTCTTTGTATATCTTAAGATGTGAAAGTTTTATTGATGACGTCAGCAAGACTAGTCGACAATTATGAACAAACCACTGCTAGAGAGTATTGAACAACCAAGGAACACTTATGATCATTTTACAAATACAGAATAATCATCTGTTGAGTATTTTCTCATTGATTAATTAAATTAAAAATAAAATCTTAAATATTTCTTCGCCACAATATAATTAGGAATTGTCCCTTTATCATCATTTTTCTCATATTTATATTATATATATATATTGGGTTGCATAATTATCCCCAATTAAAAAAATCTATCATTGTATATATTCAGATTCTGTTTAACGGGTTATTAGAAAATTTTTATAACTGAATGTATCATAAGCCGGCCTTTTCTTAAGTAAGAACCCGAAGTATGCGGTTAAAACCTCCTTGTTACGGTTTTTCCTTTTATCGCGGCCCTCTGTTAAGTGGGAACCGGCTAAACACGGCATTGATGTGGTCCCGCGAGTCAATTCTATTCTTTCTTGAGCGCTCTTTATATTGACACACACACACACACACAAAGACAAAATTTTAAAACTTAAAATTAGTCAGAATAACATATAGGTCTCCTCAAATAAAAGGCATATTACTCTTTTTTTTAAAAAACATTTTTACAAACTTTTATATTTGTGGTGAAACACACCTGTCTTAATTAAACAATTTTAAAAAAGGTCTCCGGAGATGAGTTTCTTTTTATCACAAGTCCATATCTCAGAAGAAGGTCAAGTGATACTCACTCCTCACTTTCTTACTGCTACTCTTTTTGTGTTGATTTCTTGCTTCCCTCTTTCTTCTTATTATATTTTTTTCCTTTTCTTGTTTTTTTTTTCTTCTTTCTCTTTTTACTCTGTATATATCGTTATTTCCTTTGTCTCACTGCTTTGTTCTTATGCATACCTCTGGTGAATCCTGTATAGGGTCAGTGACCCTAAATAAAGGCTTTTTTGTTGTTGTTGAGTTTATTTTTATATTAAAACTGTCTCGAGCTTTCGGGTATCTCTGGCTTTCTACAGGAGAACTTATACAATGGATAAAACACCGCCTGATGCCAAACAGTTTGGCAAAGCTTAGGAAAGCTTGAGACGGTTTTAAAATAAAAATAAATTTATCTTCGGAGACCTTTTTTAAATTGTTTAATTAATGTCAAGGAGATTAAAATGAACACCTGTCTTAAGCGGAAACTTGCATTTCAGCCATTTCTCCTAGATCCCTTTAAACAGGTTTATCTGAAGTCAAACACAGGTTTTTAAATTTTTTTTTATATAATGGAGGTTGAGAATAAGAATTAACAAAATATTTTTCTCCCTTTCATAGATTATTTCATTAAACCAGTTCGACGCCCTAGGTAGAAAACTATAAAATATTTATATTTTAAAAGGGTTGCGATTGCTTGTTTGTAATTCCCTAATCAAACAACCGCAAAGATAGATAGAAAAGTCTTGGTAGTTGATCCCTGTTCCTTTGAGCAAATTCTTGAGTAATGATAAATAAGCGATTGAGCTAAGATTTTTTTTCTCTTGTCCCAGGTCTGGACTTCAAGTCTAGACCAGATCCCCTGAAGGGAGCTAAGATATAAATTTAAAAAGTTTCTCAAATTAAGTAAAACGTAACGTTTTGCCTCAGTGTTTTAGTGAGCGTTTATTGATCGCTTTTTTCTTTGGGGGGTTATCGTATTACAATGATAAGTATAAGCTTTTTTGATGTTTGGGAACTGGACCTATTCAGAATATGGGTGACCATTGTAAAACTTTAAATGATGGTAATTACAATCGGATCTCGCTACAGAACTACTAATTATATGTGTTTCACTAATTCTTCTAAAGGAAACATAACTGCGATTCCCTCAGTGCCATGATGTAAGTGAAGTAAGTATAATATGTAAGTGTAATAAGATTCTAGAATACTTGTTTTCAGATTTGGTTAAATTGATGAACTTGAAAATAAAAAATGTCTCAAATAAAATCTGAATCATAAAAAGAGGATATATTTAAAATGAAAGTAGAACTTGTTTACGTTGAGGGATTGTTTGTGATACGAAACTTATGGTCCAAAGCAGGCTTTATGGAGGCCAACAAAGAACTTTCCGGTGGACCCCACCTGTGGTAGCCGGGCAGACAAAGGTCGCGCCAGATTTAGCTCACCTGAGCCCTGCAGGACCTGTGCGCATGGCAGGTCGTTCAACCAGGCGTTCACCCCCTCTGGAGGGAACAGAGATCTGTCACAGTCCGTCCTTGGATTGAACTTTTAGTAATGTAAGGCTTTAATGGGGCTGTATTTATTTTTAATTCTTTATCAACTCTCTTCGAATGATGTAGAGAAAGAAACATACACATTAATATGTCATTTGAATAAATAATCTTTTTCATTCACATTGCTCCAATTATTTTTTAATTATATGTCACTGAAGAAAAATCCTAAAATAAATACACTTAAGGTTTTCTAAAGTTTATTTCTTTTAGAAATCTTACTTCAGAAAGATATGATAAAAAATAATCGAAGAATATGAATGCCTTTATATATATGGTGTCAGAAAAGTTAGTGTACAGAAATTGTTGTCTACCAAGTGTTTTTTCCAGGAGTGTGTCAAGGTTATACACAATTAGTTTTATTTGATATTTTGTGAACAGATGTGTAAATAAATCCCTTTTCAAACAAAGACTTACGCGAACATGGGGAAAGGGAGGAAAAATTGCTGTATTATTTTGTTGTTGTATGGCGAATCCATACAGGGCAATGGGCCCTAATAAAAGCATTTTTGTTGTTGTTTTTTGTTTATATTTTGTGCTATTTTCACTTTATATAAAAAAATGTTCTAATAATTTTTGACATTGCTTATATATTAATATATTCAATTATATATTACAACTATATTTATTAAATAAAGGCATCAAAGTTTACACGCACACACAACTATCTATTATAAAATCTATTAACCCCCGCCATTTTGACTGCCCTCTGGGGACAAACAGTACTCGGTAAATATTCTAAAGTCTTCATTTTTCTGGCATACGACTAAGAAGATCCTGAGAGTGGATATTAAGACACTCGTTGACAAAATTTAAGAAGGTTTCATATTTTGATGTCACTGGTAGTCTGTTTTTTTTTTTTTTTTTTAAGGAAACAAGAGACAATTTTGTTCACACTTTGTTATCTCGTATGCTTTCAATAAAGGTCACTGCGTATCAAATATATTTAAGAGTTATTGTCTGAATTCCGATATACATGCTAAAAGGTACAACTTCCTTAAGTTTTGTTCATGAGTGAGATATATTTCAAATCAATCAATCTATCCTTTCTTCCAATAATTCTATAATTGCGGATACACTAGGGAAAGGAGAATTCTATGCTGTCTATTGTTTATAGGTTGGTATTGTGAAGTTATATATATATATATATAAGAGTTATCTGCTTCATTATTGAGCGAAATATACAGGTGAATTTAAAAATATTGATCACAATGTGACATTTTTTACATAGAAAAAACTTACACAAGATATTTTCCTTATTATTTCGAGTTGAACTCTTGTTAGATATTATCATTTCTGTGTAAAATACACTCATGGACTAAAGAAGTGGAAAGTCTGATGTCGCCCTTCGTC
>CP092886.1:30947899-30989016 GCA_030710605.1 Cordylochernes scorpioides | reverse complement strand
ATTGATTTGAAATATATCTCACTCATGAACAAAACTTAAGGAAGTTGTACCTTTTAGCATGTATATCGGAATTCAGACAATAACTCTTAAATATATTTGATACGCAGTGACCTGTATTGAAAGGATACGAGATAACAAAGTGTGAACAAAATTGTATCTTGTTTCCTTAAAAAAAAAAACAAAAAAACAGACTACCAGTGACATCAAAATATGAAACCTTCTTAAATTTTGTCAACGAGTGTCTTAATATCCACTCTCAGGATCTTCTTAGTCGTATGCCAGAAAAATGAAGACTTTAGAATATTTACTGAGTACTGTTTGTCCCCAGAGGGCAGTCAAAATGGCGGGGGTTAATAGATTTCATAATAGAGTGTTGTGTGTGTGTGTAAACTTTGATGCCTTTATTTAATAAATATAGTTGTAATATATAATTGAATATATTAATATAAGCAATGTCAAAAATTATTAGAACATTTTTTTATATAAAGTGAAAATAGCACAAAATATCAACAACAAACAACAACAAAAAGGCTTTTATTAGGGCCCATTGCCCTGTATGGATTCGCCATACAACAACAAAATAATTCAGCAATTTTTCCTCCCTTTCCCCATGTCCACGTGAGTCTTTGTTTGAAAAGGGATTTATTTACACATCTGTTCACAAAATATCTAATAAAACTAATTGTGTATAACCTTGACACACTCCTGGAAAAAAAATAATAAAGATATTATAAAAATAGTAGACAACAATTTCTGTACGCTAACCTCTTTCTGACACCATATATATAAAGGCATTCATATTCTTCGATTATTTTTTATCATATCTTTCTGAAGTAAGATTTCTAAAAGAAATAAACTTTAGAAAACCTTAAGTGTATTTATTTTAGGATTTTTCTTCAGTGACATATAATTAAAAAATAATTGGAGCAATGTGAATGAAAAAGATTATTTATTCAAATGACATATTAATGTGTATGTTGCTTTCTCTACATCATTCGAAGAGAGTTGATAAAGAATTAAAAATGAATACAGCCCCATTAAAGTCTTACATTACTAAAAGTTCAACCCAAGGACCGACTGTGACAGATCTCTGTTCCCTCCAGAGGGGTGAACGCCTGGTTGAACGACCTGCCATGCGCACAGGTCCTGCAGGGCTCAGGTGAGCTAAATCTGGCGCGACCTTTGTCTGCCCGGCTACCACAGGTGGGGTCCACCGGAAAGTTCTTTGTTGGCCTCCATAAAGCCTGCTTTGGACCATAAGTTTCGTATCACAAACAATCCCTCAACGTAAACAAGTTCTACTTTCATTTTTAATATATCCTCTTTTTTATGATTCAGATTTTATTTGAGACATTTTATTTTCAAGTTCATCAATTTAACCAAATCTGAAAACAAGTATTCTAGAATCTTATTACACTTACATATTATACTTACTTCACTTACATCGTGGCACTGAGGGAATCGCAGTTATGTTTCCTTTAGAAGAATTAGTGAAACACATATAATTAGTAGTTCTGTAGCGAGAACCGATTGTAATTACCATCATTTAAAGTTTTACAATGGTCACCCATATTCTGACTAGGTCCAGTTCCCAAACATCAAAAAAGCTTATACTTATCATTGTAATACGATAACCCCCCAAAGAAAAAAGCGATCAATAAACGCTCACTAAAACACTGAGGCAAAACGTTACGTTTTACTTAATTTGAGAAACTTTTTAAATTTATATCTTAGCTCCCTTCAGGGGATCTGGTCTAGACTTGAAGTCCAGACCTGGGACAAGAGAAAAAAATCTTAGCTCAATCGCTTATTTATCATTACTCAAGAATTTGCTCAAAGGAACAGGGATCAACTACCAAGACTTTTCTATCTATCTTTGCCGTTGTTTGATTAGGGAATTACAAGCAAGCAATCGCAACCCTTTTAAAATATAAATATTTTATAGTTTTCTACATAGGGCGTCGAACTGGTTTAATGAAATAATCTATGAAAGAAAGAAAAATATTTTATTAATTCTTATTCTCAACCGCCATTATATAAAAAAAAAATTAAAAACCTGTGTTTGACTTCAGATAAACCTGTTTAAAGGGATCTAGGAGAAATGTCTGAAATACAAGTTTCCGCTGAAGACAGGTGTTGATTTAAATCTCCTTGACATTAATTAAACAATTTAAAAAAGGTCTCCGAAGATAAATTTCTTTTTATTTTAAAACCGTCTCAAGCTTTCCTAAGCTTTGCCAAACTGTTTGGCATCAGGCGGTGTTTTATTCATTGTATAAGTTCTCCTGTAGAAAGCCAGAGATACCCGAAAGCTCGAGACAGTTTTAATATAAAAAGAAACTCATCTCCGGAGACCTTTTTTTAAATTGTTTAATTAAGACAGGTGTGTTTCACCACAAATATAAAAGTTTGTAAAAATGTTTTTTAAAAAAAGAAGAGTAATATGCTTTTTATTTGAGGAGACCTATATGTTATTCTGACTAATTTTAAGTTTTAAAATTTTGTCTTTGTGTGTGTGTGTGTGTGTCAATATAAAGAGCGCTCAAGAAAGAATAGAATTGACTCGCGGGACCACATCAATGCCGTGTTTAGCCAGTTCCCACTTAACAGAGGGCCGCGATAAAAGAAAAAACCGTAACAACGAGGTTTTAACCGCATACTACGGGTTCTTACTTAAGAAAAGGCCGGCTTATGATCGGTTATAAAAATTTTCTAATAACCCGTTAAACAGAATCTTAATATATACAATGATAGATTTTTTTAAAAATTGGGGATAATTATACAACCCAATATATATATATATATAATATAAATATGAGAAAAATGATGATAAAGGGACAATTCCTGATTATATTGTGACGAAGAAATAATTTACCTTTTTATTTAATTTAATTAATCAATAGAAAATACTCAACAGATGATTATTCTGTATTTGTAAAATGATCATGAATGTTTCATAGCTTGGTTGTTCAATGTTCTCTAGCTGTAGATAGTTTGTTTGGTTTGTTAATAATTGTCGACTAGTCGTGCTGACGTCATCAATAAATACCTTCACATCTTAAGATATACAAAGACTCGAATTCTTCACTACAATACCTCACAACCTTCAGTCACACGGCAGCCGATGACTTTGTATTCATTTTATCATTCTAATATTCTTTTTTAACGTGTTGAAACCTATTCAAGTCTATTAATTCATAAAGAGTTTTCAGAAATTTATCAAGCTTGATTACTTGGTATTTGATTCGAATTACATTCTTTATCATGCTGATGAAGGCCTACAGATCAAAAGCCGTATGTAGATGACTTTTTTTTTTTTCCAAGAAAATTTTTCACTAGTATTTGTTTTGATTTATTCCGATAGATGAGAGAGGTATTCTTATGAAAAACGTGAATATCTATCGTCTTTAAATAAATATATATAAGTATGAAAAAACAATAGAATACTCGTGGTCAGGATATGCTTCCTTTATTTTTAATATATAATTATAAGTAAAAGATATGAAGCGTACGAGGATACGTTTCTTTTAAACTTTAATGAAGATTCAAGCTTTCGGGCTGTTGAAGGGCTGTTTTCGCCCGAAAGCTTGAATCTTCATTAAAGTTTAAAAGAAAAGTATCCTCGTACGCTTCATATCTTTTACTTATACTTATCAGAGGATTCCAACTTTCTAAATATATAAGTATGTGAAAAAAACAATAAAAATGGCCAGGAGTTGATATTAAAAACAAAAAAAAAGACACATCCTGACCAGGCTCACATGAGAATGAGCTCTGCCATCTAGAAATGCTCATGTGAGCCTGGTCACGATATGCCTCTTTTGTTTTTAATATATCGGTATATACTCTGTGGTTTATGATAAGCCACAATTTGGATTATAGATTATAAACACAAGGTAATAAGACCAAATCCAAATAAATAGTGTGTGACGTTTCGTTGTTACCATCTAAATTCACATTCAGCACTTTTGTCTGAAGATGGTAACAACGTTGTTACCGAAACGTCACAAATTATTTATTTATTTGGATTTGGTCTTATTACCTCGTATTGACTCTATGATTTATTTTATGAAACCTATAAGTAGCAATGGGTAATTTTGGTTTACACACACACACACACACACAATAGTTCTGTACTACAATTGATCATATTCGTAGGTATTTAGTTGCTAAGTTGTTGCAAAGCATTCGATAAGATGTTCATAGCAAAAAGTGGATAGGAAAAGCCGAGATACATCAAGTTCCTCTGAAACTTATGACGAGGGTCCTTTACTTGTGCTTACAATTCCAAACCACTCATTGGTTTAATATGTTTGTTATCAATATTTAAAAAATTAAAATTAAATAAATTGTACCTCACCTTCCTCATGATAAACGTTAGCTCAGGAGTCTTCCTAGCGGACATATTTTAGTGTTCATGGTAAACGGATTGCGGATTTCGACAATTTAGAAAGAGGGAATCATATATCGCCGCAACTCTTTTTATTAACGCGATTAAGGAAGCTTTCGGGCAAGCCCTTCTTCAGCTAACTATAGTGTACAAACAAGGCAATATAATCTCTCTCTCGCTTGCCTTGTTTGTACACTATAGTTAGCTAAAGAAGGGCTTGCCCGAAAGCTTCCTTAATCGCGTTAATAAAAAGAGTTGCGGCGATATATGATTCCCTCTTTCTATATTTTAGTGTGTTTATATATTTTAAAAAAAGGGGGGCGTACCTGGTTCTGTGAAAGAAAAAAAAACTTTTTTTCTCACAAAATATTTCCAGGGATTGTGCTCCCTATTTATCGCTTTATTGCACAATGAACTTTAGTTAAGTTACAATCTCTTGTAGATCATATAGAGACAATGACAAAGCTGTTTCCATATGATCTACAAGAATTTGTAAATTAACTATTGTGCAATAAATTGATAAATAGGGAGCAATCCCTCGAAATATTTTGAGATTTTTTTTTCTTTCAGATTCAGGCACGTCCTGAATTTTATATATTTATATATAATAATATTGAATAAAATATTTGTGTTTTCACATTACCTTCTGCGTTTTCTGAATATTGCTACAGATCTTTCTGTACAATGTTATTATACCCAGTTACCTTAAATGTACACATTCTTCCGTGGCACACGCCGGTTGAGAAGACTTCCCAACGGACATATTTTAGTGTTCTTTCACATTACCTGCATATGGATCTTGCTACTATAACCAGTTATCTTAAATGTACCCATTCTTCCGTGGCACACGCCGACTGAGAAGACTTCCCAACGGACATATTTTAGTGTGCTTTCACATTACCTGCATAAGGGTCTTGTTACTATAACCAGTTACCGTAAATGTACCCATTCTTCCGTGGCACACGCCGGCTGTGAAGTCTTGCCAACGGACATATTTTAGTGTGCTTTCACATTACCTGCATATAGATCTTGTTACTATAACCAGTTACCTTAAATGTACACATTCTTCCGTGGCACACGCCGGCTGAGAACACTTCCTAACGGACATATTTTAATGTGCTTGCACATTACCTGTATATAGATCTTGTTACTATAACCAGTTACCTTAAATGTACACATCTTCAGTTATAAAAAAAATTTCAACTATTTTGACAAGTAGTTCCTCAAATTAAAGATACTTCGGCCAGTAAATATTTTTTATTGTCTCGACGTTTCGACAAAAATCGTTGTCCTCGTCGGGAGCGAACAAAAATTGAAACATTTGGCAAAGCGTGAAATAACTTCAACGCTTTGCCAAATGTTTCAATTTTTGTTCGCTCCCGACGAGGACAAAAGATTTTTGTCGAAACGTCGAGACAATAAAAAGATTTAATGGCCGAAGTATCTTTAATTTGAAGAACTATGAATGCCGGCCAGGCAGCCTATATCTTTACGATATTTTGACAAGTAAATAAAATGTTTATTGCCATCTATCATTAAAATTTTACACAAATAAATTTACTGGCAATGCGTTTCTTGCCAGTAAATTTATTTGTGTAAAATTTTAATTTTGACAAGTGTTTATTTTACTGCAATGATAATTTAATGGAAGGGCCTGGCTCATCAGTGGTGGAACCTCCTACCATGTTAAACATTCTTCCGTGGCACACGCCAGCTGAAATCTTCTCAGCGGGCATATTTTGGTGTGCTTTCACATTACCCCTGAAATTTCTGAACATTGCTGCAGATATGGATCTTTGTGTACGATGTTACTATAGACAGTCACAGTGGATGCACACATTCCTCCGTGGCACACCAGCGACCAACATATTCTTGTGTTCCTTCCCATTACCTGCAGATCTTTGTGTTACTATAAACAGCCACCGTAGCAGTCTTGCAAAAGCCCAACAACCCACCAGTAAGTAAAAGTAACCAAACGGGCACACTTGTAAATAGTCCATTTTTAGTGCCAAGTCTACTTTGAGTAATGTTTGCTTTAACGTATTATCTCTAGTACACGTTGTACAGGCCATGATAATCATAATGGGTGGTAGTTAGCAACTACTTTTACTGCAAGTATACCCCATGTCTACACACTTTTACCCTTACAAGTGTAAAAGTGTGTAGACATGGGGTAAACTTGCAGTAAAAGTAGTTGCTACCTACCTCATTATGATTATCATGGCCTGTACAACGTGTACTATAGATAATACGTTAAAGCAAACATTACTCAAAGTAGACTTGGCACTAAAAATGGACCATTCGTTGTGGTAGGTAGTCCAATGAGACAAACCTCCTGAAGATCCCTTGCTGATATATTCTATTACATATATTAACCAATGTGCAGCAGACTCCCAATCACATAAACCTTCTACCTCATGATGACAGAGCCTTAACACACAGTTGGTTTTACATTTGATTTCTTCAAGCTTTGGATATTACCATTTTTGAATGTTCAATTTTGGTCAAATTTCTTTTTTCTTTCATCTTCAAATATTACTTGCTGAAGAGATTTGCATTTTTTTTTTTCATTTTGAATACATGCGTCACTTTTTATGTATATTCTCAATTTATATATGCAATATTCTATGTCATTTTTTATGGTTTATGCCATTTTTTTTTATGTTTATGTTATTTGTCGTGTGATTTCAAAAATTTTATGTTATTCCATTTTATGTCAATTAATATAAAAAGATATTTATTTATTTTCATTTCTTTTTTTTTTTATATTTACAAAATATATATATTTATATACATAACAACTTGAAATGACTAAAATTTAATATCCATTAAATTAATGATAGCATATGCAAGATATATTAACATGACTTAAAAAGATTTATAAATAAATAAGTTACATTTTTAGATCCGAATTTCAAAGCATATGCCTTTTTTTTTTTTTTTACTTTCTATAAACTTTACTAATAATTTTTAAATGCTAAATTTCACAATGTTGTAATAGAAAATTCCGCGTGGTGCAAATTCCAAGTTATAAATTAACACATAGGAACATTCTGATGTTTAAGGAATACAAGAGTTTTTGTATAGCAATTTATTTAAGACTAATATGGTTGTCATGAAAATCAAATCAAAAAGGTACAAGATATAGGAAAAGGTCATCTATATATATATATGCATATATAATAATATATGTGGATAAAGCATGCATGCGAGATCGTGGCTATGAACACACAACTATATATATATAACTTCATTAAAAAATGATATAAAACGCTATAATGTGAATATAAAAGGGCAAAATGCAACTTCTAAACCAATATTTCTGCAGGGACTAGATCGGGATGAACTATTCTAACATATGGCGTGAGATCAGTGGTTTGATTTCTTCGCGTGTTAAGTGAAGGAAAGTTAGGGAACCGAAATGTTAACAAGGAAGAAGAGCCGCAGAAGCTAGTACAGGTACCTAGTGAAAATTCTGGATAATATGAGATCAATATTGTAGCTGATATAACTTGGGATGGTGCTATTTACATCTCGCTCTCTCTTTACACAATTCCTGGTTTAAATGCCCTTGGCTATAATATTGGTGCTGGTAAACATGCCCTAGATTGTGTGTGAAATGCATTTTATATCTATTTACAATTTACATATAATTACATTACATTTTTTAAAAATGACATTGCAGGTTTTGATTAACTTTTTTTTTTTTTATCAAATTCAAATATTGCCCATAGCACATGCCAACCATATACATTGAACTGGTATTTAAATTTATAGAAGGCATAAGCTAAAAAATTAAATATATATATATATACTTTTTATAATAAAAAAAAATAGTGTAGAAATATTTTGTCTGAAATTTTTTAACTAGACTAATGGGCACTGTACTTTTGGCACAAAAAATATTGTCTCGTTACTATGTAGTACTAAGTGCCATTTGGCAATGGTTTAAAAAAAAAGGTGGGTAAACATAATTTTAGCAAATTATACTAAACAACTAACAAGAGAGGAAAAGTGAAAAAAAAAATTGAGATAGTGTGAGCGATTAAAAAAAAACTAAAATGATATACGTGGTAAATGAATGGATACTAATAGTATATTTTAAATTTGAAAGTTCTTTTTTAAAGTAAAAATTTTACTTGGAGGAGGCTGCAGCCTTACCTCCCACATCGGCTTCCTCAAGCCCGAGTTTCACCATCTCATCTTCAGGATCGAATCTATCAGCTTCTTGCATGGATCCCTCGGATCCACCATGTTTGAATCCAATTGGCTCGGCCCGGTCAAGTTCAACTTCAGCCAAACCGGCCGCAGCAGCCTCGAATCCAGCAGACATGGGTCGATCGGATTTTTCTTCATCAAGCGCTGCTCTGAAGGCACTTGGAGCACTGTTTCTCCGGCTCCTTTTTGTACCGACAGCATACTTGTGGGGGCGCATGAAATCTAAAAAACACAACATTGCCTTTTAGATATGTGTGTCGGGGGATCATATACCAAATTTTCTATTTTGCTTTTTTAAATAGAAAAAAAAAATATGAATAGTGTAAAAAAAATAAAGGGAAACTCCAAATCACGAAGGCGTTTCAAACACGAAGCCGTGTTCCACGACTGGCCTGGCCAGAACAAGATGGTCGTGGAATATAGAGGGAGAAGGAGCAGGTGGGAAGCCACCTGTCACCCGCCAAATCTCAGCTCACCTGGCAAGGTCACACTACGTCCTCAACGATATCTGGAGTAGGCTCCACCCAACACAGGACATGATACTATCTTAGACCAAAAACAATTTACTAAAGAGGAAAAGCTTGGGCAATAACCGTGGGAAACTCGAGTCGACTCGGGACCCGCTTAGGAAAAAGCAGCAAAGGGCTTCCCTGCAGAGGGGCTCGACTTCTTTGTGCTTGGCGGAAGTGAAGGCTGAGAGCGGAAGCTCACACCACGTGAGTGCGCGACACCCTCGGGTTCCCCCTTTGTAGAGATTTACAGCTATGTTTACACAATATTCTGTTTTATATTCAAAGTTTATCGATGGTGACAATAGACTTTTATTTTCAACAATATTGTGTAATATATGAATTGGTATCTAATTCTTTAAGTGCGACATATTTGGACCAAGAAAGAATTTAAAGTTTGGGTGTAGATTATAAACTCATTTTAACCCATCTTGTTGCCACGTTCGTTGAACGTACGGCCAAAGACCTGGGGCTTTATGGCCACGTACGACTGATTATTTGGAATGTCAATTTGAACGTATTATATTCTAAAATATGTGGCAATTCATTCGCACAAACATTCTGAAAACACATTTTGAACATTTAGTTTTAAAGTACGGGTATCGCTCGTCTAGACAATTCCCGTGACTCCCGAAATATATGCTGAAGATGTAACATTTTTATGTATCGACAAAACATCTTACATGAACATTTAGCTACATACTCTGAAAATACGTCAAAAGCATATTCTAAACGTGAGATCTTTTATTTCCAATAGGCGGCAATCTCTCTCTCACGTGTCTATACATCCCACCCCTACTGATTTTGTGGGAGAAACGGCCAATTATTCTTAATGTCCAGCTACATATTCTGAACGTGCGACCATTTACATTGAACGTTAGCGATATACTCTTGAATGTGAACAAAAAAATGGTCAGGTGTTGATATTAAAAAGAAAATTGGCATTTCTTTAACTGATCTGCCATTTAAAATGCTCATGGGAGCGGTCAGGAAATGCCAATTTTGTTTTAAATATTTTCGTATATACGGTGATTACAAAATGCCATTATTTTACGGCTACTGAATTGGAATCAAAGCTATTATTCAATCGAATTTTGTACAAACAAGATCCGTAAAAGTCACGTTTCCAAGTAGTTTTTGCTAAGACGGCTGGCCAATTAACGGCGCGGGCCAGACAAGTCGAGCGGCCCCCAGGTCTCCCCACCTGTCCTTCCTCCCGCCATCTGCTCGCAGGTTGGCTGTCATTGTTCGCTCCCTCAGGGCGCCTCGCCTGCTGCTCCCACCTCTGTCTGTCTACCTGACCACCAACGGCTTGCTATACCAGGCCAACCTCACTATCTTTTTACTTATCTACCAGCCTTCACGAACTACTTCGAAATATTTTAATAAATTAAAGGCCATTCTCTATATAAAGAGCTGCTACACAAAACTGGACTGTCTGGCAGTGGAAGTGCCACACACAACTATCGGGTGTGTGTGTGACATAAGAACGTCTGGCTTAAACTTTAGGCCTAAAGGAGTTATGGATCACCCGCTGTCAGACGGCACACGCCACCCCGCCAAAACTTAATTAAAAGCCTTTTCATGGAGGAGGGGAAGGAGGGTCACAAAGGGCTAAGAGGCCCCATCTAGACCACCTGACCCTTCCGCCAGCTGACCTGCGCGTCTTTTCATCGGCGTTGATCCATTCTTAGTGTCGGGAACATCTGGCGTCGTAACGACAATAGGCAAATCATTCGCAATTCAGAAATTTAGCAAAAGTTTGCTTTGTAAATATAGGGATAAGCAAAAATTCTATATAAGGTATTTGTATGTCCATGAAAAACGTTTCTCAAATAGATTATACCTCCATACATCTGGGAAATCAGATTCTAGGCGAGTTAGCAAAGGTCTACCTATAATCAGAATGGTCTAACCTCATAATAAATTACCTATATATTTTATCGTGGCATATAAAATGGAATTGTTGTGGATGCGAAGGCGGGTGAGTAAGCCGTTCCTAGTAGCACCCATTGGTGTCCCCCAACCGTCGCCTGACGTCACTCCAACGGTCGCGCCACGTTGCGTCAGGCCGACGCGCGGGCGTGGCGGCCGCATGGCTTCCCTACCTAGCCGGCTTCTTTTCAACGTGAACACAGGAAATACTCCAAATTTACCTTTTACAAACGTCACCGAGTTCGCATTTTAAATGCAAAATCTTTTCCAATTTATAATGCAGACAATATAGCTAGAGCAGAAAATCATTCCATATGTTATATCTTTGTAACACATCGACACAATAAGTAAAACGAAGATACATATAGCATTTTACACGTAAATATATTTAATAAGATAACTTTAAACATTGAGAGTGAAGTGCATTCTATAGAGCATAAACTGAACGAGATGCATATATTGTGTTTAGTATTTTAGCATTCTCCAAAATAATTGAAAATACCGATGTAAAATAGATAATGTGACATATTGCATTAGATAAAATTAAAATGTCTAACTGCAAAGCTTGCTTTGATTAAGCACGTAGGCAATCAATCAATCAATAAGGTATCAAAATGGCGCCAAAACACTAGGCCTTGTAGAATGGCTCCAACAGCGCGCTGAGCTCAGGAATCTATCCGACCAACTATCTGGCCATTACAGATTAGCAGACGAAAAAATGTCTTAATTTTCATACAATTGAAATATTTTTATAAATAATTATGTTTTTATTTTATTTTAAATAGGAGTTTTATACACAAATACTCGCACAAATATTACTAAGTTAAAAAGAAAACTCGCCCATATGTGGCTACTTGATAAGTTAGATATTTAGAGAACTGGAAACAATTATTAGGGAATAGACTAGTAGTGTAGCTGTGTAGAACTAGTGCAGCTGTTAGGGAAATTTTAAGAAAAAACACCTAGAAAATAACATATATAATACCAATTCTACATAAACTATATATATAATTAGATAATAAAAAGGTATATATTGGATTGAATAAAATATTTGCCAATATTTCGGTTGGCTGTATATATATAATTGTATATATATATTTTTTCTATGCTCTCATATCATATTCTCTCACATTCTATTAAAATTAAACTTTACAATTTACACATGTAGAAATGCGAAGCAGATAAGTCCAAAATCCTCCGAGCCTTCAACTGCCACTACATCTCTCAACCATATTTTTTAGTATCTCATATATAATATATATAGTAGGCATTACTATTGATAAATATTTAAATGCCAAACGCTTTAACTTTATATATATATATCAATAACATTACTATTGTGTACTTGTATAATACTACTTGGAGTATTTTGTAAAATAAAAGTATATTATTCGAAATATCTTGAAAAAAGAGGTTTTCAACATAGCACAGGGAAGTATGGTAAACATTATTCATATGTAATCCATTCTCTCACATATAAAGCTTTATCCCTATGTAAAAACTCTTATAAAAGTGAACGCAGATGGTGGGGAATTTCTCAATCTAAACGTTTGCGGTCAAAAAAATAAAAGGAGCCTCTCAAATATTAAAGAGAAGCGATTTTTAAAACAAAGTTTAAATCTAGAATATAGGAGGTTTCAACTAACAATTCTCTCATCTGACTAAAATAAATGAAATTGACATGCGTACATTCGATGATGTATATTTTAAAGCACGAACTACTAGGAATGGTCCTATCTAGTAAAGAAAGGGTTAACTCACCGGTTATCTTAGACTGGCCCTTGGGGGGAAGACTTCCTTGGCTTTGGACAGCGGCTCCCTTGATTGGGGTGACAGGCTCCCATTCGTAGCGGCCAGGTAGGGGCACTCCGTTAGCAAAGTCGAAGTTCCATTTCCTTGAGGTGCTGTCCATAAGTTTGGCAAGTTCTTGCCGGGCGTGAAGAAGAGCACCCTCGGGATCTGCAGGGGGAAAAGGACACGGCGGGCCCTGGAAAGAACGGCATCGCTGGGGCGACGGAAAGGAGTCTTGCGTGGAAGAATCATGTTAGTGCGCGGAGAAGCCAAAACAACTGACTGAACAAACCGTGCGCCGCCTTTTATTGGCCTATCGCGCGGGGCATTACTACCACGTGACCAGCGCGGCATCCCATTGGCTGAGCGATAAAGAGGACCATTCCAGCCTCCCCCCCTTTTCTTCCCCCATTTCCTCCCCCCTCTTTCGCCTTCTTCCCCCACGTGTGTCTAGCTGGTATTATTATCTTCTTCGCTCTAGCGCCTCTTTCATACTACGGCTTCTCATTTTCAAATCGTTAAATGTCATTACGCTTTATTATTTTACATATTTGTGTGGCAGGAATCACTGTTCGATTTGCCTCTATAAAATGCAGCCGTACTTTAAGAATTATAGTTAAGAGAAGCTTCGGTAGATGGCGCCCTTATGTTAAAGCACCCGAACAAAAACCAATATATTGCGCGCTTTTATATTACCATATTAAAGATTATTGAGGGAAAATTAAATGGTATATAATTTTTATTACTGTTTTTTTTTTCTATTTTCAAAAACTTTAAAATCCTATAAGGCCTTTTGCGGCAAGTTATATTCTCGAGCCTAACTGTCAGGGAAAGGCGGAATTCGCAGAAAGTTTCGAGCGAACAGATTTGATAAAAAACTATAAATTGTAAGAATAATACAAGGGGATTAAAAATGTCTATTTTGTGCAAAATATAATTTGAAACTTTTAATATTGTCATTTTCACCAATCCCGGAATAGTGATTATGCATTTCTTTGCACATATATACAAGGGGGGATCAATAAATAAGGTGAATTATCTTATTTCTTAAAAATTAAAAAAGCAAAAATAATTTAAACCACAGAATATTAAAATATAACATCGAGAGACTATTTAAGGTGTTCTGTTCTTTTTTCCCCACGCGCGGCGCGAGACTTATAAATAAACTAAAATAGAAGCTCCCTTGAAGAATTGCACCACGCTTGAACAACGTGCAGTTATTCGTTTCTTGAATGCAGAAGGTATTCAAACATCTAAAATATGCCAAAGAATGAAAAATATCTATGGTGAGTCTTGTTTGTCTAAAAAAAAAAAAAAAACATTTATAAATGGGTTAACGAGTTCAAAATGGACGAATTACATGTACCGATATTGAGCGACCTGGACGACCAAGTGTTACAGCGACGTCAAGCACGATAAATGCGGTTGAAAACTTAATTTTGGAGGATAGAAAATATCCATTTTTACCATAGCCGACAATTTGAATATAAGCTATGGAACTGTGCACACCATTATTAAAGAACAATTGCAATTTAGAAAAATATGCTGCAGATGGATTCCACATTTCCTTAATTTGGACCAAAAACTTAATCGTATTCGGGTTTCAAATACTCTGTTAAATCGGTATGAAGAGGAAGGTGATCATTTCCTTGACCAAATTGTAACTGGAGATGAGAGTTGGTGTTATCATTATGATCCTTTGACAAAACGTGCATCTATGGAATGGAAACGAGGCGACTCTCTAAGACCAAAAAAAAATCAGGTCTCAACGTTCGGCCGGTAAAGTTTTGTTAACAATTTTTTGGGATGTTGATGGACCAATCTGTCTTGATTTTTTATCCTCAAGGCAACGTATGAACAGCGACCTTTATTGTGACATTCTTGTAAATAAGCTAAAGCCCGGTATAAGAAACAAAAGAAGAGGGAAGCTTAGTAAAGGTGTTCTCTTCCTTCATGATAATGCAAGGCCGCATACATCATGTAAGACAGTATCTACAATCATTAAATTAGGTTTTGAAGTTTTAGAACACATCCTGCATATAGTCCAGACCTAGCCCCCTCTGACTATTTCCTTTTTAGACTACTAAAGAAGGAGTTAAAGGGAAAGTGATTTGACTCGGATGAAGATGTCCAGAAAGTAGTGCAATATTTTTTCACACGCTTCCTAAGAGTGCCTATAAAGAGGATATTTACAAGTTGCCAGAACGATGGAGACGATGTATAGAAAGCCAAGGTGATTATTTTGAATAAATCAAGTCCTAATTTTTAATATCGTTCTTATTTTTTTTTAATAAATTATAATTCACCTTATTTATTGATCCCACCTTGTATTTGAAAGTTGCCGCTATCTTGCATTTATCTTGATAAAAGTATGCCTAATGTTGAGAAGCATATCAACTTCTTTTGTATATTCTTCAATAATTAAGCATTGAATATTGAACAATATATCGATCAAAGCATACTGAAGCTTGCATTGACATAGGATCATGTTGAATTTTGCATTCATTTCGAGAAGCATGGTGTATATTTATTTCGATATAATGTCCTTTTTGCATTCACTTCAATAGAAGCACATTGAATTTACATTCGTAAAATGTCTATGCTCTTGCATTCACTTCGATTAAACATGCTTAATATTTTTATTTCGATAGAAACATATGAAATTTTGTATTCACTGCAAATGAAGTATAGTAAACATTATTTTCACAGAGAATAATATTGCACTTTATCTCTAATAAAAAAGAAGCTCAACATTGTATTTATTCCGATAGAAGCGTATGGATTTTTTCATTGAAATCGATAGAGCCTTTATGATGATGTTTTCCCGATAATAAATAATTACATACTGAATCTCTCATAGAAACACAGAATTCATTGCTATAAAAGTCTTTATTGCGAACCTTAAATATACACTCATGGACAAAACTTGAGAAATTTGTACCTTTTAGCATGAATATCGGGATTCAGACAATAACTCTGAAATATATTTGATATACAGTAACCTATATTGAAAACAAACCTAACAAAGTATGGACAAAGTTGCCTTTTTCTAAAAAAAAATACAGACGACCGTATATCAAAGACTTTCCACTTCCTTAAATGTTGTCAATGAGTGTATATAGCTAAATTATGATGAATCTTGCTTTATTCACGAAAGAAGAATATTGAATCTTGTTAAATTCGAAAGATTTTATTTCAATATTTGGAAGACTTTGTTGTCTAGACCTATATATATATATATAGATGGAAATTGACGTCATCTATTGATCGTCGCCGCAAACTAGCGGCCTCGGGTCAATGACAACAACACCAGCTTTGGCCAGCTAAAAAGCATCACCAAGAGACCATGGTTTCGATCTAATGGCCCTCGTCATCCCAGGACGAACTTTATTCCATGAGATTCACAAGGGATATGATGGAATCTTCACAATCCCTCGTGGATCTCATGGAATAAAGTCCGCCCTAGACTGACGAGTGCCATTAGACCGAAACCACGGTCTCTAGGTGACGCTTTTTAATGCCAAAGCTGGTGTTGTGAATTTGTCACCGACCCGAGGCCGCTAGTTTGCGGCGACGGTAAATAGATGGCGTCTATCTTCAACGTCTATTTTGACGGGAGAGGCGATCTTTGTCTAGATCTTTCTCGTAGATCAATATCCTTCGGGCAAAATTTCCATCTATATTTTAGCCATATATTTTGCCTAGTCACTTTGCCAGCTAAACACCTCTTCGGCAGATTGTGAAGGTTCCATTAGATCCCGTGTAGATCTCATGGAATAAAGTCCGCCCTAGACTGACGAGGGCCATTAGCCCGACACCATGGTCTCTAGGTGGACGCTTCTCAGTTTGCCAAAGCTGGGGTTGTGATTTGTCACCGACCCAAGGCCGCTAGTTTGCGGCGATGGTCAATAGATGGCGTCTATCTTCGACGTCCATTTTTACGGGAGAAATGACCTTTGTATATTATATATAAAGGGAAAAAAATAATTAGAAATATTAATATTTAAATACATGTATATATGAAAAACAATAAAAAAATAAAAGATGAGTCAGGTGTTAATATGGTTAAATATGATGAATCTTGCTTTATTCTCGAAAGAAGAATATTGAATCTTGCTAAATTCGAAAGATTTTATTTCAATATTTGGCGGACTTTGTTGTCTAGGCCTATATGTATAGATGGAAATAGACGTCAAAGATTGACGTCATCTATTTACCGTTGCCGCAAACTAGCGGCCTCGGGTCAATGACAAATTAACAACACCAGCTCGTGGTCAGGAAATACCTTCTTTATTTTTAATATATATATATAAAGAAAATTAATATAAATAATTCGCGAAGAGAGAAATGTACCTAAATATATATTTAACAGAGAAGCATGCTCACTCTAATTTTATATAAATTGAATTAATAAAGAGTAAGGAAGAGAAACTGAGAATGAGTATAAGAAAATTTATACTTTTATTTCTCTGAGGTGAATCTTCCAAATGTTCAAATAAATATTTTATATATATATACAGGGTGATCCAAAAGTCCCGCACTATTTTAAAAATTAATAACTCCGCGAATATTTGCGCTAGAGCAATGCGGTAAACACCATTGTGTTCAGGATGCAATGGGATTTTTTTATGGCAAATAATGAAAAATTCGAAATTGATTTTAGTTACAATTTTATTCGCCAGATGGCGCACTACCAGAATCAGAGATTCAGCGGCCAAATTGTTTGATAAATTGAAAAATATAACTGATTGACACATATTTTTCCTTTTTGAATACCAGGAAAAGAACCCTAATAACATCAAATAACAAATTAATAAAACACCACTTCGCCAAAAGTATGAAGAATTGGTTAACAATTTTTAAATACAATCAGAGATATGTAAAATAGGTAAATGCAAATTAAAACATGTAGCAAAAAAAATGATATTTTAGATACGGTTTGTGTTTCCGAAGATAATAAATTTCTAATATTTTTAATTCAACTCTCTCTCATACTGTACCCAATTTTAAAAATGTGTCCCCTCAAATAAAAATATTTTGCGTTGAAAAACGTGGTAGTAAAATCATTTTGTATTATTTTTTTGCACAAAATTTCTAAAGTTATTGGTGTACAGAAAATATTCCTTATGTTTTTTCTTCTAATGAGCGAAAAGCGAAAAACTAAACATAAGGGGAAATTTGTTGTGTACCAGTGTTATTCGAGAAGTTATAACACTCTGGTTTGCATGACATAATACGTGAGCAAATGACAAACAAAATATTACTGTTCACAAAAAAAAAAGAGTCAAGATGTGAGGACAGCATTTATTATCCCCATATCCCAACACAAAGAGCTGCAAAAATATTGGTAGATAATATAATACATGGCAGCTTATATAACACATGAGGTAACTGCCTTCTCTCTTGTATTAGGTCACAATCCTTGCTCAATGTGGCACCCTTCATTCTCAATCACCGCCTGCAGACGATAAATGACAGAATGGACAGCATTAAATAACATATCTGTTGAAATTGATAAAACGTGCCATCTGATAGAAGCCTTTAACATGGCCAATGTGGTAGGCCAGCATCGATAAACACACGATTTAATGTACCCCCATAAACAAAATCGCAAGGCGTCAAGTCTGGTGATCTTGGAGGCCACTGGTGTATGAAGTGGCGACTTATCACACGATTTTCAACGAACGTATTCTTCAGCAATTGTTTGGCACCTCGGGAGATATGAGGAGGTCCTCCAACTTTCATGAATGTATTTCGCTTAGTGCTTTTTCCCTGCAATATGGGAATACAAAAACGGTTTTTAAAAGTTCTTCCATTGATTTTTCAAAGAAAAATGGCCCAATAATAAAATAAGAAGTGAACCCACACAAAACTGTAACTCTAGGCTGATAAAGTGGCATTTCTGTAAAAATCCTAGAGTTTTTCTGTTGCCCAAAAGCGGCTGTTTTGATTGTTAAATTCTCCGTTTAGAGAAAAGTGAGCATCATCTGTCCACACAACATTCGACAGCCAGTTTTCATCAATATCAATTTGCCATAAAACCCATGCAGCGAATTCTGACGCATCTCAAAATCGCCAACTTTCAGCTCGTGAAATCTTTGAATTTTGTATGGGTACACACAATAGAGACATTAAGTGAAGCGTCTTCAGATATCACAATCATACTCGGCGATTTTAACGCCAAAAGTTCAACTTGGGGATCATCTGTCCAGGATAACAAAGGTCACCGACTTCGACCTTACACCATTAAATAAGGGAGAGAACACCTATCTATCCAAGTCGACAGGCACAGAATCCGCAATAGACATCACAGCGATAAATTACAACATCGCACCCACAACACAATGGAAAATCCTGAGAGGTGCAATCAGTGACCACAGACCAATTTTAACAACCCTAAACTTCAAAATTGAGAATGTCCAACAGAATAAAAGAACATGGAACTTTAGGAAAGCCGACTTGAAAAAAATTCACAGAAAAGCTTGAAGAACTGTGCAACGAAAAATTGAATTACAGAACGCTTGACAAAAACTTGGAAAACTTCTCTTCGAATATATCAAAAGCATCGATACCTAGAAGGAGACGTTAGACCTGTGGATACCTTACTGGAAGGACCACAACATCGAGGCAATGATTGCAGAGAGAGACAATATCAATGAACTTCTTTAAAAAATAAAACAGAAGAAAAGTGAAAGTAACACATTGAAATTAGTCACAAAATAGAACAAGAAATTTGGATATGCAAACAAGAGAAAAATGGCAGAATTCTGCGAAAAAATGGATCCAAGAAAGGACAGCCAACACTGGAATATGATTAGAGTGTTAGAAAACAATCAAAACCAACACCAATCCTCCAATACTCTAACCGATATGAATAGAACAGCGAGAACGAGAACAAACAGATGACTAACATAATTGCTGAATATCTTTCAAGCACTTCCATACTCAAATATACGAATGAAGACAGGACTCTAAAAATAATATAAACAAGTTAGTTAAACAAGCAAGAAACTTCCATCAACAAGATATTTTCTCGAGAGACTTCACACTGAATGAGCTAAACTCATCAATAAAAAAATCTAAGAGGTCACCAAGAGATAATCTAATCTTTGGTCAAATGATTAAACACTTTGAAGACAAAGCAAATAAATAACTCCTACGAATACTGAACATTTCATGGTAAACTGAGTGAACTACCAAAGAATTGGAAGATATCAATTACTGTGCCAATACTAAAACCAACAAAGATGCCAAGGAATCCAAGCACTATCGGCCAATTGCTCTCACCAGCATACTTGTGAAATAACAGAACGAATTATCCACTCTAGGCTCATAGTCTGGCTCACTAACATTAATAAAATAAACCTTCTACCAAACTGCCTATAGATCCCAGCACTGTACGACTGATCAACTGTTCTACTTCTGTCAATCAATCATAGATTCTTTCCAGGAAACAACCGCCAAAGAAGACCCTCGGTTATATTCCTTGATATGACCTCAGCTTTTGATCGAGTGTGGAGGGAGAAAATTACGTGAAAAGCTGCACAACATCGGAGTAAGTGGAGAAACCTAACCTGGATTGCAGACTTCTTAAGGGGAAGAAGGTTAAAGGTTTGGGTCAATGGAGAATTTTCCAAGGAAGGAAGAACATGGGCTGGTGTACCTCAAGGATCTGTGCTCAGTCTCCTACTCTATCTGCTATATATTAACGACATCCATCCTTACCTCACTGAAGACTCAAAAGGTTGCCTGTTTTGCAGACGATATAGACCATATGGCACACAAGTAGCAGCATAGAAAAATCGTAAAAAATACTGAACACATCAATGAGAGGACTGGAGAAGTGGGCAATGGAACTCCAAATGACCTAAACCCAATAAAACCAAACCTATGCGTCTTCTCCACTGACAGGGAAAAAGGCATAAATATAACCACAAAATAAGCATAAACAAACAAATAATTGATAAAAATAGAAATCCAAAATACCTAGGTGTGATACTGCAGTCCTGGATCTTTCCAGTTGGTCTCGAGGACCGCGCCATCACCATCTCCTAAGCGGCGAAGTACGCGATCTACGTATTCTTCGTAGATCGCAAAATTCGTGGTGTCGCTGGAGACCCACTGGCGATTCTCCACCAAACTCTGCAGCGCTGGCAGAGGCGCCATATTCATTGTACATAGTGTATATAATGCATATTATCTTTTTTTTAAATAGTACAGAGTGTGCACTTTGTATGTATTGACAAGATGTCAATAAAATTATTTTAACTATCTTTGATGAGGAATTGGAATTTTCAAAACACATAATTAGAACCTCAAATAGAGCTACCAGAAAACTAAACATTCTGAGATGGCTATGTGGAACAAATTGGGGAAAAAAACCCAGAATTCTCAGAACAAAATATATCACCTTAATAAGGCCGATAATGGAATATGCAACACCGGTCTGGGCTCCCTCAAGCTCATCACTAAAAGTAAGACTAGACAGTGTTCAAGCAAAAGCGGCCAAAATAATCACTGGTGCTGTTTTATCCACCAACAATGAGAAAATTCAGAGAGAATGTGTTCTAGACCTACTCACTCGAAAGCAGAAGATAAAATAAAAACAACTTGGATCGCACTTCGGAAACGAGGAGAACCAAAGGACGAGATCTCTCTGACCACTTGTGGTTTGGTGGATCCGCCCTTTCTGAGAATGAGGTGAAACTGACGGCTTTCAAGTTCGGGAAAAGGAAATCTCCTGGTCCCGAAGGGATCGATAACACGGTCGTGAAAGCCCTGTTAAGAATGCACCCATCACTTCTTGCCAGGTTTTTCAATAGGTGCCTGGACACTGGTACTTTTCCTGAGGCATGGAAGGTTGCCCGAGTAGTGCTTCTCGAAAAGTCTGGTAGAAAGGGTAATTCTCCTAATGATTATCGTCCCCTTTCTTTACTAGTGTGTCTAGGTATGGTCCTGGATAGCCTACTAGCTCAGCGACTGAAGCACTGGCTAGAGAGTAATGAGCTCCTTTCCTCTTTCCAACATGGTTTTAGGGAAGGGAACTCCACTAACCATGGCTCTGAACGAGGTGTTAGAAGGGGTTGAGATGGGCTTAAATAAGGGTGCTTGGGTTCTTCTCGTGGCCCTGGACATTGATGGCGCGTTCAACTCCATGAGCTGGAACAAGCTGATGAAATTTGATTGACATGGGTTGTCCTGATAATTTGTGCAGCTTGGTTCGTGACTTCCTGAGGGATAGACGGATTAGCCTCAGATTTGGTGGGCAGAAGTTGGAAAGAAACTGTGCTAGGGGTTGCCCCCAGGGCTCTTGCTGCGGACCTATTCTGTGGAATATCCTGGTAAACACCGTTTTCCAGGAGGAGCTATCTGAGGGAGCCTGGCTGGTTCTCTATGCTGACGACCAGTTCCTCATCATTGAGGCTGCTTCGAGAGCGAAGGCTGAGAAGTGTGTTGAAGCTTCTCTCCAAATCCTCTCGAACTGGGCCCATGACTCTGGCCTTAAGTTCAATGTCTCCAAAACTAAAGCCCTCAGCTTTAAGCCTAGGGACATAAGAACTAAAAGGAAAGGGATCAAATGGGAGCACAAGCCGGCTATCCGGATGAAAGGACGGAGGGTAGCGTTGGTCAATAGGATGACCATCCTGGGGGTGGTCATTGATGACAAGATGGGTTGGCAACACCAGGCGGAGGAGATGGTGACGAGAGGCAGGGAGGCGTTGTGCAGGCCTGTCCTGGTTGGCTCTCAATAGGGGGAGAAGGAGGGTACTATTTTTAGGAAACTCTGCCTCTCCTGTGTCGAGCCAATCCTGCTATAACAGGGATCAGAAGGTGGCAAAAACTCTAGAGAGCGTGCAGAGGACAGCGGCACTCAGAATCACAGGGGAATATCGCACTACCAGCAGTGAGGCCTTTTTGGTCCTCGCTGGGCTTATTCCCCTGGGATTGAAACTAGAGGAGGAGACCATCAGACAGAAGATCTGGGAGAACAGGGAAGATGCCCTGGGACTTGAAGCGGGTGCCCTGGAATGGAAGAGGGACCCAAGGAAGCCTCCGCAGTGGTTGCCAAAGTGGAATTGGAGTCCTGGAGGGCCGACAGGGATTGACACGGAGGTTTTCACTGATGGTAGTAAGTCTGGAACCAATACTGGAGCTGGAGTAGTGATTTTCACTAAAGGAGAGCTGATCTTCCAAGAAAGCTTAACACTCAGAGTGGACGAATTGGTCTTTTCAGCCGAGCTGGTTGCGATCAGGGTAGCCCTCAGAGTGTGTGCCGAGAAGAACTTCAGCCCGAACCGCCTCTATTCAGATTGTATGTCGGCCCTCGTCGCCATCAATCTGGTGAAAGGGCAACTCGCGCATCAAATAATCCAGGAGCTGGAGATGATAACGCGGGCTCCGGAGCTCCATTGGGTTAGGGGACACAGCCTCATCGAAGGTAATGAGTTCGCAGACAGGCTCGCTAAGGCAGAATGCTTTAGAGGTAGATCACTGCCCAATTTTTCCCAAGTTTGATATCATTCGGCCATGGATTCCATCTGGCCCAGGAGTCTTGTTTAGGTCAGTGTTTTCTAATGCATAAGCTAGCTCTTTCATATTGATTTTTTTCATGGAAAATATTATGAGTGTTGGTGACATTTTTACAGTCATGAATAATCCTTCGGGCGTTTGTTTAAACCTTGATTTTACTACTTATTTGATATGAATTACTTAAAAGATTGGCAGCAATTTTGTCATTAGTTGCTGGTGTACCATCTGTATTCTTAATCATATTAGTTTTTTCGGTTTGTGACTGGGATCTGTCAATTTGTTTTGCCAAATTCCAAAGTTTTGTATTTGGGTTTCTTGGGTTCAGGTTTTCACAAGTTTGTTTCCATTTTTCCCTTTTCACATTTACGTATAATCTTTTTATTTTTGCATTCACAATGTTCAGTTCAGTTCTACAATTTGTTTGGTTTTGGGTGCTCTTTTTTGTAGTTCATTTCTTTTAGTTATAAGTGTTTGAATATTTTTTGCCTGGTGTGTATAATTTGGAATCCATTTCTTAATATTACCTCTTGGTATTGAAACTGTGGCTGCTTTAATAATGGTGTTTTCGAAAGATATCCAATTAGCCTTTCTGAAGTTCCTGAATTTTTCTTAATTGAGCTGGTTTTGGTCTTGGTGCTAATTTCTATCAAATTAGGCAAATGATCACTTCCAATACTTTTTAATATTTGCTATTTGCATTTGTGGAAAATGTCAGGATAGTAAAAACTTATATCAAGGGCTTGTGCAGTATTATAGCTGTATGAATAATGGGTAGGATTCCCATCATTTAAGCACATGATGGCATTGTCGTCAAATATGTTTGAAAGTATTTTGCCTCTTGGGTTTGGCGTGGAACATCCCCATAGTTGATGTTTGGCATTAAGGTCACCTACAATAAGAGTTGTCTGTAAGAAATTGAGCCATTGTTCCATCGTCAATAAGTGTATTGTTTGGAGGGTATACATATTGTATATGTTGATGGCTTTGTTTTGATTGAGGTAGACTTTGATATCTTGGGCTTTTCGAGGTCTAATGTGTTTGAAATATTAACGGCTATGTCCTCATAGTACAAATTCTTGATTAAAACTACTAGGCCACCCCTTTAACAGCATATACAGATGGAGCTTCAGACCTTACCCTGAGTTATGGAGGGGCCGGAATTAACATAATACTGCAAGATGGAACGCACATCAAAATCAAAGAAGGAGCAGGACAGATTTCGTCAAACTTTACTTGTGAACTGACAGCTATCTGGAAAGCCCTTGATGTATGCCTTAACCAACCATCCCTGCATCAAGCAGAAGGAAATTTAATATACAGCGACTCCATATCCGCTCTAGAAGCAATTCAGAAGGGCAATACTAAAATCACACAGAAAATACACTCGTTACTTACCCAACTGGAACCATTGGAGAATAACTGCATTCTACAATGGATCTCTGCCCATGCTGGGATCGGGGGTAATGAAATGGCATTTGAATTGGCAAAGGAAGCCAGAAAGTTGAGCCAAAGGAAAGAACAAATGTCATTATTTGACGCTGATTCTTTGTCAAAATACAAGATAATTAAACAATAAATAAGAAAAGATCAAAATGCGAAATAAACTCTGAGAGAAAAATGACAAAAACTATAACAAGACTTAGAACAAAACACTATAAAGGAATGACAATACATCCAGATGGCACAATAACCTATAGGGCATGCAACAATTGTCCTGGTGTGGAACTTACACCTACCCACATATTCTCATAGCCAGCAATGGCCGCAGCCTTGCAGAAATTTGACAGAGACCCAGAGCAGCAGCTTTACACACCCAAGATAGTGGACATTGCTGCTGCTGTGATGGAGATGCATGGATACATCTGAGGCTCTTTATTGGACAAGACAACAACAACGGCATTCCAGAGTAAAATAAATTATCAGAGATAGATATATTTTTCAGATGAATTAAAATAAATATAATCGATACTGAGAAAGAGTTGAATTAAAAATATTAGAAATTTATTATATTCGGAAACACAAACCGTATCTGAAATATCATTTTTTTTTGCTACATGTTTTAATTTGCATTTACCTATTTTACATATCTCTGATTGTATTTAAAAATTGTTAACCAATTCTTCATACTTTTGGCGAAGTGGTGTTTTATTAATTTGTCATTTGATGTTATTAGGATTCTTTCCTGGTATTCAAAAAGGAAAAATACGTGTCGATCAGTTATATTTTTCAATTTATCAAACAATTTGGCCGCTGAATCTCTGATTCTGGTAGTGCGCCATCTGGCGAATAAAATTGTAACTAAAATCAATTTCGAATTTTTCATTATTTGCCATAAAAAATCCCATTGCATCCTGAACACAATGGTGTTTACCGCATTGCTCTAGCGCAAATATTCGCGGAGTTATTAATTTTTAAAATAGTGCGGGACTTTTGGATCACCCTGTATAAATGCCAACAGAAAGATTTGACAACGGAACCAAACTTATAAATCGGCTATAGGGCGTCATACACTTGTCAAAAAAAACAAAACAATTGGGGTAACGAACTCAGATATTCTTCAAAATAAGAAGGAAAAAGTAAAAAAAGTTTGTTTATTTTGCTTTTTAAAAATTATTTTCATATTTTCATTATATATAATATTTTTCTGAAAATAGAGCAATCCATACTTAAATCATTAGATAATAAAAAGGCATATATTGGATTCAATAAACAGGAATGACAATACATCCAGATGGCACAAGAACCTATAGGACATGCAACAACTGTCCTGGTGTGGAACTAACACCTACTCACATATTCTCATGCCCAGCAATGGCCGCAGCCTTGCAAAAAATTGACATAGACCCAGAGCAGCAGCTTTACACACCCAAGATAGTGGACATTGCTGCTGCTGTGATAGAGATGCATGGAGACATATGAGGCTTTTCATTGGACATGACAACAACAACAACAATAAAATATTGGCAATAAATATTTTATGCAATCCAATATATGCCTTTTTATTATCTAATATAATATTTTTGTTTGAAATTTTTAAATAATTATTTTTGTTTGTTTTATAATTACTATATATTGTCTACTACATGTCAAATGAAGAAAGCCATTATAAAAACAAAAGTATTGAATAGATAGGAAGTGGTTTGATAAGAAGAAGTTGTGACAAGTGATGACAAAATTGCAAGGGCTTTTTGTTTTCATTGAAGGATATCTGCTTCGTTACCCCAGTTTTTTATTTATTTCTCTTTGGACAAGTTCATGACACCCTAAAAGCCGATTTATAAACTTGTTTACATTGTTGAATTTTGCTTTAAACATTTAAAATATTTTTAAATATTTCCTCACAATGAGTTTATTTTTATTTAAAATTGCTAGCTTTCAAGCGGTAATTGTTCTTCAACGGGCTTAAAAAATATCTACTATATTGTTGCATCAATTTTAATATGCCCTACACTTATTCAAAATATTCAATGATATTTAATATTTATTTAAAACAGATTATTTAGAATATCATCATTCCTTTTAATAGTTTCATTCCTTTTGTAATATTTTATTGTACATATATCTTGATTGGTTATTGGAGCGAGAGAGGACCTAAACCAAGACTGCGGATCGCGACCTACGAGGAAGACAACGAATAAATAAGCGCAATAACTTTAAAAGGTAATTTATTTTTATTTACTTTTATTTATTTGCTTTGAGTATGGAAACCCGCTCGGAAAACGTGTAAGATACCAAGAAGGGAAGAAACCAAGGTCGAAGACCCTGCAAAGCTGAAACTTGGTGCAACAATATCTAACAAGAAATATTTAAAATACAAACGCGCGCAGCGTGGGTATTTACAACTTGAAAGATAACAATTTAAAATAAAAAGAAACTCATTGTGAGGAAATATTTTGTAATTTTAAAATTTTTCACGATTTCATCATGAATAGAGATTTAAAATATTTATTTGAATATTCACCTCAGAAGTAAAAATATAAATTTTCTTATATATATACTCACGTTTGTTTCTCTTATTTACTCTTCATAATTTTCAATTTTTATATATATGCGCTTTAATACATCTGACTATGAGAAGTTTCGATAGATGGTGCCCATCAATAAAATCACGATTATACTATATGATTATCGCTTTAAGACCAGAAATAAAATCGGCGTCAAATGTTCATTTTCGTTCGAAATACACTGCGTGACATTGAAAATGGAACACCAAGAAATAGTGGCCAGAAAATTATGCAAATTTCAGGGTAGACGCGCCTAACCGAGTTATGCAAATGATGTAAAATGCGCAGCTCTCGTGCGCACATGGAGTAAGATATAAGGGAAGGAACTTGTAGAAAGGACAGTATTCGTGTCGTTATTTCTTCAAGGAAAATCATTGTAGAAATTTTGTTCTTGTGTCAAAAGACACGTGTAATAACAGAGAATGCCAGGTCATCGTAAACGGAGGCAGTTCAAGCAGACAGACGCTTTTACGAGGGGCATGGTGATCGGACTGAAAAGGGCAGGTTGGTCCATACGTCAAATCGCAGCTGATACACACCTTGGTGCGTCCACGGTGCACCGACTGTGGAGAAGATGATTGGAACAAGGAAATGTGGCAATTTATAGGAATGTCGCTGCAACCAGAGTGACGTCAGCACGTGTGGATCGGCGTATCCTTCGACAAGCAGTGGCGGCCCCACAAGCCACTTGTACAGCCATCCTGCAACATGTGCAAGACACCTAGATCATTCCATCTCGACAAGAACCATTTCCCGTCGATTGGTTGCTAATGGCTTGCACTAATGCCGTCCGTTAAGAAGACTGCCATTGACCCCACCGAATAGGCGCCAACGTTTGGAATGGTGCCGGGCTAGAACGACGTGGATGACGGAATGGCACAGGGTCGTGTTCTCAGATGAGTCGCGTTTCTGCTTGTCCAGTGATAGTCGCCGTGTACGCGTGTGACGTCGACGTGGAGAAAGGTCCAATCCGGCAGCAATTGTGGAACGCCCCACCGTGCGACAACGTGGAATCATGGTTTGGGGCGCAATCGCGTATGATTCCAGGTCACCTTTACTTCGTATTCAGGGCACTATGACGGCCCAACGATACGTTGATGATGTGCTGAGACCGGTGACCACCCCTACCTTCAAGGGGTACCCAATGCCCTTTATCAGCAGGATAACGCCCGACCGCACACTGCTCGCATTAGCCAACAAGCTCTGCAAGATGTACAGATGCTTCCCTGGCCACCGTACTCTCCTGATCTCTCACCAATCGAGCACGTCTGGGACATCATTGGGCGCCGTTTGCAAGCCTTGCCACAGCCGCGTTCAGAAGACGAACTGTGGCAAATGGTTGAGAGGGAATGTAGAGCCATCCCTCAGGACGCCATCCGTACTCTGATTGACTCTCTACCTAGACGTGTTGCTGCGTGCATCGCCGTCCGCGGTGGTCCTACTTGCTACTAAGCCGACGCCGTTCTCGCTCTGTATTATGACTATCATTTTGAAATAAAGATCACTTATTGTTCGTCCCTGTCTCTCTCTGTCTGCCGAGTTTCATCACTTTCTGGCCACTATTTCTTGGTGTTCCATTTTCAATGTCACGCAGTGTATAACGATGTTTTAATATTAAAAAAAAAAATCTATATTTTAATGGCAAATGTATAAATTAATGCAATGGCCTAATATCTTTATTTCCGCATACAAAGTGCGCAAATCTTACAGTAAAATTATAAAAAATTTAAAGGAGTATATAATAAAGTGATATCTGGCGAAACCGCTGGGAGGGTTCACCACTGATGAGCCAGGCCCTCCCTTTAATTTTTCCATTGCAGTAAGGGCAGTAGAAATTGTTTTATTTTAAAAAGAATATTACGCGTCTAGAATAGTTTCGTAATTTGATAAAAGTGACATCTGCCTAAAATAGTATATCGCAGCATTAATTTTCATCCTTAAAATAATCGAGGAGGGAATGTGGCCTTCTGAAGAAGTGAAGGAGAGTTAGTATTATACAAGTATATATGAGAATATATTACAAAATATATATCGTAATTTAAACATAGTTAAGTTAATAATCCTTATCTAAGCTTGTACCATATTAATCTGCTATCACCATATACTTCATGTAATTGATTATAACTATTGATATAACTTATATCTTTATTATTTTTGTACCATAGGACAGGCCATAGTTAAATTAATATAAATCCATATAAATTATAAGGTGGAAGAGAGTTAGTATATCTAGACATTCCGTCCGACTCTCGGAATGAGTAAAGTTATTGCTGGAAGGAGGTATGAAAGGATGACCACGAAGAAGAAGGCCGAGAATAAATTCATGGACAATTTGAGGACAATACGCTACGATTTTATCAAACGACTAGCCTTTGAAAGGTCACACTGAGAGGATAGGAACCGCCATCAACCTCGGAGTTGAGAAAATAAATAGACAGTATTTACAACGACATCATAAAAAAATGAGTCATACATGCTGTCCTATGTTAGTCTTCTTCTTTCTTATTTCTACTCAATCATATTAGGGTATCAAGCTTGTAGAGCTTGTTGATGGTGTCTGCTGGGGATGAGTAGAGCTCATCAAGGGATGAGTCAATACAGTCAATAATGTGTTTTGGGGTTTCAGGTTGAGAATTGCGCTTAGTATATAGTGGGAAAACCTTGCAACCATTCTGAAAAGTCATTGTCCGTAGATGGCCAGACTTAAGTCTAGAAATCAAAGGCTGCTGTTCTCTTGGGAGGACAGAACCGTTGCTTGTCCCTCTTTAGTCTTCTAATTCTTCTTTCTTATCTCCACTCAATCATATTAGGGTATCAAACTTCTAGAGCTTGAGACTTTTGATGGTGTCTACTGAGGATGAGTAAAGCTCATCAATGGATGAGTCAATAATGTGTTTGGGGTTGCAGGTTGAGAATTGCACTTAGTACATAGTCATGATGGTTGTCCTATGTTAGTGAAGGTTTATGATCTTAAATCGTTCCCTGATTGATTCAGTCATCCACAAAAAAAAAAAAAAAAAAACTGCTTTCCCCATCTGGAAACCTTCTTTACTGTGTTTATTTTGCCTTTTGAATTATCGGTCGGTTTAATACCACAGCGATTCAACAGAACTTCAATATGTGGCGAATTTGGATATCTGTTGGTCGGCATTGAGTTCGCCCCTCCACTGTTATCCTTAGGTTCCCCTTAAACATTTGACCGTTTATATAAGAAATGAAATTATTTACCACGATTATATTAAAATAAAACAACTTCCTACTTTCTTATTTTTAATTAAAAAGGCATATATTGGATCAAAATATCATTTATTTGCTGAGTAGGTTGCGCTGCGCTGAGTTTGTTGTTGACACACTTTAAAATGTTATAACACCTTGATAAAGGTTGGCGTTCAGCCAACTGAAATATTGGTATAATAAATGATATTTTGATCCAATATATGCCTTTTTAATTAAAGATTTATTTATGGATTGCTCTATTTTCAAAACTTTCCTTATTGCGATAGGAAAATATTGAAAGCGCCTGACTCATCGCTGAGAGGGTTCTCTTATGATGAGCCTGTCTCTCGCAATAGTTTTCCATCGTAATAAGATAGTTGGAAGATGTTTAAAAAAAAAAAGGTAAGAAAGAAAAATCGCGCTATATAGTTTCATTTTCCATATATAGACGCCTTATTCATCATATAACTATTGATTAAAAATAAGCGTTCTTCTCTGATTTATAGTATTTATCATTATTGCGATACTCCTGTTGAAGAAGGACTGACAATTTCAAAGCTTGAAAATATAGGTTTGCACAAGAAACTTAGCCCTGGAAGCTTTATTTAGTTTATTATAGATGCCTTATGTTTATTTTACAGGTTGTCCGGAATAAGAAGGCGGAAGTTCTCCGTTGATCGAGGAAGATGAAGAAATCCTCCCAGACGTGAGAAGGTTTGACAGCTAGGGGACTTGCTTATGTGGGCGGACACTGGCCACCAACGACGTCTTGACTTCATCTGAGGAGGTGTCCGGGACAGGATGTATTTGAGAATTATAGTTGTCGGCTGGAAGGACTTTGCGCATCTTTTCTTGCTTGTACAGGAGTTTAAACTAGCTTGTTCTTTTTTATTAGGTAGCACATGTGTCCTATCTTCTCCTATACGTTGTTCACTGATATAACCCCGTAATATATTAGCAGTTTAATGCACAAACCCCTAGGCCCTATATATAATAAATGATTAAAAAAGTCCAATACCCAAAGCTAAAATATAGGTACACCCCTCTTTCCTTCTACATGATTTCTAATATAATAGAAAAGCTGAGACAATGGAACCTAATGGAGATTGTTTAAACGACTTGAGGATAAGAATAACAACAACAACAAAATATTAATTCAGCATTTGCTAGCAATTACTCGAAGAAAAAGCACCAGGGAAAGAGACACCGTAAACAATTTTTCCAACACGGGAACCGCCATAAGGTTTATGGCAATATCAACTTCCATCCTGGGAGAGAAGCTATGGTGTCAGATACTGTAGTCGGAAGGCGGACAAGTAGTATCTTGCCTTGTTTGAGCCTTGAAATCTTTATGAATATGGAAGCGTTAGATGTTGACTATAGGATCTCATGAAAAAAATATATTTAAAAAGCTTAAATCACTTCTCACACTCTTAAAAAAAAAAAGAACATTTAGAATCGAGCTAAATTCTTCCTTATTTTAAAAATTTAACTAAAATGGGAAGTTTTATTTTGACTAGAGAGAGTGAGAAAATAATCCAACTTGCAATGTTATAAATTCCTTTGTCTCCCATGCGTGTATTTCCACATCTAGTTTTATAATAAACAGGGGCATACATTGGATCGTCACTAAGAGTATGAATATTGATATTTTGCGAGGTAGATTGAGAACGTATGGAATCTTACGTGAATGAACCATTGTAGCGCCTTTGTTCAAATGCTCAATTTAAAATGTAAAATAGGTTAGAGAGACTTAGATAAAATAAACACTGAACAATGTTGCATACTATTAGTATTGTTTCTTATCAATGTGAACAAAATATAGAACTAACCTTCTCAGATCTATTTCAGATTCAATTCCTGCAGTAACATTTACTGAGAAGTTTTCTTTCATTGGCATTTCTACTTTTGCGCGGCTGGTCCTGTTTAGGTCTTTGGATTCTTTGCCTTCCCTTAATCTTCCTGTTGCCGTTCTTTCACTCGTCAAAACCTCCGTTTCCTTATTTACTTCCGTTCTGCTTGTTTACCTTGTCTAGAAACCACGCCTCACTCTCCCGGCAATTCGTAGTCGCTCAAGAAATCAAAATGTAAAAGTATTCACATCGACGACAGCTGCACAACCTAATATCCCGCTTCCCGCCAATTGTTGCTTTGTAACGATGGAGCTTATGGCGGGAAAGAAAAGCTCAGTCTGGCAAAAGTCCAACTAGCGGCCGGGCTGTGGGAGTGTCTTCTTAAGTACTCAGCAATATGCTTAAAGATAGTACTGACACAAGACCCAGAGCGTCTTCAATATATTCAGCTCTATATTTTATCTCTCTATATATTTCATTTACACCACATCACTAAAACTACTGTGGAGAAAAATGAAAATATCGCAATGGCACTCATCCCAAATGCATATGATACAGGCCATGATGATCATTAAGGACAGGTGTTCGCGACTTGAATAAACTCTAAGTGCTCCACATGTCTGCACATGCAGCAAGCAGTTAGATATTTCAACTTAAACGGAACGAGATCCTCGTTTGGTTACTTTGCGATAACTAATGGAACTGGACTTGTGCAGAAGTTGGTGGCCATTGATGCAATTTATATAACATTTCAATGCGGGATTCGACCCCGGGTTATCCCAGGTTGTTTGCCGCAACTCGACAGTTATGCCACTCCGCGCGCTCCTATTCCTCTAAACATATTTTCACGTTTCTTTTCTAGCGAAATATTTATGGTGGCCTAGTAGATTCAACTTGCGAAACTTCTGGGATGGTACACCAATAAATAAACAGGACCTACAGATTTTTCCGTATAGAGGTTGTAGAATTTTTTCATGTCGAAAATAAAATTAGTTTCAAAGTGTGTTTGAACCTGATTTATTATATTAATTCAATATATATTTTCGTATGAAGATTGATTTATTAAACCAAAGTAACTCCTGGCGTCAGTAAAGTATTTGTAGGTTTCTCCTCCTCTTCTACCGTTAAAAACATTTGCCTTCTACATGTCGCACTCTATAGCAATGTCATCTTAGTTACAAATAATTTGGATGAGGTCACAGAGAAATATAGCTCCGCCAGCCAATATCAACACTATTCCTCTTCCATTACCCGAGATTATATAGAGACAGGTATCGGAGTGTACATATACGGGGGTGTTCAGTATCGAAGATGTCTATGTACGGGGGGTGTTCAGTAACGAGGATGTTCAGTAACGAGGGTGTTCAGTAACGAGGGTGTCTATGTACGGGGGGTGTTCAGTAACGAGGATGTCTATATACGAGGGTGTTCAGTAACGAGGATGTCTATGTACGGGGGGTGTTCAGTAACGAGGGTGTCTATGTACGAGGGTGTTCAGTAACGAGGGTGTCTATGTACGGGGGTGTTCAGTAACGAGGATGTCTATATACGAGGGTGTTCAGTAACGAGGATGTCTATGTACGAGGGTGTTCAGTAACGAGGGTATCTATGTACGGGGGGTGTTCAGTAACGAGGATGTCTATGTACGGGGGGGGGGGGGGGGTTCAGTAACGAGGATGTCTATGTACGAGGATGTTCAGTAACGAGGATGTTCAGTAACGAGGGTGTCTATGTACGGGGGGTGTTCAGTAACGAGGATGTCTATATACGAGGGTGTTCAGTAACGAGGTTGTCTATGTACGAGGGTGTTCAGTAACGAGGATGTCTATGTACGGGGGGTGTTCAGTAACGAGGGTGTCTATGTACGAGGGTGTTCAGTAACGAGGGTGTCTATGTACGGGGGGTGTTCAGTAACGAGGATGTCTATATACGAGGGTGTTCAGTAACGAGGATGTCTATGTACGAGGGTGTTCAGTAACGAGGGTATCTATGTACGGGGGGTGTTCAGTAACGAGGATGTCTATGTACGGGGGGGGGGTTCAGTAACGAGGATGTCTATGTACGAGGATGTTCAGTAACGAGGATGTTCAGTAACGAGGGTGTCTATGTACGGGGGGTGTTCAGTAACGAGGATGTCTATATACGAGGGTGTTCAGTAACGAGGTTGTCTATGTACGAGGGTGTTCAGTAACGAGGGTATCTATGTACGGGGGGTGTTCAGTAACGAGGATGTCTATGTACGGGGGGTGTTCAGTAACGAGGGTGTCTATGTACGAGGGTGTTCAGTAACGAGGGTGTCTATATACGAGGGTGTTCAGTAACGAGGGTGTATATGTACGAGGGTGTTCAGTAACGAGGATGTCTATGTACGGGGGGTGTTCAGTAACGAGGATGTCTATGTACGAGGGTGTTCAGTAACAAGGATGTCTATGTACGGGGGTGTTCAGTAACGAGGATGTCTATGTACGGGGGGTGTTCAGTAACGAGGGTGTCTATGTACGAGGGTGTTCAGTAACGAGGATGTTCAGTAACGAGGGTGTCTATGTACGGGGGGTGTTCAGTAACGAGGGTGTCTATGTACGACGGTGTTCAGTAACGAGGGTGTCTATATACGAGGGTGTTCAGTAACGAGGGTGTTCAGTAACGATGGTGTCTATGTACGGGGGGTGTTCAGTAACGAGGATGTCTATGTACGGGGGGTGTTCAGTAACGAGGGTGTCTATGTACGAGGGTGTTCAGTAACGATGATGTTCAGTAACGAGGGTGTCTATGTACGGGGGGTGTTCAGTAACGAGGATGTTCAGTAACGAGGGTGTCTATGTACGGGGGGTGTTCAGTAACGAGGATGTCTATGTACGAGGGTGTTCAGTAACGGGGATGTCCAGATACGAGAGTATCCATGTTCGAGGGTGTTCAGTAACAAGGGTGTCCAGAAAAGAGAATGTCTATGTAAGAGGGTGTTCAGTAACGAG
Organism: Cordylochernes scorpioides; assembly: GCA_030710605.1. Taxonomy (NCBI): domain Eukaryota; kingdom Metazoa; phylum Arthropoda; class Arachnida; order Pseudoscorpiones; family Chernetidae; genus Cordylochernes; species Cordylochernes scorpioides. Next base: position 30,953,598 of record CP092886.1, on the reverse strand, counting down.
GGTGTCCAGATACGAGAATGTCTATGTACGAGGATGTTCAGTAACGAGGGTGTCTATGTACGAGGGTGTTCAGTAACGAGGGTTTCTATGTACGGGAGTGTCTAGGTACGAGGGTCTCCATGTACGAGGGTGTCTATGTACGAGGGTGTTCAGTAACGAGGATGTCTATGTACGAGGGTGTTCAGTAACGGGGATGTCCAGATACGAGAGTATCCATGTTCGAGGGTGTTCAGTAACAAGGGTGTCCAGACAAGAGAATGTCTATGTACGAGGGTGTTCAGTAACGAGGGTGTCCAGATACGAGAATGTCTATGTACGAGGATGTTCAGTAACGAGGGTGTCTATGTACGAGGGTGTTCAGTAACGAGGGTTTCTATGTACGGGAGTGTCTAGGTACGAGGGTCTCCATGTACGAGGGTGTCTATGTACGAGGGTGTTCAGTAACGAGGATGTCTATGTACGAGGGTGTTCAGAACGAGGATGTCTATGTACGAGGGTGTTCAGTAACAAGGGTGTCCAGACAAGAGAATGTCTATGTACGAGGGTGTTCAGTAACGAGGGTGTCCAGATACGAGAATGTCTATGTACGAGGATGTTCAGTAACGAGGGTGTCTATGTACGAGGGTGTTCAGTAACGAGGGTTTCTATGTACGGGGGTGTCTATGTACGAGGGTGTCCATGTACGAGGGTGTCTATGTACGAGATTGTTCAGTAACGAGAGTGTTCAGTAACGAGGGTGTCTATGTACGAGGGTGTTCAGTAACGAGGATGTCCAGGTACGAGAGTGTTACTGTATGAGAGTGTTCAGTAACGGGAGAGAACAGGTGCGGAAGTATTCGGGAACGGGGAAGTTCAGGAACGATGCAGTCCAGGTATGGCAGTGTTCAGGAACGGGGATGTTCACGAACAAGAGGGTTCTGTAACAAGATGCCCGTGGTTCAGGGGAGCAAGTAGCTCCTTCCTGGGCACTGTGTTCTGTCTGTACCTCAGGGTATCCTCTCTCTGTACCGTCCTGCTGTTCTAATCATTTATGTCAACTGAACAACTTGTATGCCAATCCTGCATATGGCCACATATACAAAAAAAAACTCTATTATAATGTTCCCTGTTTAGTAGAGACTCTACTTAAGAAGTGGATTTCCTTCATGTTCGGGTTGAAGCCACAACCTGTTAATCTCACTCCTACCGCGGATGGCATCTAACGGTGTTTTACCCGACCACATCATTCCGTTACATTTTAATAGCGACTTGTATATATTTGGCCGTTTTCAATACCTACGTGTATAGTGAATGCTATTTAAAGAAAGACGCTACGTAAACTAGGAAGGTCGTTGGATCCCCAGTTGGAGTAGGTTGGAAGCGCACCTGACGTCGGTGTGGGAACTGGCAACTGCCACCTGCTCTACATCTGTTGGGACGGCGGGAAGGGTGCGCGACACCCCGCGAATTGTCACAACCTGCGGGAGATTGTCTTAGCTCACCTTCGTCTTACCACGCGTTGGGCAAAATTATATTTTATCTATAAAGGTAGAAATATTTCAGAAAAACTCTTTTGATTAATATCAGGAGAATCGTTTTCATTGTTTTGTAATATCGGTTTGTTTACTCTCAATCCAGTTTCGAGCTGGGCGGAACTGGCCGTGAAATAGCGGGGTAATCATCTCATGTCCCACCGTTATGGCCAACCTTTGTATTGGCTGTTTCACACCCTAATTGGCTCGAAAAAACACTTAATACTAAGCAATATAGAATTAAAAATAAAAAAGCACTATTTTTGTTTGCTGGGAAGGTTTTTGAGTTACAATCTGAAATTTCCTATCCACCACAGAAGTTTATTGTCCCTACTTCCATAAATAAATGTTGGCTTTCGATCAAACCGTTAGTTCTGTTATTTGAATACCATATGGCGATTGCACTATGTAACCGTTTTATACGATGCGGTATTTAGAAACACCTCTGATAACATTTTAAAAAGGTAGATTCTAGTGAACATTTCGTATTTTACCAGAGGTTTAACAGGGTGGCTGGTCGCAGTTTTTGCAAACATTCTAGAAGTAGAGAACTGTTTTGGATGCCATTAGTTGGGAAGCCACTTTTACACCGGCGGTAAATTGCTGGCGGAAGGAGGCCACGGTGACTTGGCAATCTCAGCCTGGTATTGTCTTGATCAGACGGGCCTAAAACACGCTTTATGTTCAATAAACAAAACTATTAATAAATATATCAAATATGTCAGGCGTTCCCCTAAATTGATTTAAGATTCACAATATTTTAACTTTCTTGTGGATATTTTAGTTTTCAAGGCCTCTAAGTAAGCACCGGCATCCCGTGTTTCAGAAGGTTAAAATCTTAATCCCATGAAGCTGATTTCAATTCTTTGGGGAAAAGTTTAAAGGAACCAGATTGGGCGAATTGTCATTAAAAATCTAATGTTAAAACTCCTTGTATTCTCATGTTGCCGGCAAAGACCAAGATATCCTGAATTTTTCTTCAGTTTTCTAAGACTTTGGCAAAATTTTACTTGGGTGCCATTCAGCACTTACTTATATTAGGTTTCAAAAATGAACTGCTGTCTTGCAACAGTTAGGAGCATCATTTTTGTATCATCGCCTCTTGTTCACCTCACTTTTATTGGTTCAGTCTTATCAGTAAGGGACCAAACCCTTATAAGCTATTTCCGGGTCGAGGTCACGACAATATATTCATATTTGGATTCTTCTTTCTTTTTCTCTTTCATACATTCCTACGCGTTATTTTTATCGGATGCTATATCGCAATATACATGGTCATCAATACGTATATGACATGACCCCAAAAGTACTGGAGGAGTAATGCCTTACTTATGTCCCTGAAGGGAAATTTTCACCCCGGTGCCTCTCTCCACGTGGCGGAGGGTGAATTACGCTCCAGAATCCAGGGAAGGACCGAACCAAAAGTCTCCAACTCCTTCCCAATATGGAGGACGGTTCTCATTTTACTTGAAGTTGGAAACGGCTTACAAGGCGGACGGATTTACTTTTAGGTAAACGACACATGGATGCGGAAAACAAGGGTAAATCCCCGAATGATTTTTCCAATGAAAATCCTCAATGAACGAAACAAGGCACAAATATTAACCCCAGACTATGGCCATATGTCTATCGCCGATACCGACTGATTCACTTGAAATAAATATATGCGCATATTCATTCATGAACACAAAACTTAAGGAAGTTGTACCTTTTAGCATTTATATCGGGATTCAGAAAATAACTCTGAAATATATTTGATCCACAATGACTTTTATTGAAGACACACGAGATAACCAAGTGTGCACATAATTGACTGTGTCTCCTTAAAAATAACAGACGACCAGCAACATCAAATGTAAATACGTTAAACCAGAAACCTGTGGTATTATTTGATCAATATCTAGGATATTTAAATCAATTGTGTCGTCAAGTTTCTGTGCGAGCGGAATACAATGTTGCAAGGTTCACAACAACAACTCACTACAGCTCAAAGAGATGATTTCACTCTCAATTAAAATATTCTTCGAATATCTTACATTTACTTGAGAGTTTCTAAGGATAATTTCACGCCACACATATCAAATGAGAATATATTTGCAATACGTTTATTTATGTGGTGGTGCTTATCTACGTTTATTTATTAACAAAGGAATCCCCCCTCAGTCTCTTAGGTTGTGAATGTAAATATGTGTTTACCATCCTATCCATTCTAACTGTGGACTGAGCTCAATAAATGTATTGTCTATTCAATAAAATAATTCATTGTGCCAATATTCAGTAAAATTAATCAGGCCTCCAGGGAAAAGTGTCTTTTTAAAACATTTTTATTTTCTAGCTTTCGGGCACGGAAGCCCTTCAAGTTTTCTCCTGTGGAAGGGCGTCCGTGCCCGAAAGCTAGAGAATAAAAATGTTTTGAAAAGATACTTTTCCCTGAAGGCCTGATTAATTTTACTGAATATTGTCTATTGTCAAAAAATGGCTAAAATGTTCCTACACAATACCTAGGCGAAGCCAGGTCCATTAGGCGAGTTAGGGTAAGTACTGTGTACATTCTTTTGTCAAGCCTAGTGTCGTCTCAACGAAGTCGAAGCCCCGGAAGTCGTTGACAGAGAAAGAAGACCTTCTTGATTAGAACGAGGGGAGGGAGGGTAGTAGCTGTCGTTCAACCCGCAGGCGACACATGAAGGTCTTCCACAAGACGGATGGTCAGGGCGTGCTGGGAAGTTGAAAATTAAAATTTCAGAAAACAATTTATAAAGACATTGAGATTAATAATTTATATATATACGTATATGTCTTTCATTGGCCTTATAGAACGAGAGTGGTGTACGCGTGCTCGCATGTTTTTGTAAAAAAACACAAACATCTTAGATAAAGAGAGGCGAGTTGCCCCTCGAAATATTGGAACAATAAAATAATTATGAATCCAATATATGCATCTTTTTTTAATATATGTCTATTTATTTTAAATCTAATGTTTAATACAATAAAAATAAAACGAAATAGAGAATAAATGTTCTTTTTGTCAATGTTTAAAACGCTAATTAATCTTATGTTTTATATATTTAAAAATTATAATAATTTATATAATATCAAAGTATATTATAGCTCTATGTTCCATTTTCCCATAGAACTTTTTAATTTGAATTTCTTTCTTCTTTTACTTTTCCATTTATTTCTTAAATCTCTAAGGAGAGAATCTCTGTATATATACGACACACTCATGTCAATAATAACTTCTATAAATACAGATGTATAAGAAAATAGTAAATTCGAATTATGAGTTGAATGTTTCTTTTTTTTTTTTAACAGCAAAAACCTTTATTAAGACACTATTGTCTTACAAGGGGATTCCCCTAAAAGGTTATATTTATACATGAGTGAGGAGTAAAAGCAATTTAGAGGAGAAGGAGAGCAATCAGCCGTTGTCTGTGGAGTTGAGCACTTCTTCCCTCATTTTATCAATCGCCTTGAAAAATTTAAAATATTTATAAACAAATGTTTTAGCTAGTAGGAGAGTAGTAAAAATTTTATATACATGTTGTTCATTATAGTGAGTTAGCCCCGAAATTTCGCGAATTTCCGGTCTCTTTCCCTGTAGAAATGGCCATTGGAATAGATAATGGGCCAAATTGTCTTGGATGACAAAATTGCAGAAGTAGCAATTTAAAGGGTCGCTGTTCCAAAATCCCGTGATAACCTCGCGGAAAAGTAGCCATAGAATCCTTTAACGGGCTATAAATCATTTAACTTTCAAAGGGAGGTTTGATAGTAAGTAGTCCTCCGTCATAAAGGAGCTACTTAGATATTGATAGTGAATAAAATGAGTTGAGTTTTGTATCTTAGCTCGGTCAAATTGGAGTAGCTGGTCCACTGTGGTTTCAACTATTCTAGGCATTTCTCCTCGCACAACCATATAATCTTTACAGTTCTTAAGAAAAACCCCTAGAGTCAATGATGTTATTCAGGTTGAGTTGAATGTATTCTTAACTTTTGTAAATTCGGAAAAGTATCTCTCTCTCTCTCTCTGCAATACTTATTAATAATAAACAAAACGGATTCCGAGAGAGAGAGGATGGGTTTCTTATGTTATTTTATATTCATCTCAAGCTTTCGAGTATCACAAACCCTTCTACAGGAGTTTTATTATATATATTGATAACATATGGTATACTCTCCTCTAGAAAG
>CP092886.1:30908655-30947799 GCA_030710605.1 Cordylochernes scorpioides | reverse complement strand
CTTTAAAATAACTAGGAACGTGTGTGGATTCAGTAAAAGATACAAGAATGATTTATACCTCGGAATTACCGAGCCAATAAAGCTGATATGCGCTCCCCGAATAACATAAATTAAAATGACAAATTGAAGAGCTCTCCTTCAGACAGAAAGATGAAATAACGCGCGTTCTCAACGGCTAAATGCGGTCATTCATTTAAATGCAGCAGCACCGGACATCTTTCCGCTGTGTATTTATGGAGCAGGATGCGTGACCTTAACCTACAAGTTGGATTCACGACGACAGCAAACGGAACTCGACGACTAAAAGTGCAGAAATATTCGTCATTAGTCGTAATATCATTCTTATAAAATATGAAACAATCAATCGATACCTTCATTAAGACTTTTCTATCTCTTTATTAAGTCCTTTATATATATAGATCTATAGATGTATATATTTTTTACCTTTCTTTTTATTTTTTTGTTGACTCCAGTGTTTTTATATCCTATCCTATAACTTACGAAAATCTGTATATAAAAAGGAAATTATAAGAATACCTATAACCTTTGTACATAATATTATATTACGATGCACTAGCGCGCCATCTGAGGGTTCACCACTGATGAGCCAGGCCCTCCCATTAATTTTTCAATTGCAGTAAGGGCAGTATAAATTGTTTTATTTTAAAAAGAATCATACGCGTCTAAAATAGTTTTGTATTTTGATAATATTATATCAAAATAATTATTGCCCTATATATACATATTTCCTCAATAATTTTGTTTATGCTAATTTCCCCCTCTTTTTCCACTCATTGTCGAATTTCTCAGGATAATCTGTAAATAATACTAACGATCTTAATAAATAATCTTGTTTGTGGTCTTATATACAATAATCTAAAATTACAATTTGGTATATCTCAAGTAAGAAGATGTCTTTTGTGGTAATTTCTTTATGAAGTTTTCCTGCCGAAGCAAACAAATATGACACGGTTAGTGAAACAAACTGCAAGATTCCACGCAATAGAATAAATTTATTGCCATCAATGTGTTTTTAATAAAGTTCTCTTTCTACATTCTTAATTTTCTTTTGAAGCATGAATTTAAAAAGAAAAAAAATCATATTTGAAGATTAAAATTTTGAGAAAATATACATCACTTTTTTGTACATCAAAAGTATAAAAATGTAAAAGGTTGATATGCAATGGGACAGCAATCCATCGTGATTGGAGGGCATTAGTATTCTATGACTTGAGCCCTAGGCTGAAGCAAGCTAATAACCATAAGACTTAGACAAGAAACCATTCTCAGGTACTACGAGTGGATACGCGTTAAATGATGCTCTTATTACTCTAACCGTTCACTTACCTAAGTGCAGTAACGAAAGCCATAGGTTTTCTCTAATTTTTCAAGACTTACTTTTTTTGTTCACAGTTAGTGTGTACATTCTTTTATCTTATATGCTCTACATCTAGAACTTTTATCAACATAGAACTTCTCCTATTGAAATGACGCAAGGTGACGGTAGAAGGGGTTTATGTGAGATGATTCCTTTGAGAGAGGGGACAGCCAAGCCAGGGAGGTAAGCAAGAAACTACAGAATGACTTCCGCTGTGCCAGGAGAGAAGTCGAGAGTTTATCCGAGTGTAACATCCTGGAGGTGTAGATGACAGTGCCAAGAGAGCCGAGCCAACCAGGACGGAGTCGGCTATCGGCGAGGAGGATCCGTCTGACGGCGAAGGTTGGAATCAATTTCCACATTTTGCACTTATCCCATTTTAGACAACTTATAATAAAGAGAAAACTCTAGCTGCAGCCCCATACGAACTCACGTGTAGCTATTTGAGCCGCTCACAGTTTGGAGAACACAGACTGCATCTGGGGCCACCCCCAACACTATTTTATTCACCATCCAATGTTACAAACCTTGAAAAGAGATATGGTAAGAAAAGTTTGTCACTGATCATTCTATGAACTTGCACATTATACCGATCATTTGGGTACTCAACATCCTTGATGGGGATGGACTACTGAAAAAAATTTGAACGGTTATTTAACTTGGAACTGAAAGAACGTTGGTCGGATTATGGTTAGTAACAATCAAAGGGTTTGATCTTGACCTTGGAACAAGAACCACTACCCTGGTTTACATCATCATCGATTATTCTTCCCATTGAATTACACCGCATTTATATTCAAAATAATTATAGCTCTAAATGTGCATATGCCCCAAATAACTTTGTACTCTAATTTCCTTCGTCTTATTTTATCCACTCATTTGCTGTATCTCTCAGGATAATTTGTGTAAAAGACTAAAAGTGTTAATGAAGCTATTGATTAATAACGATGAATCACATCACCTTTTTACACGAATAAAAGCGAACAATGTCTTATCTCAAATTTTTATATTTATAAAATGATTTACGACTTGAGAGATTACTATTCCTCAAATTTTCGCTCAAATTTCACGCAAGAAAACGCTTGAATTACTGACCCTTCAATTTTCAGAATTCATCTACGTATTTCTAAAATCTACAAAGATTTATACAGACATCAGATCATGGCATATAATAATTATTTTGTCGAGTAAGATGCAAATCTAGCAGCGTTGAGTTTCTAAAATAAATTTCTGTTTGGACATTGCGTTAGGAAGCTTGATTCTATTTGAGTTTATTGGATTGGTCTCTGTTGAAGTGGGTGTGTGCGTACGTCTAGAAGCACAAAGGTTTCAGCGTGCCGCCGCCAAAGACAAGGGTTGTTGTGTCAACACGCGGCCCAAGGCGGGCGGATAAACAGGGGGATCGCTCGCGTGGGCAGCAAATATTGCGGTGTCAAACACACGGGGCTGCTCACCTGGACCCCGCTTCACCAATGTCAGGAGGTCTCTTTGATCTTGGGCCGAAATATGTGTGTCATATAGCACTGCCACCGGCTTGGTTGTATAATTCCTCTCAGATGTGGTGAGAAGTCTTTTGCTGCAACACATCAACAAGAGATATTAAAACCGCTAAAAGACGATTGTCTTAGGTATTGTTGCATCACGCACAGGGTCTTGATGAAGATCCGTTGACTTGATGGCAAATTTTATTGTGATAAAAAAACATATATCCATAGCGGTTTCAAGTCTTAATCTTTCTAGTTTTAAGATCTTGTGGATTTAAATACAATTATAATGCTATTTAATATGGGATACATCCTAAATTGTATGGCAACATGAATCCATATAGAAAACGTTTAATAAGATTGCTACCACATGGCGATGGCCCGAGGAAGATTCATGTTTAAATCTACTAGTTCAAGTGACAATCAATAAGCACGGGAAAAATAACCTTTGTGACCTTGTATGTGAGGTGTCGAACTGCTCTTAAATGATCAAGTTGCGGAACAAGGAATAGCAACCCACCATGATTATCCTGAACGGATATATTACAGTAATTTCCTGCGATAATTGATTGCAATTTGTAAAGCCGAGTTTCGGTCAAATAAGTTTGGTTTAGTTTTTTGGAGTATGTTTGTTGTTCTGCTAGGAGTAGTCCTGTGGGAAAAGTTGGAATTCCTCTACCTATTCCTTCAAATTAGAGATTAGAGATACATGGTAGTTTCCGTGCAAAATCATGTGCTAGATTTTTCAGTGAAGCCCAACTTTACCTCCTCATAGATGTAGGTTGTGTAGTAATATATCATAAGTACTCTTTATATTTCAGAGAATTGGGATTTTCCAGTCCGGAGAACTCCACCGAGATTTCTTAACGGATTTCAATGATTGAGACGTCTATCAATAGAGCACGGCGAAGCCTCTTCTTCTTTCTTATTTCCACTCAATCATATTAGGGTGTCAAGTTATGACCCTTGATGGTGTCTGTTTGACAACCATCATGACTGGGTGAAGTAGAATGCGTCTGCCTTTGTAATTAGGACTGGGAGCACTACTCAGTGGCAGGCCGACTTAGCTCCAAAAGAAATGGCCGCCTCTGACATGAGGAACAGACGCCATGTGCAGCTGCTCCTAACATGGAGTACAAACGCTGCTCATCCTGTATCCCTGGATTAGGAGCCCTTACAGGGTACTATCAGCCAGGCCAGCTGAACCCAGGTTTTTTAGCGAGCTAGTTACTGCTTCCCCCTCCTCCTTTTTCATCCGGGCTTGGGACCGGCAAAGGCGGAGTTATGACGAGGCCTGAAAGTTGATATTCTATTTCATTAGAATTATAGGCTTCAATTCGAGATATTTTGAAGAGCGCCCATCAAATATCCTATATCCTCGAATTTCCTTGTCGCATGTGCGACGGACTAATGTTCTAATATATCTCTGTATGTGGTTTGAGGTGTGAACCCGGCCGGGCGAGAGGCAACCATCGTCTGCCGACTCTCTCCCAGCCTTGAATCCCAATTAATCCACGAGGGCCATTGACACGGGGCCCAGGTCAGATGTTATAAAACAGCGACTTTCAACTGCTGGTCCTGCACAGGTCTGCGGAAAATGTGATTGCTCCTCGGAGACACCTATCCGCGCGTGTATATATATTTTTAAAAAATCTTATTAAAAATAATAGAATTTTAAGCAATAGTTTTTACGTTATTTTCCTCTTATTTTTATTCGATTTTTTTAATTTTTTAAACAGAGGCTTTTTAAATTATATTAAAATTCCTTTTGCAAATCAGATATAACATTATTTATTGCTTTTGAGTTTTTTTTATATATTATAAAAGAGAGGGATGAAAAACCATAATGGTTCAACCAGGATGGAATGAGATTGTTATCACCAGGTCGAGTCTTGTTAAAAATTAACCTGGCATCTGTTCCGACCCTTGACAGAGCTACCAATCTCTTTAACCATGGATGGAGCAAAAATAGTTTGTAAGTGAATCTTTTATTTGTATACATTTTTTTAAATTTTCTGATGTGAAATAAATAAATCATAAGTTGTGGGGCAATCGGGTTTCCAACGTTTTAAGCAATTTTCAGGAAAAAATAATCAGAAAAGTCTAAGTTGTGCTATGAAACGTTTAATTTTCAGTGGCATCGTGAAATTCAAGTATGTTTCAGTTATTATTGAATTATTTAGGTATTTAAAGTGATTATTGTGAATGGAAGTTGAAATTTGCACACTACCCTTTTGAATAGATTGTTCTATTGTAGTTAGAATTATTTTTGGGATTTCGATTCTGACGTGAAATGAATGTGTTGTTTATGAGTGTGAAGGGGAGGGTTAATATAAATATGTAAAAGGAAAATATTTGAATGCGTGTAAATTGATTGTGATGTTTTTAATGCAATATTTACAGTAGGATCATTAAGGAACAAAAATTCCAATATTATTTTAAACTAGCCGAATGACCCGGGCAACGCCCGGGTTTTACCCGATTAAATGTTTTTATTCAAATACTATTCGTTACAATTATAAATTGGCGCCGTGGATGTCACTCTTGTGAAACGTCCCGCTCCAAACTTTGTGTCTGAGAAGCGATATTTTTATAGAAAGATGATCTGGCTTTGTATCTTCTGCTCGAATGAATGTTTTTCTGTTTGAATTTTGTTCTTGCATACTAAAAATGAACTGGCTTTACCCGTGGTCTCTGCTTTTTGAAAATGTTCCCGTTATAATTTTGTATCTGATAATCAAACATGATACAGCAATATTGTCATGATCATTTCCTGAATAAAATACAGCTATTTTTGTCCAGAACCTTTCAATTTCAAATTTTCTTGGCTAAAAATCCGATAAATATCTCTTCCAGTTTTTTCTCTATGTCCTGTTGAAACACGTTTTACATGTACATTAGGTCAGCTGATATTACCTCCCATTTTCACCGCTAGAGGCGCTGCTTGCGAGTGAAAGGGCAAATTCGCAACGCAATTTGCAAATAACTCGAAAAATATTCGGGATAGAGACCTGAAATTTTCACTATAAGTTTTTCCAGATTCTACTCTATATCTGTTAAAATTTCAGTTAGATTAGTTACGTATTGTGGACGTGTATAGCCGACATAGGAACAAACACACATACATACACTGACTTTTATATATATAGGGATTTGGGATCATAGGGGGCGCTAGTAAGCGCAAGCGTAGAAAAAGTTTTCTTCCTCATAAGTTTTCTTCCTCAGAGAATAAATATCAAATTTTGTTTCAAACCTGATAAATCTCTAGCTGAAAGTGTGCGGTAAGGATGCTTCATCTCGTTCAAATATGTGTTTAAATGGTATTCAAAATTTAAAGAGGGCTTAGAACATGTCGAAGATGCACTTCGCAAAGGTCGACCTTCAAGAAATATTGTTTCCGAAAATGTCGAGAAAATCAAAATTTTGATAACTAAAGACAGACATTTGACAGTAATAATGCAATCTGGGGCGACCGTTAACAAAATTAATTGTTTCCGCTACATTTTAACTTAAGTTTTTCATAAGAAGAAATTGTATTCGAAGTTGGTACCAAAAAAACCTTACGTTGGAACAGAAAGAAAGTCGTTTAAACAAATTGTTGGCTTCTCGGCAACCCTGCGCTGACGTCACTACCTGTGGATGTAACCCAGGCGAGGCCGCGTGGCCACGTGGCCACGAGACTTATTCTTTTTCTCTTTTCCCCATGTTTACTTTCTAATCTATATATATCCCTTTACCTTGTAGTTAATTAAAGTATAATTAACGTTGAGCGCTGTGTGTAATCAATTGGAATACAACAAAGATTATGAGACTGAAGACGCGCAAGGCTTAAAACGTGAAATTGAAGAAGCGCAAGACCTAAAACGTCAGACTGAAGAAGCGCAAGGCCTAAAACGTGAGTAAACAAATTTCCTTTGATTACTTGGAACATCCTTTTTTTCTACTTACCAAATATTTTGTAAAATGGCAAACACAACGATTACAAAATTAAATGGTGCTAATTACTCCAGCTGGAGCTTCCAGATGAAACTCGTTCTAATGGAAAACGACTTGTGGAGTTTGATCAATCCAGGAGAGGATAAGCCTGACCCTAGTGACCTTGTTGCAACAAAACATTTTTTGTCACGGGAGGGTAAGGCGTTTGCAAAAATTTGCCTCGGGATTAATGATGAGCAACAATTGCATGTTCAACATTTGAATACTCCGAAAGAGGTCTGGGAGGAACTGGAAAAATTATACGCACCAAAGGATAGTAGATATCGAGCCGTACAACTAAGAAGGCAGTTATATGGCGAAAGGTTGACTCAGCACAGCAATATGGAAGGGTATATGGGGAAGATAAACTACATTGTAAACGAACTGGCCCAAATTGGCGACAAAATTGATGATGGCGATTTGGCTATGGTTCTTTTGGGTGGATTACCAGAGGATTGGGACACCGTTGTCTCAACCATATGTAACTTGCCTGATTCAGACTTCACGACCGCCACAGTTAAAAGACGGCTGTTGGCAGAAGCAGAAAGGCGTTCGTCTAATCTACCAAAAGATGTGGGTGCCATGGTCGTTAATGCCTCTTCGAAGCCCATTGAAACAGAAAAACAATTTAAAGCAAAGGTTGTTTGTTTCAAATGTGGAGGTAAAGGCCATTATGCAAGGGAATGCAGGAAGAAAGGAAAGAATGAACAAAGACCAAAGAGGTTTGACCAAAACAAAGGCGTAAATATGTCGGCAATGTGCAACACTTTGTTTGGAGCTACCGCCGAGACCTGGATCATAGATTCTGGAGCGACGCACCATATGACTCCCAAGAGAGATTACTTCACATGTCTGAAAGAGTGCACAAGCAATATGAGTTCCATCACTATTGCGAATGGCTCTTCTATAGAAGCATGTGGTATCGGTACTGTCAGTGCCAATATTGTTGGATACAAGGGAGATGCCAGCAAAATGGTTGTCCAGAACACCTTGTATGTTCCAGATTTGCGTCACAGTGTTCTGTCTGTACGCCAAATGATAGAAAACGGTAGAAAGGTTGTCTTCAACAGGAGTGGTTGCCACATTATGGACATGAAAGGTAAACTCTTGATAGAGGGAAAGAAGTTGGGTAGACTTTACTACGTCCAGACTACTCCATCCTCTCCGATAGATCAGAATGATCGTGTTTCTCTTGCATCTGAATGCAAGGAAGAGCTTACACTGGAACTTTGGCACAAAAGGCTGATGCATGTAAATGCATACACGATAGCAAAGATGGCCAAGAACCAAAGCGTAAGAGGACTTAATTGCAGCCCGGCAAAGCCAGAAAAGTGCGAAGACTGCTTGATCGGCAAGTCTTACCGTCTGCCATTCCTTCAACACTCACACAAGGAGGAAAAAGAAATCATGCCGTTGGACTTGGTGCATGCGGATTTGATGGGTCCACTCGACGTATTGAGCTGGGGAGGAGCCAAGTACGTCTTAACCATCATTGATGAATCTACGAGATATACAAGTGTATTTTTCCTGAAAAACAAAGGCGAAACGCTGGGAAAAGTCAAAGAGTGGATTCAAGAATCTGAGAAACAAACCAGCCGGAAACTAAAACGAATACGTACGGATAATGGCTTGGAATTTTGTTCCAAAGAATGGGACACTTTCTGCACGAGCGTCGGAATAGTTCATGAACACACTATGACGTATACACCACAACAGAATGGTGTGGCAGAAAGAATGAATAGGACACTCCTAGATCTTGTCAGGAGCACTATATCTGGAAGTGGTCTGCCAAAGGCTTCCTGGGCGGAGCTGACTTACACCGCAGCCTATGTCAGAAACAGAGTTCTCAACAATCACAATGGTGAAAGTACGCCATATGAACTGTGGACAGGGAACAAGCCTAGTCTTAAACACCTAAGAGCTATTGGCTGTCAAGTATTTGTCCATATTCCAAGACAAGTCCGTAAATCCAAACTCAAAAGAAGAGCTGTCAAAGGTAACCTTGTTGGATATGCACTCAGAGGACGTGGCTACAGAGTGTGGATTCCTGAGATGAAGAAAGTGGTGGAATCTCGGGACTGTGTCTTCAAAGAGAGTGATGTATCGAGGAACGACAGCAACCGGGAGGAGCTTCCATCAGTTGAACACTACAGCTATGGGACTCAACGGGAGATTGAAGATAATCCAGTGTCTTTATTAGATCAAGAAGACGTGACACCTACAGAAGAGGACAGCCATAATGAAGATACTGTGAAGCCTTCTCCTACTCGATCTCATCCAATGATTCTAAGGAACCAGAGAAATGCTCAGAACTCAATTGAACTCCTCAGTACTGAAGCAAATAAGGGGAGAAAACTACACGAACTTCATCGTTCGAGACTCTTAAGCGGCGAAGTGATCCATGAATAGGAGGTCACTTCGAGGGAGGAGATTGTTGGCTTCTCGGCAACCCTGCGCTGACGTCACTACCTGTGGATGTAACCCAGGCGAGGCCGCGTGGCCACGTGGCCACGAGACTTATTCTTTTTCTCTTTTCCCCATGTTTACTTTCTAATCTATATATATCCCTTTACCTTGTAGTTAATTAAAGTATAATTAACGTTGAGCGCTGTGTGTAATCAATTGGAATACAACACAAATGATAAAGGATACAAATTTTGCTTTAAAATAATTGGTTGTGGTAGAATTCAGAGTTAACACTATGATCCGCAAACAAAATGGTATATATAAAGCATGGAATGGAGGGGCCCTGTTTCACCAGCGAAGAAAAAAAAAACGTGCTTCCAAATCTAAAATCAAGACATGTTAGAGGCATTTTTATTACAGTGAATCTTTACCTTGAGGACAATCATTCACTCAACAATGTTTCATAAATGATATTTTTAATTTGAGGCTCAAAATTCGCCTAAAAAGGAGTTTTTGTGAGAGACAGGTGATTGGTTTCTTCTCCATAAAAATGCTAAGCTACACAAATTTGTTATGATACATCACATTTTTTGGTCAAACATTCCATTCTAGAGGTGTTCCATGCACCTTATTCCCCTGAACTATCCTTATATGCGACACTTCTTTTATATCCCCTAAACAAAAATAAATCTTGAAAGTTTTAAAAGGTATTAATGATATCCAAAAATGTAACAACTGTACTAAGCAAAGTCTCAGAAAAATATTTTTTTTACTTTTTATTGAACTTCATAAAAGATAGAGTAGATGTATTAGTGAATAAGGTGATTGATTACTTTGAAGGGGGATCTTTTTCTATTTTGTTTTTATTAAAAAATTAAAATTGACTCGATATATTTCTTGGACACGCCATGGATTTTTAAAATGAAAACATGGTGCCAACGTCTGAAGAAAGGTTCCCATTATTTGGATTGCTAATAAAGGTAGCTCGAGGAGATGTCTCAAGAGCTCTTCTGTCAGAAACAAGAGATTCCCACGCGGGAGGAAACTTCTCGAGAGGAAAGAAAACACGAGTCTCTCCTTAAAACCTCAGACTCCAAAAGAAAAACACGAATTTGGAAGCAGCTCTGGATATTTTGTCTTCGTCGTCTCTCCTGCTCGAGATATTGTCTTTTTGGCGAAACCGCTGAGAGGGTCACTACTGATGAGCCAAGCCCTCTCATTCAATAACTCATATCATTGCAGTAAGGCCTGTAGAGATAATATTTGATGATATTTAAAAGAAACGCATTGCCAGTAAATTTATTTGTGTAAAATTTTAACGATAGATGGCAATAAAATTTAATTTACTTATATTGTCTTTGTGTTGGGAGATATCCCATCCACACACACCAGACATGTGAGATTGACAATATATTATAAATTATTGCCACGTGGAAAATTAGGGAAGTCCAACTTCGGGATGAGACAACAATTTATTTCAGGCAAAAACAAACTATGAGTGATAAACAAAAGATAAGCAAAAGAGGGAAGTGTACAGAGTATAGCAAAATATAAACATAAAAAATAATACTCTGCTAATAAAATAATAAATACTTTGTTACATTATTATTTTCTCTCTATTTACATACATATATACTTATACTTATTATGAATCATGTATATATAGTCTATTATTATTGATATTTGTGTGTATATATTTTAAATTTTAGCCCCAGAGGTGTAAATATTTTATATATCGTCGCGTGAAGGCATCGCGTGATCATCCAAAGCAGTTTAAAAACAAGAAACGCCCTGATGAAGTTAAGCGTACAGCCTATTGAAATATTGGCATTTTATATTAAATAAAATGTTTGTTTTATTTTAGATCCAAAATATGCCTTTTAATTAATATATATATATATGTTTAACATAAAGTTGCAGTAGGATCAAGGCATATTTAATGGGATAAGTGCCTATTTTGTTACATGAATATCATCTTCCTGCAACTTCATGTTCTATTCTTTCCTGAAAATTAGCCCTTGCCATTTCACCAGCTTAAACACATTTTTGTCAAATTCAACCGATTTCATAACTTTTCTCATAGGATGTTATAAAATCGAAGCCGCCCTTATACTGATGAGGACCATAGCCCCAAATTATAATAAACATGTTGGCCTTTTGTCCGAATTTCCCAAAACTGGTGTTTTGTGGCTCTCATTCCTTATCACCACCGTACTGGGCTGATAAACATAATGCCTTGATCTAATGCATAATTAAAGGGAGAGTTTACATATATTTAATTAATAAAAGGTTTATGTTGTGTGGATTAATTAACTTTTTATTATTCTGATATTTAGAAAAGCAGAACACCTATATTCCTCCGAGATTTGTTTACTTTACTTGTTTGTTTACTTGTTTATACAGTCAGCCATTTTGGAGGAGTTCTTTGTAAATGTATTCATGGAAATTATTGATATGAATAAATATAGTAGAAATATTCGAAACTATTATAGACGCGTATGATTCTTAAAAAAAAAAAAAAAATTCTACTGTCCTTACTGCAATGGAAAAATTGGGTCGGTGGTAACACCCTCGATTCCCGACAGTCATGAACCGGGATTGAATCCCGCGTTAAAATTTTGTTTAATATGTGAATAACCTTCACATATTATTCACTGTTTCAATTATCATAAACTAGATTGCTCTTGTTGAGCGGTACCTAATAAAGTGATTTTTGAACCGGCGAGGGTTCATCACTGATTAGCCAGGGGCCCTCCCATTAATTTTTCCATTGCAGTAAGGGCAGTAGCAATTGTTTTATTTTTAAAAGAATCATACACGTAAATAATAGTTTAGAATTTTAATAACAGATGGCGCGCTAATGCATCATAATAGTAGAAATATATACAAATATTACACATAAGAGTTCTCTTCCACAAATAATTCTCAAATACGCCTGTTTATCATCAATTTAATAAGAGAGGGCGCGTTGATGATATCTAAGATATCCGTCTTGATATTGAATAGGCCATATTGAGGCTACCAAATGTTTTTAAAACCTCCGTAGGCCATTCGTCCCGCGCCGATGTCTTCCTCCACATGTGTCTCTAGGAGATCTTACATGTTCAGCTCTCTCCTTTGTCCCCAGATCGATTAGAACGCGATGATTATAAGTCTGAGCAACGCTGACAGAGAAAGAAGATGATGTCGAGCTGGTTCTTGAACTTCTAGAGATTGCAAGTATTTACAGATCAGTCTCGGCCATCGTTGGCTTGATTAGAGCTTCCTTTGTGAGATTGGATGATGAGGTGCAAGGTCCTTCACTCTGGATGAGTTGAAGCTCTTGTCCTTGTAGTGGATAAGTTTCCATCAGTATATATACACTCGTGGACAAAACTTCAGGAAGTGGAAGCTTTTTTTATATATATCGCCGGTCGTCTATTTTATTTATTTATTTTTTTGGAGACAGAGGCAATATTGTTCAAACTTAGTTATCTTATTTTTTTTTTTTGCTTATCCCTAGTACACGTGGTACAGGCCATGATGATCATGGTGGGTAGAAGTTGGCGACTGCTTTTTACTGTAAATGCACCACATGTCTACACATGTGAAAAGCAGTTCGACTTTGCACTTACAAATGTTCAAGAACCCCGTTTGGTTACTTGCACTCGCTGGTGGTGTTGGACTTTTGCAAGAATCGGGGGCCATTGGAGCACCCGGGTCGTAGCGGTCGAAAACCAACGGTTTAGACCATCCTTCCACCGTCCCTCTGGTTATCTTGTGTGTCTTCAATAAAGGTCACTGTTTATCAAATATCTTTCAGAGGTTTTTATGAATTCCGATATACATGCTAAAAGGTACAACTTCCTTAAATTTTGTTCATGAGTGTATTTATCAAATCATGATAACAAATTCACGCCTCTTTTAAAATGAAAAATATAAATATCAATACTAGTAACTGATAGGAATATATACAAATATTATCACCCTCTATTTATAACGTACATTTTGATATAATTTGAGGTAATTTATCAAAAAAAAAAAAGTAAAATAATGAATGGATTTTTTTTACAGAAATTATTCTCTCTATAACATAGTTATCATTATAAAAAGATTAATACCTTTTGCAATTAATTAAGAAAAAGGTATCTTCTGATTGTGCAAGGAAAAGTTGCTGATGTTGCTGCGTGAATTTAGTTGCACGATGAGGAGATGCATTTTTCTTCATTTATTCACCAGATCCCAGTACAATTTCACTTCAATACTTTTTTTTACTTTTGCGATAAGTTTATTTATTACCAAACTATTTTAACAAACCCTCTCCAACCTAATTTCAAAACTATGAAGATGACGAAGCAAAGGAAGTACGAGACGCTGGAAAGAGAAACTAACAGATTCGAGAAATATCAGTACCGATAATTCCCATTGTTCTTACATGGGATGAGTTGATGACGAAGTTAGTAACGGCTACAGAAAGAAACCGATATTTCGCTGATATCAAATTCATTGTGTTAAAAAAAAAACGATGGAAATGATATCCACTGAAAAGTGAAGCTATGGCAAAGCTGGCTCTGAGAGAACCAGGTAGAATTAGGTCATTGATTGGGTGCTGGAGAGATGTGGGGATCTGGAAACCGACATAAACCTAGATCTGAATTAATATATATATATTAAAAATGGCATATCCTGACCAGGAGCACATGTGCTTTACAAAAGGCAGAGCGCCATCTGGTGGAACAGAAATCAACTAAACATTGATTTAGCCTGTTGGCCAAATATCAGGGAACAGGCTAAATCAATGTTTAGTTGATTTCTGTTCCACCAGATGGCGCTCTGCCTTTTGTAAAGCACATGTGCTCCTGGTCAGGATATGCCATTTTTAATATTGATTTCAACACCTGATCTTTTTATCTTTAATTTTTTTCTTTCGTTTTTTAATATATATCTATATATATATATATATAAATCCAGATCCAGGTACACCCGAACTGTTTCCTCTTCTGCCTCCGATATTCCTACTTTGTTATCATCCTCCCGCACAGCTCCCTCCGCCCCCGGTGTTTGCCTTGGCGGGGAGGTTGTCGAAAGTCAACATGAGCCAATTCATGTGGGAACAACACCACAGAGATAACTACCGGGATTTGGGCGGAGAACGTTTCACGATTGTCATCCTTGCGCAGGGGCCGTGCTCTCTGTATCGTTCCAATTTTCGTATATGTACGTCCGAACGAGAGTGTGCCGTGATTTGGGCAGAGAGAATTTACCGTGTGTATTGATCATGTTTCAAGAGCAGCTTGTATTGAAAGATAAATTATATCCAATTTTAGTCAGAAGTTTAGAAGTGTAGAATGGATGTTTTGGATTGCGTTCGACTACGCAAGGTGGCCGTCAGGTGTCAAATTGTGGCGCGAGAAGCGTTATACCGGCTTTTGTTTCGCAAAACCGTCGATAGAAGGCGCTGGGTACCCGTTGCCCAACCTGCGCGCGGGAATGGAAACCCGACGTCACCGAGATTCAGAATCTACTGACACTGTTTGGGGGAGAATCACATTTTTAATGTTTTATATTTAATTCCTTTGTAATCAAAAATCGCTAATTTCCCAAACTTTGAATAAATAATTAGTATTTTTACATTAGCCCATTACTCCTTCATTTTCACAACGTTTCGGCGACTTTCTATCCAACTGTAAGCACCAACATACATAACTGTTGGAATATTACACAGAGTAGCAATGGCTATAGATGAGCTCGTGTTTGAAAAGGATCTCAACTATATAATTATCATTGTTCTCTTGTGTGTGTGTGTTTTATATGAATAAACACAATTTCACATTGTGTCGCGGTCTCACGCAATTCTACCCGTTTCTTGATTTTTCAGGATGCCTAAATGACCAGTTTTTTGGTCGTTGAAGTACAGCTTGCACCACGCTGATGAGGGCCAACAGCCCGAAACGCGTCCGTGGTTAGCTTTTCTTGATTAATCAAGAATGGGTATTTGGCCAATTCTGGAATAATTAAAAATCAACGAGAATAGTTGATATTTATTCCGATAGATGGCGCAAGCCATCAGCAACTTTCAGTTGCATGATAAGGAGATGCCCTTTTCATAATACTAAGTTTGTTTTGTATATTTGACTTAATAGCAATAATATGCAAAGCTAAAAGGTTACGAATTCATCCTTCATACTAAGTTTAATAATTAAACAATAACGGTAATTAATAATAATAAAACAATAATACTAGATAAAAAGAGCCGAGAGTTGTTGAAAAATGGCGCGGGAATTTAAAGTAAATTATATTCGGTTGCGTCGAAATAGTAATCAGATATAATACTCCCACAGCACACGTCTGTTGGAAATATATATATAAATTACTCTTTTTATAATCATAAGTATATTTTTTAAGTGCTTAAGTAGAGTTAGGTAAAAAAAACTCAACAATTACCTTTTTTTAAATAGTGGAAAAGGGAACTAAAATATAAAGTATAAATAATAGAAATTTTAAAAAGATATTTATTTTTTATTCATTAAGAAACTTAAGAAACTTATCTCCTGAGTATTTTATCCTTACCACGCATGTAATTGGGAAGATTTTACCGTTTAGAAATTTATTTTTTAGAAAGTAATTAATGGCCTATAACAAGGTTCACGCAAAAGCTTCGGCAGTTACGCGTCAAATATGTAAAACATAAGCAAATATATATATTTATATTTCCCTTTTTTTCTATTTTATAAAAATATTCGCGAAACATTTCTCAATATTTTTCTTTATTACATAAACACCCGCGAGCTTTCGATCTCTAACGGACAAAATTATAATCTAAGAGTGGGCGAGGAGGATGGCTATTTATACTGAAAGTGAGCACATGAGGTGAGATTTGCATAGTTTGCTGTTTATACTGAACAAGTAAGGTATGATTTGCATAGTTGGCTATTTATACTGAACAAGTAAGGTAAGATTTGCATAGATAGATATTTATACTGAACAAGTAAGGTAAGATTTGCATAGTTGGCTATTTATACTGAACAAGTAAGATGATATTTGCATAGAGATGGATATTTATACTGAGAGAGATTTGCATAGATGGATATTTATACTGAGAGTGAGATTTGCATAGATGGATATTTATGCTGAACAAGTAAGGTAATATTTGCATAGATAGATATTTATACTGAACAAGTAAGGTAAGATTTGCATAGATAGATATTTATACTGAACAAGTAAGGTAAGATTTGCATAGATAGATATTTATACTGAAAGTGAGATTTATATAGATGGATATTTATACTGAGAGTGAGATTTGCATAGATGGATATTTATACTGAACAAGTAAGGTAAGATTTGCATAGATAGATATTTATACTGAAAGTGAGATTTGCATAGATGGCTAGATTTCCTATTTTGATGGCTATTGATTTGGGGTATGGTAATATTGCTCTGGGATATCTATTCTTCTGTTGATGCTGTTTTTTTTTAGATATGAGCGACTCATGGATTAATCTTTCAGTTTTAGAAGGTATATTGCAGTAGTGGCAGGTAGGGTTCTGTAAATTGAATGTATGGTCTGTATTCGTGATATGCTGGTATATTAGTGATCTTGGGTCTTTAGTTTTGGTATTGTATATGTGTTCTTTTATTCTTGTTTATATTTTTCTGCTGGTTTCTCCAACATAAATGGCTTGGCAATCTAAACATGATATTGAATATATGGCATTTTTCTTCTGTTGGGGATTCTGATTTATAGATGGTTCTGTGATGGGATTTCTGAGGATATTTCCAATTGTTCTAGTACTGCGGAAGATAAACCTTATGCCTGTTTTCGCACACACATAAGTTCTAGTGCTATTTTTGCATTTATAGGTGAATAATCTATGTAGCAATTTGTTCTAAAAATCGGTCGGGTTCTCTGTTGGGAAGGAATAAAAGCTGGTGGATACCCGAAATTTTATTTTTAAACATTTGAATTGTTGATCATCGTAAAGATAGAGGCTCTCTCTGGCCGGAATCTTTTTGTCGAAACGTGGAGGTAATGAAAAGATTTACTGGCCGAAGTATCTTTATTTTGAATTGTTGAATTAGCTATTAATTAATTTATGCTTATAATTATAAAAATGATAATTTAATTTTTCAGTTTTAGCTTGCTATAAACTTAAACTATATTAATAAATGAATTTAAAATTATTTTCAAAATATTTATTAAAGTTCATCTATTTTATAGCCTTTCATGATGCGTGTCTTGATAGACGCTTTCTTGCACTACCAGCTAGCGCGAGCTAGGACGGAATACCGAACCCATAAAATAATAGAAATAGAAGAAACAAACACATTATGTAAATGAAAAAAGTTAAATTTATAAATATATTATATAATATTCCTAAATATAAATATTCAAAATATGTGCTGCAAATTTAAATTCTAATAGTGTTATTTAAACAGAGTATGGGAATTAAACAGATCTTTTTACACTCTTATGAAACAATTATTAAATTAAATAGAAACCACGTTAAAAGATAGGTATAACAGGTATTAGGGAATTTTTCTCTAAAAACTCAAAAATGAAAAATGGGCATCTTCGAATTATAAATCACACATACATACACACAATTTACTGTCGTGAATTATATTTTTGTTCCTTTATTTTGAGGTGTGTTTAAATTAAATTACCTATGTATATAGTATGCTTGTTTGAAATCAATTTAAAAATATGTAAATGCCTTGAGCATATGTTTTTTTTAAATATGTAAATAGATTCTCCCTCTCTCTCTCTCTTGTATTGCTTTCCTTTGGGCGCCAGTGTCCTTGGCGGGACATCGCGCTTTGTATTTACAATTGAATAAAGTTGTATCGAATAAATTTGTGAATTTTTGTGTATAATTTTTCTCATATAGGCGATATATACTAAATGGTTGGCTCTCTGTGAGCATCCAGAATAAGTAGAGCTGCCTAGACTGAGAATTCCGATTGTTTACTAAGTGTAGCAACAAACGATATCTGTGTGCGATTGTGAACTTTCTCACACTTACTTCGTGCCAGGAGTTAGTGACCTCTCCACCGGTCACTCTCACACTGTTACCCAAAATGTTGAAAAGAGAGGTTCCATATTTTATTTTGCTCAATTTACCCTTTGGTGAAAGAAAAAAAAGGCAAACTTTCACACTTACTAACATAGCAACAGGCACACACACACTTAGATGTTTCTAAAACTTCAAAAAAATCAGTTTATACTTTATACATTTTATATAGATAATGTTAAATATTTTAAAAAGGAAGAAGAATTTAAAAAATATATATATTATATATTATAAAAATGTAAATATATTTTATTTTTTAAAAACATATATTTTATTTCCATTCATTGACTGTCTAACATTTTTTGGCCATAGTTTTAGAATATACCACTTTGAATATTGTTGTAAATATGTATAGTTAACGTACCTATTTTTTTTTAAATTCACTAATATATAGGATTCGTTTATAAATTCTGTATAATTGTGATAAATATTTAATGTATAATTTGCTTCAAGTAATTGAAAATAAAAACTACTTGATAAGTAAATAACTATCTTACCTATTTTCACGACTGCACCTTCAATTCTTTATCTTTTCAACATCTAAAAACTTTATATTCATAACAATTTAATTTATATATTTATGAAATTATAATAAAATACATATATTTACACATATTATAAAACGGATTTTATTTTTTAATTAAACAATTAACTAGAATAATAGTTAAGAATATACATATATAAGTTATAAAAAGAGACTGTAGAGATATTTAAAAATTGTACAAGAATTTATCCTTGGATAATTTTTGCCATAAAATAATAAAATTGTAATCTTCTTCTCAAATACATTTGTAGGCCTGTTTGAGAATCTTCTTTCCCAAATCTTCTCTTTTATCATAAAGGAAGGGAAAAGGGAAGAAAAAAAAAGGGAAAAAGCCTAATTGTTTTAATAAAGGCAATTGTCGCTAATAAATTTTCCTCGCTTTTTGATTCTATTTTGTATTTTCTACAAGGTTGCTACAAAAATAAGAATTGAAGAGAAAGACAAAAATTGAAATTAGAGATTTGTAATTTCCATTATATATGGTCTGTTTTTAATTATTCCTGATATGATCAAGAGAATGAAGGGTTTTGACAATAATAAAAGTTATTGCCGTAACTTTCTTTAATAAAAGAAATTACTGAAGCTTTCATGGGCAAGCCCTTCATCAGTTATATACATTTTTAGTTCTTCAAATTAAAGATACTTCGGCCAGTAAATCTTTTTTATTGTCTCGACGCTCGACAAAAATATTTTGTTCTCGTCAGGAGCTAGCAAAAATTAAAATATTTGGCAAAGCGTTGAGTTTTTTATATATTAAATTTTTAGTATAATATATGAATACATAGATTTATATAAAAATTATATAAGATTTCGGACAAAAGCCATACCTAATAGTAAAATTATTTCTAAAAATAATTTACATTTCACACATTTTTCCTTTTCATTTTTGGACTTAGAGTAAATCTCCATATAATACGACACAACTGTATATACTTGAATAAAGGCCTTGTATCTATATTTTGACCAGTTGTTCTTCAGCGTATTTATGCCATATACCTATGTTCAAAATATCAAGAGGTTTCAAATATGGGATTTTACATGTGTTCGGTCATGCATGTCTTTACAGTGCATAGAATTTCTAAGCGATCATTTATCATGCGCATCTTTCTCTCACTCTGTGGGAAAGAACTCTTGCAGTTCATCGGTGGTGGAGTCTTTCCCCGTGATGAGCGCTACTTTAATAAACACCTTGTACAATTTATATATTATAAAAAATGATGAGATTTCTGTTGATTTTTTATTATCTTGAGGATCATGCTATGGTGATGCAGTCGTAGTTTAAATCTTGAAAGTATAATAAAAATAGCAAAGATCAAAAATAGCTTTAATTAAGCTTATGGAGAATATATAAAAACATAATTTGATAAAAGTACTGCCTGGTTTAAGGCGTAAGAATAAAAAATGAAAGACTTATTTACATAATGTACAAAAGATTTGAGCCGGCCATCGGGAAACAACAACAATGAGTTTTTATAGGGGAAGTTCCGACATCTGGTGGTAGATAAAAACAGAGTATTTGAATCTATGAAATAGAATTTTAAATAAAATAATATTTTAATATAACATATATATGTATTCGTGGTTGGCTTTTCTTGATTTACCAAGAAAATGGGTTGGCCAAATATCAGGGAACAGGTTAAATCAATGTTTAGTTGATTTCTGTTCCACTAGATGGCGCTCTGCCATCTAAAAAACACATGTGCTTCTGGTCAGGATATGCTTTCTTTATGTTTAATATGTACAGCTAAACCTGTCTATAGCGTTCCCTCTTGGGACTCACCAAGGTGCTAGGGTGCTATAGAGAGGAAGGCGCTATTTAGAGGAGGCGCTATAGACAGGTTTAACTGCATATTTATCAATTTTAAATTCACATTTATTTATCTATTTATTCTTATTTAATCCAATTTATTCATATTTATTTTATATTTAACCCTATATAATTGTACATGGACGGTATAATAAAAGAAGTGTCAATTGTCCCTGACATGACCCAAATAAGAAGTACTGCCGCCATCCAGCACATGGACATAGGTATCGTAAACTGCCCGAGCTTGCCATTTATAGCTGATGAACCGGGTCGCGCGCCCACGCATCCCAACTTCCCAGTACACCTCGTGCATGCTAAAGCACACAAGAAAAACTTTAAATATAATTTAAATAAAATTGCGACACTTTGAAAGTTTGAAGTGCTAAACATTTTTATTACTTTCAACATTTTCCTTCCAGGTATCATAGAGAATGCCAAGAAGAAATCCTTTAAAATAAATGTGAAGTATAAATTTACCATCATTATTATCATTAATTGTTTTTATTTTTATTTTTTTTAGACAAATTTCTACATCCGCTAAACGCAAGGTTTAAAATATTGGAATGGCTTAGTTCCTTAATGGAGAATCCTCCAGTTGTGCAAATTGATTTACCTCTACAAACTATGATAGAGACTGTTTCGCTTTATACTCTGAACTCGCCTTAACTATGAAAATGTTTTTTAGAATAACTTTTGAGAATATGGAAAACAGCATTTTGTAGGTTGGTTTTATAATATATATATTTTCGAGTTATAAATTAATCACATGAAACTTTTTTATCACTCTATTTACAAATGCTAGTTTCTTGAAAAGGAAGACAAAGAGTCGCCCAAACGTTTGAAATAAAGTGTTAAAAAAGGTTGTGATTTAATTAATTTATAAGTCAATTTTGAGAATGTGTTTATGTTGTTGCAGATATTTTTGGCTTTTTTTTTTTTTTTTGCTTCAAGCACAGCTCTTCATATTAAAAGATAAACACAAAATACACATAGGCTTATAATGCGGAAACATTACTTGTGTGTGTGGGTAACCTCACATTTTCCATAAATAGAAATGTGAAAATAAATGTTTTGGCAGCTCTATGAAACCGGCTGACAACTAAAGAGAGAAAAACAAATGGAATTCCAGATCGACGATAAAGAAGAGACAATGACAAGAATGCGGTTGCAGATTGAGAGGTGTTCTTTAGCATTCACCATACAAAGAGCTGTCGGAGGAAACAATGGCTGCCGGGTCCAGCAGGAAAGTGGCGACAATCTCCAATGGCGTGACGCTAAACGAGCGTTTCTCGCGACATTCGGATTCCTGAGAATTCTCCCTCTGCTGCAACAGATAACACCTTTATTACCAATCAAAAACGATTAGAAATTTTCCTTTTTTTCACTAACGATCATATGATTGTCTTAATATTTCAAAAGTTAATATTATAAAGTCGAGATCAGGGATATAGGTTTTTGAGCGCGCGTGTGCAAAGGCATTGTGTGTGTTGAGTCTGCTTTGTGCGTGCGCTTGCGCGAGTATCGTGTGCACATTTATCTGGTTGTGAACGAGTGTGTGTGGCGTTGCCTTTTTTAATTTCGTATATTCACTCGAAGGCGAGATAAATTTCTACGGGTTTGTGTAAACATCTTTGGGCAATAATTCAAAACTACATTGACATTCGACTTGACAATTCCAAAAGTCGGTACATGGATACGCCGCAGTTTTAATTGAAAACAAAAATGTCAAGACTTTATGATGTCGCCGTTTTGCTTTCTGAGCAACACAATTTTCGGTAGTCGGAAACAATGCTGTGAAGACATTTATTCTTGCGTCAGTAAGCACAAATGTCTTCAAAGCATTGTTACCGACTACGGAAAATTGCGTTCGTCTAGGTGAACTCAGTTTATGAGGAAACCGATCCTGCGAAGAAAACGAGGAATTTACCTGCGATGCAATTGAGGGAGAGACTGGAAATTTATCGAATACTATAAATTTTATGCCGAAAACGAGAGGTACTTCTTTTCGTAAAATAAAATTCAATGGTTTAAACGACTCAAGAAACCTTTTAACGTTTTCCCTCAACACGACCGCCTTCGTCCTCACACACACAAATGAAGTTAACATCACTATCTTTATTAAGACTTCTAGTGTTATATATACAGATTGTTCTGAGAGGCAGAGAAAAGGAGCGGGAAAAAGAAGGAGAAAGAAATTCGAACGTTTCGACAAAAATCTTTTGTCTTCGCCAGGAGAAATAAATAAAAATAAAGCATTTGGCAAGGCGTTAAAAATTGTTCAATTGAACGTTGAGAAAATAAAAAACTCTAACTGGCCGAAGTGTCCATTTTTCATATAAATATGAATGCCGGCCAGGCAGCCTCTATCTTATAGAGCTATAGTTATTTTTATATAATATTATATTCATAGGTGCTATAGGTACTCTCTCTCTCTCCTTCTCTTTTAACCCTCTTTTTTATAATTATTATATAATACTACCATTGACTTGTGTATAATGTCAATAAAATATTTTTAAATGTCAAATCTCTCTCCTTCTCTCTCATTTTATATAAAGATTCCCGTAAGTTACGGGAGAGGGTAGAAATCACTGGACACAACAACCACAAAAAGGAAAATATATACATCTATAGAACGCATATATACACCGTTTATTTATTTATTTTTACAAATAGAGCCAATATGATACTTGTCTTTATTCAAATTCCTAATTATGAAATCCTCTCGCATCCTCCATTTTCTCCATAATAGGATTTATCTGATAAAGTCTGATTCATCTGTTGGGAATAAATCTTGAAGACAATGCAAAATACATTATTAATTTAATTTCATATTGCTTATATATATTTTTTCCCCAAAAATTTGATAAAACTATGAAATATATATGCAAATCAGTAACTCAATATTTTGAGATGTTGCCTAACATCAATATTTAAGATAATAATATAAAGAGTAAAATTGTGGTTTTCAAATAAGAAGCCAATATTTTGATTATTTTGAAAAATAGAATACTTTTGTACTCTTGGGCAGCGCAAAGAATAAGGGTGTTTTAAGTTGTCATCTAAATATAAAAGTTTAGTCCTAGTTACCTTCAAGAAGCTAAAAAAAATATTGCTGGCTTCGTCCAATAACTACTTATCATGCAACATCGGGGAACATTTTTATTGGATATTCTCTGAAATTAACATAAAGGTTGTCCCACTACAATAACCATGACCACAGATCAGGGCACGGAAGTCTGGGCTCCTCCCACTGGCTCGGCCTTGACCCGCGCAACTTCCCCGCTGGACCTTACCTAACCGTCGTCGCATTCTGGCTGGGTGACACAATCTCCCGCCAACGGGGCTTTTTATAGCGGCGGAACACCTAGCTGAGATTGAAAGGTATTAATACTCTTGACTTTTAAATCCTTAAAAGCTAAACGATCCCCGCGCCGATTTTGGTAGGATATATCATTTAATTTTTATTTGAACTAAGAAAAGGCGCTTTAGCTTAGACACTGTTAAAGAATTTTGAATTTTTGTGTCCCTAAAAAAAAAAAAAAAAAAGATAAATTCATCCGACTCCATTTTAAATAGAAAATGAAATATATATTGGAAGTGTTAGATTCATTAGTGGTGAACTCTCCCAGTGGTCTCGCCAATATGATTGGTCAGATCGCCATAAAACATTGATGCTGCTTAGTCAAGTCCTCCCAGTGAAATTTTCATTTTCTGTTCAGCCGTGTGTGGGTAATGTAAAAAGTTGTCTTTTAAGAATTAAACAAAATTATAAACGCTGATAATGAAGGTAATTTCACCTTTTCCAAACAAAGAAAGCGCTATGTGTCTCGTCGTATTGAAAATAATAAAGATCGTTAAATATTTGTTTGAGTTAATATATTAAATGAACAGTTCACGTGAGTCCAGGCCTAGAAATCTCCTTGAGATTTCGGAACAGAAAAGGATTCTTCATGGACATTCTAAGGCACTGACGTCAGTAGTGGGTGACCACTGCGAAGATGTTAGTATTCCTCATCAATCACAGCACTACTGCTAGACATTCGTTATAGTTAGATGGGTTCAACGTAGCCTCTAGAAATAAACAAGTGGCATATATAGAGGTAAATAACAGCATTTGTAATCTCGATGTTCTCTTTTGCGAAGGTCATTTGGCATGAAACCAGGGTTTCGGTTATATTCCCAAAATATCCCTGTTGGTCTATCAGCAAGTTCCCCTAATCTTCATAAGCCATCAAAGGATGACGCAGAGTCTTCGGATCTATCTTGGCGGGATAGCGAAGAGCCTTTTGTATTCTTACCTTCAATTAACTTGTTAAAATACCCTCGTAACCAAAGATAAATTTTATTCTTCACGTGACACGAGAGATGGGAAGGGTTATCGTCCTCACCTGAAACAATGGCCGAAACGCTACTGCAGCCCTAATGGAAGAGATAGGAGCGGGATTGTTCGGAGCCTGGCGCGACGTGATCGGGTTGTGGATGAAAGACGCGTGCGTAGGTCGTTGTGGCGTGACTCAACCACTGCTAACCTTGTTAACATAGCGCTCCTGCCACACGCTACGTAGGACGTTGCATCATGTGGCGGCTATATAGGGGCCATACAGTTACATCCGAGTTGTTCATCATCATCACTTAGAATTTGATTCTCCCTTCCCGTCATTTCTTATAGCTCGAGATTCCATTTGGAAGTTGATATGACCCTCACGTAACTGATAGAAAACCTAATAAAGAGCTTGAGTATATAGATAGAGCACATGTAGGGTGTGTTACCACTAGCACTTGGGAAACATTGATTAGAATGGCAGAATGGACTCCTTCTTACTTATTATGGGCAAAAAGTGATGGCAGCAGTTTTTCATTGCTTTAGTAGAGACTGTTTTCCCATATCTGGGGAACTTGGTGAGCTATCAACAAAAATATTCCTTGAAATAACCATATAATTGGAATCTTCTAATATATAGTTTTTAAAGTGGGGAGATGTCAACTGTGTCAACACAGTGCGACATCAAGAAACACCTACTCCTAAAAGTTGCGATATTTTATTCATTTATCACAAATATACATTAAATTGAATTTGTAAACATTTTCACATGTAAATTTTTAACGTTTGAGTATAGTGTTTTCGAATGTGTGTATGGTATTCTGACATGATGCCCTCACAATAAATTACTAGAGTTCTTTATATTAAATACTTTTAAAATGTTCCACAGATTAAACTAAATAAATCCGAAATTCAAATCATCCCTGAGCTATATGCAAACCACTACAGGAAAATACTAAAAAAACTTTTTATTTCTTTGACGCTGGATATGAAATGGAAGCTCTGCGGGTTCAATTACATCGGGACGAAAGTTTGGCATTCGTGATACAGCAGAGCTTAAACTGTGTTAACGACAGCCAGGAAGTGGAAATCCTAACGACCGAGCTGAGATGAAAGGAATGTTTGCACAATTTCTAGAGTAAATAGCGCTACCGACAGCATTCTTATGTTTCTATCGAAGTTAAAAAAAAAAAAAAGAAATGAAAACGTGTTATTATGATCCAAAGAAATTCTTAAAGAATTTTGAAATTTGAGAGTTTATAAAATAATAGTTTCTAAACCAAAAAATATTGCCTCTACCGGGATACTTACCATTACAATCCAACATCAAAGAATGCTTCAATTTCTTCCGTCTTCTTTAAATAATTGTCAATACAGTAAAGAACGTCTCATCAAAAGCCGCTACCATGTTCTCTAAACTGACGTGGTCATTATCTAGAACAAAATTTTAAAGCAAAGGATTTGAGATATATGGTCTCTAAACTGATGTGGTCGCTATTTAGGACGATATTTTGAAGGAGAGGACTTGAGATAAGTGGTCTCTAAGCGACACGTGGCCGTTACTTAGGACAATATTTCAAAGTAGATGACTTGAGATCTATGGTATCTTACTTGGCCTGATCACAAAGAAGTACATTACTTTAGTACACTTCTATTAAAAGTCTTATTTCGAGATGTCCAAGTAAATATAACCACATGATACATAAATGATAACAAAAATAACGCCCAAATTGTTGCCTCTCTAAAATAAAATCATTCCTTCATATTGTTGGATCGTTTTTGAAGACAACTCTCAGATTTATAAAATTAATTTATTAAACTTTAAACATTTTTAGATATAGAGAGAGAAACGAGTTAATTACCTCGTATTTAAGGCAAAAAAAGAATCATCTAATTTACATCACATATTAATTCCCGTTATGAAATAATTATATATTTTTTATCAAAATGTAAAGGCTATAAATAATGTAGAGCCACTATTCTGACTAATTCGAGATGTAAGACATTCAAGGTCAATTTATCTTTCCTGAATGGGTGAAATATTGGCACTCGGTTCTATTAGAATAGGTAGTTTTCTTTTTCAAAATAGTTTATTGAAACAATTACCTTATATTCAGGCAAAACATTTTTATACAAAGAAGGAAAGGTATATCATAGCTGCTAGACAAATAATTCGGCAGTCAGCTGTCAAAAATAATAAAATCACAGATATATTCCAACAGATTCCATTTGTAATTATCTCTCTCATTGAAGATTGGATTTATATATAAAAATGTAAGAATTTTATTTAAATATAATCGGGTTCATTTCTTAAGAAGAGTCTAAATTGATTTTAAATTGCACAAAAAAATAATCTCAAAATTTCACTGAGAGCGAAAATTTACACACGTGTTACTTCAACCAGTAAACGATGGAGAATTATTGTCAGACATAGTCGTTTGATGAGAGCGCTACCAACTACCTTATATTGGATGTTAATGGTAAAGTCTAACGAACGAGATAAATTATTAATGAATTCTGGTATATATTGAAGTTGATTCTAGATGTGAGCATAATTCGCCTCAAATCAATTTCGGATGTACCATTTATCAACAAGTCGCGACAGACATTGCGTGCGAAGGACGAAAGGAATTCATACGGACGCTCAGCGGGCGCGCCTAGCAACACGGGCCGGGCGTTTCGCAAGCCCCAAGGAGCTCTGGACCTCCGGATTTCCGGTCACCTGCGCCCCCTTCACTTCCTGGCTAGCGAGGACCCTCTCCTTTTCACATACCGCGAGTTTATCCGGTCCCATGTATAGGTTGAAAGCATCCTCAGCTTTACATAGCTTTTACTCCCGTATAACAGAAGTAAGAAGATTGAGAGAGGCCGTTGTATAATAACCCTTTAATTCTTCTTCCAGAGTACAATTTCATTTCCGATGTTAATTTCACTTTTATAAATTATAAACATATACTTGTGCAAATTTCTTTAAAAAAGACAATGGACAATGAGCTTCTTTATTAAATATTCGGTAAGCTTTTGAACGTTAACTCTTCCTTCGGGCCTTCAAATTAAAACTCGAAGGCATGTCGAATATTTAATAAATTAATCTTTCTTAACGTCTTTTTAATTTTGGATGTGCAGTTTTTACCAGCTTTATATTGTATTCCGACCTCCTTTACAGAATGGGATGAAATATATTTAAAAGTAGTACTGTATATATAATTCTTGTAGATGCACAGGTACAATATTGAGTGATCATAAAGTTGATTAAGCAACATATGGATAATAATTGGTTATAGTGAACTTTTCACCAATCGTATAAAAGGCAAAAACTCTGCAGAAAATCTCGAACATCTACTATATCTTACTGCTAGAGAAAGTATATTTAAACCGTTTCGGATGGAAAAACGTTGATGTTTTCTTGACCGCAGTCATTTGTAGCGGAGTTCTGGCCCACCAAGTTTGTAAGAGAGTTTTTATTCCCTTCAAGATCTCATCTGCATAAGCAATATACCAGTGCCTAAAAAGGCACACAAAATTTCTAAAGTTTCATATTAATTAATAAAGAATTGAAGATGGTTCATTTTTGTTTTCATTTTGTAAACGGAATTTGTTAACATCACACACACGCGAACTCAAAACGATCTTTAAGTGAACAAAACCCTCATATAATCCTTTAGATCTTATCACCTTTGGTCAACAGCCAAATTTGTGTTAACAAAATGTTAGCAATATTTTCCTCTTATGGAGATCTCTCTACGGCCTTTCTGAAATATTGGTTTCTCCGAACTTCATGTCATCAAAGGTTGCATCAGTGAGGGAACAAATGTGATAGTTGGGTCCTGACTTGACCTTAAAGGCTTAATCTTCCGGCCTATAATCTTTCATCTCTCATCTTTTATGAGGCCATCTTGACCTTATACAGCCTGTCTTGAAAATCTCTTACTTCGATAATGACTCTTATGTCCCAAAGCCCGGTTTTGCACGTTTATCATTCAGCAACATTTTAAGCAGATCTCTCTTAATGGTTCGACGTGCTTATTTCTAAAACGAGTTGAACAATTTCTATATGACCTTTGGGATTTGCTAAACCTCTTCATCCTCTTTGATGATAAGTTGCATTGCATAAACTCATACGATACTTCTGTCCAGATTCATTAGAGATTTCTATTACTTTTTTCACACCCGCCACACATCTTATTTTATATTAACTTAACGCTTTAACTTACGTGCTTATATTGGCAAACAATTATGTACATTTCTGTGGAAGCTAAACATTTTTCTACTTATATATTTTTTATATATATAAAACAATATATACAATCTCTATTCCGGTTTTCTGCGAAGAAAATGATTAGAATAAAAATCAGACATCCTGATTTGAGCGATTCAAAATTTTTAAAATAGACCGCTTCGTAATATACCTATACGCGTTTAGCACGGTCCTGGAACATCTTCAAGAATGTCAACTGTGGAATGTCCTTCAGTTCCCTCGTCACGTTACTTTGAATATGCTCCAGATCTTCGTGGCGACGCTCCTTGAGGACATTTTCAACTTTGGAAACGAGGTGAAGTCAGCAGAAGCCAGTTCGGATAAATAGGGAGGGTGATGAACAAGAATCGCGTTCTTCTTAGACAGAAACTCGAACATTTGTGAGGTGATGTGGGGTCGAGCATTGTCATGAACCAGTTGGGCTTGTGGGGCTGCATCGTTTATTGCCTTTAAGCAGGCGCTTATTGATTTCCAGATATATGTTTCTGTGACCGTCTGATGCTGTGAGAGAAACTCCTGTTGGAGGAGATCGTCTGCATAAAAAAATCAACATGGTCTTGATCTATTACTTGCGCAGTCTTGATTTTTGGGGTTTTGGCGATTTTGGTCCACGCAATTTGGCATTTTGTCGCTTTGGTCGTTATTTCAAAATGAAAGCACCATGACTGGTCCCCAGTCAAAATGTTCCGAAAAATGTTTGGGCCACATCTCAGCTTTCTGAGGAGGTCTCCAACACGATTTGAAGCGAATTTTAATCTGATAATCCGTCAAAGGGTGAGGAATGAAGCGAGCATCATTTTTTATAGCCAGATTCCACGTGAGAATCCCGTTGGCGGTGGTTTTCGGGACTCCGGTCTTCTCCTCAATCATCCCAGTAGAAATGGCGTGGGATTAGGCTAGGAGGTTGGATGTCCTCTCAATATTTTGAGAGGTTCGTCTTTATTTTTACTTGGGAGTATGATAGCCATATCTTCGCTGCCCTTGTGACGGACCCGAAATCGTCGCTACCACCTGTAAACAGCAGCGCGTAAACAACCTCCTCATAGTTATTACCACCTCATTCTGCGGAGTACCGAGTTTCACTAACGATTCGCGCTGTTGGCGCTCGTCAGCGTGGAGGAGGCTGTACCATCGTGAATGGCTTTTCTTGATTTTTTCACAGACATATATATTGCGGGAGGATAGTCTTCATGTACCAAAAGTGGCACCTCTCCACTCTTCATCACAACAACGTTCTATACTGGAATAATAACCAAAATGTATTGTTCTAATGCATTTTTAACGGGAGAGTTTCCTCTTTTGGTGTATACAAATGGTGTTTGTATATATAACATAAAGATGCAGGAGGGTAGTATTTATGCCCCCCAAAAAAAAAGGAACCTTTCTGCTTAAATGTGCATTAAAATAATGCATTATTTTTAATCGCTCCAGTAATTTGGCAAATTCAACCGA
Source organism: Cordylochernes scorpioides (assembly GCA_030710605.1). NCBI lineage: Eukaryota > Metazoa > Arthropoda > Arachnida > Pseudoscorpiones > Chernetidae > Cordylochernes > Cordylochernes scorpioides. Next base: position 30,917,124 of record CP092886.1, on the reverse strand, counting down.
TTTCATAACTCCTTTTTTAGGATGTTATGAAATCGAAGCCGCCTTTGTACTGATAAAAGTCATAGCCAGACACCATGGTATATAGGTTGGCTTTTTGTCTGAATTTATTAAAACTGGTGTTATGGTTCATTCTTTATCAAATCCTTTAAATCTTTACTGTGATTATAAACATAACACTAATTGTTTAATGCATATAGAAAGGGAAAGGCGCCTCTTTTTGTATATATACCTATATATACGAAATATCGGAAATAAAACCTTTTGATCCAAAATAGGCATTTTTAAATAATATATACCTATATATAATTTCAATATTTTGATACCTCCCGAAAATTAATCGCATTGCCTCTCTAGTATTTTACATAAATAATGTTTCAATGGTTTTGGATTTAAAACTGACTTATCATTGCGATACATCCTAATTTTTCAATATATTATTGGTTTACACTTTCATTCTTTAACCCCAACATACGGGGTTGTCATCTAGAGGTGAGGATCGAAACTGCTCGTTTGTTTCAGGTAGAATTTATTACTGTCTACCCCTCCCACTGCAATATATTGGGAGGGCTCGGCTCATCAGTGGTGAAACTACGCAGCAGCTTCGCCAGCTTAATCACCAGGCCGCTCTACTATTATATTTCGGTGCTCTACTTATTTGGTAGGAAATTTCGAGGGAGTTTTGTGAAGTATTAGAGGAAATTATGGACAAATACTCTCGCTCTTCTCCTAAATTTCCATCCAGATAAACATAAGTCAAATACAATGGTAGGGCGGTCTAGTAAATCAAACAATCTCTGGGAAGGTCATCACTGATGAGCAAGGCTCTTCCAAAATTTTTCTCTTTGAGGAAGAGACATTTGAAAATTGTGTTGAGTTCAGGAGGAGAAATAGCTTTAAAACACTTTTAATATATTTAATTTGAAAGTTATAATCGATATATTTTATTTCTTGAAAATAAAGATACTTAGGCCAGAAAATATTTTTATCTTTAGAAAGATTTTTAACGCCTTGATAAACGTCGAGGTAATAAAAAGATTTACTGGCCGAAGTATCTTTATTTTCAAGAAATATGAATCCCGGCCAGGCAGCCTCTATCTTTACGATACATTTTAGTATATAAATATGTGTTTTAATATAGTTTAATAGATATCTATATATAAGAAATCCTTCTCTCTGTATTTTATATATTGCCTATATAAGATATTCATCATCATCAACGACATGTGAATATATATTGTTATGATTATTGTTCATATAAAATTATAGTTTTGGATTTACCACTATATCTATTAATCCTCTCCTCCTATTTTTAATCAGAGTGAAAAAAATTAATAATTACACGATAAGAGCGCGCCATCTGTATTGAAAATTTTAGACTATTTATAGCGCGTATGTTTTTTTTTTTTAATAAGCTATAAACGTTATCAATTATAATTGCATTTTTGAAGTGTGGAAAGTATTGATCCATTTTATCTCGACTATAAAATTATTTTGCTCTAAGCATATATATAATATATACTATTTATACTAAACCCCTAATTTCTACATGTTCTCACTTTTAATATGCCGTAATTGCTAATCAATCCCGATGTGGAATGTGAAGTCGAATCACACACAAATGACAAGCTATAGAAGGATTATCGTCTGGAGAAGACCAAAATGGGTGGAGAGAGATTTGTTAGGCATTCTTGCCAATAACAAGCGCTGTCAAATCTTTAATTAATTACCTCCATGCTTCAACAATGGAGACATTTGAATAGCGCGCGGTTCTTTGTTGGAGGCCAGATAATTAGCGCCGCATTGTTTGACGGTAAACACCGAGGAATGTCCGTCCCATTGTCGCCCATTCCGCATTAATATGCAGAACGTTCGCGTGCTGCCTTCCATATGCTTTCCTGAACAATGCTCTGCGTGGACGCTACTCTTATTTCACTTCTAACTTTGTGGTTTAATTTTTTAAATGCTTAATCTCTCTGCTTCTGGGAAACGTTATGAAGTCACTGAACTGTCGCCTTCGACCGAATGAATCATTATCACAACAGGCCGGTATTTAGACATAGCTTTTGCACTTTGACTGTGATGAAAAGTTTTATCTTTGTAAGGACATTCGGCAATCCTCCCCACATTCTACTTCTGTGGTGCACGGCAATGCTCGCTATGTTCTGCTTCTGTGGTGCACGTCAATGCTCGCTATGTTCTACTTCTGTGGTGTACGGCAATGCTCTCTATGTTCTACTTCTGTGGTGCACAGCGATGCTCGCTATGTTCTGCTTCTGTGGTGCACGGCAATGCTCGCTATGTTCTACTTCTGAGGTGCACGGCAATGCTCTCTATGTTCTACTTCTGTGGTGCACGGCAATGTTCGCTATGTTCTACTTTTGTGGTGCACGGCAATGCTCGCTATCTTCTACTTCTGTGGTGCACGGCAATGCTCGCTAAGTTCTGCTTCTGTGGTACATGGCATTGCTCGCTATGTTCTACTTCTGTGGTGCACGGCAATGCTCGCTATGTTCTACTTCTGTGGGGCACGGCAATACTCTATATTGTATCCATTATTCCTGTAGAAGGGCAGCTTGCGCCCGAAAGATCGAATTAATTTTCCAAATAAAGAAAGTTATCCTTTTTGAATCTATTCGTTATTACAATACTCTCTATGTTCTACTTCTGTGGTGCACGGCAATGCTCGCTATGTTCTGCTTCTGTGGTGCACGGCAATGTTTGCTATCTTCTACTTCTGTGGTGCACGACAATGCTCGCTATGTTCTACTTCTGTGGTGCACGGCAATGCTCGCTATTTTTCTACTTCTGTGGTGCACAGCAATGCTCGCTATGTTCTACTTCTGTGGTGCACAGCAATTCTCTCTATGTTCTACTTCTGTGGTGCACGGCAATGCTCTCTATGTTCTACTTCTGTGGTGCACGGCAATGCTCGCTATGTTCTACTTCTGTGGTGCACGGCAATACTCTCTATTGTATCCATTATTCCTGTAGAGGGCAGCTTGAGCCCGAAATCTCGAATTGATTTTTCAAATAAAGAAACTTATCCTTTTTGAATCTATTCGTTTTTACAATACTCTCTATGTTCTACTTCTGTGGTGCACGGCAATGCTCGCTATCTTCTACTTCTGTGGTGCACGGCAATGCTCGCTAAGTTCTGCTTCTGTGGTACATGGCATTGCTCGCTATGTTCTACTTCTGTGGTGCACGGCAATGCTCGCTATGTTCTACTTCTGTGGAGCACGGCAATACTCTCTATTGTATCCATTATTCCTGTAGAAGGGCAGCTTGCGCCCGAAAGATCGAATTGATTTTTCAAATAAAGAAAGTTATCCTTTTTGAATCTATTCGTTATTACAATACTCTCTATGTTCTACTTCTGTGGTGCACGGCAATGCTCGCTATGTTCTACTTCTGTGGTGCACAGCAATGCTCGCTATGTTCTACTTCTGTGGTGCACAGCAATTCTCTCTATGTTCTACTTCTGTGGTGCACGGCAATGCTCTCTATGTTCTACTTCTGTGGTGCACGGCAATGCTCGCTATGTTCTACTTCTGTGGTGCACGGCAATGCTCGCTATGTTCTACTTCTGTGGTGCACGGCAATGCTCGCTATGTTCTACTTCTGTGGTGCACAGCGATGCTCGCTATGTTCTACTTCTGTGGTACACGGCATTGCTCGCTATCTTCTACTTCTGTGGTGCGCGGCAATGCTCGCTATCTTCTACTTCTGTGGTGCACGGCAATGCTCTCTATGTTCTACTTCTGTGGTGCATGGCAATGCTCGCTATGTCTACTTCTGTGGTGCACCGCAATGCACTCTATCTTCTACTTCTGTGGTGCACGGCAATGCTCGCTATGTTCTACTTCTGTGGTGCACGGCAATACTCTCTATTGTATCCATTATTCCTGTAGAGGGCAGCTTGCGCCCGAAATCTCGAATTGATTTTTCAAATAAAGAAACTTATCCTTTTTGAATCTATTCGTTTTTACAATACTCTCTATGTTCTACTTCTGTGGTGCACGGCAATGCTCGCTATGTTCTGCTTCTGTGGTGCACGGCAATGCTCGCTATGTTCTACTTCTGTGGTGCGCGGCAATGCTCGCTATGTTCTACTTCTGTGGTGCACGGCAATGCTCGCTATGTTCTACTTCTGTGGTGCACCGCAATGCACTCTATGTTCTACTTCTGTGCTGCACGGCAATACTCTCTATGTTCTACTTCTGTGGTGCATGGCAATGCTCTTTATGTTCTACTTCTGTGGTGCACGGCAATGCTTGCTATGTTCTATTTCTGTGGTGCACGGCAATGCTTGCTATTTTCTACTTCTGTGGTGAACGGCAATGCTCGCTATGTTCTACTTCTGTGGTGCACCGCAATGCACTCTATGTTCTACTTCTGTGGTGCACGGCAATGCTTGCTATGTTCTACTTCTGTGGTGCACCGCAATGCACTCTATGTTCTACTTCTGTGGTGCACAGCAATGCTCTCTATGTTCTACTTCTGTGGTGCACGGCAATGCTCGCTATGTTCTTTTTCAGTGGTGCATGGCAATACTCGCTATATTCCGGTTGTGTGGTGCACGGCAATGTTCGCTATGTTCTGATTCCGTTATGCACGTAAATCCTAGCCATGTTCTGCTTTTGTGGTGCAATACAATGTTCTCCACATATCGGGATATGACCAGCGTCAGTCTAGGGCGGCTTTGATTTCATTATATCAACAAGGGATTCATGGAAACTTCCTAATCAGCCACAACCGATGTTATCGCAGACCCAAATCTGGTAGATTGCAGAAAAGTTCAATAGATGGCGCATAGTTTTTCATCTATTTTGACAAGAATTGTCCTTTATTGTTTTTTAGATTGATATATTTACTTCCTAAAAAGTATCACTCTAAAATATTTAGATTATTAAGCACTTACGTCATCCGTTTCACTAATTATTTAACAGATATCGCCATTCTGTGGCACACTTGAAATCATTTAATACTGAAATCATTGGATACTGGTTTGAAATTCTTCAGAGCTTATGCATAGTTATATCCTACCAATAAAAGTAATCTAATACTTGGGTATCAGTGAGTGCAGGCATGAATTATCTTCAGCACACGGAGGACAAAACGGGGTTTACGCTAAAACCTTTCTTAGGCGGTAACTCAGAGAACCGAGGGAAAATGGATATACACGGCAGGTTCCTGATAATCCTAACTGGAGTCGTAAAAACCTGAAAATAATGTAAGAAAAAAACTAAATGCGTAATATACTTTTTATTTGAAAGCTCAATTTTTATAAAAATATTTAATTATGTTCTTTGGAATATTTACAGGAAGTAAGTACCTTTTTGCGCTACAGGAACCTGGGTTAAACAATTAAGTAATAAGTAGACTTTTTTTTTAAATAATAAGAGTAGGTCGATGGGTGAAGTGATTTTTTTTTTGTTCGCAAATCTTAAAAAAAAAAAAAAACATCGCGAACAAAAAAGACGCACTTATATTTTTTCTCGACGCTGCGACTACTCCCGGTTCAAGAGTTTATTTGGTAGTAACTTGAAGTCATCGGGAAAATAAGCTATATCATTTGGTCGAGATGTGAAAAATATTGCTATAGATAACATATTCCAAATCACCTTCAAAGAAGAAAAATTATTGATAAAGGATTCTAATCGACTGAGAGAAATGTGTTAAACTGAATGTTTACACATGCGTTTGGATTAATTTCTCCTTGCTTGAAAGTGTGACTGCATCACACATGAATGCAGTTGGCGTCACTGTACAGGGGGTAAATAGTAATACTGGGGATATATAGGATTTTGTATGTGTTGTGTGTCATTCAAAATTATTTTTATTTTCAGCCTGAAGAATCTTCTTCTTTTTTTTTTTTTATTCTGACGGTTGTATAACAACATCCATCTTCGCTTTTTTTACAATCAATATAAATATATTTTAAAGTAGAAATAATTTGAAAATAATTATAGCTAGAGAGATAATATTTAGATCTCAAGGCTCAACGTAAAAATAATCTGGATTTCATAGCTCGGCATTACAAACGGCGACTCTTCAAGCTTTCTGCAATGTGTAGGTGTTGGCATTACTGCAAGCAACACAGGGTTCCAAAAAAAAAAAAGGTCAAGAATGGCTTTGCGAGAAGGTTGCCCTAGAGGTTTCAAAGGAGGAGGAGAACCATTCGTCACTGGAGCCTCCGTGACCCCGCTAGGTAGCACCGGCGGCGGTGGCCAGTAATCCGGGCAAAGGTCACGTCCGTCTCCTCCCAGGCTGGCTGGCCTGCTGGGACAACACCGAGACATGCGCGCTTTTTTAAGTTCTCCATGTTCTAATATGTGAGAATAAACATTAATATATTTTTTATATTATAAAAACATACATTTGAACACACTCACTTCAATAAAACATGCATACATTAATCATAAACATGCTCCACGTATTCCTACTTGCCCTATAATGCACAGGAAATCATATATCAGTAAGAAAACCCTTTACATACCCAATTCCTTTCTAAGCTTCTGTTTTTAAGATGCAAGCAGTGCGGAGGAACATCCGCAGGAAACTGCGGGGCCTCCTCCCCCGCGGCAATCAGCTGGATCACTCAGACATATTTCCTCACGAGATCTTGAGGGGGAGGGAGGGAACTACGCTCGCGTACCTTATGGCGGCGTGGAGGAAATTGTCTTTGCCTGGTAGTGCGACCATAGCTCTGGCTTCACAACTGAAGCACTAGCATACAGTGATGTAGTGTTAAGAACTTTTTTTCACAACAAGGACAAAGCACTAGATATATTTTTTAAGTGATGAATACGAGCGAGATTTCGAGCCAAAAACGGCTTTAAAACTGTTGGCTTTGTACCGCTGAAATTAGACGAAGGCAGATTGCATCTACATTGCATGCAGAGACGATTGCAGTACATTTTTATAGGAGAGCTCTCATGTATTTCCTATAGCAATTTTATTACTTTAAATATATATATTTTTTCAATTTTATGAGAATTATAGTCGCGCCACGCGTTGTTTGATTTATGGACGAGGGTTATTTTTTTCCACGAGAGGAGATATCGGAGAGCACCATCTTTTTTTTTTTTTTTATCTTTGGAGCATGAAATACAATCTGTCGCAATTCACGTAAGCTAAATGAATGTTTCTAATCTTGAGAGGGGCTTTTAGGCTTGCCGATATATTAATGCGTTCATTCACAAATTTTATTTTGAGACCATTTATTAGCCTCTGCCGCTATTGTGAATAAGTTTCTCATCCTCTACTAGCCTATTGCTTCACACATGTGTCTAAATATTTTACATCTCCTTCAACCTCAGGCTGAGATCTTCAATGGATGCAAACATGGAAATCTGAGGAGCCGAAGTGTTGATCTTTTTTTAAAGCCTCTTTTCTTTTTTTACTAACGCATGCTTAGCCTTCGAGGATAAGTTAATGTATACCACTTTTACATTTATACATTCTGCCGATCTCTTTTTCATTTACTAATACAGGTTCTTAGTCTTCAATGGAAAGTTTATATATACCACCGTTGAACTTATGTACTATAATGTTCTCTTACATCTTACAACCAGGCGTTTGTCGTCAAAGGGAAGGAAGCTTACCATGGCTATATACTTATCCACTCTACCGCTCCTTTTGGTATTTACTAATCAAAGCCCCTTACTTTTCAAAAGGAAGTTTATGTTTACCGTTTCTGTGTGCATATTCACCATATTTATTTTTTATTCACTTCTCACTTTTTTTTTTTTACAAATTTAGCCAAACCTTGTATAAAAAGTTGATATATATAGTATATATTGACATAATTATGTATTTTATATTAAATTTCATTCCACGAAAATATAGAGATTTAATTGCGTGCTTTTGTGCAATATAAAATATATGTCCTCACTTCTTTTTTCTAGATTTGGTTCATTTTGTCTCCTCTCTAATTGTAAAGATGTTGCTGTATCACCTCATAAGCATAAATAAATAAATATAAAATATATATTTCTTTTTCGGTTTACAGCGCGAAACGTGCATGGAGTTGGCGTTTCTTTTTAATTCAAGAAAAGGAATTTTCCCACATTCTAGAAATTTAGAATCGACTTTATTATATATTCCGATTGATGGCACTCTGCCATTAGCAATGTTCATTCGCACGATCGAGATGCTCTTTTAATACATTTCTCTCTTTGAGCTACGGTGCAAATTAGAAAAAGATCAAGTAGTAAGATTATAACAATCATTCTCCCTGATAAGCAGATCATCGATTATTCTTAAATCCAAATAAATCAAGGTTTAGTTAATGTTCATTTCGATAGATGGCATTAGCCATCTTGCAACATTGGCTCAATAAACAGGAAATCAACATGTCATATTCTTGCTTTTTAAATTCAAATTATAGTTATATTAAAAATATGTATGCTCTAATGGTTTTAAATGATGTTTTAATAAAATTGGCTTGACCCTGATTTGAATACA
>CP092886.1:30883329-30908555 GCA_030710605.1 Cordylochernes scorpioides | reverse complement strand
AAATATGAAACAATCAATCGATACCTTCATTAAGACCTTTCTATCTCTTTATTAAGTCCTTTATATATAGATCTATAGATGTATATATTTTTTACCTTTCTTTTTATTTTTTTGTTGAGTCCAGTGTTTTTATATCCTATCCTATAACTTACGAAAATCTGTATATAAAAAGGAAATTATAAGAATACCTATAACCTTTTTACATAATATTATATTACGATGCACTAGCGCGCCATCTGAGGGTTCACCACTGATGAGCCAGGCCCTCCCATTAATTTTTCAATTGCAGTAAGGGCAGTAGAAATTGTTTTATTTTAAAAAGAATCATACGCGTCTAAAATAGTTTTGTATTTTGATAATATTATATCAAAATAATTATTGCTCTATATATACATATTTCCTCAATAATTTTGTTTATGCTAATTTCCCCCTCTTTTTCCACTCATTGTCGAATTTCTCAGGAGAATCTGTAAATAATACTAAAGATCTTAATAAATAATCTTGTTTGTGGTCTTATATACAATAATCTAGAATTACAATTTGGTATATCTCAAGTAAAAAGATGTCTTTTGTGGTAATTTCTTTATGAAGTTTTCCTGCCGAAGCAAACAAATGACACGGTTAGTGAAACAAACTGCAAGATTCCACGCAATAGAATAAATTTATTGCTATCAATGTGATTTTAATAAAGTTCGCTTTCTACATTCTTAATTTTTTTTTTGAAGCACGAATTTAAAAAAGAAAAAATTCATATTTGAAGATTGAATTTGAGAAAATTACATCACTTTTTTGTACATCAAAATTATAAAAATGTAAAAGGTTGATATGCAATGGGACAGCAATCTATCGTGATTTTGTGAATTAGTATTCTATGACTTGACCCCTAGGCTGAAGCAAGCGGATAACCATAAGGCTTAGACAAGAAACCATTGCCATTCTCAGGTACTACGAGTGGATACGCGTTAAATGATGCTCTTATTACTCTAACCGTTCACTTACCTAAGTGTACTAACGAAAGCTATAGGTTTTCTCTAATTTTTCAAAACTTCCTTTCTTTGTTATACGTAATGTGTACATCCTGTTGTCTAAATGCTATATCTAGGACTTTTATCAACTTTTGTATTGAAATGACGATGGATGGCGGTAGAAGGGGTTTGTGTGAGATGATCCCTTTGAGAGAGGGGACAGTCAAGGAAGGAAAATGTAAGTAAGCAAGAAACTACTGAATGACTTCCGCAGTGCCAGGAGAGAAGTGGAGACTTTATCCGAGTGTAACATCCTGGAGGTGTGGATGACAGTGCCAAGAGAGCCGAGCCAACCAGGACAGGGTCGGCTATCGGCGAGGAGGATCCGTCTGACGGCGAAGGTTGGAGTCAATTTCCACATTTTGCACTTATCCCATTTAAGACAACTTATAATAAAGAGAAAACTCTAGCTGCAGCCCCATACGAACTCACGTTTAGCTATTTGAGCCGCTCACAGTTTGGAGAACACAGACTGCATCTGGGGTCACCCCCAACACCATCCAATGTTACAGACCATGAAAAGAGATATGGTAAGAAAAGTTTGTCACTGATCATTCTATGAACTTGCATATTATACCGATCATTTGGGTACTCAACATCCTTGATGGGGATGGACTACTGAAAAATTTGAACGGTTATTTAACTTGGAACTGAAAGAACGTTGGTCGGATTATGGTTAGTAACAATCAAAGGGTTTGATCTTGACCTTGGAACAAGAACCACTACCCTGGTTTACATCATCATCGATTATTCTTCCCATTGAATTACACCACATTTATATTCAAAATAATTATAGCTCTAAATGTGCATATGCCCCAAATAACTTTGTACTTTAATTTCCTTCGTCTTATTTTATCCACTCATTTGCTGTATCTCTCAGGAGAATTTGTGTAAAAGACTAAAAGTGTTAATGAAGCTATTGATTAATAACGATGAATCACATCACCTTTTTGCACGAATAAAAGCGAACAATGTCTTTTCTCAATTTTTTTATATTTATAAAATGATTTACGACTTGAGAGATTATTATTCCTCAAATTTTCGCTCAAATTTCACGCAAGAAAACGCTTGAATTACTGACCCTTCAATTTTCAGAATTCATCTACGTATTTCTAAAATCTACAAAGATTTATACAGACATCAGATCATGGCATATAATATTTATTTTGTCGAGTAAGATGCAAATCTAGCAGCGTTGAGTTTCTAAAATAAATTTCTGTTTGGACATAGCGTTAGGAAGCTTGATTCTATTTGAGTTAATTGGATTAGTCTCTGTTGAAGTGGGTGTGTGCGTACGTCTAGAAGCACAAAGGTTTCAGCCGCCAAAGACAAGGGTTGTTGTGTCAACACGCGGCCCAAGGCGGGCGGATAAACAGGGGGATCGCTCGCGTGGGCAGCAAATATTGCGGTGTCAAACACAGGGGGCTGCTCACCTGGACCCCGCTTCACCAATGTCAGGAGGTTTCTTTGATCTTGGGCCGAAATATGTGTGTCATATAGCACTTCCACCGGCTTGGTTGTATAATTCCTCTCAGATGTGGTGAGAAGTCTTTTGCTGCAACACATCAACAAGATATATTAAAACCGCTAAAAGACGATTGTCTTAGGTATTGTTGCATCACGCACAGGGTCTTGATGAAGATCCGTTGACTTGATGGCAAATTTTATTGTGATAAAAAAACATATATCCATAGCGGTTTCAAGTCTTAATCGGTGGAAGGCTGGTTAAACCGTTTGGTTTTCGACCATTACGACCCGGGTTCGATCCCCGCATTGGACACTTTTTTCTGTTAAAAAAAAATAATTAAAAATGCTCCAATGGCCCCCCCGATTCTTGCAAAAGTCCAACCCCACCAGCGAATGCAAGTAACCAAACGGGGCTCTGGCACATTTGTAAGTGCAAAGTCGAACTGCTTTCACATGTGTAGACATGTGGTGCGCTTACAGTATAAAAGCAGTCGCTAACTACCCACCATGATTATCATGGCCTGTACCACGTGTACTAGGGATAAGCAAAAAAAAAAAAAGATCTTGTGGATTTAAATACAATTATAATGCTATTTAATATGGGATACATCCTAAATTGTATGGCAACATGAATCCATATAGAAAACGTTTAATAAGATTGCTACCACATGGCGATGGCCCGAGGAAGATTCATGTTTAAATCTACTAGTTCAAGTGACAATCAATAAGCACTGTAAAAATAACCTTTGCGACCTTGTATCTGAGGTGTCGAACTGCTCTTAAATGATCAAGTTGCGGAACAAGGAATAGCAACCCACCATGATTATCCTGAACGGATATATTACAGTAATTTCCTGCGATAATTGATTGCAATTTGTAAAGCCGAGTTTCGGTCAAATAAGTTTGGTTTAGTTTTTTGGAGTATGTTTGTTGTTCTGCTAGGAGTAGTCCTGTGGGAAAAGTTGGAATTCCTCTACCTATTCCTTCAAATTAGAGATTAGAAAATAACATGGTAGTTTCCGTGCAAAATCATGTGCTAGATTTTTCAGTGAAGCCCAACTTTACCTCCTCATAGATGTAGGTTGTGTAGTAATATATCATAAGTACTCTTTATATTTCAGAGAATTGGGATTTTCCAGTCCGGAGAACTCCACCGAGATTTCTTAACGGATTTCAATGATTGAGACGTCTATCAATTGAGCACGGCGAAGCCTCTTCTTCTTTCTTATTTCCACTCAATCATATTAGGGTGTCAAGTTATGACCCTTGATGGTGTCTGTTTGACAACCATCATGACTGGGTGAAGTAGAATGCTTCTGCCTTTGTAATTAGGACTGGGAGCACTACTCAGTGGCAGGCCGACTTAGCTCCAAAAGAAATGGCCGCCTCTGACATGAGGAACAGACGCCATGTGCAGCTGCTCCTAACATGGAGTACAAACGCTGCTCATCCTGTATCCCTGGATTAGGAGCCCTTACAGCCCTTACTATCAGCCAGGCCAGCTGAACCCAGGTTTTTTAGCGAGCTTGTTACTGCTTCCCCTCCTCCTTTTTCATCCGGGCTTGGGACCGGCAAAGGCGGAGTTATGACGAGGCCTGAAAGTTGATATTCTATTTCATTAGAATTATAGGCTTCAATTCGAGATATTTTGAAGAGCGCCCATCAAATATCCTATATCCTCGAATTTCCTTGTCGCATGTGCGACGGACTAATGTTCTAATATATCTCTGTATGTGGTTTGAGGTGTGAACCCGGCCGGGCGAGAGGCAACCATCGTCTGCCGACTTTCTCCCAGCCTTGAATCCCAATTAATCCACGCGGGCCATTGACACGGGGCCCAGGTCAGATGTTATAAAACAGCGACTTTCAACTGCTGGTCCTGCACAGGTCTGCGGAAAATGTGATTGCTCCTCGGAGACTTATCCGCGCGTGTATATATATCTTTAAAAAATCTTATTAAAAATAATAGAATTTTAAGCAATAGTTTTTTGCGTTACTTTTCCTCTTATTTTTATTCCGATTTTTTAATTTTTTAAACAGAGGCTTTTTAAATTATATTAAAATTCCTTTTGCAAATCAGATATAACATTATTTATTGCTTTTGAGTTTTTTTTATATATTATAAAAGAGAGGGATGAAAAACCATAATGGTTCAACCAGGATGGAATGAGATTGTTATCACCAGGTCGAGTCTTGTTAAAAATTAACCTGGCATCTGTTCCGACCCTTGACAGAGCTACCAATCTCTTTAACCATGAATGGAGCAAAAATAGTTTGTAAGGGAATCTTTTATTTGTATACATTTTTTTAAATTTTCTGATGTGAAATAAATAAATCATAAGTTGTGGGGCAATCGGGTTTCCAACGTTTTAAGCAATTTCAGGAAAAAATAATCAGAAAAGTCTAAGTTGTGCTATGAAACGTTTAATTTTCAGTGGCATCGTGAAATTCAAGTATGTTTCAGTTATTATTGAATTATTTAGGTATTTAAAGTGATTATTGTGAATGGAAGTTGAAATTTGCACACTACCCTTTTGAATAGATTGTTCTATTGTAGTTAGAATTATTTTTGGGATTTCGATTCTGACGTGAAATGAATGTGTTGTTTATGTGTGTGAAGGGGAGGGTTAATATAAATCTGTAAAAGGAAAAGATTTGAATGCGTGTAAATTGATTGTGATGTTTTTAATGCAATATTTACAGTAGGATCATTAAGGAACAAAAATTCCAATATTATTTTAAACTAGCCGAATGACCCGGGCAACGCCCGGGTTTTACCCGATTAAATGTTTTTATTCAAATACTATTCGTTACAATTATAAATTGGCGCCGTGGATGTCACTCTTGTGAAACGTCCCGCTCCAAACTTTGTGTCTGAGAAGCGATATTTTTATAGAAAGATGATCTGGCTTTGTATCTTCTGCTCGAATGAATGTTTTTTCTGTTTGAATTTTGTTCTTGCATACTAAAAATGAACTGGCTTTACCCGTGGTCTCTGCTTTTTGAAAATGTTCCCGTTATAATTTTGTATCTGATAATCAAACATGATACAGCAATATTGTCATGATCATTTCCTGAATAAAATACAGCTATTTTTGTCCAGAACCTTTCAATTTCAAATTTTCTTGGCTAAAAATCCGATAAATATTTCTTCCAGTTTTTTTCTCTATGTCCTGTTGAAACACGTTTTACATGTACATTAGGTCAGCTGATATTACCTCCCATTTTCACCGCTAGAGGCGCTGCTTGCGAGTGAAAGGGCAAATTCGCAACGCAATTTGCAAATAACTCGAAAAATATTCGGGATAGAGATCTGAAATTTTCACTATAAGTTTTTCCAGATTCTACTCTATATCTGTTAAAATTTCAGTTAGATTAGTTACGTATTGTGGACGTGTATAGCCGACATAGGAACAAACACACATACATACACTGACTTTTATATATATAGGGATTTGGGATCATAGGGGGCGCTAGTAAGCGCAAGCGTAGAAAAAGTTTTCTTCCTCATAAGTTTTCTTCCTCAGAGAATAAATATTAAATTTTGTTTCAAACCTGATAAATCTCTAGCTGAAAGTGTGCGGTAAGGATGCTTCATCTCGTTCAAATATGTGTTTAAATGGTATTCAAAATTTAAAGAGGGCTTAGAACATGTCGAAGATGCACTTCGCAAAGGTCGACCTTCAAGAAATATTGTTTCCGAAAATGTCGAGAAAATCAAAATTTTGATAACTAAAGACAGACATTTGACAGTAATAATGCAATCTGGGGCGACCGTTAACAAAATTAATTGTTTCCACTACATTTTAACTTAAGTTTTTCATAAGAAGAAATTGTATTCGAAGTTGGTACCAAAAAAACCTTACGTTGGAACAGAAAGAAAGTCGTTTAAACAAATGATAAAGGATACAAATTTTGCTTTAAAATAATTGGTTGTGGTAGAATTCAGAGTTAACACTATGATCCGCAAACAAAATGGTATATATAAAGCATGGAATGGAGGGGCCCTGTTTCACCAGCGAAAAAAAAAAAAAACGTGCTTCCAAATCTAAAATCAAGGCATGTTAGAGGAATTTTTATTACAGTGAATCTTTACCTTGAGGACAATCATTCACTCAACAATGTTTCATAAATGATCTTTTTAATTTGAGGCTCAAAATTCGCCTAAAAAGACGTTTTTGTGAGAGACAGGTGATTGGTTTCTTCTCCATAAAAATGCTAAGCTACACAAATTTGTTATGATACATCACATTTTTTGGTCAAACATTCCATTCTAGAGGTGTTCCATGCACCTTATTCCCCTGAACTATTCTTATATGCGACACTTCTTTTATATCCCCTAAACAAAAATAAATCTTGAAAGTTTTAAAAGGTATTAATGATATCCAAAAATGTAACAACTGTACTAAGCAAAGTCTCAGAAAAATATTTTTTAAACTTTTTATTGAACTTCATAAAAGATAGAGTAGATGTATTAGTGAATAAGGTGATTGATTACTTTGAAGGGGGATCTTTTTTCTATTTTGTTTTTATTAAAAATTTAAAATTGACTCGATATATTTCTTGGACACGCCATGGATTTTTAAAATGAAAACATGGTGCCAACGTCTGAAGAAAGGTTCCCATTATTTGGATTGCTAATAAAGGTAGCTCGAGGAGATGTCTCAAGAGCTCTTCTGTCAGAAACAAGAGATTCCCACGCGGGAGGAAACTTCTCGAGAGTAAAGAAAACACGAGTCTCTCCTTAAAACCTCAGACTCCAAAAGAAAAACACGAATTTGGAAGCAGCTCTGGATATTTTATCTTCGTCGTCTCTCCTGCCCGAGATATTGTGTTTGTATTGAGAGATATCCCATCCACACACACCAGACATGAGAGATTGGCAATATATTATAAATTATCACCACGTGGAAAATTAGGGAAGACCAACTTCGGGATGAGACAACAATTTATTTCAGGCAAGAACAAACTATGAGTGATTAACAAAAGATAAGCAAAAGAGGGAAGTGTACAGAGTATATCAAAATATAAACATAAAAAATAATACTCTGCTAATAAAATAATAAATACGTTGTTACATTATTATTTTCTCTCTATTTACATACATATATACTTATACTTATTATGAATCATGTATATATAGTCTATTATTATTGATATTTGTGTGTATATATTTTAAATTTTAGCCCCAGAGTTGTAAATATTTTATATATCGTCGCGTGAAGGCATCGCGTGATCATCCAAAGGAGTTTAAAAACAAGAAACGCCCTGATGAAGTTAAGCGTACAGCCTATTGAAATATTGGCATTTTATAATAAATAAAATGTTTGTTTTATTTTAGATCCAAAATATGCCTTTTAATTAATATATATATATGTTTAACATAAAGTTGCAGGAGGATCAAGGCATATTTAATGGGATAAGTGCCTATTTTGGTACGTGAATATCATCTTCCTGCAACTTCATGTTCTATTCTTGCCTGAAAATCAGCCCTTGCCATTTCACCAGCTTAAACACATTTTTGTCAAATTCAACCGATTTCATAACTTTTCTCATAGGGTGTTATAAAATCGAAGCCGCCCTTGTACTGATGAGGGCTATAGCCCCAAACTATAATAACACCAACAGGGTTTATTGGGGAGAAGGGCGTTAAGCAAAATTGGAGAACATGCATTATTTTCAGGACATAGGCCAGATTGGAATGATATTGAGATATTTCATAGGAATATAAAATTTAAAAAGGAAAGATTATTTTTAGAGGGATGGGTATCACGAGAATTTGGGAAAAGAACTATAAATACTTTTGAAGATATTCCGCAACAATATGCTTCATTTTTAAATTTAAAAAGTAGTTAATAAGCTAGATAAAAAATTGAACATAATAGTTATAAATCTATATAATAATCTTTGTGATTATTATTATATTACTTTATTTATTTATTTTTACTTAATTTGTTATAATTTTATTATTATATATTTTTATTTCCAAGATCATAGTCTTTGACGAGTTTAATATTTGTTTTTGACTCGCGCTTTAGATGTTGTACTAAATTCGAAGAATCACGTGAGAACGCCCTTGCAAACCTCAGAACAATTTTTAACGCCTTGCCAAATGTTTATTTTTATTTACTTCTCCTGACGAAGACAAAAGATTTTTGTTGAAACGTTGAGAAAATAAAAAACTCCAACTGGCCGAAGTGTCTATTTTTATATAAATATAATAAACAGGTTGGCTTTTTGTCTGAAAACTGGTGTTGTGTGGCTCTCATTCCTTATCACCACCGTACTGGGCTGATAAACATAATGCCTTGATCTAATGCATAATTAAAGGGAGAGTTTACATATATTTAATTAATAAAAGGTTTATGTTATGTGTGTGGATTAATTAACTTTTTATTATTCTGATATTTAGAAAAGCAGAACACTTATATTCCTCCGAGATTTGTTTACTTTTACCTGTTTATTTACTTGTTTATACAGCCGGCTATTTTGGAGGAGTTCTTGGTAAATGTATTCATGGAAATTATTGATATGAATAAATATAGTAGAAATATTCGAAACTATTATAGACGCGTATGATTCTTAAAAAATAAAACAATTTCTACTGTCCTTACTGCAATGGAAAAATTGGGTCGGTGGACGAGTGGATAACACCCTCGATTCCCGACAGTCATGAACCGGGATTGAATCCCGCGTTAAAATTTTGTTTAATATGTGAATGACTCACATATTATTCATTGTTTCAATTATCATAAACTAGGTTGCTCTTGTTGAGCGGTACGTAATAAAGTGATTTTGAACCGGCGAACCGGCGAGGGTTCATCACTGATGAGCCAGGCCCCCCCATTAATTTTTCCATTGCAGTAAGGGCAGTAGAAATTGTTTTATTTTTAAAAGAATCATACACGTAAATAATAGTTTCGAATTTCATAACAGTAGAATATATACAAATATTACACATAAGATTTCTCTTCCACAAATAATTTTCAAATACGCCTGTTGATCATCAATTTAATGAGAGGGCGCATTGATGATATCTAAGATATCCGTCTTGATATTGAATAGGCCATATTGAGGCTACCAAATGTTTTTAAAACCTCCGTAAGTCATTCGTCTCGCGCCGATGTCTTCCTCCACATGTGTCTCTAGGAGATCCTTACATGTTCAGCTCTCTCCTTTGTCCCCAGATCGATTAGAACGCGATGATTATAAGTCTGAGCAACGCTGACAGAGAAAGAAGATGATGTCGAGCTGGTTCTTGAACTTCTAGAGATTGCAAGTATTTACAGATCAGTCTCGGCCATCGTTGGCTTGATTAGAGCTTCCTTTGTGAGATTGGATGATGAGGTGCAAGGTCCTTCACTCTGGATGAGTTGAAGCTCTTGTCCTTGTAGTGGATAAGTTTCCATCAGTATATATACCCTCTATATACCCTTCAGGAAGTGGAAAGTTTTTTTTTTTTTATATCGCCGGTCGTCTATTTTATTTATTGATTTTTGGAGACAGAGGCAATATTGTTCACACTTGGTTATCTTTTTTTTTTTTTGCTTATCCCTAGTACACGTGGTACAGGCCATGATGATCATGGTGGGTAGAAGTAGGCGACTGCTTTTTACTGTAAATGCACCACATGTCTACACATGTGAAAAGCAGTTCAACTTTGCACTTACAAATGTGCCAGAGCCCCGTTTGGTTACTTGCACTCGCTGGTCGGGTTGGACTTTTGCAAGAATCGGGGGCCATCAGAGCCTTTTTTTTTTAATCAGAAAAAAGTACCCAATGCGGGAATCGAACCCGGGTCGTAGTCAACGGTTTAGACCATCCTTTCACCGTCCCTCTGGTTATCTTGTGTGTCTTCAATAAAGGTCACTGTTTATCAAATATCTTTCAGAGGTTTTTATGAATTCCGATATACATGCTAAAAGGTACAACTTCCTTAAATTTTGTTCATGAGTGGATTTATCAAATTATGATAACAAATTCACGCATTTTTAAAATGAAAAATATAAATATCAATACTAGTAACTGATAGGAATATACACAAATATTATCATCCTCTATTTATAACGTACATTTTGATATAATTTGTGGTAATTTATAAAAAATAAAAAAAAGTAAAAAAATGAATGGATTTTTTTTTACAGAAATTATTCTCTCTATAACATAGTTATCATTATAAAAAGATTAATACCTTTTGCAATTAATTAAGAAAAAGGTATCTTCTGATCGTGCAATTAAAAGTTGCTGATGTTGCTGTGTGAATTAAGTTGCACGATGAGGAGATGCATTTTTCTTCATTTATTCACCAGATCCCAGTACAATTTCACTTCAATACTATTTTTTACTCTTTTGCGATAAGTTTATTTTTTACCAAACTATATTAACAAACCGTCTCCAACCTAACCTCAAAACTATGAAGATGACGAAGCAAAGGAAGTACGAGACGCTGGAAAGAGAAACTAACAGATTCGAGAAATATCAGTACCGATAATTTCCATTGTTCTCACATGGGATGATTTGGTGACGAAGTTGGTAACGGCTTCAGAAAGAAACCGATATTTCGCTGATATCAAATTCATTGTGTTAAAAAAAAACGATGGAAATGATATCCACTGAAAAGTGAAGCTATGGCAAAGCTGGCTCTGAGAGAACCAGGTAGAATTAGGTCATTGATTGGGTGCTGGAGAGATGTGGGGATCTGGAAACCGACATAAACCTAGATCTGAATTAATATATATATATTAAAAATGGCATATCCTGACCAGGAGCACATGTGCTTTACAAAAGGCAGAGCGCCATCTGGTGGAACAGAAATCAACTAAACATTGATTTAGCCTGTTGGCCAAATATCAGGGAACAGGCTAAATCAATGTTTAGTTGATTTCTGTTCCACCAGATGGCGCTTTGCCTTTTGTAAAGCACATGTGCTCCTGGTCAGGATATGCCATTTTTAATATTGATTTCAACACCTGATCTTTTTATCTTTAATTTTTTTCTTTCGTTTTTTAATATATATATCCAAATCCAGGTACACCCGAACTGTTTCCTCTTCTGCCTCCGATATTCCTACTTTGTTATCATCCTCCCGCACAGCTCCCTCCGCCCCCGGTGTTTGTCTTGGCGGGGAGGTTGTCGAAAGTCAACATGAGCCAATTCATGTGGGAACAACACCACAGAGATAACTACCGGGATTTGGGCGGAGAACGTTTCACGATTGTCATCCTTGCGCAGGGGCCGTGCCCTCTGTATCGTTCCAATTTTCGTATATGTACGTCCGAACGAGCGTGTGCCGTGATTTGGGCAGAGAGAATTTATCGTGTGTATTGATCATGTTTCAAGAGCAGCTTGTATTGAAAGATAAATTATATCCAATTTTAGTCAGAAGTTTAGAAGTGTAGAATGGATGTTTTGGATTGCGTTCGACTACGCAAGGTGATCGTCAGGTATCAAATTGTGGCGCGAGAAGCGTTATACCGGCTTTTGTTTCGGAAAACCGTCGATAGAAGGCGCTGGGTACCCGTTGCCCAACCTGCGCGCGGGAATGGAAACCCGACGTCACCGAGATCCAGAATCTACTGACACTGTTTGATGGAATCACATTTTTAATGTTTTATATATATATATTTAATTCCCTTGTAATCAAAAATCGCTAATTTCCCAAACTTTGAATAACTAATTAGTATTTTTACATTAGCCCATTACTCCTTTATGTGTAGAAGGCGGAATAATTGTTACCATTACTCCTTTATTTTCACAACGTTTTGGCGACTTTCTATCCAACTGTAAGCACCAACATACATAACTGTTGGAATATTACACAGAGTAGCAATGGCTATAGATGAGCTCGTGTTTGAAAAGGATCTCTTCTATATAATTATCATTGTTCTCTTGTGTGTGTGTGTGTTTTATATGAATAAACACAATTTCACATTGTGTCGCGGTCTCACTCAATTCTGGCCTTAACTACCCGTTTCATGATTTTTCAGGATGCCTGAATGACCAGTTTTTTGGTTGTAAAGGTACAGCTTGCACCACCCCGATGAGGGCCAACAGCCGGAAATGCGTCCGTGGTTAGCTTTTCTTGATTAATCAAGAATGGGTATTTGGCCAATTCTGGAATAATTAAAAATCAACGAGAATATTTGATATTTATTCCGATAGATGGCGCAAGCCATCAGTAACTTTCAGTTACGCGATAAGGAGATGCCCTTTTCATAATACTAAGTTTGTTTTGTATATTTGACTTAATTGCAATAATATGCAAAGCTAAAAAGTTACGAATTCATCCTTCAAACTAAGTTCAATAATTAAACAATAACAACAATTAATAATAATAAAAAATAACACTAGATAAGAAGAGCCGAGAGTTGTTGAAAAATGGCGCGGGAATTTAAAGTAATAATATTCGGTTTCGTCGAAATAGTAATCAGATATAATACTCCCACAGTACACGTCTGTTGGAAATATATATATATAAATTACTCTTTTTTTATAATCATAAGTATATATTTTTAAGTGCTTAAGTAGAGTTAGGTAACTCAACAATTATTTTTTTTAAATAGGGGCAAAGTGAACTAAAATATTTATAAAGTATAAAATAATAGAAATTTCAAAAATATATTTATTTTCTAGAAAATCATTAATGACTATATAACAAGGTTCACGCAAAAGCTTCGGCAGTTACGCGTCATATATGTAGAACATAAGAAAAAAAATTATATTTTCCTTTTTTTTTCTATTTTATAAAAAATTCGCGAAACCTTTCGCAATATTTTTCTTTATTACATAAACACCGAGACTTTCGAGCTCTCGCTCTTCAACGGGCAAAATTATAATCTGAGAGTGAGCGATGGAGAAGGCTATTTATACAGAGGTACATGGGGTGAGATTTGCATAGATAGATATTTATACTGAACAAATAAGGTGAGATTTGCATAGGTAGATATTTCTACTGAACAAATAAGGTGAGATTTGCATAGGTAGATATTTATACTGAACAAATAAGGTGAGATTTGCATAGGTAGATATTTATACTGAACAAGTAAGGTGAGATTTGCATAGATAGATATTTATACTGAACAAGTAAGGTAAGATTTGCATAGTTGGCTATTTATTCTGAACAAGTAAGGTAAGATTTGCATAGTTGGCTATTTATACTGAACAAGTAAGGTAAGATTTGCATATATAGATATTTATACTGAACAAGTAAGGTAAGATTTGCATAGTTGGCTATTTATACTGAACAAGTAAGGTAAGATTTGCATAGTTGGCTATTTATACTGAACAAGTAAGATGAGATTTGCATAGAGATGGATATTTATACTGAGAGTGAGATTTGCATAGTTGGATATTTATACTGAACAAGTAAGGTGAGATTTGCATAGAGATGGATATTTATACTGAGAGTGAGATTTGCATAGTTGGATATTTATACTGAACAAGTAAGGTGAGATTTGCATAGAGATGGATATTTATACTGAGAGCGAGATTTGCATAGATGGATATTTATACTGAACAAGTAAGGTGAGATTTGCATAGAGATGGATATTTATACTGAGAGTGAGATTTGCATAGTTGGATATTTATACTGAACAAGTAAGGTGAGATTTGCATAGAGATGGATATTTATACTGAGAGCGAGATTTGCATAGATGGATATTTATACTGAGAGTGAGATTTGCATAGATGGATATTTATGCTGAACAAGTAAGGTAAGATTAGCATAGATAGATATTTATACTGAACAAGTAAGGTAAGATTTGCATAGATAGATATTTATACTGAACAAGTAAGGTAAGATTTGCATAGATAGATATTTATACTGAAAGTGAGATTTATATAGATGGATATTCATACTGAGAGTGAGATTTGCATAGATGGATATTTATACTGAACAAGTAAGGTAAGATTTGCATAGATAGATATTTATACTGAAAATGAGATTTGCATAGATGGCCAGATTTCCTATTTTAATGGCTATTGATTTGGGGTATGGCAATATTGCTCTGGGATATCTATTCTTCTGTTGATGCTGTTTTTATTTTTAGATATGAACGACTCAAGGATCAATCTTTCAGTCTTGGATGGTATATTGCAGTAATGGCAGGTAGGATTCTGTAAATTGAATGTATGGCCTGTATTCGTGATATGCTGGTATATTAGTGATCTTGGGTCTTTGGGTTTTGATATTGTATATGTGTTCTTTCATTCTTGTTTCTATATTTCTGCTGCTTTCTCCAACATAAATGACTTAACAATCTGAACACGATATAGAATATATGGCATTTTTCTTCTGTTGGGAATTCTGATTTATAGGTGGTTTAGTAATGGGATTTCTGAGGATATTTCCAATTGTTCTAGGGCTGCGGAAAATAAACCTTATGCCTGTTTTCGTATAAGTTCTAGTGCTATTTTTGCATTTGTAGGTAAATAATTATGTTTGTTCTAAAAATCGGTCGGTTTCTCTGTTGGGAAGGAATAAAAGCATATTTATGAATAAAAGCTGGTGGATACCCGAAATTTTATTTTTAAACATTTGAATTGTTGATCATCGTAAAGATAGAGGCTGTCTGGCCGGAATCTTTTTGTCGAAACGTCGAGGTAATAAAAAGATTTACTAGCCGAAGTATCTTTATTTTGAATTGTTGAATTAGCTATATAATACAATCACTTAATTTATACTGATGATTATAAAAATAATAATTGTTCAGTTTTAGCTTGCTAAACTGAAATTATATTAATAAATGAATTTAAAATTATTTTCAAAATATTTATTGAAATTCATCTATTTTATAGCCTTTTATGTTGCGTACCTTGATAGACGCTTTCTTGCCCTACCAGCTAGCGCAAGCTAGGACGGAATATCGAACCCATAAAATAATAGAAATAGAAGAAACAAACACATTCTGTTATTAAAAAACAATAATAAACATTAAGAGGAGCCTCTTGTGTAAATTTCTTTAATACCGCAAGCTTTCGAACAAAACGTTCTTCAACGGGCGTGGATAGTAAACCACATTCTGTTATTGAAAAAAAAAAAGTAAAATTTATAAATATATTATATAATATAATTTCTATTTATATAATAATATATAATATATATTATATAATATTCCTAAATATAAATAATCAAAATATGTGCTGCAAACATACACACAATTTACTGTCGTGAATTATATTTTAACATAAACTTCTGTATCGAATAACTTTGTGAATTTTTGTGTATAATTTTTCTCATGTAGGCGATATACTAAATGGTTGACTCTCTGTGTGCATCCAGAATAAGCAGAGCTGCCTAGACTGAGAATTCCGATTGTTTACTAAGTGTAGCAACAAACGATATCTGTGTGCGATTGTGACCTTTCTCACACTTACTTCGTGCCAGGAGTTAGTGACCTCTTCACCGGTCACTCTCACACTGTTGCCCAAAATGTTGAAAAGAGAGGTTCCATAATTTATTTTGTTCAATTTACCCTTTGGTGAAAGAAAAAAAAAAGGCAAACTTTCACACTTACCAACATAGCAACAGGCACACACAGAGATTTTTAAAACTTAAAAAAAAAAAAAAGTTTATACTTTATACATTTTACATATATAACACACACATACAATACATATTATTGAATGGACTCATCCATTGATGAGCTCTACTCTTCCCCAGCAGACACCATCAAAAGTCTCAAGCTTTACAAGCTTGATACCTTAGTTTGATTGAGTGGAGATAAGAAAGAAGACATAGCTAATGTTAAATATTTAAAAAATGAAGAAAAATTAAAATCTATATATATTATATAATATAAAAAATGTAAATATATTTTATTTTTTAAAAACATATATTTTATTTCCATTCATTGACTGTTCTACATTTTTTGGCCATAGTTTTAGAATATACCACTTTGAATATTGTTGTAAATATGTATAGTTAACGTACCTATTTTTTTTTTTAATTCACTAATATAGAGGATACGTTTATAAATTCTATATAATTGTGATGAATATTTAATGTATAATTTGCTTCAAGTAATTGAAAATAAAAACTACTTGATAAGTAAATAACTATCTTACCTATTTTCACGACTGCACCTCCAATTCTTTATCTTTTCAACATCTAAAAACTTTATATTCATAACAATTTAATTTATATATTTATGAAATTATAATAAAATACATATATTTACACATATTATAAAACGGATTTTATTTTTTAATTAAACAATTAACTAGAATAATAGTTAAGAATATACATATATAAGTTATAAAAAGAGACTGTAGAGATATTTAAAAAATTGTACAAGAATTTATCCTTGGATAATTTTTGCCATAAAATAATAAAATTGTAATCTTCTTCTCAAATACATTTGTAGGCCTGTTTGAGAATCTTCTTTCCCAAATCTTCTCTTTTATCATAAAGGAAGGGAAAAGGGAAGAAAAAAAAGGGAAAAAGCCTAATTGTTTTAATAAAGGCAATTGTCGCTAATAAATTTTCCTCGCTTTTTGATTCTATTTTATATTTTTTACAAGGTTGCTACAAAAATAAGGATTGAAGAGAAAGACAAAAATTGAAATTAGAGATTTGTAATGTCCATTATATATGGTCTGTTTTTAATTATTCTTGATATGATCAAGAGAATGAAGGGTTTTAACAATAATAAAAGTTATTGCCGTAACTTTCTTTAATAAAAGAAATTACTGAAGCTTTCATGGGAAAGCCCTTCATCAGTTATATACATTTTTAGTTCTTCAAATTAAAGATACTTCACCAGTAAATCTTTTTTATTGTCTCGTCAGGAGCTAGCAAAAATTAAAATATTTGGCAAAGCGTTAAATTTTTAGTATAATATATGAATACATAGATTTAAATAAACATTATATAAGACTAGCGGATGTGCCCGGCTTCGCCCGGGTTTTACCCGAGTGAATGTTTGTCTAACGAACATTTGTTAAAACAATTCTCTATAAACTTATAAAACGTACTCGGCTTCGCCCGGGGTTTTACCCGAGTAAAGGTTTGTCTAGCGAACATTTGTTAAAACAATTCTCTAAAAACTTATTTAAAAAAAAAAGATATATTTTGATAATTTGAAACTCGTAAATTTGAATCTCTCGATAAAGTGAACATTTTTTCCCGGTCCCTTTGTGCCGTGTCATCCTGAATTTTGTCTTTCCTAATTTTCTACATTAGAAAATCATAGTTTTATCTAGTGAACATTTTTCCCGGTCCCTTGAAAAATTGCCGTGTCATCCTGAGGTAATCTTACTTTTGATAAATAATATTTAAGATAACAAACTTAGTGATAAGAAAACTTGTTATCATCGTCACAATGGGGGCGCTGCTTGCGAGTTAAATCTACAAATCTGCAAATAACTCTAAGGATATTCAAGATATTCATGAAATTATTTTTCAAAAACCTTCCCGGTGATATACCTAATAATATCCCAAAATTTCACGGCGATTGGATGTATGGTTTTGAATCTATAGAGTATAGACAAACAGACAGACATTCAATTTTATATATATAGATTTCGGACAAAAGCCATACCTAATAGTAAAATTATTTCTTAAAATATTTAAATTAAAAGTTAAACTAAGTTTTTACATTTTACACTTTTTTAATAGTATAAATATTATATGTTTACATGTTTTAGTTTCTATTTTTCCTTTTCATTTTTGGACTTTAGAGTAACTCTCCATATAATACGACACAACTGTATATACTTGAATAAAGGCCTTGTATCTTTTTTTTGACCAGTTGTTCTTCAGCGTATTTTTGCCATATACCTATGTTCAAAATATCAAGAGGTTTCAAATATGGGATTTTACATGTGTTCGGTCATGCATGTCTTTACAGTGCATAGAATTTCTAAGCGATCATTTATCATGCGCATCTTTCTATCTCTCTTTCTCTCACTCTGTGGGAAAGAACTCTTGCAGTCCATCGGTGGTGGAGTCTTTCCCCGTGATGAGCGCTACTTTAATAAACACCTTGTATATATATATATATATTATAAAAAATTATGAGATTTCTGTTGATTTTTTATTATCTTGAGGATATATCATGCTATGGTGATGCAGTCGTGGTTAAAATCTTGAAAGTATAATAAAAATAGTAAAGATCAAAAATAGCTTTAATTAAGCTTATGGAATATATAAAAACATAATTTGATAAAAGTACTGCCTGGTTTAAGGCGTAAGAATAAAAAATGAAAAACTTATTTACATAATGTACAAAAGATTTGAGCCGGCCATCGGGAAACAACAACAATGAGTTTTTATAGGGGAAGTTCCGACATCTGGTGGTAGATAAAAACAGAGTATTCGAATCTATGAAATATAATTTTAAATAAAATAATATTTTAATATAACATATATGTATTCGTGGTTGGCTTTTCTTGATTTACCAAGAAAATGGGTTGGCCAAATATCAGGGAACAGGTTAAATCAATGTTTAGTTGATTTCTGTTCCACTAGATGGCGCTCTGCCATCTAAAAACACATGTGCTTCTGGTCAGGATAGACTTTCTTTATGTTTAATATGTACAGCTAAACCTGTCTATAGCGTCCCCTCTTGGGACTCACCAAGGTGCTAGGGTGCTATAGAGAGGAAGGCGCTATTTAGAGGGGGCGCTATAGACAGGTTTAACTGCATATTTATCAATTTTAAATTCACATTTATTTATCTATTTATTTTTATTTAATACAATTTATTCATATTTATTTTATATTTAACCCTATATAATTGTACATGGACGGTATAATAAAAGAAGTTTCAATTGTCCCTGACATGACCCAAATAAGAAGTACTGCCGCCATCCAGCACATGGACATAGGTATCGTAAACTGCCCGAGCTTGCCATTTATAGCTGATGAACCGGGTCGCGCGCCCACGCATCCCAACTTCCCAGTACACCTCGTGCATGCTAAAGCACACAAGAAAAACTTTAAATATAATTTAAATAAAATTGCGACACTTTGAAAGTTTGAAGTGCTAAACATTTTTATTACTTTCAACATTTTCCTTCCAGGTATCATAGAGAATGCCAAGAAGAAATATTTTAAAATAAATGTGAAGTATAAATTTACCATCATTATTATCATTAATTGTTTTTTTTTTAGACAAATTTCTACATCCGCTAAACGCATGGTTTAAAATATTGGAATGGTTAAGTTCCTTAATGGAGAATCCTCCAGTTGTGCAAATTGATTTACCTCTACAAACTATGATAGAGACTGTTTCGCTTTATACTCATTTTGTAGGTTGGTTTTATAATATATATTTTTTCGAGTTATAAATTAATCACATGAAACTTTTTATCACTCTATTTACAAATGCTAGTTTCTTGAAAAGGAAGACAAAGAGTCGCCCAAACGTTTGAAATAAAGTGTTAAAAAAGGTTGTGATTTAATTAATTTATATAAGTCAATTTTGAGAATGTGTTTATGTTGTTGCAGATATTTTTGGATTTTTTTTTTGCTTCAAGCACAGCTCTTCATGTTAAAAGATAAACACAAAATACACATAGGCTTATAATGCTGAAACATTACTTGTGTGTGTGGGTAACCTCACATTTTCCATAAATAGAAATGTGAAAATAAATGTTTTGGCAGCTCTATGAAACCGGCTGACAACTAAAGAGAGAAAAACAAATGGAATTCCAGATCGACGATAAAGAAGAGACAATGACAAGAATGCGGTTGCAGATTGAGAGGTGTTCTTTAGCATTCACCAAACAAAGAGCTGTCGGAGGAAACAATGGCTGCCGGGTCCAGCAGGAAAGTGGCGACAATCTCCAATGGCGTGACGCTAAACGAGCGTTTCTCGCGACATTCGGATTCCTGAGAATTCTCCCTCTGCTGCAACAGATAACACCTTTATTACCAATCAAAATCGATTAGAAATTTTCCTTTTTTTCACTAACGATCATAGGATTGTCTTAATATTTCAAAAGTTAATATTATAAAGACGAGATCAGGGATATAGGTTTTTGAGCGCGCGTGTGCAAAGGCATTGTGTGTGTTGAGTCTGCTTTGTGCGTGCGCTTGCGCGAGTATCGTGTGCACATTTATCTGGTTGTGAACGAGTGTGTGTGGCGTTGCCTTTTTTAATTTCGTATATTCACTCGAAGGCGAGATAAATTTCTACGGGTTTGTGTAAACATCTTTGGGCAATAATTCAAAACTACATTGACATTCGACTTGACAATTCCAAAAGTCGGTACATGGATACGCCGCAGTTTTAATTGAAAACAAAAATGCCAAGACTTTATGATGTCGCCGTTTTGCTTTCTGAGCAACACAATTTTCGGTAGTCGGAAACAATGCTGTGAAGACATTTATTCTTGCGTCAGTAAGCACAAATGTCTTCAAAGCATTGTTACCGACTACGGAAAATTGCGTTCGTCTAGGTGAACTCAGTTTATGAGGAAACCGATCCTGCGAAGAAAACGAGGAATTTACCTGCGATGCAATTGAGGGAGAGACTGGAAATTTATCGAATACTATAAATTTTATGCCGAAAACGAGAGGTACTTCTTTTCGTAAAATAAAATTCAATGGTTTAAACGACTCAAGAAACCTTTTAACGTTTTCCCTCAACACGACCGCCTTCGTCCTCACACACACAAATGAAGTTAACATCACTATCTTTATTAAGACTTCTAGTGTTATATATACAGATTGTTCTGAGAGGCAGAGAAAAGGAGCGGGAAAAAGAAGGAGAAAGAAATTCGAACGTTTCGACAAAAATCTTTTGTCTTCGCCAGGAGAAATAAATAAAAATAAAGCATTTGGCAAGGCGTTAAAAATTGTTCAATTGAACGTTGAGAAAATAAAAAACTCTAACTGGCCGAAGTGTCCATTTTTCATATAAATATGAATGCCGGCCAGGCAGCCTCTATCTTATAGAGCTATAGTTATTTTTATATAATATTATATTCATAGGTGTGAGATAGGTACTCTCTCTCTCTCCTTCTCTTTTAACCCTCTTTTTATAATTATTATATACTACTACCATTGACTTATGTATAATGTCAATAAAATATTTTTAAATCTCAAATCTCTCTCCTTCTCTCTCATTTTATATAAAGATTCCCGTAAGTTACGGGAGAGGGTAGAAATCACTGGACACAACAACCACAAAAAGGAAAATATATACATCTATAGAACGCATATATACACCGTTTATTTATTTATTTTTACAAATAGAGCCAATATATGATACTTGTCTTTATTCAAATCCCTAATTATGAAATCCTCTCGCATCCTCCATTTTCTCCATAATAGGATTTATCTGATAAAGTCTGATTCATCTGTGTTGGGAATAAATCTTGAAGACAATGCAAAATACATTATTAATTTAATTTCATATTGCTTATATATATTTTTTCCCCCAAAATTTGATAAAACTATGAAATATATATGCAAATCAGTAACTCAATATTTTGAGATGTTGCCTAATATCAATATTTAAGATAATAATATAAAGAGTAAAATTGTGGTTTTCAAATAAGAAGCCAATATTTTGATTATTTTGAAAAATAGAATACTTTTGTACTCTTGGGCAGCGCGAAGAATAAGGGTGTTTTAAGTTGCCATCTAAATATAAAAGTTTAGTCCTAGTTACCTTCAAGAAGCTAAAAAAAATATTGCTGGCTTCGTCCAATAACTACTTATCATGCAACATCGGGGAACATTTTTATTGGATATTCTCTGAAATTAACATAAAGGTTGTCCCACTACAATAACCATGACCACAGATCAGGGCACGGAAGTCTGGGCTCCTCCCACTGGCTCGGCCTTGACCCGCGCAACTTCCCCGCTGGACCTTACCTAACCGTCGTCGCATTCTGGCTGGGTGACACAATCTCCCGCCAACGGGGCTTTTTATAGCGGCGGAACACCTAGCTGAGATTGAAAGGTATTAATACTCTTGACTTTTAAATCTTTAAAAGCTAAACGATCCCCGCGGCGATTTTGGTAGGATATATCATTTAATTATTATCTGAACTAGGAAAGGCTTTTTCTTAAAAACTGTTGGAGAATTTTGAATTTTTGTGCCATTAAAAAAAAAAAATACAAATTTATACGAACTAAATTTAAATAGAAAATGAAATATATATTGGAAGTGTTAGATTCATCAGTGGTGAACCCTCCCAGCGGTCTCGCCAATATGATTGACCAGACCGCCATAAAACATTGAAGCTGCTAAGTCAAGTCCTCCCAGTGAAATTTTGATTTTATGTTCAGCGTGTGTGTGGGTAATGTCGAAAGTTATCTTTTAAGAATAAAACAAAATTATAAACGCTGATAATGATGGTAATTTCACCTTTTCCAAACAAAGAAAGCGCTATGTGTCTCGTCGTATTGAAAATAATAAAGATCGTTAAATATTTGTTTGAGTTACTATATTAAATGAACAGTTCACGTAAGTCCAGGCCTAGAAATGTCCTTGAGATTTCGGAACAGAAAAGGATTTTTCATGGACATTCTAAAAGGCACTGGCTTCAGTAGTGGGTGACAACTGCGGAGATGTTAGTATTCCTCATCAATCACAGCACTACTGGTAGACATTCGTTATAGTTAGATGGGTTCAACGTAGCCTCTAGAAATAAACAAGTGGCATATATAGAGGTAAATAACAGCATTTGTAATCTCGATGCTCTCTTTTGCGAAGGTCATTTGGCATGAAACCAGGGTTTCGGTTACATTCCCAAAATATCCCTGTTGATCTATCAGCAAGTTCCCCTAATCTTCATAAGCCATCAAAGGATGACGCAGAGTCTTCGGATCTATCTTGGCGGGATAGCGAAGAGCCTTTTGTATTCTTACCTTCAATTAACTTGTTAAAATACCCTCTTAACCAAAGATAAATTTTATTCTTCACGTGACACGAGAGATGGGAAGGGTTATCGTCCTCACCTGAAACAATGGCCGAAACGCTACTGCAGCCCTAATGGAAGAGATAGGAGCGGGATTGTTCGGAGCCTGGCGCGACGTGATCGGGTTGTGGATGAAAGACGCGTGCGTAGGTCGTTGTGGCGTGACTCAACCACTGCTAACCTTGTTAACATAGCGCTCCTGCCACACGCTACGTAGGACGTTGCATCATGTGGCGGCTATATAGGGGCCATACAGTTACATCCGAGTTGTTCATCATCATCACTTAGAATTTGATTCTCCCTTCCCGTCATTTCTTTAGAGCTCGAGATTCCATTCGAAAGTTGAAAATGACCCTCACGTAACTGATAGAAAACCTAATAAAGAGCTTGAGTATATAGAGCACATGTAGGGTGTGTTACCACTAGCACTTGGGAAACATTGATTAGAATGGAAGAATGGACTCCTTCTTACTTATTATGGGCAAAAAGTGATGGCAGCAGTTTTTCATTGCTTTAGTAGAGACTGTTTTCCCATATCTGGGGAACTTGGTGAGCTATCAACAAAAATATTCCTTGAAATAACCATATAAGTAGATTCTTCTAATATATGGTTTTTATCTTCACTAAATGTGGGGAGATGTCAACTGTGTCAACACGGTGCGACATCAAGAAACACCTACTCCTAAAAGTTGCGCTTTTTATTCATTTATCACAAATATACATTAAATTGAATTTGTAACCATTTTCACATGTAAATTTTCAACG
Source organism: Cordylochernes scorpioides (assembly GCA_030710605.1). Lineage (NCBI taxonomy): Eukaryota > Metazoa > Arthropoda > Arachnida > Pseudoscorpiones > Chernetidae > Cordylochernes > Cordylochernes scorpioides. The sequence continues at coordinate 30,884,424 of CP092886.1, read as the reverse complement.
TTTGAGTATAGTGTTTTCGAATGTGTGTATGGTATTCTGACATGATGCCCTCACAATAAATTACTAGAGTTCTTTATATTAAATACTTCTAAAATGTTCCACAGATTAAACTAAATAAATCCGAAATTCAAATCATCCCTGAGCTATCTGCAGACCACTCTACAGGAAAATACCGAAAAAACATTTTATTTCTTTGACGCTGGATATGATATGGAAACTCTGCGGGTTCAATTACATCGGGACGAAAGTTTAGCATTCGTGATACAGCAGAGCTTAAACTGTGTTAACGACAGCCAAGAAGTGGAAATCCTAAAGATCAAGCTAAGATGAAAGGAATGTTTGCACCATTTCTAGAGTAAATGGCGCTGCCGACAGCATTCTTATGTTTCTAACGAAGTCCACAAGCAAAATGAATTAAAACGTGTTATTATGGTCTAAAGAAAAATAATTTTGAAATCTGAGAGTTTCTAAACCAGAATATTGCCTCTACCGGGATACCCACCATCACAATCCAACATCAAAGATTGCTTCAATTTCTTCCGTCTTCTTTAAACAATTGTCAATACAGTAAAGAGCATCTCATCAAAAGCCGCTACCAGAGAGAACCAGAAATTATATGAAAATGTTCTCTAAACTGAACGTGGTCATTATCTAGATCAATATTTTAAAGCAGAGGATTTGAGATATATGGTCTCTAAACTGATGTGGTCGCTATTTTGGACGATATCTTGAAGCAGAGGACTTGAGATAAATGATCTATAAATTGACGTTTGGTCGTTATATAGAACAATATTTTAAAGCAGAGGATTTGAGATATATGGTCTCTAAACTGATGTGGTCGCTATTTTGGACGATATCTTGAAGCAGAGGACTTGAGATAAATGATCTATAAATTGACGTTTGGTCGTTATATAGAACAATATTTTAAAGCAGAGGATTTGAGATATATGGTCTCTAAACTGATGTGGTCGCTATTTTGGACGATATTTTGAAGCAGAGGACTTGAGATAAGTGGTCTCCAAGCGACACGTGGCCGTTACTTAGGACAATATTTCAAAGTAGGTGACTTGAAATCTATGGTAACTTACTTGGCGT
>CP092886.1:30868801-30883229 GCA_030710605.1 Cordylochernes scorpioides | reverse complement strand
AAGCTTATTCTGGAGTATTTATCTGTATCGAATACAATAAACACAACTGAGGAAAGGTTAACGTTCGGAAGTTCTCTAGCCCGATTTATAACAAAGAAACACGTTGCAATTAATCAGCTCGTTTTACTTTATAATAAACAACTGGGTGGTTGTGTGATACATTTCAACCTGTAGATCTATAAAGTCAAAACGTAGATATCTGAGCATTTCTCTGTATTAAATGTAATAAACAACTGGGTAGTTGTGTGATACATTTCAACCTGTATTCAATGGGACAAAAAAACTTAGTAGGTGTGTGATACATTTCAACCTGGAGATTTATAAAGTCAAAAAACGTAGATATCTGAGCATTTCTCTGTATTCAATGAGATAAACAACTGGGTAGTTGTGTGATACATTTCAACCAGTGGATTTATAAAGTCAAAACGTAGATATCAGAGAATTTCTCTGTATTCAATGTGATAAACAACTGGGTAGTTGTGTGATAAATTTCTACATATATTTATCATGTGTATATAATCTTTCTCCATTTTTACCCCTTTGTATATTTCCTACTTTCATAGGTTTCTCCGTCTTGTAACCCCAAGTAGAATCCTCTGTAAGACCAGTGTGTCTTAATAAAGGGTTTTGTGTGTGATACATTTCAACCTGTATTCAATGTGGCAAAAAACTGAGTATGTGTATAATACATTTCAACCTGTGGATTTATAAAGTCAAAACGTAGATATCTGAGTATTTCTCTGTATTCAATGTGATAAACAACTGTGTAGTTGTGTGATACACTTCAATGTGTAGATAAAGTCAAAAAGTAGATATCTGAGTATTTCTCTGTATTTAATGTGATAAACAACCGTGTAGTCAATATATATATATATTTAAATCTGTAGATTTGTGTAGTCGCGAAACGTGGACTTCGGAGTAATTCTCTGTATCATATGTAATAAAAAACTGGCTAGGTTTAATCCGTAGATGTGCAAAGTCCAAACGAGGATATCCGCGAACATCTAGGGTTTAGACAATGGGCAACTTCCATTTTGAAGCCAGAGCCAAACACAGAGTCAAGGTCTGCCGCTCCAATTCTGTGATAGGTTAACAATTGCGGCTTCTTTCCTCTCTCGTCAAGGATGTTTTACCTTTAAAAGTGATTGCCCAAATCTTGACGTCATATTTGTACAGGTTCTCATCAAATCGATAATCCCAATGATAGGTTCAAGATATCTTAAAAATTCAGATTTCTTTAATCACTAAACTCTTCGGCTAGTGAACGTTTAATTTTATTGATGAAAAATTATATCCTCGCCAGGATGAGACGAAAAACATATTGCAAGGATTTGAAAATGTAAAGCATTCAAAGCCCCACCAGCATTAGAAATCTGAAAATCTTTAAAGCTCTGCCGTTGCGGGCTGCAAGCGTCTCTGCTAGTTGCAGTACACTGCCTGGAAGACTTCGACGGGAACCTCGTTCAGGCATGTGGTCATGGCCTTGTGGAAGTTCTCCAGAGATCCAAAATGGATGACTTCTCTATTCAAGGAAACAAAAATGAAGTCCGGCAATGCCAAATCGAGGCTGTAGGCCGGCTGGGGAAGCTTTGCCACTCTGTGCTTAGCTAGATACTCGTTAATGACGAAGGCGGGATAGCGCGTTGTCGTGGTGCAGTCTTCAGTTGATTAAATATCCTCATCGACGAGTTGCACGCTGTCCCCAGCATTCCGAGAGCTTCCACGTAGAAATTTCCGTCCAGGTGGCACAAATTCTTTGTGTATAACACCATTTGAATAAGATAAACACGACGATAATCTCTTTAACCCGTAATTTGTTCATCCTTGCCTTCTTAGCGTAATGAATCTTTCGTGTACCATTCTGCACTTTATTTTTATGACTCGGAGTTATAATCAAAGACCCATGTCACATCACCAGCAACCGTTTTATTTAAAATATTCTAATCACTTTTATAGATGTTCAACAGTTCACGCGAGTTTGTCATATGAGCAACCTTCTGATCATCTTGGCACACACCTTTCTTATGGCTATATTTCCTGTAAGAATGCGATGCACTGTGGTTTACATCCTTGCATTCATGCACTCCTGCATATTATCGTCGCACTGTGTCGTTGACGGATGTTCAGAGAGTCCTTTGTCGTCAATATTCTCTCTGCTCCCGCAGAACATCTTGTGTAAGCCCAAAAATTCTCCTTATAACATTGCTTCATCCTCGTAGGCATCTTTAACCATATTCATGGTGTCTGAACCCATCATGATGTATCTCTCGAGAAGATGGTCAGTCTTTTTGCGTTCTTCACACTGCGACTTCCCGAATGCAACTAAAGCGGTGAACGCATCTTTCCCAAAGCCTACGCTATGTTTCCCGCTAAAAATCGCTTTATTCCAACCTTCCTTGTCGGCAGGAAATTTGGAACAGATTAAATTTTCACATTAGGAGATAAAAGCAAAATATACTTTTTGAAAAGAACGTTTATATTAATAAGCCAATAAATTTCTCGAAATTTCTTTATTAAGAAAATACCGTGCTAAGGTAACTATGTACTAAAAAGGGGAGAATAGTATATTTGAATTTAATATTTTCTAATACCATTTACTAATATTTTGTAGTTAATTTATTATTTGATTATTGTTTCATACCATTTTGAGCCTCAAAATTTCAGAACCAAACAATTCTTTCAGAAATATAAAAATATATATAACATGAATATATTGATTATTTATGAAAAAACGAAAGAAATATCAGGGAACAGGCTAAATCAATGTTTAGTTGATTTCTGTTCCACCAGATGGCGCTCTGCCTTCTGTAAAGCACATGTGATCCTGGTCAGTATATGCCATTTTTAATATTGATTATTTATATCTTTATAAATGACCCACAATATATATATTGATTTGTATTTTATTTTACATTGAGAGAAAGTGCCATAATAAACCAGAAAGGGATCAAGGGTTTATACAAATCGAATAATTTCTCAGAGGAATGAAAACCAGCTTTACTAATTGTTCTAAGGGAAGGATCACACACAAAGAGAGAAAAACAGACGAGATATAGAGAAAGTAAAACAATGCGATTCTTTATTGCATAAAAGCGAGATTTCGGGTAGGTGCTGTTCTTTCTACAGGTCACTTCTATTAGAAAACACGCACCTTCTATTTGATCCAAATGCCTTATATAGATTTAGCTTAGGTCGGGCGAAACAGGAGAAAAAGGAAGAAAAATAACAGTAGAGGAGCATATTTAACATTTTAAAATGAACTAGCTTTATTCAAATTCGAAACTATTTCAAACGCGTAAGATTCTTTTTGAAATTAAACAATTTCTATTGCCCTTACTGCAATGGAAAAATTAAAGGGAGCAACAATACGCGAAAGTGTTAAACTCGAAAAATCGGGTTCAGACACCATGAATATGGTTAAAGATGCCTACGGGGATGATGCAATGTTATAAGGAGAATTTTTGGGCTTACACAAGATGTTCTGCGGGAGCAGAGAGAATATTGACGACAAAGGACTCTCTGAACATCCGTCAACGACACAGTGCGACGATAATGTGCAGGAGTGCATGAATGCAAGGATGTAAGCCACAGTGCATCGCATTCTTACAGGACATTTAAAATAGTTTCGAATTTTGATAACAGATGGCGCGCTAGTGCATCGTATTATAAACTAGCTAATGGAAGTTATATATCCACTCGGGGCAAAAAAAAATTGCTTCCTATCAGCTTAGATGAGAGAATATATAGAGTGAGAATTGTGAACAAATGATTCTGGAAGAGATTCCCTCTCCTCTATGGAAGCTGTACAAATGATCATTTAGTGAGATATTTCGAACTCAATGTTGAATGTACTGAATGCACATATCGATTCAATTGTTCTTATCACATTAGCATGGTTCTCCCTAAAAACAAAAGTGGACCTTAGTTATGCAATGCAACGCTTATATAGACGGTATTGGAAAAACACTGAGCAAATAATTCTCTGTGGCAAAGGAGGTATGCTTGAAGTTGTTATGTCGGTATATTTATAATACAATATAATGCGGCTTATGATTGTAGAACGAAGTTTGACAATTTTACCGCAAATGCTTCTTTTGAACGAAAAATCGTAATTTATTTTAAGGATAAAAAACGATTTTTTCTATCCTTAAAGATCCTTTCATACTTCATCCCTAAGGACAAAAATAATCGTTATTTCTCCTTAAAATAAATTACGATATTTCGTTCAAAAGAAACATCTAGGTATATCTTTAAGTTAGTTGAGTTTTTAGGTCATTTTGAATTGACTTTTCTAATGCTATCTTAATAATAAGGGATATTTCTTTTTGTGAAATATTGGGATAGGTGCTGTGAGTTTACTTGAGCTAAAATTCAGTCCAGACTTTCTATCTATGCAAAAACATTTTAAACAGGCCTGTATAAGAACACGTGTCAAAATGTTTTTATTAATAAAGAACCGAATTGTGTTAACATTTTAACGACTTTTATGTCCATTCTACCAACGATGTATGTTCCACTTCTTCCTTTTCTCTAGTAGCTCGCCAGGCTTCCTTCCCCAAGAGGAAAGCAAGGGCAGACACCGAGTTGAAGGTGGGGAGGGGATGTCATTAAAAAAAAAAAAAGAAGAAGAAATAAATTCTCACCTGACGTTGATGATGGGCAGACAAAGGTCTGCCTGAAATATCTGGGGTCAGCTGAAATATTATTGTTGGGCTGGCTGGACACGTCGCTTCATAAATTGCGACAGACTCTGCTCGAGCTCTTTTTGTGACCGTGAGAACCCCATCGGCATAAAACATTTATCAAAATGTACCTATACGAGAAATTAGGTTTTGTGCAAGGTTTCTCCGAACCTTGGCCTTGTACACGCCTGCTGGACTCCCCCCGGGCTAAATAACGACCTCCTGCAGCATAATATGATGACTTGATGTAAATGAGCCTGTGCTTGAGTTATGTCTCCATTGTTTCTAGCGTCCAAAGACACTTGATTTACCATCACCCCCCTCTCTCTCTGCCTCTTCTCATAATTCTTACCTTCAGTTTTAAACAAATAGGTAGATCAGGGGAATCTGTATTTGATTTAGATGGAGTGGAAACATGAGTTTACCTTTTGTCACCGATATTTTATTTAACAAAAAGGTAGAATTTTAACATACAATCTTCTCATTCTATGTGCGTCTCGAAATAACCCAGTGTTTAAAATGTGAAAAATACTTGTATACACTGTTATGTGTGTGACAGTAATATTTTTGTTATCTTGCAAATGAAAACAGAGCGCCATACTTAATAGAAATAGGATTCTCATGTTCCACCTTGGGCAGAGCTTTCGCATCCCTAATTCTTCGTGGAAGATGTTATGCACCCTTTCTTCTGATATTTTAACGGCCTCAGCTATCTCACACACCTTTATTCGCCTATCGCCCAACCCGATATTGTGCACTTTTTCGATAGTTTCTGGTGTGGTTGCAAATTTTGAGACACTTCTCCACATTTTTGTTAAAAATAGTCAAATAATTTCTTGTTATTCAATAATGGGGACTCTTTGGAGGTTTTTTGTTCTTGATCTACATTTTTATTTTATAATTTTTTCTTAATTCTACTCTATCTTGTGAGGAAATTTATTCACTCCATCAATAGCCCTACCTCTTCATTGCAAATCCTAGCACAAACTATCGAATCTTAGAATTTGATGATTCCCCCCTAGTTCTCAAAAACAAATATTTGCTTCTTCCTGGAAGCGACCCGCGATCCTACACATTCCGAGCGAATCGAGACTTAACTCGATCGATCTGTATGGGAAGCTTTCTTCAATTTATATTGCCACCCTCATTGAATAAGCATCTTTGAAGTCTGGCTGCCTTTGATTCTTTGAACAAATTAGTCGTCTACAATATTCGCATTGAGATACATTCCTTAATATATCATAATTACAATAATTTCGGGCATGTGTAATCCACTCTCCTAAGTTTATATGGTCTCATAATTGTGTTAGTAAAATCAGCTTCTTTTCTACTTTTTTGATTATTTTTCCCGTTATATTTTATTCGATAGTCTATGCCCACATTCCCTTTCTTACGATAATAATAAAAAATTAAGAGATATTTAATAATGGTTATTTTTATATGAAACAATAAAGTAATTTGAATGTGCTCTAATCAGTGCATGAAATCTGATTAGGTATCTTCTATATCATATGGCGCTAATAAAGCTAAATAAATAATTTTATTTTAATGTCGGTGTGTGGGTGATAATGATTCTAAATCACGATTTTGCTGGGACTGGAATGAATAACCTGGCAACAAAGGAACCTCTATGCAAATTTAGACGGTCGCGCGATATGCTAATCATGGCAATCTGCAGCCAATCACTGAGCGAGAGATAAAGGGCACAGGCAAAGTTCACCCAAAGTTCGCTTTTCTTCTTCTCCTTGAGAGCGCCTCACATAAAAAGAAACCCGAGCATTTCCACCACCGCTATTGCTCAAATCACGGGAATGCCGAGTCCCAGACATTGGACTTTGGAACATCCGGTGTCCATCAACCCCACCTGGTTTCATCACGTCTGCAGCGCATCCGCTCATGTCTTCCAGGGCTGAGGATTTACCACTGATGAGACAAGCACTCCCAATATTATTTTTTTGCAGTAAGGAGAGTGTGGAAATTTCTGCTTTAATTTTCTGAAAATGAAAGTTTTTATTCTTTAATACGACGTTCCCAACGTGTCCTATGAAGGATCGACCGTTTATAAAGCTCCTCGAACTTAACCTGGAGCCAGATTGGGCGGCTGACGTTATGAGGTATCCTTGGTTTCATAAAAGCGCTTGCTCATCACATGTACACCAGCGTTCAAGATTAAGTAAAACAAAGACAAAATATAAAATAGAAACAAATACTTTATTAACATGTATGAAATTTTGTATGCAAATAGTTTTCTATGGATAATCAATTGAAGCTCTCTCTCTATCTCTGTATTGCATATATTTAAGAATAAAAATATGAAATTTTAAAAATATGAATTATACACAATAATGAGCCAGTTATCTCCAGGAAACGGAAGCCGATAGGGAGTATGGTAAACTACTATAAAACTCTCACAATGAGCTTTAAAGCTGATCAACAGACTTAGGAGTAGCTTTTAAGACAATAAATCCGTTCCTTCAAAAGCTCGGCGTTTAGTTTGATTAGGGTTCTAAGAGGGGACTGAGAAGAGCTCCAATGAGTCTCATTTAAGGAAATTCAGACACTGGGTTCAGACCCGATGATCTGGCTAACCATTCCATCCTCTTATTTTCACGGTACAAATTCAAGTAGATAGCTTATGCAAAATTTTACTATATTAAAATAGAGAGATTCGGGATAACTTCTTGTTTATTCGTTTTTATAATCATGAATCTAACATTATTTCTTGGATAGCTCTTGCTTGCACTGACAGACTAGGTGGTCTGAACAATCCGAAGACAAGTATCCTCAATTAGATTTGACTTTCGATATATCTAGGCCGAAGTAGATTATATATTTGCGGAGTCATTTTTGGGCTTGATGTTAAAATTTTCAACACAAGACATAAATTACTAGACATAAACATTTTTCTTTTTTATTTATTTATAATTATAACACCGCAAATGGATCCCCAAGCCATAGTATTTAGAATTCTAGATCGTTACAGATGGAAGGAGCACATTGGTGCTCGAGCCGGACATCTCCCAAGTTACTTCTTTTATCTAGAATGATGTTTTATAGCCTGAATGTGTAATCTATAAATGCCTTCTCTTTATTTTGGAGAAGGCATTTATAGAATACACCTTCGAGTTAAAACATCGTTATAGATTAAAAAAGGTAACTTGGTAGAGATTGTCCTCATATTAAAGCCAAGAAAAATTGTTCAAGATCTTAGAGTTACCGTGGTGAACTGACGAAGACTGTATTTACACTTGGAAAAATGTCAACATTGAGTCACATCAGAGGTAAATATAATTTCAGCTAGCAACCTTCTTTAGTGAACTCACTCACGCTTTAGGAGGCAGTTATTGGAATTCTCGCGTGTTGAGAAATAGCAACTTGCTACTAATTAAAAAATATTGCCTAATTTTCAATATGGATATCTTCTTTTCACGATATTTCGAATTTTCAAAATAAATAAAAAGTGTGCGATAATGCGCTCTTTATTAAAATTTCAGAAAAGGAGCTTATAGTTTACTTAGAAAATAGAGTGGTATTGTATATAAAAACCATACACGCACCATGCACATCATACATTTGCACACCACACACATATACACGACATATATGCATCATACACGCCTCACATACACAACACACACCGCACCACCCACAAAATAATTGATGAAAAACGACTATGAAACTGAGAAGAATGATAAAGCTGAAGTTGCACACATAATATAATTATATACATGTGAAAAATGATCTAGCCGGATTAACATAGTCTTATTCGATTATTTAAATGATTCAGATAACAAAATTCAATTCTAAGAAATAATGCGCCTAGTGTTCTTAAATTGACACACAACACTTCAGAGCCTCAGCATTTGATTTTATAAAACTTAACGATCAATCATATCCTCTATATTTTAGATCGGCAATAGACCTGGGGCGTTACTGGCCGCGGAAGACAAACCAGACAGATAAACTAGCTGTGCAACACCAGCAGAAGCTTGTGCCAATGTAAGCTAACTCGATCAGCTTCAGGCAGTCGAGAAGCTATCGGTGCTCAGTCAATGTTGTACTTATGATTACTATCATGGCGATAGCCCCACAACACCGCTGCACTGCTCTACTACAACCTGGTCTGTTGGCAGAATACCTTTGTCTAATTGAACAGAGAATGGGAAACTTCCGTAAGCTCTTTTTTATCAAATAAAATAGAAAATAAATGACGCTAAATGTTTTATTAATATTTTAAAATCGTAAATATGCTAAAACCTAAGGTTTTATTGACTGGTACTTCCACTAGGGAGTTTTCATTGAAAACATTAAAGTTGACAAAAGTTATTATGAAACTTATTGTCTGACACTTTGGCCATATTAGTTACGATCGAAGCTATATGCTGACTACAACACGGCACCAATCTATAACTCCATCAAGATCCAATGGGGCCACCAGGAGGAGCGCCAACTTGACAAGGGGTCTCCGGATCACTTCATCGGCAGTCTGGACGGATACGACCCGCACGAGACCGTCCTTTCCCGGATGAATCTCCAGCACTTGGTCCACCAGCGACTTGGCCGAAGGCAATTTGTCCTCTTTGACTAACACCACAGCGTTCTTCCTTTAATTTAGTGCAACGTCCTTCCACTTTTACGTTGTTGCAGACCGTCGATGTACTCGCTGGACCATCTCCTCCACAGGTGTTGCACTAACCGCTGGACTAGTTGCCATCTTGAAAGAAGATGCTACTTTTATATGGCTGCCAAAAAGACTGGTTGTTTTTTCTCATAAGATAGAATGGAGTCCATTTAAATCTGCCTCCCACTCTAATGATTCCTAAATCGTCAAGAAATGGAGTTAACATAGGGATTTTACTTCTATTTCTCCCACGATGCTTAGTTTTAATAAGTTCTTCCTTTCTTCAGGGAAATAAAAGAGTTATGCTGATTGAATGACCAGGTCTTTGGATTTGTTGAACTCATGTGTAGGGTAGAGACAATTATAATGGAAGCGAAAGACCCAGGTCACTGTCCTGATATACCTGGGGAGAGAGAAGAACATCGCTCACCAATTTGTATGAGAACCAGAATTTCATTTAGAGCATCATCTGTAACTACCCAGTTCTGATCTTTGATGATACAAGGTCGAGGTATTATTGGCCAGTCTGTTTTATCCTGAGACAGCCATGTGGGTTCATTCCAACACAGAGATGAACTTTATAGTTGAGACTCAAGTATTCCTCGAGAAGCGATGTCTGCAGGATTATCACTCGATGGCACATGTCTCCACGGGTGCTGGTCTGAACTCCTGAATTTCCGCCACCCTATTTCTTACGAAGGTAGGAAGATTTATGGAGAGAGTTTTTAGCCAGCTCTCTCTCTCTCTCTCTCTCTCTCAACACTACAGTTGAATCTGTCCAGCAAAAGATATTTCCCACTTCAACCTTCAGAGTGGCTCTAACACACCGCACAAGTCGGGTTGGAAATAGGACGGGACCTAGTTCTAATCGGTGTATAGACAATTTCCTTATCGGTGCTAGTTTTATACTAGATGACAATAGAGCTCCTTTAACCCCATCCGTGTTGGTTGTTCTAATGTAGATAACTGCCGCATATGCATCCGCAGACGCATTACTGAAATGGTGCAGATCTACTCCTTGTGTTTATCTACCGAGTCACCACCACTGCTGGATTCGCAGGGTTTTCGAGCCAATCAATTCTTTCCTGAATTGTCTCCACTCTCCGTTCACCGGCTCTTCGACGTACTCGTCCCAGTTCAATCCGGTGATCCACAGCTTCTGAATTGCCTGTGATAATAACAGGAACCAGCCATCCCAGAGGGTCATAGAATTTTGCCAAAAACGACAATATTTTTATTTTGATAGTCATGGGCGTCACTGTTGAAGGTCCATCATACATGAAACAATTTTGGTGGGCACTGAAGTCCAAGAGTTTAACTACGGTCGAGTGTTCAGACTTTACCATTTTAAGTTGGGATTCTTCCGGAATGTTGCCCAGAATCTCCGTGGCTTTCGGCGACCACTTCTTTAGTGTGAAAACGCAGCACTTTATAGCAAAGCAATGAGATCATTTCTAAAGTCTAATTCTTTTCCCAAATTATCTGCACCTCTGTGTGATAACATCATCCACATAAGTACCTACTATGAGCACCCAGGTCGCTCTAAGGAATTTGTGTTCTTCATCATGCGCCAATTGAGTCAAGGTTATAATAGCTAAAATTGGAGAGGAGAATTGCCATATGTCACGGTATTGAGTTTAAATATCTTCAAGCTGTCCTCCTCAGGATGATCTCTTCATGCTATTCTCTGTTTATCTACACCATCTGGTCGAACCAGGATGCGTCGGTACATCTTCTTAATGTCTGTCTCCAGTTCATGAGGATATTGAATATATCCTTCTACAACTTTGAACCGGTGTAGAGTCTGTCATTTGAGAAGAATTCGTTTGAAGGCTTCGAAGAAGCTTCATACGCAATTCTTATCTTCTTTGTAACTCATTGTCTGTCGGCTACAACACGATGGGGCAAGAAACAACAGCCTCGTCTTGATTATTTGACGGAGGTTCATCAAGATGCGTCATGTGTCCTAACCTTTAATATTCATTAATGAAGTCGCAATAAGCCCGCCTGAGTTCACTATCTTTAGACAGACGTCTTTCTAGGGTTTCCGTGTGGATTGCAGTAGCATTATTGTCCCTTTCAACTGCAGGTAACCGACCCTCGCTGTGTCCTTACTACCTGGGTCAATACCAATGGCATGTGGACGACTCGTGTCTACGTAACCCAGGTGGTTGAAGGGTCTCCGTGTGGATTGCAGTAGCATTATTGTCCCTTTCAACTGCAGTTACCCGCCCCTTGCTATGTCCTTACTACCTGGGACAATGGCATGTAGACGACTCATGTCTACGTCACCCAGGTGGTTGAAGGGTCTCCGTGTGGATTGCAGTAGCATTATGGACAAATATTCTACAATTCGATCTGTTAGTTGCTATAACGCGAAGCTCATCTAGATCGTTTACATAGATAGAAGAAAAGATGTGAAGATTCTGGAAGTGATCCTGAGGGTAACGATGAGACAATTCCGAAGATGTCCAATTTTGAAAAGAGGAGCGCACTCCATTGTATTGCGCGATATTCCAGCCATTATAGACGTCTTATCTCAAAGTGGAACAATCGGGAAAACTTGACGTGAGAAATATTGATTCTCGTCCAAGTTTGGAAACAACATTATTCTTATGCTTGAAATGGACCACCTACACAATGAAACAGATGGCTTGTATTGATATTAGGTAAAAACTTGGTAATTAATATCAAATTTTAATAAACTTTGCTTTCATGATTCAAGATAAATTGTGTAAAGCGTTTACTCTACTTTCCTACGACCTACCTTTAGCGTTCTGCAAAAATCTACTCTGGGATATATATAGGGAGGTGGAGTTCGTGTCAAGAGAGAGAAGAAAAAAGCAAAATGGTGTACTCCGAGCAAGGGCGAGCTGCTGCTGGCTCAAGACCAGGCTGCTGTTTACCGCCGGAGCTCATGCATTTCGTGGGAAATTCTGGAAGGTTCTACAACCCTCTGTCTCCTGCCCGGTTCCTGTTGTCTTGTTCTGTGCTGCAGTTGGTAAGTTTGCGACTGATGTATTTCTACGTTGTTTTCTTTTGTATTCTTCTGTAATTCATTTTTTTGATTTGGCTTAAATAAAGTCTTGAAGATCCTTTGTATTAACGGAGATTTCTTTTGTCAATAAACAACTTAACACTATATAAAAACCTACATTTAAAAGACTACATTTGCTTGGAATGACGTGTTTCTCTCTCAGTGAATGAATATAGACAATAGAATATGTTTATACTCGCCAATTACCGGAACAACCTGCCGCCCACGACAACTACATCCAAATAAATCGCTATTGGGAGGGGCGACCAGTCCTAAATCAGATTGTGAAAGCGATTAGCGGGAAAGAACGATTGACCAACGATCTAACTTCCCTTTTATAGACATTGCGCCTGGCATCTATACTACGTGTACCTCTTCAAGCTTCCTTTCTGGATAAGCTATGATGATATGAATGTTATTAGATTGGGTGTTTCCTTATGGTAGAAATATAATGCTAATGACCAGAGAGTTTGTGAGTATGTTTTTAAACTGCTTTGGTTGATTACGCGATACCTTCACGCGAAGATATATAAAATATTTACAACTATGGGGCTAAAATTTAAAATATATACAACACAAATATAAACAAGTATGTCTTTCAATTAATAATTTCATATGGATTTCTCTATATTCAAGAAGAATAAAAATATATGTAGCAAATGAAAAGATGGGGGTGATATAAAAAACGAACTCAATCCAAGAAGCTTCACTTTCTATGTCTGAGTCACATATTCCCAGACTAATCTAAATATTTAAAACAGTCAATACAATTAGAATTGTGCCGGGAGTAAACAAAATTGACGATAAAAGTAATCGCCATCTATTGACCGTCCCTGCAAATTAGCAGACTCTGATGGAAGGCAAAGCCACAATAACAGCTTCGACAAATTCAGATAACAACCTACCTGGACCTTTTTTTTGCGTCTATTTTGACGGAGGAGGTAATTTTTTTTAAGAGATGAACATCCTCCCGGAAAATTACCCATTTATATTCTGTCCATGGAATTGGCCGAGCTATTTTACAACACCTCTTTGGCAAATTCTGGAGATTTCAGGAGTCACCTGTAGATCCCAAAGTTCGTCCTGGACATAATGACAAACCCCATCTAGATGAGCGTTTCTAATTTCTGAAAGTTGTGGTTTTGTGTTTTGAATCCGAGTCTGTTCGTTTGTAGATCGATAACGTTTAGTTTTAGCGTCTACTTTGGCGAACTTGGTGACTTCATTTTTATATATCAATCAAAATCATAAAAAATCTTTGTAAACCCGATGTCTTCATTAAAATGATACCCACTATATTAATAAAAAATCACAATATTTGTTCAAAAAAACTACAAAATAATGACTTCTTCTTTCGAAATGACCACAAAAATTATGAATATTAGAATACCAATTTTTTTTTTTTTTGAAAAGCCAAAAAATGCTGAATTCAGGAGACTACATAAGTGGTCACATGAATGTGAAACGCTAATAAATCTTCTCCTAACACACGCTCACCACATCAGCCAGCCAGATTCCAACATCCTCGCTTACATAAGATTTTCTCCAACTCCGAACCTCCTTTGGTGCGGCCTCATATTACTTATCAACCTCACAAACAAGAACGTATAAGGGGATACTGATGGTGTAGTTGTATACACTGACTAGGACCCAGGAACGAATCCCACACATTGTGAACTTTTTTATCTAAAACATTTTTTCTATAACCTCGACTTTTTCACATGTTCAAATTCCCCAGGTTTTTTTTTTTTTTTAAATATACCTAATACATGTGGTACAGGCTATGATAATCATGGTGGGAGGTAATAAGCGACTGCTTTTACTGTAAATACACCACATGTCTACACAGATGAAGAGCAATTCGACTTTTGAACTTGCAAGTGTGCCAGAGCCCCATTTAGTTACTTTCACTCGCTAGTGGGGTTGAAATTTTGCAAAATTCGGGGGCCTTTTAGCATGTATATTGGGATTAGAACAATAACGCTGAAAGATATTTGATACACAGTGACCTTTATTGAAGACACACGAGACAAGCAAGTGTGAACAAAATTGCCTCTGTCTTCTTCTTCTTCAAAAAAAAAAAAAACA
>CP092886.1:30814409-30868701 GCA_030710605.1 Cordylochernes scorpioides | reverse complement strand
CAATCTATCCTTTCTTCCAAGAATTCTATAATTGCGGATACACTAGGGAAAGGAGAATTCTATGCTGTCTATTGTTTATAGGTTGGTATTGTGAAGTTATAAGAGTTATCTGCTTCATTATTGAGCGAAATATAAAGGTGAATTTAAAAATATTGATCACAATGTGACATTTTTTACATAGAAAAAACTTACACAAGATATTTTCCTTATTATTTCGAGTTGAACTCTTGTTAGATATTATCATTTCTGTGTTTTTGTGGTCATTTCGAAAGAAGAAGTCATTATTTTGTAGTTTTTTAAAACAATTATTGTGATTTTTTTTATCAATACAGTGGGTATCATTTTAATGAAGACATCGGGTTTATAAAGATTTTTTTATGATTTAGATTGATATATAAAAATGAAGTCACCAAGTTCGCCAAAGTAGACGCTAAACTAAACGCCATCGATCGACAAACGAGCAGACTCGGATTCAAAACACGAAACCACAACTTTCAGAAATTAGAAACGCTCATCTAGATGGGGTTTGTCATTATGTCCAGGACGAACTTTGGGATCTACAGGTGACTCCTGAAATCTCCAGAATTTTCCAAAGAGGTGTTGTAAAATGGCTCGGTCAATTCCATGGCCAGAATATAAATGGGTAATTTTCCGGGAGGATGTTCATCTCTTAAAAAAAAAATTACCTCCTCCGTCAAAATAGACGCAAAAAAAAAAGGTCCAGGTAGGTTGTTATCTGAATTTGTCGAAGTTGTTATTGTGGCTTTGCCTTCCATCCGAGTCTGCTAATTTGCAGGGACGGTCAATAGATGGCGATTACTTTTATCGTATATTTTGTTTACTCCCGGCACAATTCTAATTGTATTGACTGTTTTAAATATTTAGGCTAGTCTGGGAATATGTGACTCAGACATAGAAAGTGAAGCTTCTTGGGTTGAGTGCGTTTTTTATATCACCCCCATCTTTTCATTTTTGGGGGAGTTTGACATTTACCCACAAATAATACTTGTACATAATTAATATAGGCTTGTTACAGAAGCTATGAATAATTAATAAATGGAAAAACATATTCCTACATGTATTAGGTAGATTGTTTTATGGCTTATCAGGATATAGAAGTTGAATTTTGGAAAATTCCTTAAATAATCAAGAAGGAGGACCAATAGCACCGTGCCACCTTGTAGCTACATAATAAAGAGTTCTAAATCCAAGAATTACACGCAGAAAGTATTGAATACTCTTAACTTTCAACCCATCATGATCCTCACAAACTCTCTGGTCATTAGCACTATATCTCTACCATAAGGAAACACCCAATCTAATAACATTCATATCATCATAGCTTATACAGAAAGGAAGCTTGAAGAGGTACACGTAGTATAGATGCCAGGCGCAATGTCTATAAAAGGGAAGTTAGATCGTTGGTCAATCGTTCTTTCCCGCTAATCGCTTTCACAATCTGATTTAGGACTGGTCGCCCCTCCCAATAGCGATTTATTTGGATGTAGTTGTCGTGGGCGGCAGGTTGTTCCGGTAATTGGCGAGTATAAACATATTCTATTGTCTATATTCATTCACTGAGAGAGAAACACGTCATTCCAAGCAATGTAGTCTTTTAAATGTAGGTTTTTATATAGTGTTAAGTTGTTTATTGACAAAAGAAATCTCCGTTAATACAAAGGATCTTCAAGACTTTATTTAAGCCAAATCAATAAAATGAATTACAGAAGAATACAAAAGAAAACAACGTAGAAATACATCAGTCGCAAACTTACCAACTGCAGCACAGAACAAGACAACAGGAACCGGGCAGGAGACAGAGGGTTGTAGAACCTTCCAGAATTTCCCACGAAATGCATGAGCTCCGGCGGTAAACAGCAGCCTGGTCTTGAGCCAGCAGCAGCTCGCCCTTGCTCGGAGTACACCATTTTGCTTTTTTCTTCTCTCTCTTGACACGAACTCCACCTCCCTATATATATCCCAGAGTAGATGTTTGCAGAACGCTAAAGGTAGGTCGTAGGAAAGTAGAGTAAACGCTTTACACAATTTATCTTGAATCATGAAAGCAAAATTTATTAAAATTTGAAATTAATTACCAAATTTTACCTAATATCAATACAAGCCATCTGTTTCATTGTGTAGGTGGTCCATTTCAAGCATAAGAATAATGTTGTTTCCAAACTTGGACGAGAATCAATATTTCTCACGTCAAGTTTTCCCGATTGTTCCACTTTGGGATAAGACGTCTATAATGGCTGGAATATCGCGCTATACAATGGAGTGCGCTCCTCTTTTCAAAATTGGACATCTTCGGAATTGTCTCATCGCTACCCTCAAGATCACTTCCAGAATGTTCACATCTTTTCTTGTATCTATGTAAACGATCTAGATGAGCTTCACGTGATAGCAACTAACAGATCGAATTGTAGAATATTTGTCCATAATGCTACTGAAATCCACACGGAGACCCTTCAACCACCTGGGTGACGTAGACACGAGTCGTCTACATGCCATTGTCCCAGGTAGTAAGGACACAGCGAGGGGCGGGTAACTGCAGTTGAAAGGGACAATAATGCTACTGCAATCCACACGGAGACCCTAGAAAGACGTCAGTCTAAAGATAGTGAACTCAGGCGGGCTTATTGCGACTTCATTAATGAATATTAAAGGTTGGGACACATGACGCATCTTGATGAACCTCCGTCAAATAATCAAGACGAGGCTGTTGTTTCTTGCCCCATCATGTTGTAGCCGACAGACAATGAGTTGCAAAGAAGATAAGAATTGCTTATGAAGATTCTTCAAGCCTTCAAACGAATTTTCCTCAAATGACAGACTCTACACCGCTCAAAAGTTGTAGAAGGATATATTTAATATCCTCATGAACTGGAGACAGATATTAAGAAGATGTACCGACGCATCCTGGTTCGACCAGATGATGTAGATAAACAGATAATAGCATGAAGAGATCATCCTGAGGAGAGAGGACAGCTTGAAGATATTTAAACTCAATACCGTGACATATGGCAATTCTCCTCTCCAATTTTAGCTATTATAACCTTGACTCAATTGGCGCATGATGAAGAACACAAATTCCTTAGAGCGACCTGGGTGCTCATAGTAGGCACTTATGTGGATGATGTTATCACACAGAGGTGCAGATAATTTGGGAAAAGAATTAGAGACTTTAGAAATGATCTCATTGCTTTGCTATAAAGTGCTGCGTTTTCACACTAAAGAAGTGGTCGCCGAAAGCCACGGAGATTCTGGGCAACATTCCGGAAGAATCCCAACTTAAAATGGTAAAGTCTGAACACTCGACCGTAGTTAAACTCTTGGACTTCAGTGCCCACCAAAATTGTTTCATGTATGATGGACCTTCAACAGTGACGCCCATGACTATCAAAATAAAAATATTGTCGTTTTTGGCAAAATTCTATGACCCTCTGGGATGGCTGGTTCCTGTTATTATCACAGGCAATTCAGAAGCTGTGGATCACCGGATTGAACTGGGACGAGTACGTCGAAGAGCCGGTGAACGGAGAGTGGAGACAATTCAGGAAAGAATTGATTGGCTCGAAAACCCTGCGAATCCAGCAGTTGTGGTGACTCGGTAGATAAACACAAGGAGTAGATCTGCACCATTTCAGTAATGCGTCTGCGGATGCATATGCGGCAGTTATCTACATTAGAACAACCAACACGAATGGGGTTAAAGGAGCTCTATTGTCATCTAGTATGAAACTAGCACCGATAAGGAAATTGTCTATACACCGATTAGAACTAGGTCCCGTCCTATTTCCAACCCGACTTGTGCGGTATGTTAGAGCCACTCTGAAGGTTGAAGTGGGAAATATCTTTTACTGGACAGATTCAACTGTAGTGTTGAGAGAGAGAGCTGGCTGAAAACTCTCTCCATAAATCTTCCTACCTTCGTAAGAAATAGGGTGGCGGAAATTCAGGAGTTCAGACCAGCACCCGTGGAGACATGTGCCATCGAGTGATAATCCTGCAGACATCGCTTCTCGAGGAATACTTGAGTCTCAACTATAAAGTTCATCTCTGTGTTGGAATGGACCCACATGGCTGTCTCAGGATAAAACAGACTGGCCAATAATACCTCGACCTTGTATCATCAAAGATCAGAACTAGGTAGTTGCAGATGATGCTCTAAATGAAATTCTGGTTCTCATACAAATTGGTGCGCGATGTTCTTCTCTCTCCCCAGGTATATCAGGACAGTGACCTGGGTCTTTCGCTTCCATTATAATTGTCTCTACCCTACACATGAGTTCAACAAATCCAAAGACCTGGTCATTCAATCAGCATAACTCTTTTATTTCCCTGAAGAAAGGAAGAACTTATTAAAACTAAGCATCGTGGGAGAAATAGAAGTAAAATCCCTATGTTAACTCCATTTCTTGACGATTTAGGAATCATTAGAGTGGGAGGCAGATTTAAATGGACTCCATTCTATCTTATGAGAAAAAACAACCAGTCTTTTTGGCAGCCATATAAAAGTAGCATCTTCTTTCAAGATGGCAACTAGTCCAGCGGTTAGTGCAACACCTGTGGAGGAGATGGTCCAGCGAGTACATCGACGGTCTGCAACAACGTAAAAGTGGAAGGACGTTGCACTAAATTAAAGGAAGAACGCTGTGGTGTTAGTCAAAGAGGACAAATTGCCTTCGGCCAAGTCGCTGGTGGACCAAGTGCTGGAGATTCATCCGGGAAAGGACGGTCTCGTGCGGGTCGTATCCGTCCAGACTGCCGATGAAGTGATCCGGAGACCCCTTGTCAAGTTGGCGCTCCTCCTGGTGGCCCCATTGGATCTTGATGGAGTTATAGATTGGTGCCGTGTTGTAGTCAGCATATAGCTTCGATCGTAACTAATATGGCCAAAGTGTCAGACAATAAGTTTCATAATAACTTTTGTCAACTTTAATGTTTTCAATGAAAACTCCCTAGTGGAAGTACCAGTCAATAAAACCTTAGGTTTTAGCATATTTACGATTTTAAAATATTAATAAAACATTTAGCGTCATTTATTTTCTATTTTATTTGATAAAAAAGAGCTTACGGAAGTTTCCCATTCTCTGTTCAATTAGACAAAGGTATTCTGCCAACAGACCAGGTTGTAGTAGAGCAGTGCAGCGGTGTTGTGGGGCTATCGCCATGATAGTAATCATAAGTACAACATTGACTGAGTACCGATAGCTTCTCGACTGCCTGAAGCTGATCGAGTTAGCTTACATTGGCACAAGCTTCTGCTGGTGTTGCACAGCTAGTTTATCTGTCTGGTTTGTCTTCCGCGGCCAGTAACGCCCCAGGTCTATTGCCGATCTAAAATATAGAGGATATGATTGATCGTTAAGTTTTATAAAATCAAATGCTGAGGCTCTGAAGTGTTGTGTATCAATTTAAGAACACTAGGCGCATTATTTCTTAGAATTGAATTTTGTTATCTGAATCATTTAAATATATATAATCGAATAAGACTATGTTAATCCGGCTAGATCATTTTTCACATGTATATAATTATATTATGTGTGCAACTTCAGCTTTATCATTCTTCTCAGTTTCATAGTCGTTTTTCATCAATTATTTTGTGGGTGGTGCGGTGTGTGTTGTGTATGTGAGGCGTGTATGATGCATATATGTCGTGTATATGTGTGTGGTGTGCAAATGTATGATGTGCATGGTGCGTGTATGGTTTTTATATGCAATACCACTCTATTTTCTAAGTAAACTATAAGCTCCTTTTCTGAAATTTTCATGAAGCGCGCATTATCGCACACTTTTTATTTATTTTGAAAATTCGAAATATCGTGAAAAGAAGATATCCATATTGAAAATTAGGCAATATTTTTTAATTAGTAGCAAGTTGCTATTTCTCAACACGCGAGAATTCCAATAACTGCCTCCTAAAGCGTGAGTGAGTTCACTAAAGAAGGTTGCTAGCTGAAATTATATTTACCTCTGATGTGACTCAATGTTGACATTTTTCCAAGTGTAAATACAGTCTTCGTCAGTTCACCATGGTAACTCTAAGATCTTGAACAATTTTTCTTGGCTTTAATATGAGGACAATCTCTACCAAGTTACCTTTTTTAATCTATAACGATGTTTTAACTCGAAGGTGTATTCTATAAATGCCTTCTCCAAAATAAAGAGAAGGCATTTATAGATTACACATTCAGGCTATAAAACATCATTCTAGATAAAAGAAGTAACTTGGGAGATGTCTGGCTCGAGCACCAATGTGCTCCTTCCATCTGTAACGATCTAGAATTCTAAATACTATGGCTTGGGGATCCATTTGCGGTGTTATAATTATAAATAAATAAAAAAGAAAAATGTTTATGTCTAGTAATTTATGTCTTGTGTTGAAAATTTTAACATCAAGCCCAAAAATGACTCCGCAAATATATAAGCTACTTCGGCCTAGATATATCGAAAGTCAAATCTAATTGAGGATACTTGTCTTCGGATTGTTCAGACCACCCAGTCTGTCAGTGCAAGCAAGATCTATCCAAGAAATAATGTTAGATTCATGATTATAAAAACGAATAAACAAGAAGTTATCCCGAATCTCTCTATTTTAATATAGTAAAATTTTCCATAAGCTATCTACTTGAATTTGTACCGTGAAAATAAGAGGATGGAATGGTTAGCCAGATCATCGGGTCTGAACCCAGTGTCTGAATTTCCTTAAATGAGACTCATTGGAGCTCTTCTCAGTCCCCTCTTAGAACCCTAATCAAACTAAACGCCGAGCTTTTGAAGGAACGGATTTATTGTCTTAAGAGCTACTCCTAAGTCTGTTGATCAGCTTTAAAGCTCATTGTGAGAGTTTTATAGTAGTTAGAGCTTACCATACTCCCTATCGGCTTCCGTTTCCTGGAGATAGCTGGCTCATTATTGTGTATAATTCATATTTTTAAAATTTCATATTTTTATTTATTCTTAAATATGCAATACAGAGATAGAGAGAGAGCTTCAATTGATTATCCATAGAAAACTATTTGCATACAAAATTTCATACATGTTAATAAAGTATTTGTTTCTATTTTATATTTTGTGTTTGTTTTACTTAATCTTGAACGCTGGTGTACATGTGATGAGCAAGCGCTTTTATGAAACCAAGGATACCTCATAACGTCAGCCGCCCAATCTGGCTCCAGGTTAAGTTCGAGGAGCTTTATAAACGGTCGATCCTCCATAGGACACGTTGGCAACGTGTCGTATTAAATAATAAAAACTTTCATTTACATAAAAATTAAAACAGATATTCCCACACTCTCCCTACTGCGAAAAAATAATATTGGGAGTGCTTGTCTCATCAGTGGTAAATCCTCAGTTCTGGAAGACATGAGCGGATGCGCTGCAGACGTGATGAAACCAGGTGGGGTTGATGGACACCGGATGTTCCAAAGTCCAATGTCTGGGACTCGGCATTCCCGTGATTTGAGCAATAGCGGTGGTGGAAATGCTCGGGTTTCTTTTTATGTGAGGCGCTCTCAAGGAGAAGAAGAAAAGCGAACTTTGGGTGAACTTTGCCTGTGCCCTTTATCTCTCGCTCAGTGATTGGCTGCAGATTGCCATGATTAGCATATCGCGCGACCGTCTAAATTTGCATAGAGGTTCCTTTGTTGCCAGGTTATTCATTCCAGTCCCAGCAAAATCGTGATTTAGAATCATTATCACCCACACACCGACATTAAAATAAAATTATTTATTTAGCTTTATTAGCGCCATATGATATAGAAGATACCTAATCAGATTTCATGCACTGATTAGAGCACATTCAAATTACTTTATTGTTTCATATATATATATAAAAATAACCATTATTAAAATATTTCTTAATTTTTCATTATTATCGTAAGTAAGGGAATGTAGGCGTAGACTATCGAATAAAATATAACGGGAAAAATAATCAAAAAGTAGAAAAGAAGCTGATTTTACTAACACAATTATAAGACCATATAAAATTAGGAGAGTGGGTTACACATGCCCGAAATTATTGGAAATATGATATATTAAGGAAAGTATCTCAATGCGAATATTGTAGACGACTAATTTGTTCAAAGAATCAAAGGCAGCCAGACTTCAAAGATGCTGATTCAATGAGGGCGGAGATATAAATTGAAGAAAGCTTCCCATACAGATCGATCGAGTTAAGTCTCGATTCGCTCGGAATGTGTAGGATCGCGGGTCGCTTCCAGGAAGAAGCAAATATTTGTTTTTGAGAACTAGGGGGGAATCATCAAATTCTAAGATTCGATAGTTTGTGCTAGGATTTGCAATGAAGAGGTAGGGCTATTGATGGAGTGAATAAATTTCCTCACAAGATAGAGTATAATTAAGAAAAAATTATAAAATAAAAATGTAGATCAAGAACAAAAAACCTCCAAAGAGTCCCCATTATTGAATAACAAGAAATTATTTGACTATTTTTAACAAAAATGTGGAGAAGTGTCTCAAAATTTGCAACCACACCAGAAACTCGAAAAAGTGCACAATATCGGGTTGGGCGATAGGCGAATAAAGGTGTGTGAGATAGCTGAGGCCGTTAAAATATCAGAAGAAAAGGTGCATAACATCTTCCATGAAGAATTAGGGATGCGAAAGCTCTGCCCAAGGTGGAACATGAGAATCCTATTTCTATTAAGTATAGAGCTCCGTTTTCATTTGCAAGATAACAAAAATATTACTGTCACACACATAACAGTGTATACAAGTATTTTTCTCATTTTAAACACTGGGTTATTTCGAGACGCACATAGAATGAGAAGATTGTATGTTAAAATTCTCCCTTTTTGTTAAATAAAATATCGGTGACAAAAGGTAAACTCATGTTTCCACTCCATCTAAATCAAATACAGATTCCCCTGATCTACCTATTTGTTTAAAACTGAAGGTAAGAATTATGAGAAGAGGCAGAGAGAGAGGGGGGTGATGGTAAATCAAGTGTCTTTGGACGCTAGAAACAATGGAGACATAACTCAAGCACAGGCTCATTTGCATCAAGTCATCATATTATGCTGCAGGAGGTCGTTATTTAGCCCGGGGGGAGTCCAGCAGGCGTGTACAAGGCCAAGGTTCGGAGAAACCTTGCACAAAACCTAATTTCTCGTATAGGTACATTTTGATAAATGTTTTATGCCGATGGGGTTCTCACGGTCACAAAAAGAGCTCGAGCAGAGTCTGTCGCAATTTATGAAGCGACGTGTCCAGCCAGCCCAACAATAATATTTCAGCTGACCCCAGATATTTCAGGCAGACCTTTGTCTGCCCATCATCAACGTCAGGTGAGAATTTATTTCTTCTTCTTTTTTTTTTTTTAATGACATCCCCTCCCCACCTTCAACTCGGTGTCTGCCCTTGCTTTCCTCTTGGGGAAGGAAGCCTGGCGAGCTACTAGAGAAAAGGAAGAAGTGGAACATACATCGTTGGTAGAATGGACATAAAAGTCGTTAAAATGTTAACACAATTCGGTTCTTTATTAATAAAAACATTTTGACACGTGTTCTTATACAGGCCTGTTTAAAATGTTTTTGCATAGATAGAAAGTCTGGACTGAATTTTAGCTCAAGTAAACTCACAGCACCTATCCTAATATTTCACAAAAAGAAATATCCCTTATTATTAAGATAGCATTAGAAAAGTCAATTCAAAATGACCTAAAAACTCAACTAACTTAAAGATATACCTAGATGTTTCTTTTGAACGAAAAATCGTAATTTATTTTAAGGAGAAATAACGATTATTTTTGTCCTTAGGAATGAAGTATGAAAGGATCTTTAAGGATAGAAAAAAATCGTTTTTTATCCTTAAAATAAATTACGATTTTTCGTTCAAAAGAAGCATTTGCGGTAAAATTGTCAAACTTCGTTCTACAATCATAAGCCGCATTATATTGTATTATAAATATACCGACATAACAACTTCAAGCATACCTCCTTTGCCACAGAGAATTATTTGCTCAGTGTTTTTCCAATACCGTCTATATAAGCGTTGCATTGCATAACTAAGGTCCACTTTTGTTTTTAGGGAGAACCATGCTAATGTGATAAGAACAATTGAATCGATATGTGCATTCAGTACATTCAACATTGAGTTCGAAATATCTCACTAAATGTTCATTTGTACAGCTTCCATAGAGGAGAGGGAATCTCTTCCAGAATCATTTGTTCACAATTCTCACTCTATATATTCTCTCATCTAAGCTGATAGGAAGCAATTTTTTTTGCCCCGAGTGGATATATAACTTCCATTAGCTAGTTTATAATACGATGCACTAGCGCGCCATCTGTTATCAAAATTCGAAACTATTTTAAATGTCCTGTAAGAATGTGATGCACTGTGGTGTACATCCTTGCATTCATGCACTCCTTCACATTATCGTCGCACTGTGTCGTTGACGGATGTTCAGAGAGTCCTTTGTCGTCAATATTCTCTCTGCTCCCGCAGAACATCTTGTGTAAGCCCAAAAATTCTCCTTATAACATTGCTTCATCCCCGTAGACATCTTTAACCATATTCATGGTGTCTGAACCCGATTTTCCGAGTTTAACACTTTCGCGTATTGTTGCTCCCTTTAATTTTTCCATTGCAGTAAGGGCAGTAGAAATTGTTTAATTTCAAAAAGAATCTTACGCGTTTGAAATAGTTTCGAATTTGAATAAAGCTAGTTTATTTTAAAATGTTAAATATGCTCCTCTACTGTTATTCTTTTCTTCCTTTTTCTCCTGTTTTCGCCCGACCTAAGCTAAATCTATATAAGGCATTTGGATCAAATAAAAGGTGCGTGTTTTCTAATAGAAAGACCTGTAGAAAGAACAGCACCTGCCTGAAAGCTCTCTTTCATGCAATAAAGAATCGCATTGTTTTACTTTCTCTATATCTCGTCTGTTTCTCTCTTTGTGTGTGATCCTTCCCTTAGAACAATTAGTAAAGCTGGTCTTCATTCCTTTGAGAAACTATTCGATTTGTATAAACCCTTGATCCCTTTCTGGCTTATTATGGCACTTTCAATGTAAATAAAAATAAAAATTAATATATATATATTGTGGATCATTTATAAAGATATAAATAATCAATATTAAAAATGGCATATCCTGACCAGGAGCACATGTGCTTTACAGAAGGCAGAGCGCCATCTGGTGGAACAGAAATCAACTAAACATTGATTTAGCCTGTTCCCTGATATTTCTTTCGTTTTTTCATAAATAATCAATATATTCATGTTATATATATTTTTATATTTCTGAAAGAATTGTTTGGTTCTGAAATTTTGAGGCTCAAAATGGTATGAAACAATAATCAAATCATAAATTAACTACAAAATATTAGTAAATGGTATTAGAAAATATTAAATTCAAATATACTATTCTCCCCTTTTTAGTACATAGTTACCTTAGTACGGTATTTTCTTAATAAAGAAATTTCGAGAAATAAATTGGCTTATTAATATAAACGTTCTTTTCAAAAAGTATTTTTTGCTTTTATCTCCTAATGTGAAAAATCAGTCTGTTCCAAATATTCTGTCGACAAGGAAGGTTGGAATGAAGCGATTTTTACCGGAAAACATAGCGTAGGCTTTGGGAAAGATGCGTTCACCGCTTTAGTTGCATTCGGGAAGTCGCAGTGTGAAGATCGCAAAAAGACTGACCATCTTCTCGAGAGATACGTCATGATGTCAGGTTAATGGGGCAATAATACGCGAAAGTGTTAAAACTCGGAAAATCCGGTTCAGACACCATGAATATGGTTAAAGATGCCTGCGGGAATGAAGCAATGTTAAAAAGAGAATTTTTGGGCTTATACAAGATGTTCTGCGGGAGCAGAGAGAATATTGACGACAAAGGACTCTCTGAACATCCGTCAACGACACAGTGCGACAATAATGTGCAGGAGTGCATGAATGCAAGGATGTAAACCACAGTGCATCGCATTCTTACAGGAAATATAGCCATAAGAAAGGTGTGTGCCAAGATGATCAGAAGGTTGCTCATATGACAAACTCGCGTGAACTGTTGAACATCTATAAAAGTTATTCGAATATTTTAAATAAAACGGTTGCTGGTGATGTGACATGGGTCTTTGATTATAACTACGAGTCATAAAAATAAAGTGCAGAATGGTACACGAAAGATTCATTACGCTAAGAAGGCAAGGATGAACAAATTACGGGTTAAAGAGATTATCGTCGTGTTTATCTTATTCAAATGGTGTTATACACAAAGAATTTGTGCCACCTGGACGGAAATTTCTACGTGGAAGCTCTCGGAATGCTGGGGACAGCGTGCAACTCGTCGATGAGGATATTTAATCAACTGAAGACTGCACCACGACAACGCGCTATCCCGCCTTCGTCATTAACGAGTATCTAGCTAAGCACAGAGTGGCAAAGCTTCCCCAGCCGGCCTACAGTCTCGATTTGGCATTGCCGGACTTCATTTTTGTTTCCTTGAATAGAGAAGTCATCCATTTTGGATCTCTGGAGAACTTCCACAAGGCCATGACCACATGCCTGAACGAGGTTCCCGTCGACGTCTTCCAGGCAGTGTACTGCAACTAGCAGAGACGCTTGCAGCCCGCAACGGCAGAGCTTTAAAGATTTTCAGATTTCTAATGCTGGTGGGGCTTTGAATGCTTTACATTTTCAAATCCTTGCAATATGTTTTTCGTCTCATCCTGGCGAGGATATAATTTTTCATCAATAAAATTACACGTTCACTAGCCGAAGAGTTTAGTGATTAAAGAAATCTGAATTTCAAGATATCTTGAACCTATCATTGGGATTATCGATTTGATGAGAACCTGTACAAATATGACGTCAAGATTTGGGCAATCACTTTTAAAGGTAAAACATCCTTGACGAGAGAGGAAAGAAGCCGCAATTGTTAACCTATCACAGAATTGGAGCGGCAGACCTTGACTCTGTGTTTGGCTCTGGCTTCAAAATGGAAGTTGCCCATTGTCTAAACCCTAGATGTTCGCGGATGTCCTCGTTTGGACTTTGCACATCTACGGATTAAACCTAGCCAGTTTTTTATTACATATGATACAGAGAATTACTCCGAAGTCCACGTTTCGCGACTACATAAATCTACAGATTTAAATATATATATATATTGACTACACGGTTGTTTATCACATTGAATACAGAGAAAAATACTCAGATATCTACTTTTTGACTTAATAAATCTACACATTGAAGTGTATCACACAACTACCCAGTTGTTTATCACATTGAATACAGAGAAATACTCAGATATCTACGTTTTGACTTTATAAATCCACAGGTTGAAATGTATTATACACATACTCAGTTTTTTGCCACATTGAATACAGGTTGAAATGTATCACACAACACACAAAAACCTTTATTAAGACACACTGGTCTTACAGAGGATTCTCCTTGGGGTTACAAGACGGAGAAACCTATGAAAGTGGGAAATATACAAAGTGGTAAAAATGGAGAAAGATTATATACACATGATAAATATATTTTTACACAAATAAATTTACTGGCAATGCGTTTCTTTTAAATATCACATTTAAAAGATATTTAAAAGAAACGCATTGCCAGTAAATTTATTTGTGTAAAATTTTAACGATAGATGGCAATAAGGTTTAATTTAATGATAAATATATGTTGAAATTTAACACACAAATACCCAGTTGTTTATCACATTGAATACAGAGAAATGCTCAGATATCTACGTTTGACTTTATAAATCTACAGGTTGAAATGTATCACACAACCACCCAGTTGTTTATCACATTGAATACAGAGAAATACTCAGATATCTACGTTTTGACTTTATAATTCTACAGGTTGAAATGTATCACACAACCATCCAGTTGTTTATCACATTGAATACAAAGAAATACTCAGATATCTACGTTTTGACTTTATAAATCTACAGGTTGAAATGTATCACACAACCACCCAGTTGTTTATCACATTGAATACAGAAAAATACTCAGATATCTACGTTTTGACTTTATAAATCTACAGGTTGAAATGTATCACACAACTACCCAGTTGTTTATCACATTGAATACAAAGAAATACTCAGATATCTACGTTTTGACTTTATAAATCTACAGGTTGAAATGTATCACACAACCACCCAGTTGTTTATCACATTGAATACAGAAAAATACTCAGATATCTACGTTTTGACTTTATAAATCTACAGGTTGAAATGTATCACACAACTACCCAGTTGTTTATCACAACGAATACAGAGAAATGCTCAGATATCTACATTCTGACTTTATAAATCTACAGGTTGAAATGTATCACACACTACCCAGTTGTTTATCACAACGAATACAGAGAAATGCTCAGATATCTACGTTTTGACTTTATAAATCTACAGGTTGAAATTTATCACACAACTACCCAGTTGTTTATCACATTGAATACAGAGAAATGCTCAGATATCTACGTTTTGACTTTATAAATCTACAGGTTGAAATGTATCACACAACTACCCAGTTGTTTATCACATTGAATACAGAGAAATGCTCAGATATCTACGTTTTGACTTTATAAATCTACAGGTTGAAATGTATCACACAACCATCCAGTTGTTTATTATAAAGTAAAATGAGAGAATTAGCGCTCTTTCGAGCGTTACCCTTTCCTCAGTTGTGTTTATAGTATTAAATACAGATATTTACTCCAGAGCTTCTTTTTCTTTATTCATCATTTCTGAACATCTAGTTATTGCCATTGATTCAAGAAAATATGGGCCGGCTATATTACATTTAATAAAAATATTAAAAATCAAACAAAAAATATATTTTCGTATTTTTGAAAGTTAATTACCTGAGCTAATTATTTATTTTTAGTAAGTTTTAGACAAGCTATAGTGTTTAGAGATCATGTGAGATATCAAAATTTGTTAGCTTTTATTTTATATTAACTAAGTCGCTTTTTAATATAACCTATTTCACGCTGGTGTTATGAATAGGTATCAGGGTGAGTGGAAGCAATATCAAGCCAAACTCACGATTCCGCAAGTCATAATGGTTTTTAACCTGAAAAAAAAAATGTTGGCAGCAGATTGTCGTCAGAGCTTGAATCCAATTTGGTCTTCTATCTACACGATCTCTACAAAGTGTGATTCTGGCGACTTGTCGCTAAGTCACAGGTGCTGAATCTTCACTAGCATCCGGCGTCTCGTCATAAAGTGCTTCTCCATCCTCCAGCGGATATTTAGACGGGTCCTAAACAAAGAAGATCTTTAGATCATTGCCTCAGAGAAATTCAAAGAATTAATTTTTTCCTGAACACACACACTTAGAAATGAGGTAAATGAATAATCGCACTAAAAAAATATTCTTCATAGTTTTGGGGAACTTCTTCGACGCTTTATATCTCAATTTTCCTTTCTTTCATTATCTACAAACTTGCGAAAGTCAATTTGAGCTACAGGTGGTACCTCGTCATTTCCTCCGATATAAGTGTAAAGGCGAAAGGACTTTATAAAAAAAAACTTCAGAGGTATTCCACGGACAAAAGTTTCGTTAACGACTTGTAAAGTGTGATAAAAAATGTATAAATTCCTTCTATATAATATTACAATTTTAAAAACTTTCTTAAACCCAGACCATATTTTAGAACTCATGCTTAAACGTTATGCTTTGAACATAAGTTTGTGCCTTTGGTAGACTTTGAGGGGGATTCACTAGGAATTGGTGTCAAATGGCAGAGGGGATGTCAGCGCGGCAGAGCTTTACTCTCAATACTTTAAACAAAGGTGTGAAAATCTCGGTCGTAAAAAACTGAGGAACTATGGTAAAGAGAAAGCATGTTCTCTTCCCTTCATCAGGGGAATGATCCACCTTCTGCTGTTCATTCAAGGCAGGACAAGAGTAATATCGGAAAGGAATAGAAATTTTACTTCATCTTAATCACAGATCGGACCTCGTCCCAACTACTTCGTTTAGGGTCACTTGCACATTTTATACTCGGAAGAACCTTTGTGGATAATACTGAAGGAGAAGACGGAGTCAGGACTTCCTCTTAAAGCCCAAAAAA
The DNA here is from genome assembly GCA_030710605.1 of Cordylochernes scorpioides. NCBI lineage: Eukaryota > Metazoa > Arthropoda > Arachnida > Pseudoscorpiones > Chernetidae > Cordylochernes > Cordylochernes scorpioides. Next base: position 30,852,635 of record CP092886.1, on the reverse strand, counting down.
ATTACAAAATATTTCCGAAATATGCCTGAAAACTGTCGACTATATTGGTTGCATTTCGACTACTGATTTGTTACATCTTGTATATCAACGGCATCTTATTTATTTAAATGAAAATATCACTATATTTAGCACACACTCAGCTTGATATGTAAAGATGACTGTAAGATTTTGCCTAAAGAGGCGGCTAGAATGAACAATCTTTAACTCAACCAATGAAACTGATAGGAAGGTTCACCACTGACGAGCCAGGCCCTCCCAATATTTTTATCGTAGTAAGGCACACACACAATCAGGAAGTTATTTCATGTGTAAAAAAAATCGCGCATAATTATATATTTTCATATATAAAATCTTTAATGCGGTTGCTTAGGCCAAGTTATTTTCTCTAGATGGACATCTGGTAGATTTGATAATACAAAAGACAAAATGGTCGTAAACATTTTCTTAAACGAAAGAAAAAGGAAAAACCGATGGGACGACTGTGCCAGGTTAAGGTGTTAATCTATTATCTCCTTTCTAGTAGAAGTAATTACCAGCCATTATACGTGTTAGCGACAAATGGAAACGTTGAGAAACAGAGAGACAAAGAAACAATTGTGAAATCTCAAATATTTTCCTCTTGCCGCGGTTCCAGTGTTATAAACTTCAGTTTCCGCGCCTGGTGGGAAATCCGAAGACAAGCCATTCATTGGTCAAGTAAAGAAAAAAACAAAGGAATGCCGCCACTTTTTTCCATAGAAACATCCCCGGTAAAGTTATGGAGCTCCAAATTTATAGGACAAGTTCATTTGTAGCCCACAACTTGGCACAAGGGCGAGTTTATAAAGAGGACATTAAGAATAATTTCGGATGGTAATCGAGGGCCGAGGTGATGGCGCACAGCGGGGGGCAGCTACTTTATGACCGCAAATACTCCATAGATACTTTCCAATTAGGCCTATTTCCCGCAAAAACGGCTCGCTTCCCCGCAGCAGGAGGGTAGATCTATAGATCATTGGATTTGCCAACAAAATGGATGTGCAATGCGACTAGATTTCCCTCCAAGTCCAAGGATACTTTGGATGAACCGCTACATAGAGTTAGCGGAAAGCCATTTCTAGTTTGGATAGCGTTGAAGGTTTATTAGTTCCAACAGCTCAAGCTTGTGCCTTCTTTTATGCTCTAAATTTTCTTGTTTTATATTGGAGTGTTATCTTATACTTTACTATATGTTGCGCATCTGAGTTTATACTTTTTGCTTTAGTTTTTCCTGCATTTTAAATACTATTTTTTTCGAGTGAAACCTATAGATAGAGATAGCACACCTGATACTCTTTAGAGTTTTAATAATTTTCTATGTTTAAGGTTTTACTTTATTTTCAAAAAATGCCGATCCTAGTTGGCATCAAAAGAGATTTAATCGAAAAGTTTCTAGGAAGGCTCTACCTAGGTGCCTCAACCAGGATTCTCTCTACGACTATCAGCAATATCGATCCCTCCCTAGTGTGTTGGACTAAGCAGGCCCAGTGGATCATTTCCTTCTGTCCGTCAAACAGGAAGAGATAATAGCATCATGGGTTCCCGATACATCGCATACCAATATATAATAATCAGGCTTAGCATGTCAATAGACTTCGCTACAAATAGACCTCGTGCGAATTATCTTCACTGCAAATATACTTCGTTACAAATATTATTTGCTACCAATATACTTCGCGGCCAATAGGTTTAGAATGCCAACAATCTTCGCTACAAATAAGTTTTGTTACCAATAGATTTCACTACCAATAGACTTCGCTGCTAATAGGTTTAGAATGCTAACAATTTTCGCTGCAAAAAGGTGCGTCGTTACCAATAGACTTCGCTGCTAATAGGTTTAGAATGCCAACAATCTTCGCTGCAAAAAAGTGTGTTGTTACCAATAGATTTCACTACCAATAGACTTCGCTGCTAATAGGTTTAGAATGCTAACAATATTCGCTGCAAAAAGGTGCGTCGTTACCAATAGACTTCGCTGCCAATAGGTTTAGAATGCCAACAATATTCGCTGCAAATAATTGTCGTTACCAATAGATTTCACTATCAATAGACTTCGCTGCCAATAGGTTTAGAATGCTAACAATATTCGCTGCAAAAAAGTGCGTCGTTACCAATAGACTTCGCTGCCAATAGGTTTAGAATGGCAACAATCTTCGCTGCAAATAAGTGTGTCGCTCTACCAATAATATTCACTACCAATAATATTCACTACCAATAGGGTTCGCTACCAATAGGTTTCGAATGTCATTAAGCTTCGCTGCAAATAAGTTCCGTTACCAATAGACTTCACTGCCAGTAGGGTTCGCTGTCAATAGGTTTCGAATGCCAATAAGCTTCGCTGCAAATAAGTGTCGCTACCAATAGAATTCACTACCAATAAGGTTCGCTGCCAATAGGTTTCGCTACCAATAGAATTCACTACCAATAAGGTTCGCTGCCAATAGGTTTCGAATGCCAATAAGCTTCGCTGCCAATAGGTTTCGAATGCCAATAAGCTTCGCTGCAAATAAGTGTCGCTACCAATAGAATTCACTACCAATAAGGTTCGCTGCCAATAGGTTTCGAATACCAATAAGCTTCGCTGCAAATAAGTTTCGATACCAATAGACTTCACTACCAATAAGGTTCGCTGCCAATAGGTTTCGAATGCCAATAAGCTTCGCTGCCAATAGGTTTCGAATGCCAATAAGCTTCGCTGCAAATAAGTGTCGCTACCAATAGAATTTACTACCAATAAGCTTCGCTGCCAATATGTTTCGAATGTCAATAAGCTTCGCTGCAAATAAGCGTCGATACCAATAGACCTCACTACCAATAAGGTTCGCTGCAAATAAGCGTCGATACCAATAGACTTCACTACCAATAAGGTTCGCTGCAAATAAGCGTCGATACCAATAGACTTCACTATCAATAGTGTTCGCTACCAATAGGTTTCGAATGCCAATAAGCTTCGCTGCAAATAAGTTTCGAAACCAATAGACTTCACTACCAATAAGGTTCGCTGTCAATAGGTTTCGAATGCCAATAAGCTTCGCTGCCAATAGGTTTCGAATGCCAATAAGCTTCGCTGCAAATAAGTGTCGCTACCAATAGAATTCACTACCAATAAGGTTCGCTGCCAATAGGTTTCGAATGCCAATAAGCTTCGCTGCCAATAGGTTTCGAATGCCAATAAGCTTCGCTGCAAATAAGTGTCGCTACCAATAGAATTTACTACCAATAGAATTCACTACCAATAAGGTTCGCTGCCAATAGGTTTCGAATGCCAATAAGCTTCGCTGCAAATAAGTGTCGATACCAATAGACTTCACTACCAATAAGGTTCGCTGCCAATAGGTTTCGAATGCCAATAAGCCTCGCTGCAAATAAGCGTCGATACCAATAGACTTCACTACCAATAGTGTTCGCTACCAATAGGTTTCGAATGCCAATAAGCTTCGCTGCAAATAAGTTTCGATACCAATAGACTTCACTACCAATAGGTTTCGAATGCCAATAAGCTTCGCTGCAAATAAGTGCCGTTACCAAGATACTTCACTACCAATAAGGTTCGCTGCCAATAGGTTTCGAATGCCAATTAGCTTCGCTGCAAATAAGTGCCGTTACCAAGAGACTTCACTACCAATAAGGTTCGCTGCCAATAGGTTTCGAATGCCAATAAACTTCACCTACTTATATTGTAAGTATATTGCATCTATAAATGACTCGAACTTATATTTGGAGCAGAAGTTTATCTACCTCCTAGATGTCAACATACAAGGTTGTCCCAAAAGTTCGTAAAGACTTGGAAAAAATTAAATACCAATATTATTCGCCATAATATTAATCGCCGTTATGTATAATGTCTTTGTGTTATGTATAAAGTAATTGCATTATGTATTCGCCGTAATATATTATTCGCAAAGTAATAAGAAAAACAATGTTGTAAGAAAAACATGAACTTTTGGACCAACATAATAATACACATTAAAATGACAATGATTTGAACAATATTTGAATTAGCCACTAAACATTTATTTTTGGCATTTTTTTTAATAGGCCAGCTTAAAACAGAAGTGTAGTGCCTCATGTTGATGCTTTGTGCGGTGTAAAACGGTTGTCCACAGTAATAAAGCTCGTCATATACTTGCAATACAAATATCCAATCAGCCATTGGCCGGTAAATATCTGTTAATCGATCCAACGTTAGAAACATTACAGCGTAACCTTTAAATTTCATTTTCACAAGAATTTTAATTTGATCTAGTAACAAATAATAATTTCTAAAGGTTACAACACACACACTCTACATTAAGACTAAAATATTTTGATGAAAAAAATAGTAGTGATGATTTTACAATTATATATTTTTTATAATTGAGAAATGTAGCGTATATATCAGTATCATAATAAGACTTTTATAAATTTAATTGCCATCTATCGTTAATATTTTACACAAATAAATTTACTGGCAATGCGTTTCTTTTAAATATCATCAAATATTATCTCTACAGACCTTACTGCAATGATATGAGTTATTAAATGAGAGGGCTTGGCTCATCAGTAGTGAACCCTCTCAGCGGTTTCGCCGTATGTATGTACCTCTACAGACCTATAAGCTTATGTCCATAGTTCACTAAACACCCCTAAGCTGCCTTCCATAGAAAATACAGGGTATATTCCAAACCAATCCAATACAATAGTAGAGCGGTCTAGAGATTAATTTGGCGAAACCGCTGAGAGGGTTCACTACTGATGAGCCAAGCCCTCTCATTCAATAACTTATATCATTGCAGTAAGGTCTGTAGAGATAATATTTGATGATATTTAAAAGAAACGCATTGCCAGTAAATTTATTTGTGTAAAACATAATAAAACTGTTACAGGGCGATTTTAATAGTTCTCTCGTGAAGGTTGTAGATCATAAGTACATCATTTATCACATACAGTAGACTCTCCTATAACGCGAGTTTTTACAACGCGATTTCGTACAACGCGATAAAAAATTGCGACAAATTTATTTATACAACGCGAATTTTCGTATAACGCGTTATAAAATAAAACAATTTACCCTTACAACATTCGCGTTATACAAGTTTTATTTCGTACAACGCGAATTCATACAACACGGAACACATTAATCGCGTTATAGGAGAGTTTACTGATATTAAATTGTCGATATATTTATTAATCATACCTGTTTGGTTTTAAAAACAATCTCTAAGACCTTTTTGTGGTGTATTTTTATTTTACAAGAGAAGGAATCGCCTGATTATAATAATCATTTAATTCGCTAAGTTCTAATTATGTAAATATTTAACTGTATATAAATATTATCTTTCAGTTTCTTGGAAAGTTGCCTGTCGAAGAACATAAAAGTCCGAAAGCTTGCCGAATTTACAGCTTAATAAAAGAAACTGGTCGCCGTTAACTTTTGTTCCTTCTTCAATATTTTTATTTGAAACTGAAGAATAAAAAAATTGAATCTAAACATATCTCTCAATATTTTTCTTATTTTCCAAAGCTATATCTAGATTGTGTTATCTGTTGCTTTTTTTTCGTATTTTGTTATTGAGATGTATATCTGCTGCTCTTTCTCTAACGTTATATCTGACTGAAAGTTACGTGAAGTACATTGATTATATTGTAACAAAGTATGTATTATTTTATTAACAGAGTATCATTCTTATGTTTATACTTTGTTACTCTGTAAACTTCCCTTGTTGCTTATCTTTTGTTTATCCTTCATAGTTTGTTCTTGCCTTAAATAAATTGCTGTCTCATCTTGAAGTTGGTCTGCCCTAATTTTCCACGTGGCATTATATATACATATTGCTACCACTTGCAAGAATCAGATAAGTCACAAAGTTGATAAATATTTTATATTTTATAAATTAAATTTTATATGATTAACTCTTCTTTAAAAAAAAAAAAACTACACGTTACGATATGTTATAGCAACTTTCTTAGAGGAACAACACGCCTGGTTGGCTCATTGGGATTTTATCTCGTCATCTTTTGAGTTCAATCAGTAATTTAAAGTTGGTATGTTGTTCAATGTATTAGCCATTGTTGAATTTAAATCATCACGATCTGTTTATAATAGACGTAAGTAACAAAACACGGAATATTTTATAATAAAACTGCATATATTCTTCAATAGGATGTAAATCAAAATATATCATTATCAAATTATCATTGAGAAGATCCATTATGCACTATAGTGCAGAGTTTTTCTCTCCCAAGATTGGCGACGAGTGTTTCCCAACTGGAGTGCAGGAAGCCAGTGGGTTGCCATGGAATCAAGTCGCCCACACTCTCAATTACCCGTCCCACAAAGAATACAACCTAAAAAATGACCTATTAATGTTGTGTGTAGCTCTCGAAATAAATGACATCGATGGTAATGGGAAGGTAGGAGTGTTATCTTGTAAAAAAGTTCAAACCACTAGGCCGAAGGATAATTAGCTTATCTGGAGAAGGCACATCATTCATCATCTTCCCTGTTTACATACCCAATGAGGGGCTCGGGACGAATGCAGATTAACTTTGATTAATTTCAACGGAAGATCTCCACACAAAGTCGGCCCATTACACTTTATAGGATTGTTACAAACGGTAACAATGATTGATCCGCCAATCAGGCCGACTATTATAACTCCTGACATCGGGTCTAAAGTTGTCAACTGTCATCCATCTAAAATTAATGAATCGAAATTTGAATAATGTAAATTAAATTTTCTTTTTTTCTCGAATGTTTAATTATGAATAATCTATTTCGATATAGAGATGAAAACGACAACATGGTATAAACGAATACTTAAATCAAGTCACACCCCCCTTTAGTATATCAAGTTTTCTTGCTTCAAACTCAATGCGTCTGAGAGAATTCAAAGAAATCCGAAGGTTCGATAACTTTTAAAAGTATTTCATCTATTAAACTCTGATGATGAGTTAGGTTATTTTTTATCATGGAATTTACTATCTCTTGTCATTTTTTGAGGATATGGGAAACTTTTGAGTGAACCCCGAAGTGGCAACCTTCCTTTGAACATAAAAAAAAAAAAGATTTTTATATTGGTATCAGCTGATAAACTCTTAGCAATCTATATATAAAATACGTGCATTAATATCCAAAGAAAAATCTATATCTCCATTCTCCCAAGCCAATCAGTTGCCTGCAGCCTCAAAGGTTCTAACGAGTCCATGGAGACCGGAGATCGTTACCAAATTAGAAATGTTGGTCTCATTCTCCTCTGCAGGGGATCCATGGATTGAATTGTGTGTTCGCATCCGAAGAATTCAGATTTCAGTCATTTTAAATAGTGAATTCATGAAACAGTCTAATGACAGATAAACAGACCTGACAAACAAATTGATCAGTGAGGTCTCACTTATGGTTATGATGAGCAAGGTCAATTTGTTTGTCTGTTTATCTGTCATTAGACTGTTTCATGAATTCACTATTTAAAATGACTGAAATCTGAATTCTTAGGATGCGCACACACAATTCAATCCATGGGTCCTTTGCAGAGGAGAATGAGACCAACATTTCTAATTCGGTAACGATCTCCGGTGTTTATATTTCATACTTCGCTATATGGACAGATATATATACTACCTGTAGCGTGTATATGTGATGTACATGTGCATATAGTGGGTCGGTTTGTAGGCCAGGAAGGTGAGTATATGATGCGTACATGTTGCGTGTGCGTGATATGTATATTGTATGTGTGGTTTATATGTGGTGCATGTGTGGTGTGATTGTGATGTGTATGTGATTTATATTTTTTGCGTATGTGATGTGTTTTTGCGCGTGGAATCTGAACTATAATGACAAATTATTTTCCTTTCTTATTGCTTAAAGGATTCTTTGCTTCTATCGATTTTATTCGTATTAAGATGTGATGGAGAGGTATGTACTGACGGGGATAGCAACCGCTGGACAAGGTGCATCAATGATAAAGAAAGGGATTTAGAAAATTGACCTACTTGTTGTTTTAGACTTTGTTCAAATGTGAATATAATCGCTTAGAGCTATCCAAACTTCCCTGCAGGAGCAGAGAACTGCCAGTTTAGCATCCACACGTGAGCCAGGTTTGACCGGGCTTATTACCTTATTGATGATACCCGAGCTTTCCCTGACATCCCCTGGAAGTCTCTTCTTTGACAAAATGAAGACAGTTCTGTCAGGATCGAATACCGTATTGAGCTTCTTTTTTTTTTTTTTTACTTCAACGGCACCCGAATCTTACACAAGTCCAATACCACCAGTGAGGGCAAGTAACAGAAAGGGCTATGGCACCTTGTAAGCGCAAAATTCAAACTGCTTTCTACTTGTGAAGACAATTGGTGCAACTTACAGCAAAAGGCAGTTTCTAACTGCCCACCATGTTCATCGTGGTTTGTACTATCTTTACTTTGGATAATTAGAAAAAGAATAATTATCTAAGTTAATGCCCTTTCCTAAATTGCGTTAATAGATTAATCTATTTCTTGTTCTCTCTCCTGCACAACCAAACGATTTAAAATTTAAACCTAAACCAAACTTTCCGTCTTCAAATATCAAACAAGAGTAGACTAACTCTCCAAAAGTAAAATATTTCAAGAAAACATCGGGAAGTGCAATCTTGTTGAATTGTCATTAGAGCTACAATTTATGCAGAGGTTTGGAGATATTGTCAGAAAATCTGACTTTGCTATCTTTAGTGTCAATTAGATACATATTTGTTTTCATCTGACAGAGATACAATTCTTGCCCTTCTTAACCTCGTTTCAGTCTTCACTTTCCTCATCCAAATGGACCACGACATTCGGCGATTCTATTAATCTCCTCCGAACGATGACTGCGGCCTTGTAGAATTTATATGAACCAAAGAGAAGACCTTGATTAAACATCATTGTAAATAATTGAATATAATATATCATATATACAAAATTTATCTGATCCAGATGGATAATTTTAGCATAAATTGTGACGTTTTCAAGACCTATTCGAGGATATCTCATGATACACTTGCGCATCGCAACGTATTCCTTGGAATATACCGATATACACTCATGGACAAAACTTGATGAAGTAGAAATGCTTTAATGTCGTCGGTAATGTGTTTTTGAAAGAGACAGAGGCAATTTGTTTAAACTTGGTTATCTCGGGTGTCTTCAATAAAGGTCACTGTGTATCAAATACCCTTCAGAGTTTTTGTTTGAATACCCATATATATGCTAAAAGGTACAGTTTCCTTAAGTTTTGTCCATGAGTGTAAACAAAAATAGGGCATAATGGTGTATGGAAGTGTCCGGGGATAATTAGTTAATTCTTGTACATCTTCGCTCTTCTCAATCCTTCCTTTACAACTCGGTTAGGAATGAAATTTATTGTTGTATTTTTTACAACAAGAAATTGCTTTGAAAGTCAGAAATATCTGTTTATTAATTTTAATCTTTCGCAGTCCTCTTCTATCTCCAATAGATTGGTACATACTAGAAGCATTCGATACAGTTATAGAGTTATGCGAAAAATAAAAATGAATAAACAGATGGTGATGCTTTTCTGAAATAGCACAGTTAACAATCTTAACACAATTCTAAATAATATCTCTCTATCTATAATGTGCCAGGAAAAATAAACCCTTAATTGAGATCAGAGGAGAAGAAGAGATCCTTTTATTATCCCCACACATAAAGGTATTTAACATGTTTCAGCAAGTGCTCCTGAAGAGAAAAGAGCGATGTGCGGCACGCGCCGGGTCAATGGGGTCTTCAGGTGTGGCGGACACGCTGGAACACGACGTGTCCAGACAAGTAATGAAATGGGGGCGGTTGGGAATGTTGGCGGCAGGTCCACCTTTTGTACCTCAGCGCCTGTAACTAATACTTAATCGTGTCTTAGCAGGTAATGTCTGGTGTTGGTCGTACACCTGTTTGTGTCTTAGCAGGTATTTCTTGTGCTGGTTTTAATAAAAAATTATTTGTATTGCGTCTTAGCAGGTAATGTCTTGTGCTGGGTGTACACCTATTTGTGCCTTTGTGGCTTTATTATTATTTTTTTTTGTGCTGGCTGGAATCAAAATTTATTTGTATTGTATCTCAGCAGGTAATGTCTGGTTCTGGCTGTAACTAACACATATTTGTATTGTGTCTGAGCAGGTAATGTCTGATGCTGGCTGTAACTAACACATATTTGTATTGTGTCTGAGCAGGTAATGTCTGGTGCTGGCTGTAACTAACACATATTTGTATTGTATCTCAGCAGGTAATGTCTGATGCTGGCTGTAACTAACACATATTTGTATTGTGTCTCAGCAGGTAATGTCTGGTGCTGGCTGTAACTAACACATATTTGTATTGTGTCTCAGCAGGTAATGTCTGGTGCTGGCTGTAACTAACACATATTTGTATTGTGTCTCAGCAGGTAATATCTGGTGCTGGCTGTAACTAACACATATTTGTATTGTATCCCAGCAGGTAATGTCTGATGCTGGCTGTAACAAACACATATTTGTATATTATCTCAGCAGGTAATGTCTGATGCTGGCTGTAACAAACACATATTTGTATTGTGTCTCAGCAGGTAATGTCTGATGCTGGCTGTAACTAACACATATTTGTATTGTGTCTCAGCAGGTAATATCTGGTGCTGGCTGTAACTAACACATATTTGTATTGTGTCTCAGCAGGTAACCCACAACAATCTACGCGTGTAATGATAGCCAGACTTGGATCATCCAAAGATACGATCAATCGAACTCTGTACAAGCTGCACTTTGTTATCAAATGCCCAAGACAAGAATTCTACAACCTGAGTATAGCCCGGTCCTAGAAGCGAGTTGATATCTGTAAACGATTGCTATAAAATCCGCAAGATCTTCGGTTTTGGAAGGGTATTGTAACTGGGGATTCAAAGTGGTGTGATCAAGAGGCTAAACCTGCAGTTAATTAGGATCGCTTTGGCCATAACGTGATGTTGTCTGTGTGCTGGAACATAGATTGTATGGTACACTACGAATTTGTTCCTGTTGGTCGTGCAGTTAATGCCGATCTCTACTCAGAATAACTCAGCCGAGTATATGATGTTTGAAGACTCGATACCCTGCTTTGATCAACCGAAAGAGAGTACTCCTGCAACATGACAACGCTCCAGCTCATCGAGCTATGTTAACAATGAATAGAATGAAGGATTTGGGGAGGGTATTTAAGTTCTTCCTTACCCTGCTTATAGCCCAGATATTGACCAATCTCATTATGCATTATTTCGGTCCATGCCTGTATTTCTTGAGAATTCTAGGAGATACAAGATGGAAGAGAGTTTGAGAATAAGCTCTTACAGGCGTAGTGTCTACCGTGTGTCTACGCTGTGCGAGCAACGGTTGGGCTAATGAGAGAGAAGTCACTAACTAGCAAGGCAGCCAGCCAACAAGAAGCTCTGTTGTGGCGGAGATTAGATGGTATCTCGCGCCGCGGTCTCTGGTCGTTCGGTTCCACCAGCAGCCCCGGGTAGATCCCCGGGGCTAACGATGCACCGGCGTATACAGAGACTCATTTCAATGATCTCTAATAAACACTAAATATATCTCCTTTCAAATGTGCTTATATTGATTCTTAATGTAAAGCATGGAATGAAATCAAAGATACCTTTTTTTTTTTTTTTTTCAATTGAGATAAATCATCGAAATGATAACAGTTTGTTAACATTCTCACTAAGATTAAAGTCAAGGACTTAGGTGGGGGTGTTAGCTAAACTTCTGCGCGGCAAAGCCAATCGAGGTGTTAAAATGGAAAGCCGTCCATCTATCTGTTAGGTATCTTTGTGATGTGTTCTTACGTTCTCTCTTCTAAACTGAAAATCCTTCTGTACGGAATTTTATGTTCATTATAGAATTATTTTTTTTCTTAATTTTTTTTTGCCTCACTTTTCAATTTTGCTATTTCGTTCCTTCCGGTCTTCATGACTTTGTATAACTAACTTAACAACGGGATAATAAAAAAAAAAAAATACTTTTATAGACACTTTTCCATTTGTCTAAAATAAAAACTTTTCTTTAAATTTATAATTATTATTTTTGAAATTAGGATAGAATATGTTTTTAAAATATATAACATTCCTATTTTTGAAAAATAAGCATTCAAAACTAGGCCCATTTAAAAAAAAATTCAATGGAAGTCTCTGTTATGTAGACAAGTTAAAATGCCCTCTTGATTTGAACAAACTTTTAATACTAATAGAAAGGATGATGTATAGGAGCTTTCTTGTATTCATTCCTAGCTCATGAATAGCAGCCAAGCCGCGAACAACTCTAATTTTTCTTTACCTAAGCTCACACACACAACGGACACTTAGAAAATAGACAAGATAAGTCATGCTCCAAGTTTGGTATCAAGAGTAAGTTCTTAATTTAGTAGGCAGAGCCAGTAGCAGCCCCACGTGCCTCTGATTCACCACCCGAGAAGAGAGACAATTAGGTAGAAAGACGCCGTTGTTCCCAGCCGTCACCAGGGCTGAAGTAGGTCAACCTGCACCAGATCGGATGGCACTCAATTATCTTCCGCATTTCCCTGGAAGCCATTGGCCAGACCTCTTCATCCTACTTGAAAGCCGCTCTTAGTTAATGACTTAATCGCAAGGAGCACTTTCCCTTCGTATCAAAGAGAGAGGAACCTTCATCAATTTTCTATCGACTTTCCCAAGAAGTATACTCTCTGATTCCCGTTTAAAAATCTCTCAGTTCAGCCACACTTGTATTGTGATAGTGTGGGGAATCTAAATTCAGTTATAGCAATAATAAGCTCAAAATATAAAGTCTGGACATCGGATGGCCGACACTTAGGAATTGATGCTTCTCAGGGCACAATTCATACATGGCCCATCTGACCCTACCTCAACTTGTACATCCGACCCTCGCTCGAAAACCCCACAAAGCCTATGGCTCCGGCGATCTATCACTGGCCCGACCTGAGCAGCTGGCTCAATAGATTATCACAATGCCATCAAATCTTCATCGAAACCCAGGGTCTATAGGTATTTCGGCGATGGTGAGCGTTGCCTAGAGAAGCATTTCCTAAGATTATGATGCAAGAATTCCTCCTATGTGTTCATAAAAAAATGTAAGAAAATTGATTCCTCAAAATTCAATAAAAATCTTTAAAATATTGGAATGATACAATCATTTGCGAAAATGCGCTCTAAACTTAGATACGTATTTCTTATTAATTACGTTTCACCAAAATCTATCTATGAAATTTGTTGCTAGACAATCATCAGCAATGGTTAAGTAATCAGCAGCATGTGAATCATTGGCATTAGTCATCTGCTGCTTATTTAGTGCTCACGTTATATGAAAATTAGAACAATAATCTGCTCCCCTTTTTTGACGCCATGAAAAGTGGGAATCGATCAAGTTTATCAGAACGGCTTCTTTAATATAATCTAAGAATCATTGTAGTCAAATTGTATCTTTTGTGTGTTTGGAAATACGTCGTATATATTTACCACACAACACATTAAACACATTCAATGGATAAATGACGCCATATAAAGGCGACGTTTGGGGGCTTTTATGACAACTATCGGATAAATACCCGCGTCGGTTGGGAACTCTAAAATGCTCTGCTTTAAAATTAGTTGCTTCAGTGAATATTTATAACATGATACACAATACACGTATAACGACATTTTAAAACATACCTCTTAACACCATTGTGAAATTCAGGCAGTGTAATAAAATTCTCTTGTGTATTTGTTTTGGTATGAGGGAAATATTCGAAATATTCTTTCAGGCGTGCTGGAAGATAGTGAAGCTCTGGGAGCAGCTGCACTCCCAAGAATGGAAGGCACGCATGCTTCCAGGCCTCCATTATCTGACCAATAAATAAACAACCTTCCGTGTCGCGGACCATCAACTATACCGGCAAAAATAGGTGTCCCATATATTACAGAAGCAAAACCCCTTAAATATGTTAATATTATATATTCATGTATGTATACACCCATTATTTATTCATGCTAGAGAACACATTTATTTGAATATATGCCATCTCTATTTTATGGGGTTTTTGGAGAATAATTATAACAAATATGTGAATTCCTTCTTTTTGTAACGATCGGAGAATGTCTCAATGTTTTGAAAGAATTGTGGAGTGTGGGATTATTATGTGAAATAATTATCGCGTAGTATTAACATGTATAAAAACATCCACATTTAGAATTGCCGCGAGGATGATTGTTTATCTTGAACACCGCAGAAGCGATATATTCCGTACAAAGTGTGTAGGAGAAACACAGTAGAGAACATTGGTACGATATCATAAAAGGAATGTCAAAAATAACTACTCGAAATCTCCGCTAAACACATCCAGGAGACAGACCATCAACTGGAGGAAGCGATATGTGTCAGTACAAGAATATATCGAGCAAACATAACGATTGGTCTTGGAACCTTTTGTTTAAATGGCAAACACAGCATAATTAGTTCTTCAAATAAAAGACACTTCGGCCAGTAAATCTTTTTATTGTCTCGACGTTTCGACAAAAATCTTTTGTCCTCGTCAGGAGCGAACAAAAATTAAAACATTTGGCAAAGCGTTAGAAATTAGAATAATTCGAGACAATAAAAAGATTTACTGGCCGAAGTATATTTTATTTGAAGAACTATGAATGCCGGCCAGGCAGCCTCTATCTTTACGACAGCATAATTAACAGGAAAATACCGCTCCAATATGGGAAGACAAGAGCACGGCTATAAATAAGGGACATGTCCTATGAGTATCTCGTAGGAAAATGGGCAGTGGTGGTGTCTTGTCCATGGAACAGATCAGATCGGTCCGTGCACCCTGATCACAATACATACCCACAAAGCTGCCTTGTTCGTATGGATGTCCTCTTATGGATTAGGAAAATGGGATGTTTGTACATAGGGATTTAGAGAGCCTTAATATGTAAATAAAAACTATCATCTATATTTTAAAAATTTAATATAAGTTTTAATAATTTTATATTTTTCAGTTTAAAAATAAGATTTGAATAATTTTATTCGTATATGTTTGGTATGTAAATATTAGATATATGTATATTTTGAAAATAGAGCAATCCATAATTAAATCTTTAATTAAAAAGGCATATATTGGATCAAAATATCATTTATTTTACCAATATTTCAGTTGGCTGAGCGCCAACCATTATCAAGGTGTTAAAACATTTTAAAGTGTGTCAACAACAAACTCAACGCAAAAAATTGAATATAACAAAATATTTTTAAAACTTAATGCTGTTGACGTTATGTGGCGTTGAGTTTGTTGTTGACACACTTTAAAATGTTTTAACACCTTGATAAAGGTTGGCGTTCAGCCAACTGAAATATTGGTAAAAATAAATGATATTTTGATCCAATATATGCCTTTTTATTTAAATATATGTATATATGGCGGATTTCCTTAAAAGCAGTTTTTTCGCATTAGGGCCGTGAAGGTTTAAAGATAAATTTCACTCGGTTTTGTCGAAATAAACTGATCGTGTTATAAGTTCACGTGTTTTAAATAGCATCAGCGATTTATTTGAAGCAATGAAGAATATCGTATTCAATAAATAATATCTGTCTATCTATATCGCTTACACACACGCTGATGAGGATCAACAGCTCGAAACACGTATGTGGTTAAGCTTTTCTTTATTAATCACACACACACACAAAAACCTTTATTAAGGCACACAGATCTTATAGAGGATTCTCCTTGGGGTTACAAGACGGAGAAACCTATGAAAGTGGGAAATATACAAGGGGGTTAAAATTGAGAAAGATTATATACACATGTGATAAATATATACAGAATATTATTTGAATAATCTTATGGAAAATAAGAATATGGATTTGGAAAAAAAAATTTCTTGATTAATCAAGAATGATTATTTTTGGCTAATTGTGTAACAATATATATCTTTCGTGGTTTTGTTTCATCACGGTTGACTGATGTCAATATAAAATCCGTTCCAATCTCTCTCACGCTATTGCTATTTCTAGTTTCTTCTTTGATGGACGTGTTTGAAATGTGCTCTTCTTTGTTAAATATTTTCTAATTAAATAAATATATTGTAAAGTTTTTTATTCTATCCAACATGGCATGCACATAGAGCCAAATCGGTATTTAACGTTTTTCTTTGATTCGAGGGAATGTTCCTTTCCATGATTTTAATCCTTTTTCTTATTTTAAACTAAAAATGAGAATGTGTTTGACAGACATATTTGATTGAAAACGAATAGTCGTTAATTAAAATTTCGACGATGCATTAGCGCGCCATCTGTTATAAGAAATTTGAACTATTTTTGACGCCTATGATTCTTTAAAAAAAAATCAATTTTCTACTGCTCTTACTGCAATGATAAAATAATGGGAGGGTCTGACTCATCAGTGGTGAATCCTCCCAGCGATTTCACCTATTTAATCTACCATACCGCTAATATTGTATTTTTCGATTTTCCTTTTATATTGATACTGATGCTAGACTCTTGGAATGGTAAATTAAACTGGCGAAACCGCTGGGAGGGTTCACCACTGATGAACCTGGCCCTCCCATTATTTTATTATTGCAGTAAGGGCAGTAGAAAATTGATTTATTTTTTAAAAGATAATCATACGGGTCAAAAATTAACGCCATGGTAAAAAAAAGCCTAAAACAGGTTTAGCTTTATTCTCTTCTACCTAGGATTAAAACAAGTGGCAGAGCCGTAGTTCAGAGAAGCCATGCTCGCCTGCATCTTCCCCCTCTAATTATAGATGTTGTAAACCCGAGAATTTTTATTTATTCCCTAAATATTGGATTTGCTACAACCCAAGTATGTCGGAGAAGAGGTTAAAGTGTGGAGACAATTTACTTTTTTTTTTCAGTAGTATCATCCTGAAATCTTGATATAACATGGGTCCTACAAATGTTTTGCATCAAATACTTTATCTAAAAAAGAATTTAGCTCCCCTTCAAATTTGAACTTATTTTCTTTGGGGTATACGAGTAAAAAAACATGGAAATTGTTTTCGCTTTTATACAAATATTTACATTTTGAGTAAGCATGTTATAAAGGCAAATTTTATAAATATATTGGAGGATTAGAGATGTGAAAGAGAGAGAGAGATTAATTGATAATTATTCCGACAGATGGCACAAGCCTTAAGCAATTTTAGTTGCACGATCAGGAGATACCATTTTCCTAAATCTATTTAGATTATTTTCAACATTTTGCTTTTGGAAAAAAGTTTCCAAAGCGATATACAAAATATCGAGCCCCGAATACGATTCTACGATCCTATGCTACACTGGTGTCCAAAATTAAGGTAACAAACACTTAATGATAGTTTCCTCAGAAATATAGAATTGTTTTGACCGAAAATTTGTAGGTGGATAGACAAAACTATAACAAATAAAGTTGATAAAATACATTTATTTTTGATTTTTTTACATAGTATTGCAAATTTATGTTAATTAGTCCAAAAGTCAGGTAGATGTTGACCAATATGTGATGACTTAATAGGGTTTGTTGTCGCCTCTAACAGCTAGACAGCTGTCACAACGATATTTCAATCTGTTTATTAGGCAATTCAAGAGCTCTTGAGGCAACAAATTCCACTCTTCAACCAAAACAGTTTTCAGTTCTTGGGTGGTTCTTGGTGGGGGTGAACGAGATCCAATTTGTCTCCCCAAGGCATCCCAAACATGTTCTATAGGATTGAGGTCTGGTGATCTGCCAAGCCACTCCATCCTTTAAATACCCTAACTTTCAAGATATCCGTCTACCATCAGGGCTATATGAGGACGAGCATTATTATCCATAAGGGTGAACGAGGCTACGACCCAACCCCTAAAAAACCTTAAATAGAAGTCGAGTATCTCGTCTCTGTACCGCTGAGAAGTCAGAGTGCCGCCATCAAGCACAGGTAGTGGCGTGCGTGCGTCTAAGATTATACCACCCCAGACCATGGCACCTTGGACACCATAACGGTCCCTTTCTCTGATGTTTGAGGGATGGTTTCGAATCCCGGTTTCTCTCCAGATCAGTACACGTCTAGAATCCGTGTTAAGACGAATCCTTGACTCATAACTAAAAAGAACAGGAGCCCACTGATTTTTGGTCCAAGAAGGATGTTGTCTGCACCAATTTAAATGAGCCATTTTTGCATGGCAGTGAGAGGGACACAAACCTTCGGCCTCCTTGCATACATCCCTCTCTCCAAACCTTCAGCCTCCTTGCATACATCCCTCTCTCCAAACCTTCAGCCTCCTTGCATACATTCCTATCTCCAAACCTTCGGCCTCCTTGCATACATCCCTCTCTCCAAACCTTCGGCCTCCTTGCATGCATCCCTCTCTCCAAACCTTCGGCCTCCTTGCATACATCCCTCCCTCAATGAGTCTTCTGTAAACTGTCTGCCTTGATATCATGGTTCCTGTGGCCGAAGAGAGATCAATTGTTAGCTGTCTGGCTGTGATGGTTTTGTTACGTTTGGCCGTTAACTTCAGATAAATTTATTCTGATGAGGTTGTGATTCTAGGACGACCTTGTCCTTCTCTTGTCGTTTCGAGCCATCTTGCAACTTCTGCTTGGAACTAGCCTGCCTCTATTCTACCAATGGCCCTCCCTCAATGAGTCTTCTAAACGTCTATGACGTTCCATCGATAGATAAAACAGAAGAAAGGTTGTTTAAATAAAATTTTATAGATGGATAAAAAGGCACGTAAGCGGACGCTCGAGATTCTATTTTTGAAATATTTTAAAGAAACCTTTTATTCCTGGATTTTTTTTTCTCCAAATCATGAGATATGGTAATATTTTTTATTATAATTTTTTAAATTAAATTTTCCTCGAATATATATATATACATATAAATTTTAACTTCATGCTTCAGCCCAATACTAAAATAAATAAATTAAGTTTTTGAAATAATCTACAACTTTGAATCGATTCAACTACATCGCGAGTCTAATTAACAAGCCGATTTGATGACTGACTTTATATCCGTATCCTATATTTATATAAACAAAACATAGTTTACTATCCAATAGAACTAACATAAGCCTTTTTTTAGGATTGAATACTCTTATTGTCTTAAAAATGCAATGTTGTTTACTGCGAATGAGTAGGGGCAAGCCTAAATCGAAATCTGGTAAAGAGACATAAAATTGACACGTAAAATGGAATAGAAACCAAAATATTCCACCTTGGTTCAATATCAGCTAAGACGTATAACATATATGATTCATGTGGCACATAACGAAAATGCCAAATTATATTCTCTTCTTCTTTCTTATCTCCACTCAATCATATTAGGGTATCAAGCTCGTTTGACAACCATCATGACTGTGTGAAGTGAGCCAAAATTAGCCAAATTCTGAACCTGCTTGATAAGAAATGTTATAAAATTGAATAAATACACAATTACTCCGTTCTCAAGTAAACCAAGATATAACGTTCACAGAAGGTATATAGTCATTATATCTTGTTTCAATATCATTTAACTCTTTCACTGCCAGACATGCTGTTCTTAGCCAGTGCCGCTACCATAGACTTGCCGGGATTCTTTTTAATACATTTTATCCAAATAAATAGTACACACACACGAGCCTTTATTAGGGACTTGCCCCATACAGATTCTCCCAATTGGGTAAGGTAATAATAATATTGTGTTATTTACATAGGTAGTAAGATGGAAATTGAACTGGCTTTACACTTCGTCTCAAAGTCATTCAATTGTTGACTGGTCCTTACATAATGATTATTTAAAATATTTATAGTAAGCTATTGCCTTAGATTTGTTTGCTGATATTTTTGAAAGCAATACGTAGGGTGAAATGTTGGTACAGTTAATTTGTTAATATAGGGCCTTCCTTTCTTCATCAAGGGCTGTACAATTAAGCAGGTAATGAGAGAATTCTTCAGTAATTTCCTTGTCACACAGTGTACATATTAGGTTTTTGGCCTCAAACGTCAGAACGTGTTTTTTTTTTAAGACTGTAAATAGTATTCTCGATTGAGCTATGCATCGTTTGACTGGTAAAGGGAAATCATCGGTTAGGTAGCATTCTGTTTCTATTGACGTATGGAAAAAATAAATAGTACATGAAAAATATTAAAATCGCAGTTATTTCCCCTGATGCCATCAAATACAGTTAAAATTAAATGTAGATTGAACTAGAAGAATAAATGTTGTATCTTAGATCACACAGAACCGTGTTATAGGTTCCTAAGTAAAGGTCTTTAATTATACGCTGGCGTTTGAATGACTCCTGAGGAAAACCCGACATCACACGCAGATGTGTGGTCGGCAGCGAAAAGATTAGAAGCGTAGTATTTTTGTTTTTCTTCATTTTTATACCATTTCAACTGGTCTCATCAACTGGTTTCAGATTTAGGCTGGTTACTATATAGCTCTAGTTTAACACATAAAAAATATATTGATCCCCCACACACATATATATATTGTTTTGAAAATAGAGCAATCCATACTTAATTCATTAGATAATAAAAGGCATATATTGGATTTAATAAAATATTTATTTTGCCAATATTTCGGCTGGCTGAACGCCAACCTTTATCGAGGCATTACATTTTTGTATACACAAACTCAGCGCCGCATAGTGTTATAATATCACAGTTGAAATCAATTAAAATATACAGAGTAGGTGGGATAAATTTGTGCATGAAAAAATTATTATGAAAAATGCAATCAAATATGTAAAATATCTTAAAATATTAAAGGAAAAAAATGAGTTCTATCTTATATTTAAAAAAATTGTAATAAGTACATAAAATAATTCATTAATAACTCCTTAAGAGATAAATGTAAAAATATATGTATCTATTAAAACATTTGAAAATAAATTTAAAATATTATAACACTATGCGGCGCTGAGTTTGTGTATACAAAAATGTAATGCCTCGATAAAGGTTGACGTTCAGCCAGCCGAAATATTGTCAAAATAAATATTTTATTAAATCCAATATATGCCTTTTATTATCTAACATATATATATAAATAATTAAAATATTAAATATAAGCTTAACTAATATACCAAACTGTTTCTAAAATGAGCTCGATTAATTTGCTGGTTACGAAATTTTTTTAAATTTTGTTAATAATTATCTCTGTGTTGACTTTAGCCCTGATCTTATAAGTTATTCTATATTTCACTATTATTTGACATATAATCTCAATATCATGTATATTGCAGTGAAACATATTGCTCTGCCACTCAATAAACTCATTTGACTGATAGACGATTGACAATTTAAACAATTTTATTGATTCTTCTAATCAATTTTTACAAAGGTGGAAAAATATATTATAAAATAGTAAATAAAGGGTAGATAATGTGTGGGGGAATATATATATAGTTGTGTATGTGTACAAATTTCTTTAGCAAGGAAGGCTTCCCCACCTTGAGAGAGTCCTCCTCCAGACAAGGTCTTCACTCCTCAGTTCCATGCCGAGGAGCCTCTACGTAGATGATACTGCAAGGATTGGAACTGAAGACCTGTGGCAGCCGCAGCGATAGGATAGATAATCACCTCAACTGGGGTCAATAAATATTCACACGCTCAACTTATAAGAATGAGGGTTCGGGTAATTTAAATATATTTTAGTAAACAAGGTTCTGAATATATATATTTTTACGTAGAAATAAAATCACATTCCAGATGGAGAGAGAATGTTCTAGAGCGTTTAAGAATCATGTAGAAAAAGCGGAAGACAACTGATTGGCCAATCTACAGCTATTGCGCAACGCTCGGTGCTGGCGGCTTTCTGATTGGCTGACCAACCGTGACCGTTCTGCAAAGATCTACTCCGGGATATATAGGGATGAGAAACTCATGCCGGGAGAGAAGAAAGATAAAAGAGAAGTCGAAGAACGAAGCTACGTGGTGTTCTCCAAGCAAGCTGCTGTCTCAAGAGGTCGGACTGCTGCCTCCCGCCGACGCTGGTGTACTTCCTGGAAGATTCTAGAAGGTTCTACGAACTTCTGTCTCCTGTTCTGCTCCTGCTTTCTCTCACCGTGCTGCAGTTGGTGAGTTTGTAACTGCTGTGTTCTTTATTGTTGTTTTATTTTTGCGCTCTTCTGTAATTATTTTATCGATTAGGCTTAAATAAAGTCCTAAAGATCCTTTGTACCCACGGAAGTTATTCTTTGTTAACCGACAACGCAACAATTTGGTGTCAGAAGTGGGATCTTTAGGTGAAGCCTGAATAATCTATGGTACTCACCAGAAAAATGGAAGAAATATTTAAAGCAATCCAAGCTCAAAATCAAGAAACTCGTGAAGCTATTCAAGCTCAAACCCAGGCTTTGCAAGTTCAAAATCAAGAAACTCGTGAAGCTCTTCAAGCTCAAAATCAAGAAACTCGTGAGGCTATTCAAGCTCAAAATTTGGCTTTTCAAGCTCAACATGAAGAGCTAAAAGAAAGCTTGGGGCTTAAATTCAAATGCTTAGAAGATGAAATCTCCTCTGTAAAAGAAGAAATGAAAGATAAAATGTCTGCTTTAGAAGAGAGACTT
The DNA here is from genome assembly GCA_030710605.1 of Cordylochernes scorpioides. Classification (NCBI taxonomy): domain Eukaryota; kingdom Metazoa; phylum Arthropoda; class Arachnida; order Pseudoscorpiones; family Chernetidae; genus Cordylochernes; species Cordylochernes scorpioides. Next base: position 30,830,104 of record CP092886.1, on the reverse strand, counting down.
GCTGCTGTGGAAACTGGCCATCCAAGAACTCCGGTTTTCCAGCAAGAAAATAACAATTCGGGTAGACCTCTTGTCAAAGTTCCTACCTTTGATGGACAATCATTATGGACCTCCTTCAAAACCCAGTTCGATGTGGTTGCCCAAGCGAACGGATGGAACGTTCGAGATAAGGCAAGCTTTTTGGCTGCTGCACTTCGTGGACCTGCAGTGGAAGTTCTCCAGATGATTCCGGAACAACTTCGCCTAGACTTCAACGCCCTGATTGACGCTCTGGAGTCCCGATATGGAGAAGAACATTACCAACAAATTCATGTTGTGAAGTTCAAGAAAAGACTACAAGAAAAGAAAAAGAGTTTGCAGGATTTGGCCAACGACATCCGACGCCTGGCAAGATTAGTCTTTCCAACGTGCCCGTCTGAAACACAAGACTTTATGACCCAGCAACAGTTTATTGATGTCATCGGAGACCCTGAGACCCACAAGTTTGCCAGACTTTCAAGTGCGACTTCTCTACAAGAAACCCTAGTTCAAGCCATGAAGTATGAAGCTGCCCAACAAGCCACAATAGAAAGTTATCGCGTGGCTAGACAAGTTAAATTGGATAATCCAGAAAGAAAAAGGGGTCGCTGCTGGACTTGTGGAGCCCATAATCACATTTCTCTAACTTGCCCCAGAAAAGTAAAACAACGCAGTGACACCGACTGCTGGAGTTGTGGACAATATGGCCACATGAGAAGAAACTGTCCGGAAAATTCTGAAACCACCACAGCCCCTAGAAAGAACCATGGGAGACGGAACGATAATGCTGATGCCTTATCAAGAAGGCCGTGTGTTCCACAAAGTGGACATTGTGCTCGTGCTGAAGAGAGATTTTGCGTAAGACAAGTTACAGTGCAAGAAAGCGACGAAGTAGAAGAGAAAAATTGGACTGGCCAAGCTATAAGAAAGGCTCAACGTGAAGACCGAAATTTGTTGCCAATGATAAATTGGAAGGAATCAGGTGAAAGACCATCCTGGGAAGATGTGGCCCCGTACAGTCCTGAAACCAAAAGTCTCTGGCGCCTTTGGAATTCTTTGGCCCTACGAGATGGAGTCTTATACAGGAAATGGGAGAGCGAGGATGGAAAGCATGAATCCTGGAAGTTGGTGTTACCCAGATCTCATGTACCTTTGGCTCTCCAGGAGATGCATAGCAGTCCCACGGGAGATCACTTCGGCATCAGAAAAACATTGGCCAAAGTTAGAGAAATATTTTGTTGGCCAGGAAGTCGAACTGATGTTGAAAATGGTGCAGAAACTGTACACGATGTTCAGTGAGAAAGGGACCGACAACAAGATCCAGAGGAAAGTTGAAAATCTACAATGTAGGTGCCCCATTTGAATGGATGCCGGCCATTCACCAGTGGGCAGGAGAAAATCTTCACTTTTCCAGTGAGAAAATGAAAGACAGGTACAACGTCAAGACTTCCAACAAGACTTTCAAAGAGGGTGAAATGGTTTGGCTCCATAATCCTCAACGGAAGAAAGGACTTTCTCCTAAACTTCAGTACCAGTGGGAAAGACCCTACAAGATCATCAAGTGCCTCTATGATGTCATCTTTCGGATTCAGAAGACCCCGACGTCTAAACCCAAAGTGGTGCACTACAACCGGTTGGCACCCTTCAGGGGTACTGTTCCAGTACAATGGACTGTTCGGGACGATCAGTCCTTAGGAGGGGGCAGTGTTACGTAGAAATAAAAGCACATTCCAGATGGAGAGAGAATGTTCTAGAGCGTTTAAGAATCATGTAGAAAAAGCGGAAGACAACTGATTGGCCAATCTACAGCTATTGCGCAACGCTCGGTGCTGGCGGCTTTCTGATTGGCTGACCAACCGTGACCGTTCTGGAAAGATCTACTCCGGGATATATAGGGATGAGAAACTCATGCCGGGAGAGAAGAAAGATAAAAGAGAAGTCGAAGAACGAAGCTACGTGGTGTTCTCCAAGCAAGCTGCTGTCTCAAGAGGTCGGACTGCTGCCTCCCGCCGACGCCGGTGTACTTCCTGGAAGATTCTAGAAGGTTCTACGAACTTCTGTCTCCTGTTCTGCTCCTGCTTTCTCTCACCGTGCTGCAGTTGGTGAGTTTGTAACTGCTGTGTTCTTTATTGTTGTTTTATTTTTGCGCTCTTCTGTAATTATTTTATCGATTAGGCTTAAATAAAGTCCTAACGATCCTTTGTACCCACGGAAGTTATTCTTTGTTAACCGACAACGCAACAATATGTTTAATTTAAAAGGCATACACGTATATTGGATCAAAATATAATTTATTATACCAATATTCCAATTGGCTCAACGCCAACCTTTATCAAGGTATTATAACATATTGGCGTTCAGCCAACTGAAATATTGGCAAAATAAATGATATTTTGATCAAACCTTTTGATTGAATATTTATTTATGAATTGCTCTATTAAAAAAAAGATATATATGTGAAAAAATATTATAAAAATCTAAAAAGCACATGTGCTCCTGGTCAGGATATGCCTTCTTTATTTTTAATATATAAATTTAGCCTTGAATACCCTTTTCTTGGTTTTTCAAGAAGCCTCTGGGACCAAAACTCTTTTTGGTCGCAGTGGTACAGCCTGCCTAATGCTGACGAGCGCCAACAGCGCGAAATGCGTTCGTGGATGGCTTTTCTTGATTTATCAAGAAATTGGGTTGGCCAAATATCACGGAGCAAGTTAAATAAACGTTTAGTTTATTTTTGCTCCACTAGATGGCGCTCTTCCATCTAAAAAGCACATGTGCTCGTGGTCAGAATATGCTCTCTTTATTTTTAATATCAATACCTGACCCACTTATATTTTATTTTTTTCTATTGTTTTTTCATATATATATGTTATATATAAAAATAGATTTTCTGCTTGATTTTGATTATCTTTAAGATTATGTTATGGAAATTATTTGCTGGTTCTTTTTAGGACTAAATGGTATTGGTAATGCAGTCGTGGTTAAAATATTGAAAGAATAATAATAATAATGGTTTTGATCAGATATTGCTTTAATTGAACTTATGGAATATATATAAAAAAACAATTTGATAAAAGTAATGCCTGGCTTAATTATTTACATAATGTACAAAAGTTTTGAGCCGGCCAACGTGAAACAACAACAATCGGTTTTATATTGGGAAAGTCCCGACATCTCTCTGGTGGTAGATTTAAACAGAATATTTGAATCCATGAAATATATTTTTAAATGAAATAATATTTTAATATAACATATATATATAATTTAAAAGGCTTATTTTAGATTTAAAATAAATAAAACATTTTATTTATAACAAAATGCTAATATTTCAATATATATATTTGGGATATAAAATCTTTAAGTACATTGTAGAACGCATGTGTGTGTGTGTGTGATAGAAAAGTTCGTATAAAAGTATAACATTTAGCGTTAAAAATTATACTTTCATAACAAAAGTATACACATAAAAGCTGATGTTATTAAATATATAAAAATTGATGGATCAAGAAAATGGTTTGGGAGATGTCCAAGACAGAGAAATAGCGTTGCACCAGGGGCCATTATGACCATGTTTGGAGGACGCGATTGTTGTGGCGTCCAGTCAAGGTCGCAGCTCCGACGCCGCAACCTCACTCAGATTGAAGAGTAGTCAAAATATAGAGATTTACTGTGTCTTTTGTAGGTAGGATTGTAACTATATATATACCCTAATAGAGAGGTATTTTGTGTCCGTGTTGAGAAGGATAAATTTCACTAACGATCTATAAGGAATGTATTGAGGATGAAACTGTACAAACGATTATAAACAGGGGGTCTATAGCTAGAACGACGGGAAGAATTTATAATGGTAAAATGATCCACTTCAATATGTAAAACCTACTGAAAAATATACAAGGTTAGGTCAATAAGTAATACACAATCATCAATAATTTTTTTTTATTTGACAAACCATAAAAATGAAACTTTGTATATATAAATACCTAAATATTAGCTATATATCAGCATTATTCAATATATCCACCTTCCCTCTGTACACATTTGGTCCAGCGTTCTCTCCAACTCACAAAAGAACTTTGGTAAAATGCTACATCTTGCTTTCTGAACCACCCTCTAACCTCATGGAGTAACGTTTCGTCATTTTCAAATGTTCTACCGCGTAGAGAATTATTTAATTTGCCAAACAGGTAGAAGTAGGAAGGAGCCAGTTCAGGACTGTAAGCTGGGTGAAGCATCAAAGTCCACCCATATCTGGATATTTGTGCCAATGTCTGTTGTGCGGTGTGAGGTTTTACATTGTCCTGATGAAATTTGATTTGACAGTAGGTTTCGCTTTTTGTTGAAATGGCTCTTTTTAGCTTTTCTAATTATTTACAATATCTTTCCTTGTTGATGGAAGTATTTTTTTAAAGCATGTCCATGAATATGAGCCCATCTTGGTCCTAAAAGACCGTGATCATGATTTTGTCTTTGGAAAGGGAAAGCCTTGGGGTTTTTTTTTTTTTTGACTGGAGACATTTTATGGGTCGATTGTATTGACTGACATTTTGAAGAAGGGTCATATTAATAAACCCACTCACACGTTATGACTCCTTTAAAGGCCTTAGAAGCTGGTCCTGGGTAGGCTTCGATGAGGGGTAAACAAATTTCTTTCCGAGTTTGCATCAATTCTCGTATTAGAAGCTTTGGCACCCATTTTGAGCACAATTTTTGATAGTCAAGATCTGAAAGTAGTTTAAGAACACTTCCTTTAGATATTGGAAGTTTTTCATAAATTGATATGACGTTATTGTCCGGTTATTCTTTACAAATTTCCTCAACAAGAGCCAAATTTTGGTCTGTTGTGACAGTTGAAGGTTTACCTGACCTCTCTTTGTCATGAAGATTAAAATCACCTTTCTGGAAGCGCTGAACCCATCTCTGTATAGTGCTTCTATTCAATGTTTCGTTTCCATATTGTTGCACTGGGCTGCGGTTTGGCAGATTCTTCAGTCTTGAGTCTCTCCTCAGACGTGTCTTGCATCTTTCCAGAGCGTGTTTCAACCATCCTACAAATTTATATAAGGGAATAATGAGATAAGTCTACTTTAAGTAGCCTCCAGAATCCTTTATTTATTTTTCTCACATCAAAGAGAGCAGTGAAGTCACACGTGTACCTAAATACAAATGATGATAATCTAAATAATCTGTTTTAAATAAATATCATAGAATATAAAAATAAATAAATATATAATTTAAATTTCAAATATATTAAAAATAATATAAGAAATACGCCATTAATCATGATGTAACACTTCCCCCTCTCCAGAGGTCGTCACGTCCTCGTGATTGACCTCATCAATTCTTTCAAAATAGGGTTTGATTCTTGAGACATGGACAATCAATGGGTCTTGGCCAGGATTATCTTTTGGTTCAATTAAGTAATTTACGTTGGACAGCTTCTTTAATATTCTATATGGGCCAAAATATTTTCTCAATAGTTTTTCACATTTTCCGATTTTCCTAACTATGTCCAAACTACCACTAAATGTCCTGGTTCATAGATTCTCTCGTTGTGTTTTTTGTCATAGTTTCTTTTCATTCTTTCCTGAGTCTTCTCTGTGTTGTTAATGACTACCTGTCTCGTCCTTGCTATTTTATCTAAGTAGTTTTCTATATATTCGTCGTAATCGTCCATGTTACTGTCCGTTGGGATATTCTCGTCGTCTAAGAAGGACATGGGTTCCCTCCCAAACAACAGGAAAAATGGAGAGTAGCCTGTGGTTTCTTGAATTGTGGTATTATACGCGTGGGTGATAAAAGGAAGGATTTCGTCCCAGTTCTTCTGATCCGTATTCACATACATGCTGATCATATTGATTAAAGTTCTATTTAGCCGTTCCGTTAGCCCGTTAGTCTGGGGGTGGTAGCTCGTTGTGAAGCAATGTTTAACTTTGCACATTTTCATAACCTCCTTCATCAAATTGCTAGTGAATTGTGAACCTCTGTCGCTGATAAGAAATCTTGGAGCCCCGTGACGTAAAAATATATGTTCGATTAAAAATGTAGAGACTTCTTTCACTGTCGCTTCTGGTACTGCCTTTGTTTCAGCATACTTGGTATAATAATCCGTCAACACAATTATCCATTTCCTTCTTCTTTTCGTTGATGGCAAGGGGCCAACAAAGTCAATTCCGATTCTTTCAAAAGGGTAGTTAGCTGGGGGAATAGGTTGTAGAAGTCCAGATGGCAACTGATTTGAACCTTTCCGACTTTGGCAAAGATGGCACGTCTTTACAAATTCGGAAACATCTTTCAGCATGGAAGGCTAATAGTATTTATTCTTCAATCGGTATGTGGTTCTGGCGACGCCCAGATGGCCATTCAGCATATGGTTGTGGTATTCACTCATGATTTCTTTCCTTCTCTTCTTTGGCACTACCAGCAACCATTCTCTACCTTCAGGATTTGGATTTTTCTTGTAGAGACACCCATTTTCTTCTTTAAAGTTCTGTGTAATTGAACGCTTGTTTCCACTAAGGTTCTCCTTAATATTCTCAATAAAATCATCCTTTTCGTCTATTATTTGATTCAAAAATAGTCTTTCATAATCCTCGTCCCATTCGTTTTCTGGTAAGGGTCCTCTAGATAGACCATCAGCGTCCAGATGTTTTTTTCCCGATTTGTGTATAATTTCGAAATTATATTCCTGAATCTTCAGTGCCCATCGTGCTAATCGGTCGGTCGGATCTTTTAAATTCTTAAGCCAGCATAGTGCGTGATGATCAGTGACGATTTTAAAGTTCCTTCCATATAAATAGGGCCGTAATTTTGATATCGACCACACTACAGCTAAACATTCCTTTTCGGTGGTTGAATAATTTTGCTCAGGTTTACTTAGGGTTCGGCTCAAATATGATATTACCTTCTCTTCGCCACCGATATTTTGAATTAGTGTTGCGCCTAAGCCGATGTTAGAGGCATCTGTGTGAATGCAGGTGGCTGCATTTGGATCAAAGTGACCTAAAATTGGCGGATTCATAAGAGCTTTTTTAAGGTTTTGGAACGCTTCTTCCTGTTTTCCTGTCCAGATAAATTGAACATTTTTTCTGATGAGACTGGTGAATGGGTCAGCGATTAATGAGAAATCTTTAATAAATTTTCTATAATATGAGCACATTCCTAGGAATGATTGCACTTCTTTGGCCTTCTTGGGCTGAGGAAAATCTCTAACGGCTTTGATATTATATTCGGCAGGTTTTATACCCTCTTGGTTGGTTATATGTCCAAGGATCTCAAGTTCCTCGAAAGCAAATCTGCATTTCTTGGCGTTCAGTTTTAAATTAGATTCGCTGAAGCATCTGAGGACAGCTTCAAGTCTTTTAATGTGGGTTGGAAAGTCCGAGCTGTATATAATCACATCGTCCAGGTAGCAAAGGCAAATCTGCCATCTCAGATTTCCGAGGACATTGTCCATGTTCCTCTCAAAAGTAGCAGGGGCGTTGCATAGACCGAAGGGCATTACGTTGAATTCATATAACCCATGTGCAGTAGTGAAAGCCGTCTTCTCTTTGTCTCTCTCTTCAATTTCGACTTGCCAATATCCCGATTTGAGATCTATTGCTGAGAAGTACTTGGATCCTTGGAGAGTATCCATTACATCATCAATTCTTGGGATTTGATAAACATCCTTCACTGTTACTTCATTTAATTTCCTGTAGTCCACACAAAATCTGTATTTGCCATCTCTTTTTTTGACCAATATAACGGGAAAGGACCAGGGACTTGAAGATTGTCTAATTATTCCTTCTTCGAGCATCTCGTCTATTTGATCCTTTATGATGGTTCGTTCCTTAGCGCTTACCCGGTAAGGCTTGTGCTTTATCGGTTTTGCGTCTTCTGTATGAATCTGATGTTTTGCCAAATTGGTCCTACCTAACCTCGATGAGAACAAATCAGTATACTTGGCCAAAATTTGTTTTAACCTCTCTTGTTCTTTAAATGATAAATTTTTGTTTATTTGAAATTGTATTTCGTCATTTTCATTATGCTTCTCTTTATTCTCTATAAAATTTACCCCTGCAGGAAGACTTCCATAAGCCAATGTTTGGTCTTTCATGATTTTTAAAGGTCGAGGATAAGAGTTCGTTATCCAGATATGGGTTTTCTTATCCGTGACAGTAAGCAAACTTCTTGCCAATCGAAGACCATTTGTTTGAGTCATTCTGTTGTTCTCTTCGATGATATATTCGCCATCCTCTGCTTCTATTGAGGCCCTAATCAATTTAATAGATAGTTTAGGTATAACGGTATCTGTAGTGCTCTTTATTTTTTTTAGATCATAATTGCTTACGTCATGATTACTCATCAAATTATATTTTATCGTTTCTCGTTTACAATCAATTTTAGCGTTCATTTTTTTAAGGAAATCTCGTCCAAGAATAAGAGTTCGTAGATGCGCGTCCATTACTACAAATTCGTGGGATAATTCAGTGTCATCAATTTTTAAATCTAAAATAATGCTACCTACCATATCTAATTTTTTCCCATCGGGTCCTGAACATGTTTTAGTGAGACTATTTATTTCACGGCCAGCAAAAAGTGCTGTCCTTAGGTCGACCACTGAAAGATCGGCGCCTGTATCAATCAAAGCTTCGCATAACCCTATCTTGTCCACATTAATATTAATTTTGTACCTAGGGTCCAACTTTCTAATTCCATTTATGGTCGACTTGCTTTGATTGAAGGAATCAGGCGCGACACTTAGTTTAAATCTTCCAACACAGAATATCTATTCCGTGTAGGAATATTCGTTTGTGTGTCATTACAAACATCCGCATAGAGGCGAGGCCGTGTATAATCTTTCCTTTCGTCCATTTGAAGGTTTTCTTGGCTCTTGTCTTGGGAAACTGAGGGGTCCTCTTCTACGATCCTCACAAACTTGACTCTGCAATACCGCGCTACGTGTCCTGGCTTGTTACACTTGAAACATATTGGTCTCCCGTCTTCTGTTCTATTCCTGTTTGAATCGGGATTCTTATTGTATGTTTTCCTTGGGTAGACCGGTTTTGGCTCATGAATGGGAGTGTAAAATCGTCTAGGGACAGATACCTGGGGCAGCGGCTTGTTCTGGTAGTACCTCTGAGCGGGGGCCTGGGGCTTGGGGGTGTTCTGGTAGTACCTCGGAGCGGGGGCCTGTGGCTTGGAGGTGTTCTGGTCTGGTCTTCTGAACGACGGAGCGTTCTTCCATTGCTCTTGATGATGGGAACGAGGAGAGCGTGGTCCATTATATAGAGCCTTTGATTTTTTCTATACGTTCTTGATAATTATTTTCAAACAAATCCATCTTTTTACACAATCTTAGGAGTTCGTTGGTATTCTTAGGAGGGTTTAAGTAGAGGGCAAAAGAGTATTCTTTCTTTAACCCTCCAATAACCCAATTTATTTTATTCTCTTCTTCCATTTGGGGATCGACCTTGTTGCACAGAACCAGGATATCCTCTGCAAACCTGATTGCAGGTTCATTCCACTGCTGCATTCTGTTCAGCCTCATCTTCAATTCTTCTTTGTTGGCGTCTGAGCCAAAATCCTGAATTAGGCGGCTCTTGAAATGTTCCCAGCTGGTAAAACTTATCTTGTGTAGGTCCAGCCAGGTTTTAGCGCTACCAATCATGTTCATGGCTGCATAGCGAGAAATAATATTGCCACGTGGAAAATTAGGGAAGACAAAAACTTCAGGAGGAAACAACAATTTATTTCAGGCAAGGACGAACTAAGAACGGTAAACAAAAGATAAGCCACCTGGGAAATTTTCAGAGTCGCCAGATATAAAAATAAAAATGACCACTCTGTTAAATAAAAATAATAAAATTAAGAAATACTATGTTACATAAATTAAATTAATACATACTATGTTACATAGCTTCTTCCCTATGGGAGCTGTGACCCACAGCTAGCAATTATTGTAGATACTGACATGGATCTGACGTGCTTCTGCCAAGGATTCCATCGAAGTCTTGGAACTTTGTCCCTAGTACCTTTGCGTCCTTTTTCTTGCGGCGTGAAGAGCGGCTGTGTCGTCGTATCGTCTATAGGGACATCGTCATCTTCGAGGGAAGTCTTGGCTTTAGCACGTGGTGGAATCCTGGAGCCAGTCTCCGAAAATGCAGATCACAGCACCCATGGCTTCAAGGTCTTCTCGGCGGTGTTCAAGTTTGTCTTCCCTAAATTACCCAGCATCTCCACCAAAATGCCACGTGGAAAATTAGGGAAGACAAAAACTTCAGGAGGAAACAACAATTTATTTCAGGCAAGGACGAACTAAGAACGGTAAACAAAAGATAAGCCACCTGGGAAATTTTCAGAGTCGCCAGATATAAAAATAAAAATGACCACTCTGTTAAATAAAAATAATAAAATTAAGAAATACTATGTTACATAAATTAAATTAATACATACTATGTTACAATATATTCTGCCCAAGTGGTACAGGAAGCCAATTTCTTCAAGGGACTCAATCCATGGGCGAGGGTCTTCTGTTCCATCATATTTGGGGATGTCTATGTTGGGGTTCAAAACAACTGGGTCGGCACTTGCATCTCTACCAATTGTTGCACTGGGCTGCGGTTTGGCAGATTCTTCAGTCTTGAGTCTCTCCTCAGACGTGTCTTGCATCTTTCCAGAGCGTGTTTCAACCATCCTACAAATTTATATAAGGCAATAATGAGATAAGTCTACTTTAAGTAGCCTCCAGAATCCTTTATTTATTTTTCTCACATCAAAGAGAGCAGTGAAGTCACACGTGTACCTAAATACAAATGATGATAATCTAAATAATCTGTTTTAAATAAATATCATAGAATATAAAAATAAATAAATATATAATTTAAATTTCAAATATATTAAAAATAATATAAGAAATACGCCATTAATCATGATGTAACAATATACTGGCTGAAGTTTTGAGTGAATATTTGTGGCTGAAATGTCACCGGACTTAGAGAGGAACTCGGTCACCGACTGTTGTCGGATTCTTGTGCACACATTAGGATCCATCTCCGAAAAAAAAAAATACAGAAGATAAATCAATTCTGATTGCGGATATAAAAAGAAGAGTATTTTATTTACCAGAAAACATGCATTTTATGAAAATAAATTATTTATATATTTTGCTAAGGGTGATTGTGCATCCTTTATTGACCCAACCTTGTATATATAAATGTATTTGAATACTCTATACACACAGTATATAAAAAAATGAATGTGTGTCTGTCTGTACCTGATATATTCAAAAACCATACATCCAATCGCCGTGAAAATTTGGGAAATTATTAAGTACTAGACGGGTGACCCGGGCTTCGCCCCGGGATTGACCCGTGTGCATATCTACCCGAGTGATATATATTTAGATAAGATTTTTTAAAATAATTGTTTGTTATTAGCATTATCTATTTGTTTGCATCAGCATAATTTAATCTAATCTTTGATAGAGGGCGCTGTTCGTGAGCTAAGTAGAATAATTTGAATATATAGTTTTAATAATTGATTTATATATTTTTTAAAATAGCCTATCGTCTTCCCCGTATTTTTTTTACCTATGTATGGAAATTTTGGTTTGAATTAGTGAACTACTGCGAATTTGTATACCGGACATACAAACAAACAAACAAACATACAAACATTGATTTTTTTATATATAGAAGATATCCCCGGGAAGGCTTTTGAAAATTTTGTTTAAAAATTAGAGTTGGGGTTCTAGCACTACAAAGATAAAGTTCACCATCAATCATCAAATATCATTCATTTCACGATTATATTTAATAATTACAAAATTATTGTTCAATTGAACTTAAAAATGAAGCATATTGTTGCGGAATATCTTCAAAAGTATTTATAGTTCTTTTCCCAAATTCTCGTGATACCCATCCCTCTAAAAATAATCTTTCCTTTTTAAATTTTATATTCCTGTGAAATATCTCAATATCATTCCAATCTGGCCTATGTCCTGAAAATAATGCATGTTCCCAATTTTGCTTAACGCCCTTCTCCCCAATAAACCCTGTTGGTGTTCCTTAATTCTGGTCTCTAAATTTCGGCCGGTTTCTCCTACATAAATTTTGTCACATTCTGTGCATTTAATCCCATAAATTACGTTATTTTTTTATATAAATATTTCCTTTGTTATATTTATGATTTGTTATTGTGTTTCTATTCCGGGTACAAATAGTACTGGCCATGATATTCATAGTGGGGTTTTTCGAATGCTTCTACTGCAAGTTTACCACATGTCACATATAGAGCAGCTAGAAATTCTCACTGGCAGGGTGAGTGCTATAGTCTCTCTTCTTTATTTGTACTCGGTGGTGGAATTGACTCGTGTAAGAATCGGGGCTTACTGATTTTCTTTTTCTTTTTTTGAATATGTTCTCAATGTGGGTAAGCTTTCGGGTCCTTCTTGTTGACTTTTTTTTTTTTTGTCAAATTGCCCTCCTTGTTGAAAATCGACAGTGTTATTCTACCACATCTGGGATGTAGGGACTATTTAAACAATCGAAGATAATTGTGTCATCTCAACACAAATGGTCTTAGAGATTATTAAGCTGAACACACCGGGGGTGATTGTAGAACAACGTCAACGAACATGGGGCCAATATAATTTGCAATTAGATATTTATAAAATTATAGAACCGAAGGTAGTTTTAGAACATCAATAAACAACAACAACAAACAACAACAAAAAGGCTTTTATTAGGGCCCATTGCCCTGTATGGATTCGCCATACAACAACAAAATAATACAGTAATTTTTCCTCCCTTTCCCCATGTACACGTGAGCCTTTTTTTTTTTTTTTTTTGAAAAGGGATTTATTTACACATCTGTTCTAGAACTTTCCTCACTACCTATTTTGTGTGTGAATCTATTTACAATTGATCTGTAGAAATTTAGAGTTCTATTGATATATTTTTCTTTTCCGAAATAGTTCTCAGCGTCTTCAGTGGGTTGCTAGATCTCCAGAAGGTGTTTTTAAGAGTTTTTTTCCTCTTTCTTCACCTAAATATTTGCATTCTATGATATAGTGGGAAACATCAATAAACATGACATTAATATTTTTTTATCTATAAAAATAAAAGTCATCCTCTCCGACAAAATCTATTGACCTTCTCCTCTACTAGTGGACTCGGGTCGTCACTAACTTTGGCCAATCCATCATTTAAAGAACTTTTTTTTTTTACGCGGAGTAAATATGAGGCGATGTAACAACACCAGGCCAATTAAGCGACCAATGAGCGTTCTGCATTTTTTTTTTCAAGTTGCTTGCATACTTTTTTACAATATCTTTTTATACACGAGTGTTACTTTTTTTTTTACAAAAGTATTAAGTATTAATAAAGAAATTTATAATACTAAGTTACGGTAAATGCACACAATGCAATTTAAAAAAAAAACTTACAAAATTAGCATTACTGTATGTAAATAATGGCTTTCGTATTTTTAAATTAATTTTTGTTCTGTCCTTTGTTTTTTTTTTTTACTATATTTTTATATTTATTTTATTATTGTTTATAAAATCTTTTAAAATATGCAGTCGCAGTCATTAGCAAACACATATGTTTGCCTAATTTATTTATAGATTTAATAGCAATGGTAAAATGTCAGATATTCGCATATTTTAAAATGATCTAAAATGTGTTTATTTTGTGTGGAAAAATCCGAGGTGTAATATAGTAGCTCGCAAAATAAAAACGATGATTAATCTTTCTTAGAGTTTGCTCAAGGAGAGACAATTGTCACTAATTTACCTTTATGTCCTTTTACGAAATTTTCATGTTGGCTAGAACGGGTTAATGTCAGATGAAGAGAATAACGGTTTATAATTATCCAACGTGAGAGAAACTATTGTTGGCCATGTGCAAATACATTGGGATCCTGTATTTCTGATTAGTTCTCCGCATTAAGATTTTTGAAAATGGTTCTAGCATCTTCTATATGCAAATAAATCAAATAAATCAAATAAATCACTAAATCAATACTACATATTGAGAACTATGTTCTGCTTATTGCGAACTATGTAGTATAGATTTAGAACAATGTACTACATATTGTAATCAGGTGCTAAATATTGCCATTTATATAGTACATATATGTTTGCGAACTACGCACTACATATTTCGAAATACGTACTACATTTTGCGGAATACGTAATACGTATTGCGGCATACGTGCTGCAGATTTCTACATCTGTTTGAGATATTTTCTACAACTCAATAAGCTTTTAAAGGTTTGATTTCTAATATTCGTATTGATTGATTAATCATTTTACCCCCACATATAGTGGTTGAAATGTCAGGTTGTCGCTCTAGTGGGAGTCTGGGAACCGGCGGAGTCAACGAGGCCCATGTGGCACGTGCCGGGAGATAACAGGTGAGCGCACCCCCGTTTCCGGCCTGGCAGGGAGACTTCCGGCGAGGAGGGACCGCTCGGTGAGAACCACCGCATTTCCTCAAGTCGGCGGGCGGTAGTCGCTGCTTCTAATCGCCTATTGTAAATTGTTAGATTTCCCCGGAAACTCTTTGTTCCATTCTAGCGTGGGCAATGGATAGATAGTTTGGGTCACCAGATTACCCCTTGGTCTAGGTGGGCATATGACCCCAGAGTGTTCCCTTCTAACTTGACTTACGGAGTTTTGGTCTAGGTGGGTATATTACCTCGAAATGTTCCGTTCTAACTTGACTTACGGAGTTTTGGTCTGGGTGGGTATATGACCTCGGGGTGTTCCGTTCTAACTTGACTTACGGAGTTTTGGTCTGGGTGGGTATATGGCCTCGAAGTGTACCGTTTTGACTTACGGTGTTTTGGTCTGGGTGGGTATATGACCTCGGGGTGTTCCGTTTTAACTTGACTTACGGAGTTTTGGTCTGGGTGGGTATATGGCCTCGAAGTGTACCGTTTTGACTTACGGTGTTTTGGTCTGGGTGGGTATATGACCTCGGGGTGTTCCGTTCTGACTTGACTTACGGAGTTTTGGTCTGGGGGGATATATGACCTCGGGGTGTTCCGTTTTAAATTGACTTACGGAGTTTTGGTCTGGGTGGGTATGTGACCAAAGAGTGTTGCTTTCATTTCGCAGCTGGTAAGGATATACGGAGAATTATGAAAAACTTGTAGTGATAGAGAAATGCACTTTAGAGTAACTTATCTCAAACATTTCAGCAAAGCCAAGATTATCCAAAGATAAAAAAAAAAAAAGGGAATCCTCTGAATATCGTGAAGTGAATGGATGAATAAAAAGAATATAATCATTAAATTACGACGCAATTCAGGCGCTTTACGTGCTTATAAAAAAAATAATAATAATAAAAAAATAAAAAAAAGATGTCCACGTCAATAAAATAAATAATGCTGCAGTCATTAATGTCATTGATGAAATATTCGATCTATATTTCTTATCAGATTTGAGGAGAGAGAAATAACTAGAAAGATTTCAGGGATGCTGATATTATATATTAAATTAACATTTTATCTATTCACTCTTATGGTCCAATTTTAATTTTGAGCCTTTTATTTGTGATATTTGCTGACGGCTGTTCACAGTGTGTGATCATGGCTCCTCTCCTAAACTTTATGAAATTAATAGACATTCTTATTTTATTGGGAGTCACGCAACCACCCGTTACTTGCAAAATAAAGCTCATTTTAAATAT